>CAXKVI010000004.1:111683701-111801201 GCA_964058755.1 Campiglossa producta | reverse complement strand
ATAAAATAAAATAAAATAAAATAAAATAAAATAAAATAAAATAAAATAAAATAAAATTAAATAAAATAAAATAAAATAAAATAAAATAAAATGAAATAAAATAAAATAAAATAAAATAAAATAAAATAAAATAAAATAAAATATAATAAAATAAAATAAAATAAAATAAAATAAAATAAAATAAAATAAAATAAAATAAAATAAAATAAAATAAAATAAAATAAAATAAAATAAAATAAAATAAAATAAAATAAAATAAAATAAAATAAAATAAAATAAAATAAAATAAAATAAAATAAAATAAAATAAAATAAAATAAAATAAAATAAAATAAAATAAAATAAAATAAAATAAAATAAAATAAAATAAAATAAAATAAAATAAAGTAAAATAAAATAACATAACATAAAATATGAAATGAAAGAATGGGTAAGTAATAAACAAAAAAACAATAAAAAAAAGTAAATTAAAAAAGTAAAATAAACAAAATGAAATAAAATAAAATTGAAAAAAAATAATAAAAGGAATTAAAATAAAATAAAACAGTTGAATGACAAGGAAAAAAGAAAATAAAGTTAACAAAGAACCGGAAAAATATTGTATATAAAGCTTTGTGGTTGAATTTCTACCACAGGGTAATCTAAAGCTTAAATAAAGACGCGTAAAGCTTAGACCAAAAAAAACAATATTTTCTGATTATTCAGCGAAGCCACTTACGCAAAAGTTTTAATTCTATGCAATCAAGAAGTTACGTCTTTGACACCTACGTGCAATTTCGACCACCAACTAACTTCCAACAATTTTAAGTGAAAACGAATTTTCATTCAGCACGATGCAGTAGACGCCTATTAAAAGTTGGCTACTTTGTGTTGAGGAAATTAAAAAATTTATTTCAATTAAACATTGAATCGCTTTGGAAATTGCAATGAAACCGTAATTTAATTTTATTGCTCGTTTAAATGTGCAGTTAACTGTTTTTTCTTGTTTTTTTTTCTTCAATTAATAGTTTTAATTTGCTTTTTTTAATTTTTTGTTTTTCATTTATCGCAATGTTGAAGTAATTTTTTCTTCTCACCTTAGTGAATTGTGTGTTTTGTTCTTTATCACAATTTCCTTTTTTTATGTTTTTTTTTTATTTGCTACATAATTTATGTTTGTGGCGTACCTACATAGCTAATTATTAATTAGATTAGATTTCCTGTTTTTTTTTTTTTTTTGGCTATAAATTGTGATACATATTTTTTTTTGTGCATGTGGTTGGAAAAAACGTAGCCTGGACAAGTTAATACCATATGTCACTTTTGTTGATTGATTCGAACTAAATTTATCTAAGCACTGAGCATAGCTCTTCCACAAAGGTATCAGAAATTTCATTTCCTTTTTCAACAACAATGGAACCCAAAGGCCGAATTACATACAACTGTGTGAAACTTTGACAGATGCGCGCCTCGCTGTTGCTTCGCTTTACGTTCCATAAACTTTGTATGAAAGTGGATAATTCAAAGTTTTGTGGAATTGAGCCATTGGAGGGACCAGCGTTCGATTTTCGGTCAACGCAATGTAGGAGCTCTGAATTTTTTTTTTAAATACATACTTTTCAGAGTTCTTACATTGCCTCCACCGAGAATCGAACTCACATGTCTTGAAAACTCAACCTTTTTGGACTACTCTCAGCTTGTTTTCGAGATATCTTCCGTTTTTCTGTCTCACATTTTCGGAGATATCTCCGAAACAAGGTGTGATATTGAAATTTATCACATTCTCAAGCACTCGTTCGTTTGATACCCATATTGTACTAACACATTTTTGGCCACCACTAGTCCACTTATTGGTCGATAACTCTGAAACCGGTCGAGTTATCGAAATTAGGGATAGATACATATCCATAGATTTTAAGTTGCACGTCTACTAATACAATGGTGAAAGTTTTCTTTTGATTGCATTCAATTGTCATTATATGTAGAGATATATGTATGCCTCAATAAAAAAGGGGTTTTCGCCCCTATTGCCAGATGTGTATATGAAATTCTCGCCGTGTAGTTTTTGTGTGCTTGACAAGAACTACAACTTAGGGCATGTTCCGTAAAAAGTAAATGTTCACTATATATAGCTTCTTCAGCAAAGTTGCTTAAAATTACCCGTAGAACAGTTTCCGCGACGGCGATTTTTCACTTTTTAAATCGACCCACTCTATGGTACATATGTGAAAAATGCTTGAAACAAGTTTGTTTGCTCATATTTGTAGAAGCAGATGCCCCCGACTCTGTCTTTGCGAAACTTACAAAAACGGACTATATATACCATAGACTTATCGAGTGGGTTTCGTTTTTGATTACAAATCAAACATACATATATACTTATACTTAGCTCAGAATCGGATCATAAAAAGTATCTTTCAAATATTGCGACTACAGCGTCATCTTGAGGGAAAATATATACGTTATGTCGAGAGAAATTACTCAAAGAACAAACTGTCAAAATTTGACAGAAATTCAAATAATAGTTTTTGAGCTGAATCGTCACAGCGAAAGCCCCCTACAATTTCATATATAGACTAACAGACGCTTGCGACTTTGTCTGCAAAACTTTCAAAACAGACGATGAGACAGATGATGATGTCAAATTTTTACAAATTTGAGAGAAATGCAATTGTTTTTTGCATATCTCAACTCCAGCGCCACCTGGCGTTTCTTTTGGTTTTTGATTGAATATCAAACATACTTATGTGTCAGAATGGACGGCATCACGAAATTAATACGGATTGTGCAAATTTTGTGCAGTTTTTTCAGCTCCTGGGATTTATGACTTAACACTTCACATTCCACACTGTGTGTGTCATTACTCAACTATTTTTGGTAATGTTAAAAAGTTTATTTTTTCGCTCAGATGTTGGGTCATAAAAAACATTAATCTCTCGTATATTCTCGCAAGCTTCAGCAATTTGGTGATTGATGGCCTTTTGAAATTTCCACATAATATTTTAATAAACATATGCGGTTTAATTAACAAATTATAAACTTGTATGTATATTATCCGAGTTTTTTTTTATGTAACTAAAGATATTCATGTGTTGATGTTTTAAAAAAAAAAGTTCATGAGACATATTGCAAATCATAAAAATGCCTTTAGACTTACGAAACAATGAAAAACATGTGTTATAAATTTACTGGTAAACAACAAAAAAGAAGAAGCAGATAGTATTTCATTTTAACCAAAAAATAGTTTTTCTCAGCAATGTTTCCAAGAGAAAAAAAACGAAGGCTGCGGTGTAAAATAAACTGATCAGATGATTCCGAGAGTAGTTAAGAGAAAGTTTCTTCAAAAGATTACTGAATCACGTCACTTTGGAGACGGATATTTTCTGATCCCGTATATGTAAGCGGCCGCCGTGGTGTAGCGGTTAATTGTTCGGCCTTCTACACCAAGTCGTGGCGGTTCGATGCCCGACAAAAGTAACATCAAAAATTATTTAGAAAAAGAATTTTCCTAAAACGGGGTCGCCCCTCGGCAGTAGTTTGGCAAACTCTCCGGGTGTATTTCTGCCATGAGAAGCTTCTCAGCAAAAAATGCATTTGCTTTGCAAGTGTCGTTCGGAGTCGGCAAAAAACTGTAGGTCCCGGCTGTATTTCTCAACATAAAATGATGTGTAAAGGTGAATTTAGCCGTAAATTAAAAAAAGAACTTCGGACACCATATCAAATCGGAAATTAAAAAAAAAAAAAAAATATCGTAAATTAATTACATTTTATGGATTCAAGTGTTTTTTTTTTTTGTTTAAGATAAAAATTCATTAAAAAAAATTTTCGAAGTCCATTAAAAAAAGGGTATCATTTTAAAGGAAAAGAATCAAGCTTTAAATTAAAATTTAAAAAAAATAAAATATTAAAAATGGCCAAAATTGAAAAAAATTAAAAAAAAATTTATAAAATTTTTACTAAAATTTAAAAAAAAAATTTTAATTTATATTCGAAAATAACATACTTTAGGAATATATTAAAAATGTCCAAATTTGAGAAAAAAATTAAATTTTTTTTTAATTATTACTAAAATTTAAAAAAAAAAATTTAATTTATATTCGAAAAGAACGGAAAAAATACTTTAGTAAACGGTTTCCATTTTCCTTCTTAGCACGTCAATTGCATGACTTCTAATTTGTAGAAAAAATGCTTACACAAAGAAAATTACGAATTCAAAACCGTATATCCCGGTAACCAACCAATATTTTTACGCGACCTTTAGTGATATTTTTTTTCTACATAGCAGCTCACTTTCACCCAAATTTCATTCAAATCGAAGCGACGAAATTTTTAGGTGGCCCGCTTGAGAAATTTTACCCCACATACATAAGAAAAGTTATTAATTACAAATTAAAAACAAAGTTTCATAGAATTTAAACTAACTGTAGATGATGAATTTTACATAGTTTCAGCTTTCAACAAACTACTCTATCTCTCTCTCTCGGTTTAGTCTGCTCGTTTACCATAAATATAATACTAATTGCCATTTAATGGCAAACCAAAATAAATCAATTATACTCAGTGAAGCGTTGAAATTCACGCCATTACACCAGTCTACCGATGTGCTATATACCTGTAGGTATGGAAATACATCTATTAGGGTGATTGACTCATTTTTTCTACCTGCGCAATTTACCTTACCAAATTTTGTTTAATCGGCAGCTTTTTTTATGAAGACTAAGTCCTTTTAGGACACAATAAAAATGGTCTACATCGTAAAGAATTTTCACATAATTTTTTTCTTAAAAAAACTCTGCTTTTTAACTCTTTCCACCTAACAACAATATAAACACACAACATTCATATGGTTTTTCGTCTTATTTCTTCCTCAAAATGCCAGGAGAACACTGCTGTATTGCGTGCAAATTAAAACTTACAAAGAGTAACACCCTAATGTATGTTTTTTCGTGTATGTATGTATATTTGTGCTCTCACAGCCGGGAGCTTGTTTATTAAAGCTTGTACTTATATTAAGTTATTCAATAATGAAATTTTACACTTCATTTTGTGACAAGCAAAACTAAGCGTTGTTAGTGGGAGAATGGCAATTTGTGGTTGTGGTATTATTTACTCCAACCACAAGTGGAGACTCAAATTCATTTTGTCTCTAATAATTTTTATGTCTGAAAATTTGAGAACGTCGTTGAAATTGTTAGAGGTTCGTTTGAAAATATTTAAAATCGGCAGAAAGTTAGAATCGACCCTATCCGATTTAATTATGTTTTGGTGGAAACTTTCTGTTTATTAGAAAACGAATATAAACACTTTTGAAGTTAAAC
This sequence comes from Campiglossa producta, assembly GCA_964058755.1. Lineage (NCBI taxonomy): Eukaryota > Metazoa > Arthropoda > Insecta > Diptera > Tephritidae > Campiglossa > Campiglossa producta. Next base: position 111,795,905 of record CAXKVI010000004.1, on the reverse strand, counting down.
ATTTTGCTGCAGATGTTCAGCTGCATGATTTAAATAATGCCAAAACCCCAGCATGAATTTATAAGCTAATAGATGATACTAGGGATGTTATGGAGCTTTGATTCCGATTTCGTAATATCAAAGCTTTCCTTTCGATTTCCGTTTCGACCATATGGGATCGGAGTTATTACGAGTGTCCGTTAGTAGAAAGTGACATTGTCAAAAGGTACCCTGAGTTAAAGATTTTTGTATCAATCACCAGTGTCTTCTTTTTTTTATTGTTTTGTACCTGTTTTGCATATTTCGCAAACTCTCTAGCGTGTACCTTGTTTTTTCTTTTCTTTTTCTAGCTTCGTGTTCGACTAGCCGTGTAACAAGCGCGCGTTTCGTTGTTCCAATATTGACTTTGTTGCATTCTTCGTTGCTGTTTCCTTTACATTGTATTTGGTATACCACGTTGCTTTGTTGTTGTATGGTTATTGTGGTTTTTGTTGGTGTAAAGAAACTTGCCAAAGTAAAGTTTGATTTGTAAGCTAGAGTTGTGTTGGGTTGTTTAATTATAGCATGTGCAAATTTTTCTGTTACCCGGGGTGATGAGAATGAACCGAGATTTAGTGTTGAAGATAGTTAATCCTTCCCTGATACGGTGTTGATGGAAGCGGCCCGCGGTGCGTTTGAATATTCTGGACAATCCCAGATGTGTGGCGGAAGATGAGGTGGAGTCACCAAATCACTTTACACTCAGTTGCCCAGCTTTCGCAAGGACTAGGCGGATATATCTTGTTAGGATGTTCTTAGGTTTTCGTATATACGTCGGATCGAAGATCGATGTCTGTGTATGAAGTTTAATAACCCGGGTAGAAAATGTGAAAAATTTAGCCTAGGGCCTGCCTAGATTTCCCCTTTGTAACTCATCGGCCTGCAAAGGAAAGTTTACGCAGACCTCTGTCTGTCTGTCTGTTTGTTAATTCTCTTTTATAAAGGTCCTGTGTGATAAGGCATATCTAGGCCCTGACAAGTTTTTCCAAGACCATGTCAACTTCGTCTTCTTTAGCCATTGAGCTATTGCAATCATTGAAATACTTTGGAAAAATGAAGAACTTAAATTAAATGTTATAATCGTAGAAAAACTAGCCAGGCCCTGCATTGAAAGCGAGACAACACAAGGCAGTACCTTTACATCTTCTTAGAATTTGTGTTTCTATGAAAGTTCAATACATTTTGAGCTAAGATATGACGCCAATCAACCTCTCCCAGTTAGAAGATGTTGCATAGTAGAGACTGAGTTTTTGAATATAATGGTCAAAGAATCCTTGTCATCCATCACTCAACACGTTTTCACGTGTCATGCTGGTATTTTTACTGGTTAGAAAATTTTTACTTCGATATTTCTTTTCAAATAATAAGTTCAATGTTTTCCTTTAGCAGCTAATCAATCAGGATTAAGGTTAGGATTTTCATTTACACACAGCAAGCACGCATTTATGCATGAGGGTAGGCCAAAAAACTTCTTTTTTAGTCTTTTTGGACTGCTAGTCTGAAAATCGAACTCCTAGCTATAAATTGTCGGTGTTTAACTGTTTAACTTCCAGCCACTGTATGAGCTTTACGCAGACGACGACATACTTCAATTACTGAGTAAGCTGCGGCTTGGCTGGCTAGGCTACGCTGTGCGAATGAACGAAGAAGCTCCGGCCCAGAAGCTATATTTATCGACACCCGCCGGTGGAAGTAGAGGAGGAAAAAAACAAAATACATACCTAACTTGTATGCATGACACACAAAGCTCGTGACTATGGATGTTCTTTTGATGGAAGTTAAGGAAATTAAATTAAAGAAAAGGAAACATCAAGGACGGTATGGAAAGGAGAGGAAAGACAGGGAAAGGAAAGGAAAGGAGAGGGAAGGAAACAAAGGAAAGGAAAGTAAAGGAAAGGAAAGGAAAGAAAAGGAAAGGAAAGGAAAGGAAAGGAAAGGAAAGGAAAGGGAAAGAAAGGAAAGGAAAGGAAAGGAAATGGAAGGAAAGGAAAGGAAAGCAAAGGAAAGGAAAGGAAAGGAAAGGAAAGGAAAGGAAAGGAAAGGAAAGGAAAGGAAAGGAAAGGAAAGGAAAGGAAAGGAAAGGAAAGGAAAGGAAAGGAAAGGAAAGGAAAGGAAAGGAAAGGAAAGGAAAGGAAAGGAAAGGAAAGGAAAGGAAAGGAAAGGAAAGGAAAGGAAAGGAAAGGAAAGGAAAGGAAAGGAAAGGAAAGGAAAGGAAAGGAATGAAAATTAAATTAAAGGAATGAAAATCAAAGGTAAGGAATGGAAAGGAAAGAAAAGCAAATTAAAGGAAAGAAAAGGAGAGGAAAAGAAAATAAAGGCGAATAAAGGAAAGAAAAATTACGGAAAGGAAAGGGATGGAAAAGAAAGAAAGAGAAAAGTTGGAAAGGGAAAGAAAGGAAGATAGAAGGACATTAAAGGAGAGGAAAGAAAGGGAAAGAAAGCAAAAGTAAGGAAAGGAATGGAAAGGAAAGAAAATTAAAGTAAAGGAATGAAAATCAAAGGTAAGGAATGGAGAGGAAAGAAAAGCAAATTAAAGGAAAGAAAAGGAGTAGAAAGGAAAAGAAGGGCAAGGAAAGGAAAGAAAAGTTAGAAAACGAAAAGTTGGAAAGGGGAAAAAAGGAAAGTAGTAGGAAAGGAAAGGGGTAATTTTGAGATCATTTGATGGGTCATATTGAAGTTCGGATCTCTTTGAGGTAATTTTAAGATAATTTCGGAGTCGTACTATGATCATTTTGATGATTTTACAAGGATAGAAAAAATAACATAATTTGTGCAGCATTATTTTCTTATTTCCATGCTTACACATCAACCTTTTTTTGTTACCTAATGGGACTCAGAAATTGGCAAATTTTAACCTTAAATAATTTTTTAATATTCTCATTAGGGAAAAGGTATAGAGCGTTTAATTCTCTGGAAATATTGAGAAAGATATTTTCTGAACGATCTTTAACTGATAAGGTAAGGAAAGGAAAGGAAAGGAAAGGAAAGGAAAGGAAAGGAATGAAAATTAAATTAAAGGAATGAAAATCAAAGGTAAGGAATGGAAAGGAAAGAAAAGCAAATTAAAGGAAAGAAAAGGAGAGGAAAAGAAAATAAAGGCGAATAAAGGAAAGAAAAATTACGGAAAGGAAAGGGATGGAAAAGAAAGAAAGAGAAAAGTTGGAAAGGGAAAGAAAGGAAGATAGAAGGACATTAAAGGAGAGGAAAGAAAGGGAAAGAAAGCAAAAGTAAGGAAAGGAATGGAAAGGAAAGAAAATTAAAGTAAAGGAATGAAAATCAAAGGTAAGGAATGGAGAGGAAAGAAAAGCAAATTAAAGGAAAGAAAAGGAGTAGAAAGGAAAAGAAGGGCAAGGAAAGGAAAGAAAAGTTAGAAAACGAAAAGTTGGAAAGGGGAAAAAAGGAAAGTAGTAGGAAAGGAAAGGGGTAATTTTGAGATCATTTGATGGGTCATATTGAAGTTCGGATCTCTTTGAGGTAATTTTAAGATAATTTCGGAGTCGTACTATGATCATTTTGATGATTTTACAAGGATAGAAAAAATAACATAATTTGTGCAGCATTATTTTCTTATTTCCATGCTTACACATCAACCTTTTTTTGTTACCTAATGGGACTCAGAAATTGGCAAATTTTAACCTTAAATAATTTTTTAATATTCTCATTAGGGAAAAGGTATAGAGCGTTTAATTCTCTGGAAATATTGAGAAAGATATTTTCTGAACGATCTTTAACTGATAAGGTATTATGTCCTTCCCAATAATATTAAAAACTCATATTTGATGAATATATAAACTAGGAGCTGTTTTATTTATGTAGCTCACCCGAAAGCTTGTGATGGTATAGGAAAAAGCATTCAAGTGATTTAAATTTATCACCAATCACTTCTACTTGCATGCGTTAGTGACCCTTTTATAGGCTTATAAATACATATTTTTATGAATCATGGCACGATTATTATGCCAAAATACGTGCAAGGTAAGCTTCTTTTTTTTGAATAATAAGGAATTGAGTTATATGTGAGCACATTTACATACATATACCAGATGGCAAGTTACAGGTTAAAAGTGAAAGCACAACAAAAAGATTTTAACCAGAAAAAAAACTTACCTTTTCACAAAATACACAACGTATTGCGCGTGAGCCGACGATTTAATACTCAACAAGGCTGAAAGTGGCGTACAGCATGCAAAAAAGTTAAATGCGCTCACTCACTCACTCACTTGGCGCCGCCATTTAAAGCACACAGAAAAAAAACCATTTCGCGGTTTGTATAATGGCTTATTTTCTTAGTTCGTTGACTGTAACAAAAGTTGAGAATTGCCTTTGGTTGTTTGCAAAGTAGTGACGCGTGTCAGCGGCCTCGTTTAGTTTTTTTCTTATTCTATTACAGTTAAAAATGCAATGTTGGCAGAAATAAAATTTCTTTCTTTTGCTGCAACGTTGCTAATTTTCTTTTTTTGCTTCACTAAAGCTTAATGATATTCAAAGAATTTTTTTTTGGTGATTTTTTTTTTAAAGTGCTTAACTTTGTGTTAGATATTTATTCACTTTCTCGCACATGTTTGCTTTTTAGCACTCTCGCGCCTTAGATGCGTCGACAAACTTTTCAGTGAAAAATAATTTTTTTTTAAGTATTGCTTTTCCACAGTAAATATTTTTTTTTTTTTTGTTTCAGTGAAAAATTATTAAATTTGTTTGCATCACTTGTTTCACAGGAAATTTTTGTTTCTCTTAGTAAATATTTTTTTTTTAATTTATTTAAGTTAAACTTTTTTTAGTATACAATTATTTTTTTTTTACTTACACTTTTATGTTAGTTTGCTATAAATTTAATTTTTTTTGCCTTTTGGCTGCAAACCCACCACAACAAAGCGTGTACCAATCACATTAGCATCAGCGACATATTCACTCGCTCACTCACTCACACAGTTGCTTATTGATATATGTATTTACTATTGAACTTTGTTTGCATTTGGTTTTTGTTAAGTTGCCGTAAATATGTTTTGTTGCTTTTGATATGTTTATATTTTGTCTCTTTCTTTTTTTGATGAGCTTATGTTCACATAATTTGAATAGTTGTTATGCTACTGCTGTTAAAGGGAAAGAAAATGAAATTGCAAAATAACCAAATCCTTTTCATGGCCCGCATTATGTGTCTGAAGTATGCAACACAAAAGAAATGTGTGCTTAATCGCCTTGTAAAATCTTTTTGTGCACGTAAGTGCTTTGAACTTATATAAAAACAAAAATTTTAAAATATAAAATGTTGCTTTATATTTGTTGCTTGCTAAGTAAGTATATCGTGAGCATAAAGAAGAATAAGAAATATTTTTTTGAGACATACATATTAGAAATTAAACTCGATTTTCAAAGGAATATATTTATATACTAGTTGCCCTTAGGAGAGGAGTTGGTAACTGTGGCTGTCTGCATAAATGAATCGAAAGAGATGCAGATATCCATTTGCGAAGAAAAATTTTTGAAGTTAACTTTTTGGGCGGCGATTTGAAGTTTTGATTAAGAGTTAAATTTGAGAAAATGGCTGATGATGCAACGGAAATTATGCAACAGAAATAGAAATTGTAGCCGACTTTCAGGCGTAGGTGATTTTCACCACAATGTTTAGCCGATATGGTCGCCGGGTCAGATTCAGGCCTGTCAAAACACCGCGCTCAGCACTGCTACGGGGTGCGTCCTTATGACCTACATATATCTCATATACACAATGAGGTGGAAATGCTTCCAGTTAGGGAGTACCTACTGAATTGCTGTAAACCACAGCATCCCAGTAGACAACTGCTTGAACTCATTCCGCCTCCTAGGACTATAAGATCGCATTTACGTAAACATTTTGATGAGATCCGGCACTATATAACAACGCCGTTTGATCTACAGGTGCATAAACAGGCCTTGGGGCATATCCATACAACGTATGTTGGCCATTACTCTGCGCTCTGTCCGCTAAACAATGTCTTACATGCTGCAACACCTGGCATTTCTGAAGAGGAACGTCATCTTCCTCGAGAGGCAAGGGTCACTCTGGCTCAATTACGCTCTGGATATTGTAGCAGGTTAAACTCTTACATATCTAGACTGAACCCTGATGTGCCGAATGTATGTCCGGCATGCGACTCGTCCCCCACAATACCAATCACTTATTTTCTTGCTCTTCTGAGCCACTCTTCTAACACCCATCTCTCTTTGGTCCAACCCTATTGAAACTGCCAGTTTTCTTGGACTCCCGTTAGAAGATATTGATGACAATTTAGGTTAAGGAAAAATACGCGTTGGGCAGGACTACACCTCGTTACAACAACAACAACAACAACAACAACAACAACAACAACAACAACAACAATGTATAGCTGTGCAAATCAAATAGGAGATGAAATTCTAGGATCTAGCCAACAGCGCACAAATTTTAATAGTAAGGCCGAGCAGAATTCATGGGTATTCCCACTTAGGGCGGTTTACAGTGTTGCCACCTATCCCAATTTTTTTAAATATAGAGCTAGATATGCCAATATGGGTATCAAATGAAATTGCATTTTTAACTGAATTTGAATTTCTCTACTTTTTGTAATTTTCGTTGAGCCAGAAACACGAATGTGTAGCAAAATGGTTACGTATACGCCATGTTGTCTGTGGTTTAATGCAATACATTCTTGTTTCTGCTCAACGAAAATTTTTTAAAATATTGAAATTCAATTTTTAAACATTTTTGTTCCGCCAGAACACATTCACTTTTCTGGCACAATTTTCAGAGATTGAACTACACATTCATGAAAATGGCATTGCAAATTTCCGGAGGTTCCTTGTACTTCGGAAACCCAGGATTTTCGTGAATCGTAGAAAAACGAGAGATTAGTCACATGAGCCTATCAACTCAAATCTGTAAAATTTTCACATTCATTCCTCTGGGAAGCGAGCGCAGATATTTGTTTTTAGCATTTTTCAGTTTCCTAAAAAAAACATTTGTTTAAGTTGAAATAACAATTGATTTCTGCACGCCCATGTTGTGTTACAGTTGAATCTTGCGTCTGGTTACAACCCACATAACAACGCCCTAATTCGTTACACGTGTTCTTACATACGTAAACACATATGCAAATAAGTATTAATATTGCAACTTTTTTCGTTGATTTCATAAGAACAAATTGCGAACGGGAATCTAACAAATCGTACAACGTTGTCACTTACGCTTGCTTGTACACGCCCCTAATGAAAGCTGTAATTGAATGAATGAAGGTAAGCTTTTCGGCGAAAACAAATTACTGTTAGCGTTACATACCATGACATAATGAGGCACGTCTATTACGATTTTTTTGGCCTGAGGAAAATGATGACTTTAACATTTTTTTTAAATAGATGGCTGTATTGATACAAATTTGTTAATTATAAATTAATAATTTACGTGTAACCGTCTAAAGAGTTTTGAAAATCTAACAAGCAGTGTTAGTCATAAGGCAGTTGACGTCAACCTGATTGGGATCCATTTTCTCCTCCACTTGTTTTTTTGTAAAGCAGTGGGGGCCTCTGTTATCCTCTTTTCCTCTCTTCCATTTTCATTATGACTTTATGCAATTTTATATTTTTTTTTTATTTAATTTTTTTTTATTTATTTAATTTTTTTATTTTGTTTTATTTTTCTATTTTATTTTATTTAATTTCTTTATTTTACGTGTTTTATTATTTTTTTTTATTTCACTTTATTTTGCTTTAATTTTTATTTTATTTTATTTTTTATTTCATTTTATTTTTTTTTTTTTTTTTTTTTTCTATTTTATTTTCTTATATTATTTTTTTTATTTTATTTTGCTTTATTTTTCCTATTTTATTTTATTTCATTTTTTATTTTATTTTATTTTATTTTTTTATTTCATTTGTTTATTTTTTTTATTTTATTTAATTTTTTTTTTTATTTTTTTTTATTTTATTTTATTTTATTTCATTTCATTTTATTTTATTTTATTTTATTTTATTTTATTTTATTTTATTTTATTTTATTTTATTTTATTTTATTTTATTTTTTTCTTTATTTTATTTTATTTTATTTTATTTTATTTTATTTTATTTTATTTTATTTTATTTTATTTTATTTTATTTTATTTTATTTTATTTTATTTTATTTTATTTTATTTTATTTTATTTTATTTTATTTTATTTTATTTTATTTTATTTTATTTTATTTTATTTTATTTTATTTTATTTTATTTTATTTTATTTTATTTTATTTTATTTTATTTTATTTTATTTTATTTTATTTTATTTTATTTTATTTTATTTTATTTTATTTTATTTTATTTTATTTTATTTTATTTTATTTTATTTTATTTTATTTTATTTTATTTTATTTTATTTTATTTTATTTTATTTTATTTTATTTTATTTTATTTTATTTTATTTTATTTTATTTTATTTTATTTTATTTTATTTTATTTTATTTTATTTTATTTTATTTTATTTTATTTTATTTTATTTTATTTTATTTTATTTTATTTTATTTTATTTTACTTTATTTTATTTCAGTAAATTTGGTTTTTGTTTGGAATTTGTATAAAAAAATGCCTCAACCTGTTTTCTTTTCCATTGCATGTCAATATTAATGTTACGTATACGCCCCACCCCTTTGGCTTTAAATATGAACTATACCAAAACTCCGGTTTCGCTGAAATTCAATATCTGACCTAGTTGCTGTTAATAACAAATATATTTAAAAAATAAATATTAACATGTTATGTGGACGAGCATAATAAAATGGTCAGATTTCGGTGAATTTCGGCCTGCAGCTTTCGTTTATACCATAAAAATATGTAAAGTATAACATTTGCACAGAAACATATTCCCTACGCAGTTAGTTAAAAAATGAAATATATCAGCAAGCTGATGTGATAAACGGCATGGGAGATTGAATGGTCCATGGTTTTCCTCTTCTCACAAAAAAAAATCGTCTAGGTCTTAATTGATGAAAAAAAGTCAGCGCTCTTACTTAACCCTTTAGGGGGGCTATTTTTTCACACTTTTTCATACATTTTGTATGGGGAAAAATGGTAAGTGGATTTTCTCATAATTTTGAAAACTTTTTTCAAAAACATCTACATATTCTTAAAGTTGAAGCTTTGGAGCTTCCAAAACGTCAAACTGTGTGCCATGGTCTCAACTATTAAACTAATTATAGCCATTTAAAAATGACAGATTTTCTATGTAATATCTGGTTTCAAGTTGACATGGCGTATACGTAATATTTTAATTAATATTTTTCTTCATTCCAAACATTTTAAAAAGGGTCAAAAATTGCCTTTTTTTCGCTGAGCACAAGATTGGTTACATTATAATCAAAGCAGTTACTCAACTATTCGAATGGAAATCCGAAATATCAAAAGTAATAATATACTTCAATGTAAGGGTATCTCCTCCGCTGATTTTCTTTCAAAAACTTTCCGATTAACCAAAATTTTAGGAAAATAATGTATTTGTCGTTAATTTCTTTAAGAAAACACGCCCTAAAGCCCTAAATAATTCAACGTACATAACGACAGTTGTGCGATAAAACTTTTCCCATATCAACTTAATCAAAAATTGCTTTTCTTACTAATTTTTTTATAGCTTTCTTGCTAACTTTTTATTACATTTTGTTTTTTTTTTTTTCATTTTTGCCTTAACTTTGCACAAACTTTTTATGAGTTATGTTAACTTTTAATTTCACCAAGGCAACAACCTGTATTGCCAGTAGAATATTAAATAGAACATATCCAAAAAATTTATTTTAGGTAAATGATTTGTTTCGACAATTTTCACAAAGTTGCCTTAGCGACTTTAACAGTGATAACAGCGAGCACAACAAACGTACTGAAGCACCTCAGCTGTTTGTGATTCTTTCAAGGCCAAGGTAGCACTCACTCACTTACTCGCAAAGATGCACTTATGTATGTATGTGTGTATGATTTTTTGTTTAAATTTACACTCACAAAATCACCAACTTCCCATCTTTACTTGCAACTTGACTCGGAAAGTTTATAAAAATCACTTGCACCTCAACAAAACTCAGCGATGCAGCAACAATCAAAAACAGCAACCACTCAATTTAACGCGTGTCACTGGTGGAGCATTAGTTTTAGTTGATTTTTAATTTTGTTCTATCAGTTGCATGTCAAAGACAGAAAATAAATTTTTAACACGAAAAACCAAACTGTTGATCCGTATGTTGAACTCATTAAAAATTTTTATTTTTTTATTTTTTTGGAATTTTTTTTAATGTTTTTTACCCTTAATTAAGTTTCAAATTTTTTTGTAAATAACGGTTATTGACACACATTTTCTAATAAACTTACACATTTATTAGAGAGCGCGCACATCTCAAGTGCCAATGTTGCTGTGTTTGTGTTCCTTAGCCAGCTGGGTTTTATTGCTTTGAACTTGCAAATATTTACTTCCGGTTGTGTTTCACTTGAGACAGTTAGAAGCTATATTTAGCCGTTTATCACGTCCGTTCTTGAAAGCAACACGTCTGCTACTGTTGCATGAAACTCACGAGATAGCAACTTGTAGCTGCCGATGCTGGAATGGCCAACGATGTACATACATATGTATGTATTGGGAGGCTGCCGAGGTAGCTGCGTCGTGGATACAGTTGCTCGCAACCCGTTTGAGACCTTGAATTGGAGGATATGAAATAAAATAAGAAAATAAAATTAAAATAAATAAAATGAAGTAAAATTAAACAAAATAAAATAAAATAAAATAAAAGCAAATAAATAAAATAAAATAAAATAAAATAAAATAAAATAAAATAAAATAAAATAAAAGAAAACAAAATAAAATAAAATTAAATTAAATAAAATAAAATAGAATAAAATAAAATAAAATAAAATAAAATAAAATAAAATAAAATAAAATAAAATAAAATAAAATAAAATAAAATAAAATAAAATAAAATAAAATAAAATAAAATAAAATAAAATAAAATAAAATAAAATAAAATAAAATAAAATAAAATAAAATAAAATAAAATAAAATAAAATAAATGAAAAATAAAATAAAATAAAATAAAATAAATGATAAATTAATTAAAATAAAATAAAATAAAATAAAATAAAATAAAATAAAATAAAATAAAATAAAATAAAATAAAATAAAATAAAATAAAATAAAATAAAATAAAATAAAATAAAATAAAATAAAATAAAATAAAATAAAATAAAATAAAATAAAATAAAATAAAATAAAATAAAACAAAATAAAATAAAATAAAATAAAATAAAATAAAATAAAATAAAATAAAATAAAATAAAATAAAATAAAATAAAATAAAATAAAATAAAATAAAATAAAATAAAATAAAACAAAATAAAATAAAACAAAATAAAAAAAAAAAATAAAATAAAGTAAAATAAAATAAAATAAAATAAGATAAAATAAAACAAAATAAAATAAAATAAATTAAAATAAAGTAAAATAAAATAAAATAAAATAAAACAAAATAAAATAAAATAAAATAAAATAAAATAAAATAAAATAAAATAAAATAAAATAAAATAAAATAAAATAAAATAAAATAAAATAAAATAAAATAAAATAAAATAAAATAAAATAAAATAAAATAAAATAAAATAAAATAAAATAAAATAAAATAAAATAAAATAAAATAAAATAAAATAAAATAAAATAAAATAAAATAAAATAAAATAAAATAAAATAAAATAAAATAAAATAAAACAAAATAAAATAAAATAAAGTAAAATAATATAAAATAAAATAAAATAAAATAAAATAAAATAAAATAAAATAAAATAAAATAAAATAAAATAAAATAAAATAAAATAAAATAAAATAAAATAAAATAAAATAAAATAAAATAAAATAAAATAAAATAAAATAAAATAAAATAAAATAAAATAAAATAAAATAAAATAAAATAAAATAAAATAAAATAAAATAAAATAAAATAAAATAAAATAAAATAAAATAAAATAAAATAAAATAAAATAAAATAAAATAAAATAAAATAAAATAAAATAAAATAAAATAAAATAAAATAAAATAAAATAAAATAAAATAAAATAAAATAAAATAAAATAAAATAAAACAAAATAAAATAAAATAAAATAAAATAAAAACAAAATAAGATAAAATTAAATTTAATTAAGTAAATAGAAAAAAGTTAAATAAAATAAAATAAAGTCAATTAAAAGATATAATCTAAAAATTAAGCAAAATTAAATAAGTCAAAAAATAAAATAATATAAAATTCAACAAGTAATTAAGATGAAATAAAAAAATAGCATAATATAAAAATAGCTTTGAAAAAAATACTCCATTAAATTTACAAAAAAAAAATGCATCCCATTTCAACAACAATCAACTGTATTTAGCAGTTGCTTCAAGCTAACTCAAATGTTTTTGCATTGTTATTACAAATTTTAGTTCGCTCCCATTAACAAGAATGACATTTTGCGATGCTGCTCCATATGGCTGAAGTCTCCAAAATTTGTTTATATGTATGTAGATAAAAGCTTCAGAGAGATTTTAATGCGAGTATGAGATAGAGAGAGAGAGAGAAGCCTAGCAAAGGAGAGAAATTTTAAGCATGTTGGAGCTGCTTGAGATTTTTTATCAGTCTATCTCCTTGAGACCAACCACCACCTCCACTTTTTACAAACCCTTGTTAGTGTGATGACCTTCTTGAGTGGTGGCATAACTTTTGTTGTTGTGTTGGTATCACTTATGTCTGCAGAGATGATAATATGATATGAAACAACCGCCTGTTGAAAGGAAATAATGACGTTTTCATAAAAAAATTGTTGAATGTATATACTATTGGTGTGGGTTGAGACTATTTATGTACATACGTATGTCTTTGTATAGACAAGGTTGTAAATGCATGTCTGTTGGTTTTTATTTTCTTTCTCATATTGTAAACTAGCAGCACGAGGCATGAAATTTGTCTAAACAAATACTTAAGCCTTCATATATTTCTCTTTAAAATTAAAATTTTCTTGATAAAAAAATTACGATAAATGAGTGTGCATGTAAAATAAAATAAAAGAAAATAAAATAAAATAAAATAAAATAAAATAAAATAAAATAAAATAAAATAAAATAAAATAAAATAAAATAAAATAAAATAAAATAAAATAAAATAAAATAAAATAAAATAAAATAAAATAAAATAAAATAAAATAAAATAAAATAAATTAAAATAAAATAAAATAAAATAAAATAAAATAAAATAAAATAAAATAAAATAAAATAAAATAAAATAAAATAAAATAAAATAAAATAAAATAAAATAAAATAAAATAAAATAAAATAAAATAAAATAAAATAAAATAAATGAAAAATAAAATAAAATAAAATAAAATAAAATAAAATAAAATAAAATAAAATAAAATAAAATAAAATAAAATAAAATAAAATAAAATAAAATAAAATAAAATAAAATAAAATAAAATAAAATAAAATAAATGAAAAATAAAATAAAATAAAATAAAATAAAGTAAAATAAAATAAAATAAAATAAAATAAAATAAAATAAAATAAAATAAAATAAAATAAAATAAAATAAAATAAAATAAAATAAAATAAAATAAAATAAATCAATTAAAAATAAAAAAAATTATAAAATGAATTAATTTGACGATTTGACATGGAAGGCCTTTGTATAATATTATTCAAACATAAAAGCTTTATTCGATACATCTCCCATACAGTGGCTTTCAAACCTTTTCATTGAAAGCTTAGATAAAAGCGCTTTCAAAAAGCTCGTTCTAGAGCTTTTTTATCTCCGTCATTAGACATACCTTCAAAGACTCACACAACTACTTACATATGCAATCTATGAAATCTCTACAGCAGCTCGGGCTCTTTTACTCCAATTTAGAAAACGTTGAAGTTAATACTCGTATTGTTTACGAAAGAAAAAGCAACAAAATAAAAAAAAATCAACCACATGCAACAATTTTTCGGGCCAACTAAGCAACAATCTAAACCCTCCCAACAACTGACCAACACAGAAAGGCCACAATAACATAAATCAAGAGCAAAGAGCTGACCAAAAGGCACAATAGCCATCAGGCATCAGCCACACAAGAACAAGAGCGAATCAAAAAACCAAATGACATACAGTTAGTTAGAGATGAACAATTATGGTCAAATGAAGGCAAGCGATGCGAAATGACGTCATTTTATATGTATTTCGCATATAAATCACATAACACACACACACAAGTACGCTCAATTGATAGCAAAGCGCCTGAAAGTATTCTACGAGGAATTATATCTGAAACGATTTTGTGTGCTGCTTAGTTTGTTGCGTTATCAAAAAGACTTATTTTGAAAATAATTTGTTTGCCTTTGCGAATGTTCTATTTTTGAGGTTAACATCACATCATCATCATCATGATTCTCATTTCTGTGCTCACAAGAGGATTTAAATTAGTTGTTCAAGAACACAGTGGCCACTGATGAAGCGCGAATTTGTGTGATGGCGTAATTGGAAATAAATTGACTAGAGATTGATAAGTACGCAGTTCTCAAGCACCAGCAACTGGTGTGACAGTAAAAGTCATAATAACAAAAGCGAACAAAGCTAGGAGGTTTCACTATGACTCAATTGTGATAAATGAGTGTGCATGTGTATTGGTGAAGAAGCAACAGCTGTTAATTACTAGCAATCTAGGATGACGTAGATACGTCGGAGAGTGTTGCGTTGATTTATGTATTTTATTGCGTTGAAAGTGTGTTAGTGAGTCTAGGAGTGCAAATTTTTCTTCGTAAGTATGGACGTAAGGATGGCAATATGTGAAAGGGGTAATCATATTTTTTAATACTTTATCGAAATAGGCAAAAAAATGTCTAGTCGGATAATGAAATAAAAATTATAGAAACAGCTTATGAAATAATTTCATACCTTTTGATAATAAAATAAATTGAATTAAATTAAAATTAAATTAAATTTAAAAAATAAAATAAAATAAAATAAAATAAAATAAAATAAAATAAAATAAAATAAAATAAAATAAAATAAAATAAAATAAAATAAAATAAAATAAAATAAAATAAAAAAAAAATAAAATAAAATAAAATAAAATAAAATAAAATAAAATAAAATAAAATAAAATAAAATAAAATAAAATAAAATAAAATAAAATAAAATAAAATAAAATAAAATAAAATAAAATAAAATAAAATAAAATAAAATAAAATAAAATAAAATAAAATAAAATAAAATAAAATAAAATAAAATAAAATAAAATAAAATAAAATAAAATAAAATAAAATAAAATAAAATAAAATAAAATAAAATAAAATAAAATAAAATAAAATAAAATAAAATAAAATAAAATAAAATAAAATAAAATAAAATAAAATAAAATAAAATAAAATAAAATAAAATAAACTAAAATAAACTAAAATAAAATAAAATAAAATAAAATAAAATAAAATAAAATTAAATTAAATAAAAATAAAATAAAGAAATAAAATAAAATAAAATAAAATAAAATAAAATAAAATAAAATAAAATAAAATAAAATAAAATAAAATAAAATAAAATAAAATAAAATAAAATAAAATAAAATAAAATAAAATAAAACAAAATAAAATAAAATAAAATAAAAAAAGAAAGAAAAAAACTAATAACAAAAATTTTGTAATAAAAAAATATAAATTAAATAAAAAATGTATTAAATTAAAAAAAAAAATAGTTGTTGAATGAAAATAAAATAAATTTCAAAAAAAAAATAAAATAGTATACAATAAAATGAAATTGAGAAAATAAAAGAATTGAAGAAAATACAAATATATATGTATTCTTATATTAAAAAAATTAACTTAAGTTAAATAAAAATAAAATTAAATTAAATAAAATAGAATAGAATAAAGTAAAAATTGTGTTGTTGTTATCCCATAGTAGTCAATCGTTTGACTCATTCGTACTACAAACAATAGCTTTATTTTGCGTAGCTGTAGCAGCTTAAGTTGCTTAGTGTCAAAAATCACACATTTGAGTTTTTTTTTTTTTGTTGATGAAGTTTTTTTTAAAGCTGAAACAATTTTTGAAGTTAACTTCTTAGGCGGCGATATGAAGTTTTGATTGAGAATAAAATTGATTAAATGCAAATGAAAAATGATGATGCAACGGAAGTTAGGCAACGGAAATAGAATTTGTAGCCGACTTGCAGGCTTATGTTGCATACTTTCAGGCGTAGGCGATTTTTACCTCGATGTTTAGCTGTGCAAATCAAAAAGGAGGTGAAATTCCAGGATCTACCTAACATTGCACAAATTGTAATAGTTAGACCGAGCAGAATTCATGTGTATTGCCACTTATGGCGGTTTACAGGGTTGCCAACTATCCCTTTCTTTTAATATAGAGCTAGTTATGCCAATATGGGTATCAAATAAAAATTATTTTCGACTGTATTCCAAAAAACATAATTTCAAGCCGAGTTGCCACTTACCGCAATTTATTTATTTTTTCGTACATCGCGGGAATTGCTCGGCAGCTTTGGATAAAATTTCGCATATAGACAATTTGATTTATTATAAGATCTTATACATGGGTGTTGCCACTTGTAACTGTTTACAGGGTTGCCACCTATCCCATTTTTTTATGGGTATCAAATGAAAGATATTTTCCACCGTATTCCAAATAAGATAATTTCAAGCAAGGTTGCCACTTAGGGTTGCCACTTAACCGCAATTTATTCATTTTTTCGTATATCTCGGGAACTGCTTGACTGATTTGGATACAATTTGGCATATGGACAACTTGATTCATATGTAACGAAACGTGCTGAGTGCTGAAACAAGCGATTTCTTAATTTCAATATCTCAACTGGTTTTGGAGATGTCTCCTAAAATTTAAGAAGCGCCAGATACTCGATATCGCTGGAAAGGGGTAACTGGCATTAAGCGTCAATAAATGACAAAGATAATGATGATGTTTCATACCTTTTTTTCTTAGAAATTGGAGAACTTTTTTTTAAATCGATAAACGTTTAACTCTCAACAGTAAACTGGGTGTGTAAGTTACATACTTATATCTTTTTTACACACCCATACCTTTAATTTTGTTTGTTTTTCTTTTTATACTTGTAGGTATGTATTAGGTATGGCAATAACATAATACCATATTTTCGGTTTTTCCTGTTCTTTGGGGCTTAAATCCGTGGACTTGTAGTTATTCTTTAAAATGTAAATACATCACAGTCTTTTTTGAGTTCCCTAAAGTCAGCCTCTTAGTGTCACTTTAAGGCTTAAGTAAAAAGATAATATTACCTAAAACTATGTATGACTAGTAGACGCGGTTGATGATATCAAACTTAATAAACGCGTCTAACAATTCTTCTAAATTACCCTTCCAGATTGTGGATATTTTTATTTTTCTATTTTGTTGAAACATACATAGTACCCTAAGCCCAGGAATAGTATGTGGGTGAAGCTAATGTAAAAGACGATAAAATGCTCATCACTACGATGTATATTTACATTTAGTTACATTTCAGGCTTTTATCGAAATTAAAATATATTTGCATTGCTGGCTACTGCGCCGTCCTTCCAAATGGGTGGAATACTATACATACACATGCATACATATGTGTGTGTAAATGTAACATCCCCTTTATCTATATCATTTTTTAGTCACTTAGCTGACTCATTTTTATACCCAGCGTACTAGTACTAGTACAAGGGTATTAAAATTTTGTCCACATAACGGTACTACGTAACGGCACAAAATAATCGAGATAGATATAGAGTTCTACATATGAATGTTCTTAGGTTGAAAAGAAGAGTTCATTAAGGCTTGTCCGTCTGTCTGTCGGCCTGTCCGTCGGTCCGTCTTTCCGTGTACACGATATATTGAGTAAAAATTTAGATATTTACATGAAATTTTATATACAGGTTACTTTCTGGTAGTCAAGGTAGGTTCCTATTGGAAATGGGCGAAATCGAATGATAACCCCACCCCGCCTCCTTTTTCGATATCGAAAATTTCGAAAATCACATAAATTTACATATCTCCGTAGCTGAAATGGATAAAATGATATAATTTAACAGGTAAATCCCCCTGGCCATTCTATTATGATATTCTGATAAATTTTTAAAAGTAGGCGTGGCACCTCCCACTTTTAAGGGAGACATTTTTGAAAATTCGACTGTTCGTAACTTTTAAACTGATTACGGTAGAACGATGAAATTTGGCACAAGGCATACTAGTATCGTTGGGAGTATACCTTATGAAATTGGATAAATATCGCCCACTTTCGATATCGAAAGCTTCGAAATCACCTAGATTGATATAAATCGGTAACCGAAATGGCTAAAATGATATAGTTTGATGGGATGAAGTCATTCTATGATGATTTTTTTGATAAATTTCCACTTTTCAGGGAGGCATGTTTGAAAATTTCACGGGCCATAACTTTTAAACTGATTACGGTAGAACGATGAAATTGGTAAAAGGTATACGAGCATAATAGGGAAATGGAATATTTCGAAAATCATATGAAAACTACCGCTGGGTATTTAATGTTCGGTTTACCCGAACTTAGATTTCCTTAATTGTTATTACTGTTTTCTTTTTACTTAATTTAAGGTTAAGTGGCAGGGAAAATTCTTTGACCGCAAGGGTTGATTTTCTATGAATATAAGGTTCTGTTTAGACTTATATATAAAGACCCAAGATGTAGTTGTAACTGACCATCGATTAAGTACTTCAAGGCATATTTTAAGAAATCGATTTATTTTGCCACAAAGTGCTACTTAAGTACTTGAGACAAAAATATTTCTAAAAAGTTTAAGAAATTTAAGTTCAAGTTAAGTGCTCGGTACAGTTTCATACATACATATATGTATATGTGTATTATGCATCTATCATGTATATATATTTACATAGGACGAAGAATCATAAAATGTTGAAAAATTATTACCACGAATTCTCGTTACAACAATTAAGTCGTTAACTACCATTTGTACTTGGCTACGTGCACTTGCCATGCTACGCCAACGTTGCATGCCATGCAGAAAATACGCTTGGGATTAGCCACCGCACCGAATGTATTTATAAATTTAAGTAACTTTAATTTTGAGTCATGCACTTAAATAAGTACAAGTGATAGTCCAAGGATATAATGATGGACGAAAGGATGAGAAAGAACAGTGAGGATATTGATTATTCTATTTATCTATTTTATTTTGTTTTATTTTATTTTTTTAAATTTTTTTATTTTATTGTTTGTTTTTTGTTTTTTTTTCATTTTATCTATTTTTTTTTTTATAAATCATTTTTTTTTTCTTTTTTATTTTATTTTACTTTACTTAAATTTGTTTTATTATTATTTTATTGTATGACAGCTATTGTATGACCACTATTGAATTTTATTTTATTTTATCTCGTTTTATTTTATTTTATTGTTTTTTTTTTCAATCCACTTTAATTTTTTATTTTTTTATTTTATTGCATTTTATTTTATTTTTATTTTTTCATTTTATTTTATTTCATTTTTTCATTAATTTTTTCATATACATATCTATATTTTTTTCTTTTTATTTTATTTTATATTTTTGTAT
This sequence comes from Campiglossa producta, assembly GCA_964058755.1. Classification (NCBI taxonomy): domain Eukaryota; kingdom Metazoa; phylum Arthropoda; class Insecta; order Diptera; family Tephritidae; genus Campiglossa; species Campiglossa producta. The sequence goes on along the minus strand of CAXKVI010000004.1, from coordinate 111,776,315 downwards.
TTTTTTATTTTATTTTTTTTTTCGTTTTATTTTATTTTTTTACTTATTTTAATTTATTTTATTAAAAAAATAGTTTACGAACATATTATTTATGTTTTTTTATTGTATTTTTTATTCCATTTTATTTAGTTTTTTTTTAATTTTTTTTTATTATAATTTTTTTTATTTTATAAACAAATAAGAATACCACATTATTTTTATTTTTGTATTTTTTTTTAATTTTTTTTATTTTATTTTTTTTTTATTTTTGTTTATATTATTTTTTTTATTTTTGTTTTGTTATATTATTTTTGTACTTTAGTTTATTTTATTTTACCTTTATTTTTTTATTTTTTTTTTATTTTTTTTGTATGTTATTTAATTTTTTATTTTTTGTTTTATTTTATTTTTTTACTTAATTTAATTTTTTTTAGTTAATGTTTTTTTCTTTGAAATCATTTTATTTTATCTTATTTTAATTAATTTTATTTAATTTTTTATTTCGTTTTGTTATATTTTATTTTTTAATCCAATTTAATTTTTTTTATTTTATTGTATATTACGAGTATATTATTTTTAATTTTTTATTGTATTTTTTATTTCATTTTATTCTATTTTTTTGTTTTATTTTATTTTTTTTTAATTTATTTAATTAATTTTAGTATACTTTTTTATATTTTATTTCATTTACTTTTATGCTTTTTTAATTTTTTTTTAATTTTTTTTTTTTTTTTTTTTTTTTTGAAATTGAAATTATTTTATTTTATATATTATTTTTTGTTTATTTTATTTAATTGTTTATTTCATTTTAATTTAAATTTAAGTTTACTTTTATTTTTTTAATTCAATTTAATTTTTTATTTTATTGTATCTTATTTTTTTTCTTTTTTTAATGTATTTTTTTTTTTTTTTAATTTAATTTAATTTTATTTTAATTAGCTTTATTTTATTTATTTTTTACTTTGTTTTATTTTATTTTTTATTTTTTTTTTTTTTAATTTTATTAATTTTTTTTTTTCTTTTGTTTTATTATATTATATTATATTATATTATAGTATATTTTATTTTATTCTATTTTTTATTTTATTGCATTTTAATTTCTTAGTTTTTTCACCTATATTTCTAAATTTTTTTTAACTTTTTTTTTGTCGTTATTGTTTTTTTATCTACTTATAATTTTAAGCTCTCATATTTCTCACAGACATTTCTGCATACAATAAACGCAAGTAAAATATGTACAATCATACAAAACTAGACAATAGTACATAGTGAGAGGGCGTCGTCGTATTTTAATATCCCCAAAGTCCATGACTGTGGCTAGCAATAAATGTTGCTGATGACTTTGCGATATCAAGTCCTCAGTGTTCATGGCAAAGATGAACGTTCAGGGTCAGTTCTAACCAAAGAGAATTTCAATTGTCATGACCAAGCTCAAATGTATATATGTAGATATGAATGTATGTATCTTTATAGTGTGCACTTGTATATGAAACTTTTACTTGGAAAAGAAAGAAACCACCGCCCATATGACACAGGTGCGCCCGAGACAGGTAGACACTTTGACGGAAGTACAAGGATGCAGACATACAGACACAGAGATTGTACGATAACAATATAAATGTATGTACACATGTCTGGTCAGTCATGGTAGAGACAAAGGTATTAATACTCCAGTCACTTGGTTACAGACAAATATATTGCACGCGTGCAATGTGTGACTTAAGATCTTAAGTTAGATTTCAACGGGAACGTTGTCAGATGTCTTATTACAATCAGAAGCCACGAATATTAGAAATATCCTTGAGCTTTTGATGATGGTATTAAAGAAATAATAAGGAGTGCAAGAAATAGAAAAGTTTTTGAGCTTTATTATGTTACGACAAGGGGATACAGGATTGATTTTTCGTAAGAGCCCTACTTAATTTGTGTATGTAGTTCACTTTCTCCAGAAAGCCATTACATTCTTTTTCTCCTCTCCTGATAGGCCCACGGTTATCTCTTCGACAAACTATATTTAATTTACACCAAAAATATAGTAAAAATTAGGCCAAAAAATCATAGTAAAAATTACGAAAAAATAGTAAAATTTACGCAAAAATTAAGTAAAAGTTACTCAAAAGTTAAGTAAAAATTAGGCGAAAAATATAGTAAAATTTAAATTTTAAACAAAAAATTTAGTAAAAATTATGGAAAATATAGTGAAAACAACTAAAAAAAAATAAAGTACGGGCCTGTATCTAATAAATATATATATGTACATATGGTATCGTACACGCGCATATCCATTTTTAGATAAAGGCAAAGTCAAAGTGTCAAAGGCAAAGTCAAAGTGAAATTCAAATTCAAAGTCAAAGTGTCAAAGTCAAAGTCAAAGTTGGAGTCAAAGTCAAAGTCGAAGTGTCAAAGTCGAAGTCAAAGTTAAAGTCGAAGTCGTAGTTGAAGTCAAAGTCAGAGTCGAAGTTTGAGTCAAAGTCAAAGTCAAAGTCTAATCAACGTCAAAGTCAAAGTCAATGTTAAGGTTAACTTTAATTTAACTTTAAGTTTAGCATTAATTTTATGTATTCACAAATATCCGATCCGTTTTTTTTTTTTATTTAGGTGCCAATTAACATAAGTGATACCTGGAATTTGAAATGAGCCGCAAAAGGCCAGCTTTGAGAAACTGTAAATGAAAAATGTCCTCGAAATAAAAAAAAGCCAAAAATTCGTGATATAACATCAGGTCGCTAAAAATCCAAAATTTATTAAAAAAAAATTAAACCCCCCTTCCCAAAATCCTGGATCCGCCACTGAGGTTCAGATATCCCATATCATTTGGAAGATTATCAATTATCCTTGAAAGCAAAAAGCCTACATTACATTTTGATGTCTCGCTGAACTGTTTACTAGGCCATTGACCCTGACGCAACTTTAAATAAACATTTTCCATAACTTTTCTAAAGTAGGTGTTATCGCATGAATTTCACTACATTTGTGGTTGCCATTAAATATCGCTCACAAACTCTAATGAAAGTTATTTATGTATGAAAAACTTTCAACTAAATTAATGGAGTGCTGAAAGTAGCTACTGTTAAACTAATGATCCAGTCATTAAATTATTTCAATGTCATCATGTTTTGTCCCTGGAACGCTGCACCTTTATACCATACATATGTACATACATTTCTTTGTATGGTGACTAATATCACTTCTCATAGCTCAGAGTTGTAGCGTGACTTCCGTAAATTTAAAAATCTACCCAGACCAGACCCTTAAGGGTCGAATACATAAAGCTTTGTTAACCTCGCCTGACATTTACTACCTCAAAACTTTGCGTCCAACTTCAGAGGTATGCTACAATGAACGCCTTGACGCTTCTCTTTTATACATTTATTTTCGTTATTTATTTCTTTGCATTCAGAGTGTTTTGGTTAATTTATTAATTTAATATAGAAAAAATGAATTAATTATTATTTCCTCCAACTTTTTATTTTCTTTAATTAAAGCAAAGTCACCAAGATCTGATTGTCAAAGCAAGCAAAATTTGAGAGTTTGCCAAATTTTAACCTTGTTTCAACTTTGAGGTCTCCAATTTGCCATGCTTCGTTTAAATACGTAGTCAAAGTTTAAGGTAAAGTCAAAAGAAAGCTTTATGTAACTGACCCTTTATAATCAGTTCATTAAATTCAAAACCATTACTTCGATCGATTTTTCCTCTGGAAATGATCTTTTTAGAATTGTTACGTAATTTTTTCTGGACTCTCCATTTTTTTTAGGGGATAAGCTTACTATTCACCTCCCAAGAAATACCTAAAGGAAAAACGTAGCCTATATTTCTTATAATTGCTAAAGAAATTTTGACGTTTACAACGTTTGTCATTTTATTGCAAAATTAGATAAAATGCCAGGAAATTAATTAAAAGTCGATCCCAATTTCAAACGCATTTTCGAAATATCTCGATCCGTGCGCCACCTATTCGAAATTTTTTGACAATCCACTTTTTCGGAATTGCGTTGTCACCGGGTTCTGACAAATGTGTCACAAGTCTCTAGTTTACAGGGAAGGTACTCAAAAATCGTTGGCGAAATTCCCCCCATGTTTCATAGATTTACAATTATGTCGACCAACGCGCTATTTATCGGATTTCAATTTTCAATTATATCGACCAGCGCGCCACTAATCGAAATTTTATTTTTGCAAATTGTATTGTCACCGTGCCCGGAACTACGGACTAAGTTTCAAGTAACTAGGCTGACAGGAAGTTATTAAAAGGCGATCACAAGAATCTCAATTTGAAACGACTTTTCGAAATACATGTATCGATCCGTGCGCCACCTACCGGAATTTTTGTGATGAGGTATTGCATTGCCAGCGGATTCTTACAAAATTTAGTTTCAAGTCTCTAGCTTACAGGGAAGGTACTCAAAAATCGATCATGGAATTCCTCCTGTGTTTTATGGATTTACAATTATGTCGACCAGCGCCACCTACCGGAATTTTTGTGATGAGGTATTGCATTGTCATCGGGTTCTTTCAAAAATGTCTAGTTTCAAGTCTCTAGTTTACAGGAAAGATCATTCGCAAAATTCCCCCTGTGTTTCATTGATTTTCAATTATGCCGACCAGCGCCACCTATCGGAATATTGATTTCTACAAATGGTTTTGTCACCGTGTTCGCAACTACGTGTTGAATTTCAAGTCGCTAGGTTGCCAGGAAGTTAGTTAAAAGTCGATCGTAAGGTATCTCAATGTCACTGGGTTCTGACAAATGTTTCAAGTTTAAAGTCTATAGCTTACCGGGAAGTTACCCAAAAATCGATCGCAAGATTTCCCCTGCGTTTCAAAGATTTTCAATTATATCGACCTAATTTGATTTTTACAAATTGTTCATGTACCTAGGATGACTGGAAGTTAGTTAATAGGCGATAGCAAGATTCTCAATTTCAAACGAACTTTCGAAATATGCGCCACCTAGCGGATACTTTTTCGGATACTTCTGTAATATCGTATGGTAAAAGTGGTGCAAACAAGGTAAAGATAAAGATACAAATAAAGATGACGAGATATGTATCTTAATCTTTATCTGCACCTTATCTCCTAGATATTTCCTATCCCAACTTTCCTTCTCTTTTAACGTCAAAAAATTAAATTCCGCTATTTTTTATAATTGTCAAATGCCGTGAAAAGAAAAGCAATCACTCAGTTCGAATTTTCGAACACACTCAACTTGGATTAATTTTTATTCATACGAATTTGGAGCAAGTACTTCATTTCTTTACTTTACTCGGAGCTTTGACTGAGAGAAATTGCTTGTTTTTATTAATACCACCCATTATAAACTCCCAAAAAATGAAGAATATTTGAGCGACCACAGGAAAATATGTGCTGGCAACACTCTTCAGATAAATAAACAAAAAAATGCAAGAAAACGCATATTTCTTGCAGTTTACCGCTATTTGCCGCTAGATGTCGCCGGTAATTGTTTATTTTATAGCAAGGACAACTACCAAAATAACGATATACCGCTACTGGACACTAGAGTCACCAAAAATAAACAATCCCCAGCAACATCTAGTTTTAAATAGAAAGTTATACAAACAAAGCACTAGATGGCGTCGTTTCTTAATCTGTCAGCCTAAAATTTGGATGTGATTAAAGAAGAATTATTGGAGGTAATGTCCGCGTGTGTATCCATATCATAAGATTTGTATCTTTCTATAGTAAAATTTAAGGAGCTACCTTCATCATAATTAATCATCTTTTTTATCACCATCATTTTTAGTTCAGCATACCAGTAGTAAATAACAATAGACAAATATTTGATATTGTTATGGCTATGGCTACGAAATTTTATATTATCCCTCATACTTTCTATTGCGTTAACAACACTTGCGCACTATCAATTCGCCGCAACGATTTTGACATTTGCTCGCTGTCTTTTTAATTCGCTCAGTTGTCATTTCTCGGCTTCGCTCATTTGTTGTGTTTTCGCATGCAATTTGACAAGTGCCTTCGAGTTCCTCAAAGTAAAAAAATTGATTTTTTGATTTAATTTTTCAGCAACTAAAAATATAGCAAGAGTTTATTTGTATGGAAAAATACCAAAGTTTCAATGCATACTACCATTTAGTACTAAATAAAATAATATAATAAAGTGCCTGCAGACATATTTATTGCTGTGCTTCGTTGTGATTGTGTCGTGTCATTGCATTTCAGTTCAAGTATTTTGAGCCACTTTCTGGTGCTTGGAGTGGTGTCTACGTTTAGCTATTTTTGGGTGGCAAAGTGCCAGCGACGTTTCCAACGTCCAATCATGATCCAACGTGCAAAGTGAAGGAGCAGAATTCGTAAATAAGTAAAATATGTTTTATGATATTGTTGTAGTGAAGAGGTGGTCAATGATAAAACAAATGCAACAAGTGATCTACGCGTGGAAGTCCAATTAAAAAAAAAATAAAAATAATAAAACAACGAAATTGAAATAATAAATTAGCGCTAGTGCTTTATGCCTTTCTACTGCAATTATACAAAAACAAAAAAATCGAGTGCCAAGTGGATAATCGAAGTATGAGCTAGCTAAAATCAAATAGATGTCTGTAAGTAGGTTTGTGGCTTAGTAGCAGCAGTTAATTATATAAAATAATTATCGTTGCCTCATTAATTAGTGCTAATTTATAAATAAAGTCCATAAAAACATATATTTTTCTGCTGCATCAGTCTAGGCAGCGAGTGTGATTGTTCATATTTCGTTGAGGCACTTTTTGTTGGCATGACATTCATCAATACAAAATACAAACAATTACAATTCGCACATTTAAAAGGTTGCACTAAGTAAAACAACAACAAAGCAATAAGCAAAGTGCATAAATTTTTAAATAACGAGTACGCCAATTTCAAAGTGGTGTCAACTGGAAACAATTTATTAGAGCTGCAACACCCGCAGTTCACACCCCACTTCATTGCCCCCTAAAAGCAGTGCGTCACCGTCATCAATTCTACGCACACGATACGTACGCCTTGGACTTTTTTTGAGGCAAACGCACTCACTCGCCGTTGACAACTAGAAAGACACACAGCCGTTGCCGGAGACGCAGACAGTTTGAAGGTGAACACAATTCACATTTAGCAATATTTTTAAATTGTTTTTGGTGTTATACCTACAAGTTTTTGTTTTTTTCTTTTACTAGCAAACATAAATTCTTGAGCTAAGGGGACAACAACTTTGTTGTCATTTTATTTGGTGTTTTATAAATATATGATGTCGCCTATTTTAAAAAAAAAAGTTTGCATAGATATAGCAATTTCATACTCTTCGTCACATGAATAAAGGCGACTACGCAGCTTGAGGTAGGCACTAGTGGGCGCGGTTTCTGCTCTTCCCAGACCCAAGGGCATGCTAAGTGGGATACATACTTATCTTCATTCGCTATGTTACTTTTGACTGAAGGAGGACGACCCAATCTAATCCGAGAGAGGTGTCATTAGTGCGATATCTACGCATCGAGTGGTACACCACAAAGAAGCGCACAGGCCCCAAAATTTATGTTTCCAATTGGCGCCAGTTGTCGCTAAAAAGGAACGAATTGCGTGCTTTGATACGAAGCGTCCAAAATCGCTCAGTCGGTTAAGCGTCAATAGATAAATGATGATCAGATCTGGTTGAATATACGTTGTAGATTCTCTTCATCAGTTATTGGCAAGCCAAGATTAGATTAGATCCCCTATATTTTGGAACCCAACATTGAAACTACTTTTGAAGCTGGAAAAGACCGGTTGTCAATTAATTGGCTATACGACGACAAGTGAGCATTATCAAAATTTAGGCGATCTACTCCAGATCGAAGATGAAATACATACCAGCCCTTATACCAGTACCTACATACTTCTAAATGTAGGGAGACACAAATTTTCTCCAGAGGTCAAGTAGTTATTTACTTTTTCGTTATTTTAGATTTTAGAGCCACTGCACAAGCGTTTCGAATATAGATCCAGAAAGATATGCAGTTACAATCATCTATGCCTAACTATAAAACCACCATGGGTTAGATATAAGGTTTCAACCCTCGCTTAATGTCCTAACTGTATAACGTGGTAGTTAGACCCATCCTCACCTATGGTAACTACTGCAGTGTACGGACTTGAACGAATTAAAAACCAACGCAGGACTAGCAAAGTGCAGAGGTCAGCAGCAGTGCTTATACCGATAACACTTCCATCAATGCCCACAACAGCTTTGAATATTAGGCTCAACCTTCTTTCGATAGACCTGCATGGAAAAATCCAAGTAAGCTAGTGCACCAGATTCGGATACCCAAGTATTCTGGGGAACATGCAGGGAGTAGAATACACTACACCGGCCTTCTCTAAGAGCATCAAAGTATTCATAAGAATGCTTGAAAGGCACGAGTGGGAGTATGTAGATAATTGAAGCCCACAGTCTTTGTACATCTGATGGCTGCAAGCTTAATGGCAAGGTGGGTAGCGGCGTGTACTCGGAAGATCTAACGGCATGACGCTACCGAAAGACTGCAACGTATTCCAAGCTGAAGCAATGCTCCCTGGTTGAGGTACTTAACGGTCAGTGTCTGATTGGAATACATAGCCAACGCATGCGTCTCCTCGATCGACTTCTGTCGAAGCCGCAGGGACAAATAGAAACTGGCGGAACACTTCAGCTGCAGTTGTGCCTGGCTAGAGATCGTATTGCGTGTTTTAATAGGTGCTTCGTCACTTGTTTAGTGGAGTTGTCTCTGGTGAAATCAAGACGGTCGTAAAGGCGACTAATATGCTCATAGGTAATGACGTGCTAACTTGATGCCTGATCTACGGATATTTCATTAGCTACCACGACAGTCGGGCAGTGGAGTATCGTAGCGTATCGTGGAGTAGACGTCGTTTGCCCTGAAAAAGTAATATATTTCATCATCACATTTCATCAATATCCTCGCCCCCTTTAATTAATTGTCTTATTTTTCTCACAACTAGGTATATAATGTTCGCTTTCACGCTAACTTATACTTCATTTTTTGTTTGCTTTAGTTTCAATTCTGCCAATTATTCGTTAATTGAAAATAATTTACTTGAATACACCTTCTGTATTGTAGATTCAGTTGTTAGCGTGGCTGAGGCATGCTACAGCAAAAGAAATATGACTAAGAAAAAACTGCGATAAATTTTGATAAAATGAATGAGCTCATATTTAAAGCAAGGCAAGAGCACTAACTATCCTACTATCTTAAACTCGACCATTCACCGCAACTTAATCCCTAGTATCAACTAGATAAATAAATTATACAGTTAACTCCATGTTTGGAATGATAAGAACATTTTTAAAACAAAAAACCTAACAGCATTTTTTATTGTGCATAAAAAAATGTCACTATTTTTCGCTCCACTTCCACATATTCCCTTGTTGCTGTTGTTATAGCACAAAACCCCATTTCCCTCGACTCATTTTTTCAGTTGTTACTCAGCTCGCTATCGCAACATCATCAGGCTCATCAATCCATCAGCAATTCCAATTCAAGCGTTTAATGACTGGAACGCCAGACGTTTTGATTCTGTGCGGCTGTGTTAAAGTGTGTGAAAACAAAAACATTTAGAAAAATTCAGCTGGTCCTACTAATGTGCTTACTTACCTGAGTACATATTTATAATGATTTGAAATTGAACGGCTTGTCGCACAATTAGCGATATAAATGTTCAACATTCCATACTGTTTTTATTTCTCGCTGCGTAAATGATGCTAGAGCTCAGGCATCGTTAAAGAGAGAAGATTTAAAATGTGATGGAAATGACTAATTTTTATATCTAGTTACTCAGAAAAATCTATAGTTAACTAGTCAAAACTTTGTTCAATCAATTAATCAAAGAATAATCTTTATCGACTAACTAATCAAAGCGATAATTTAAAAAAATTAAATGATTTACTATAGATCTGATTAGTCAACTACTTTTATTAAACAGAAAAATTACTCAGTTAATCAAATAACCTAAACTTGATTAATCAATTTATCAAACAGCAATCATTGTCGACTAAACAAAACGATTTATTTATCGAAAATAATATTTTCATTGATTAGCTGATGAGTAAATAATCACCAATTTTATGAATCACCATAAGTAAATTTAATTAATTTACTAGGGATTCGATTATTCAACAGCTTTGATGATCAGAAAAATTACATAGTTATAGATACCTTGTTTAATCGATTAATCAAATCTGACTAGATCAAAAAATGTTTAAACAAGAAACCAAACTTGATTCAGATTTTATTTATTTTAAATAATTTAATGGAGATCTGATTATTGAAAAAATTTCTAATCCAAATTTTTGCTTAATCGATTACTCAAATAACCCAAACTTGAAAAAACAATTAACTAATCAAAGTATAATCATTATCGACAAATCAAAACGATAATATCTTGATTAATGATATTTTTATTAATTATAATCTAATTTACTAATCGAATGATGAGCAATTACAACCCGAATAATCAGAGAATTTTCCATTGATTTATTAAATGATTTACTGATTTAATCGATAAATCAATTAGTCACAGAATAACCATTGTCAACCAGTCATAATTTTATGTATGTAACTAATAATCTTATTTGTACATTTGTATATTTGTATAGTTATCCAGACTATCTCGGGAGCCGCTTGACCGATTTGGATGAAATTTTGAATATAGATAGTAACTATGGTTGATTCTAACAGCCCTATGCTGCGCGTTACCGGTAAATTGCCATCGGCAAACAATTTTCCCTAAAATACGTTACCAAATAAAGTGGCTGCGATTCTGAGCAGATGGTAACACTCTAATGGCAAAAAAACTCACCAGTGTGTATGGTGAATTGAAAAGCAAACCACAACTCTTCTATGAGCATTTTACAGGCTTCTTTTGGCAAACGAAAATGTTGCTTGAAAATATTGGAAGGAAGTTGCAACGGATCATGACTGTCCCGAAGGCTTTTCAAGTTGTGTCTCCGCTCCAAAATTGCATCATTTTCATCTTCTTCAGCCAGCAGCAATAGTATGACCGCGGACATTTTTACTATATTAAAGGAATTACTGGCGTTAGAAACGTTATACACAGTTTTTGTTGTGATTTATTAATACTATATAGTTACCTGTTTATTTGTTTGATTTTCACTTTATTTTATTTATTTTATTTAATTTTCACTTTATTTTGCTCAATTGCACTTTCGCTTTTTTATTTTTCAAAGTAAACATCAGCTGTTTTATATTGATGTTACCACATGTTACCACCTATTTTGGTGATAACGGTGTTACCAGAAAACTTTTGCCCTCAGAATACCAAAAAGGAGTAAAAGTTGCCGAGTGAATTTGTTTGCCGGTAATAATAAAGTTATTACCACAGTAGAATTGACCTGTAAGACTATCCACTTGGGGGTTGCTACCTGGGGCGATTTACAGGGTTGCCACTTACCTCAACTTTTATAATTTTGTAGCAAAATATGCCAATATGGGTATCAAATGAAAGGTCTTTTCGTCTACATTCCAACTAAAATATTTTCAAGTAGGGTAGCCGCACAGTGTTACCATTTTACTGTATTGTATTTGTATTGCATAGTTTTGAGATTATATTTGGATCATTTAGTGGTCACTTTGGAATAATTTTGGGGCTATTTTAAGATCATTTTGGTTTCATATTTGGATTAATTTGGGACAATTTTGGGGTAATTTTCCGATCATTTTTAGACAATTTTTTGATCATTTTGGGATAATTTTTGGGTCATTTTGGGTTCAATTTTGGATCATTTTGAGAACATTTGAGGGTCTTTTTGGGGTCGTTTTGGCATTATTTTAGGATTATTTTGAGATCATTTTGGTTACATTTTTGGATAAATTGGGGACAATTTTGGAGTCATTTTGGGATAATTTTTAGATCATTTTTGGACCATTTTGGGATAATTTTTGTGTCATTTTGGGTTCAATTTTAGATCATTTTTGAGAACATTTGAGGGTCTTTTTGGGGTCGTTTTGGCATTAAAAAAAAAACTAATGGCGGCGATATACCAACAGGTTAGCATAACCTCTAACGAGATTTTTGCCGAGCTTTTCTTTCCAACTTGTGGTGTGTTGCTTTTTGAGATTTTCCTACAAGGTGGCGGGACCTACAGTTTTTGCCCGACTCCGAACGGCACTTGCAAAGCAAATGAATTTTTTGCTGAGAAGCTTCTCATGGCAGAAATACACCCGGAGAGTTTGCCAAACTACTGCCGAGGGGCGCCCCGTTTAGAAAAATTGTTTTTCTAAATAATTTTTGATGTTACTTTTGCCGGGCATCGAACCGCCACGACTTGGTGTGGAAGGCCGAACACTTAACCGCTACACTGCGGCGGACGCCGTTTTGGCATTATTTTAGTATTATTTTAGGATTATTTTAGGGTCATTTTGGGATAATTTTTGGATAAATTTGGGGTCATTTTGGAATCATTTTGGGGCCATTTTGGAATCATTTTAGGGTAATTTTGGGATCAGTTTGAGATAATTTTTCGGTCGTTTTGGGTTCAATTTCGGATCATTTTGGGAACATTTAAAGGTCTCTTTCTTTATATTCTTATTTTTATTTTTATTGAAAAAAAAATTTTCTAGCTCACTTAAATCTTGAAATTTTTTTTGAAAACATTTTGGCAATGGTCTAAAAACTCAATAAACTTCGTATTTTCAATGAAAAAACAGGGCTGATTTTTTTTGCATGCATGTTGATTACTATAACTGTACCAACATAAGGGTGTGTAAATAAATCGAAAGCTAATAAAAACAAAACGCCACAAATAACGAAACGAAAAAACTGCCACAACAATAAGGCAGAACACAATTGTTGACAGCATAAACCAATTATATTTACATCATTCAGGAAGAGATAAAACTAAAAGAAGATGGAAACATTTTTCGCACTCACAAAATAAAATACAATATCTAGATACACTTGGAAGCAAAATTTAGCCAACAACCTTTTTTTCAATAAGCTGAAGTAACAACAACAACAGCAGGTACTCGGGTTCGCATCCGGGTCTTAGAGAAGGGATCTGCTGATAGGGTGGTTAACTACTAATACTAGTTTGTGAAAATTTTATAATATTTTTTTAGTCATTTTTAAAGATAATTTAAATTAATTTAAAAAAAATATGTATATGTATATATTTTTTTTTGCTACTATTTTCTTACCCACCACAGACCAAATACCTATGTAGTTATATATCTACCCAAAAACATATTTCTTGCACAATGGACATATTTTCTGTAGATCACAAAAAATCAAATTAAGCTAAAATAGCGCACTTGGCACCTCTTTGCGCTTTCGCCAACTGATCATTCCTTTCTTGGCTACACGCCAATTGGGATAGACGACCATGTGAGGGTCATAAACCTATATAAAATAATAAAAAATAAAAGTAATTCTACAATCACAAGCGTTTTTGTTGGAATAATTGTTGGAACCAAGGTCTGGCGTTCTTCTATACTAGCGACCGGATCGTCTAACAGACTGACGGCGAAATCGACAGTTTAGCTTGTCAATAAATTGCGTAGTGCTTACATGGACATAACTAACTAAATGCTTTGTATTTTGTTTTTTTTTTTTTTTTGCTCTCGTTATTCCATTCTTTCTGTTTGTCAATTAGTCTGCAAACAAACTGACATGGTATGTCAGCTTGATAGACATTTTTAGCGATAGGAACACACTTCATTTGGCTTGAAGAAGGTTTGACGCTCGGTATTGTGAGATGTGATAATAGAAAATGTTGCTTAGTTATCAGAAACTTCTTTAAATTTGTTTCTTTTTTTTTTCTTTGTTTTGCTGTAGATAAAATCTTTTTTAGTGATTATGAAATAAAAGAATGTGTCTTATCGGTATACATACTATATGTACTTAAGTATTAGTTTAGAGTATTGCTGTCAAGTAGGCGTTTTTCCTTTTGGGCGCTTAAACGTCTGGAATAGTTATAGTTATCTATCGTTTTTTTTTTTTTGAAATATTTGTAGTTATGTAGAAAAAAAATTATTTGATAAAATTCCGGAATGTGTCATTAATCGAAAAGATTATTTCGTGATTGATTGATTATTTGATTAATGTGTTAAACAAAATTATAGTAGTTTAGTCCTTTTGCTGATCCCGAATAAATCATTTAAATTTATTGTATTAATTACAATTTCTTTAACTTTGACTTAATCAAAAAGCTTTTCATTGATCTATCTGTTTAAAAATGTACTCTCAAGAAAGTCGGATTGCAAAAAATTTAAATGATTAACTCGGTATCTGATTAATCGACAGCTTTTGTTAACCAGAAAAATACCTAATTATGATTTTGTTTAATATATTAATCAAATAATCAATTAATCAAAGAATTATTTAATTAATTCTTTATTAATAATCATTATCGACTAATCTAATCTAATTCATTAAATAATGAGTATTCACATGTTAATCAAATAATCAATTAATCAAAGAATAATCATTATCGACTAATCTAAACTAATTCATTAACTAATGAGTATTCACAGCCTAATTAATCACATCATCTGTTAAAAAAATACTAACAAAAATGCAGATTTACTTTCGATTAGTTATTTTTCCAATTAACAAAAGCTGTTTCATTAACAGATCCGGAATAAATTATTTAATTAAAATTCAATCTGAATTTTTTTTCAGTACTTTTTTTTAATACGCAAATCAATAAAAAATTCTCCGATTAATTAGATTGAGATTGCCAGGTAGTTTATATTTTAATTAATCAAAATCGTTTTTATTAATCGATGATGATTTTTTTTTATTAATTGATTAATGAAGTTAAGGTTATTTGTTTAATCGATTTAACAAAATATTTATTAGTCATTTTTATGATTAATAACGAAATAATATCTTATTTAGTTAATCAACTGGATTAAAAATAGAAATTAATCGGTTTGATTAATCGATAATGATTATATCGATAGTTAATGATTATTTTCTGATTAATTGATGTATCAAGTGTAGGCTATTTGATTAATCTATTAACCTTTTTTTTTTGCTTAATGAAAACTGTTGATTAATCAGATTCTAAATGAATTATTTAAATTAAACTAAATCTGAATTCCTTTTGAGTTCTTTATCCAATAGATATCAAAATATCAAAATAGATTTATCAACAAAACAAAATTTTAATTTCCAACTTTTCTGATTAATAAAGACTTTGATTATTCAGATCCGACTAATTAGATATCGAGTAATTTAAATTAAATGAAATCTTAATTTCGTTTGGGTATTTTTTTCGAAATAGATTATGTGATTGATTAGGTTGTGAATACTCACTATTTAAAAAGCTAACAAGATTAATAAAATTTAGTTCATTGGTAAATTATTTTTAATTAATTGATAACGATTAATCTTTGACAATTAATCAAGTTTAGGTTGATTAATTAATCTTACAACTCTAGTTAAAGCTTGAAAAATAAGTTTTGAAAGATCGCTTGATAAACTTGAAAACTATGAAGTTTTTAAAATATATCGAAGTTTGTGGAATAATTGGGGAATGATGCTGGATATCAACCTTATCAAACAATCTCAAGGGCCAGAGACTAATTGCAAAGTAATGTTAGAGATAAACTTGAAAATTAAAAGCTATCAAGGTTATCAAAGTTAGCTTCAAGGTTGGAGAATAATTGGAGATTGATGGTAGATATCAACGTTATCAAACTATATCAAAGGCTAGAGAATAATTGGAGAATGATGTTTTCAAACTATGTATATCAAAGACTGGAGAAAAATTCAATAACGATGTTGGAGATAATTTGAGAATAATTGGAAAATGGTGTCGTATCTAAGTTATTAAAATTCATCTGCTGACATCCATATCCGCCTTTATCTTTGTAAATCAATAACATGAGGCAAGTCATGCTGCCTTTAAGCACACTTACTAGTCATTCGAATTCTGCTAACTCATTGCCATAGACAAAAAAAAAAAAATTCGCGCTCTCCACAAGCATATCTAATTTCAATGAATTAACTTTATACGTAAGATTATTTGTCGGGGTTTTTCTCTAAATGTCACAGCAATTTGTCTCCTAAGTTATAGATATTTCGAAGACAACACATCGTTGCTCGCTTGCCAGAGGCATGAATGTGAAAATTTTGTAGATTCGAATTAGTTAATAGGCTCATGAGATTAATCTCTCGTTTCTCTACGAGTCACGAAAATGCTGGGGTTTCAAAGTACAAGGAAACCGCGGAAATTTGCAATGTCATTTTTATGAATGTGTAATTGTGCCAGAAAAACTAATGAAAATGTTTAAAAATTGAATTTCTAAATTTTAAAAAAATTTTCGATGAGCCAGAAACAAGAATTTATTACACTGAACCACCGACACCATGGCGTATACGTAACAATTCTGCTACACATTTGTGTTTTTGGCTTAACGAAAATTTAAAAAAATTGCAAATTTTAAAAGAGGTAACTATGGAAGGAATAATAACCTAAAACCTATATCAGTGGAAAGAGTATAATGAGAATATAATTTACAAAAATATAACTATTTATGTCAAAAGCTAAAATTTCAAATTTTGCGAGAGCAAAAACTTCCAAATAGTTACGATTTCCCAAAATTTTTATTTGGGCACATTCATGCTTCTAGCAAGCGAGCGACGACATGTTTTGCGCTTTATAAAGTGAAACATACATAGAACATGAATAGAATGATGTTATCTTATTCTTAGCACCATACTTTATGCATGCCTTTTGAATTCAAAAGCAGTTTCACTGTCATAGAAGAATGGATCGTTGCATCTGTATCAATTTAATGACGTATCTGTTTTAAAGATATAACACTTCAAAGCTAGAGAAAAATATTCAGTTGAAACTTTTTAGTTTCTGCAACTCTAACTACCTCCATAGATTTACCCATTTCAATTGATGACTTCAGAAACGAAGTTCTTAGATCGGTTTTCAATTCAAATCGCTTTAAACTAACGACATTGATAACTTGTTGAAAGTTGAATTGTTCTAACCTTCACGCGCAAAACTAAGCCGCCACTGAAATACTTCATTAAATATGTGTATCAACAAACATTTGTTCTTATTCTTGTTTGATATAGTACCATATTTAAAAAAAAAAAAAAAAAAAAAAATCGTCACTATATAACGGCTTATCTTATTTTAATCTCGAGACTCGCAAAAGTCTGATTATATATATTCTAAACATATGTATGTATGTATGATTGTGCATATCATATCCAGTTATTGCTTGTATTCATTGTATATTTACTTAATTATAATTTTATTTCAAGCTCTAAACTCTTTCATGCTTAAAATAAGCAGCAATGCGTTAACCTGTTTCTCATACACAGCGTAACCAATAGTTTATAATTTAAATAAATCCAAATTTTTATAGTTAAGTTAATTAGCATTTTTAATTTGTCTTGCTTTTATTTTATTACTCATTTTGGTGTACGCTTTATTGACTTTTGTTTATTTACATTTACGAGGGCTGCTTTTATGTTGATTTACTTGGATTTTAATATTTTTTATTACTGCTTTCTATGGAAGGTATGTTTCGACAATTGTTTGAACATTATTTATCTCCTTTTTCATTAAACATATAATAGTTACCTGGGTGACCGAGCTTGCTATCAATTTAGCACTCACTTTAGTTACACAAAATTATCCCAAAATGACCCAAAAATAATCCGAAAATAATCCTTACATGATCCCGAAAACACCCTTAAATTTACCCTAAAATGATACCAAAATTATTTAAAAACGTTCCCAAAATAGTCCTAAAATAATCCCAAAACGACCCCAAGAAGACCCTCAAATGTTCCCAAAATGACCCAAAAATGCTCCCAAAATGATACGAAAATTACCCCAAAATTATCCCAAATTAATCCAAAAATGAACTCAAAGTGATCTCAAAGTAGCTCCAAAATTATTCCAAAGTGATTCCGAAATGATGTCAAAATGATTCAAAAATAGTTAATCCAAACCCTACTTCAGCCTATTAACTCAAATCGAGAAAATTTTCACATTCATGCCTCTGGCAAGCGAGCGACGATAAAGTAACAACATTTCCCACGGAACGGAATACATCCGTCTATGCTTATCAACAAATAATTGAAAATAGCCATTATAATTGCGGCTGGTATTTGTTTGTGTCACTTCACGAACCAGTGCTTCTTTGTTCATATTTTCGAAACATTATCGTTTAGAGATAGCAAAATTTTCATTATATGTAAATAGCTCTTTGAAATTTTGGCAGGAGCTCAAGAGTATTTTTGATATCCATCACCTCATAACGAATAATCCATTTTCAAATAACTGAGCATTCAGCCCTCGTACATAAACTAAATTTCCACAAAACATTACTTGTGCTAGTTGAGACTGTAAACTAAGATTTATAGCAAATTATGTGCACGCTTTTGACATTAACATGTTGTAGATAGGAAATAAGCAAAAAATAAAATGATCAAATAAACAAAATTTTAAAAATTTGTAAAGCGCAAGGTGATGACGGTGAATGAACTAACTACTTTATTTAATCTATTGAAAGCCTTCAAGTACAATTTTTGACACAGCTAAACACTTTGTTTAAGCCTTAAGTGGTCACTTACGTTCTAAATAGATAAATACTAGAAATAATTTATTTTTAATTTAGAAAATATTTACTTTAAGACATGTGTCCAAAAGATTTTTTTTAAATACTTATACTTTTTTTATTTTTTTCTGCGGCAACTAGTTAAGTTAAACTTAAACATAGCGTGAATAACAAAATTAGATAAAGAAAATAATAATGAGCACTTAGCAATATAAATTTGAATTTGCTCGTATAGCATATTCCCTGCAAAAAATTCACTTGGTCTAAGATGATGGGATGAGTGGCAAAATAGCATGCGACTTATGCCAGTTTGGAACCCTTTGTAGTTAAAGGTTGAACTGATTTATTTTCATTTTCCATGTTCTATGAAGAGGGTAACTAGTGTCCGACTGATCTATATTTGCTCCCATACGGCTACTCTAGAACAAGTCTACCTATTCACTAAAACAAGTCCACCTTTTCGCTGATGCTAAATTATACCAGCTAATTATTCCTAAAACGAACTGGGTGAGATCGATTAGTTATAGCCCCTTGTAGACGAAGCGTCTTAAGCGCAAACAACTCTGTTTAGAGATGATTCGCGAAACTTTTTGCATGGTATATATTTATGTATTATAAATACACTTAAGTATATGTAGATAATAGTGTACTCATTCTCGAACATGTACTTTTTATCTAACTAACCGAAATCTAAAACTGAGTAATAAAGAAAATTTGAAGTGTATATTATAAATCTTTCCATAAAGATTTGGTTTTAAATGTATCAAACAAGTCGTTATGTCTCCTGTTTTTATTTTTCTGCAATTAGTAACTAATTTTTTGTTTTACAGAATTAAATCTACCGAAACTTTTTCGCTGCAAAATTGAGTTGATATGTTTTTACAGAGATCCATTTGCATTTTTTTGCCTTTATACCAGATCTTCACAACTAGTGAAGCAATTGTCAGAAATGTGGAGCGCCAAACTCACACCGATTACTACGCTCTTTGTTAGAGCGTTACTAACAATGAAATTGACCAATCGATGGTTGCCGTTTGTTATCATTATTTCATTGGTGCGATCACACCCCTCTCTTCCTAAAACAGCTTCATTTCAATTTTTCAGGAGTCTTAAGAGATTTTTATGGCGAGTTTCTCTTTCAATTTATGGTGCACTGCTTTGGAATTTTTCCTACAAATTGGCGGGACCTGCAGTTTTTTTGCCGACTCCAAACTGCACCCGCAAAGCAGATGAATTTCTGGTGAGAGGTTGTTGTTGTTGTAGCGAGGTGTAGCCCTGCCTAAATGTCAGACAGGGTCACCTCGAGTGTATTGCTCTTGGCCGGGTCGATATTAGAAAACGGCCCAGGTCGTTTCGACACGATGGGTACAGCACAAGTACTGGTACCGATTAATCTTCTATATATATATAAAATTGGATGTATGGACTTCAGGTGGACCAGGGACCGATCTGTTCTAAACAATCGTATTTATGGTGTGATTTGTAGGTGTGGTATGTAGGTAGCTATATGCTTAGATTAAAATATATATCGCTTCTCGGCCTCAAGGCTTAGATCAAAGTGTCTGATCAGAGCTTGGGTCAACTCTGACACCTTTGATCTCGGCGTCACTGCCTTCAGGTCGATGACCACAGCGATGGTTTTGTTAAACACCTTGTATTTATTAATGTTATTTCCAAGGCGTTTATTCTGGGCGTGAAGCTTATAAATTGTATTTCAGCAAAATAATGGTTAGACCCGGTGTTACCCTTGTAGCAAATATTCACCTTCTTGCCTACTTAGAAGGAAGTTATAAATTTAAATTTTCTTCCGGAAATTGGACCTAGGGCTGACTTATTCTAAACTATCGTATTTTCGTTGATTTTACTTGAAATTTGGTATGTTGGTAGCGTTGTGCTTAGGTTAAAGTATGGGATGATTTTTCTTCCGAGAAGTAGACCAGAGTCTGATATACTCTAAACAATCATATTTATGACTCGATGTGCTTGATATATGGCGTGTAGCTGGCATTTCATCTTGATAAAATATGAGATAATATATCTTTCGAGAAGTAGGTCAGAGACCGACCAATTCGTGGTCGATAACCCCTATTAAATTCCATAGATAATTCTCAAGATTTAAGAATATTAACACATTTTTCGATGACAGCACCACCAAAAGTATCCATTCATTATCTCTTGTGAATGTAGAATATTTTTGTGGAATGTAATTATTACTCATTTTTTCATCGATGTTGACATTCGCAGTTTAGCCTATAGATTTTTTTGCACGTGGACTCAATTCCGGTCAACGGCAGCAGATTTTTTTTATTTTTATTTTTCTATCTTTCCTTAATTAAAACTGGTCTGCTGGACGTTGTTTGGTATTTAATCAATTTTATGTTTTAGTTGGCTTATCTCTGTTCGCCTCTTGACTTTGAATAAGTTACAAATAATCTGCAGAAGCTTAGCGTACTAGTTACACCATCTTGGCCCATCCTCTGTTTTGATCTGTCCATATCAAATGATCCAATGTTGTCTTTTTACCATTTCTCGGAAGATATATTATTTCATATTTTATCAAGGCGAAACCAGCTACACGGCAAATAGTTATCAAGCTCATCGAATCTTAAATACGATTGTTTAGCATATACCGGGCCCTGGTAAACTTCTTGGAAGAGAAATTATCCCACACTTTACCCTAAGCATAACGCTACCTACATACCAAATTTCAAGTAAATCCAGCCATTTATACGATAATTTCGAATAGGACGGCCCGAGTCCACTTCCCTAAAAAAAACAACTTTACAGAAACAGTCTCCAGGCTCCTACTAATCTATCCCGAAAATTTTAAGGAAATCGGCCGAGTAGTTTTGGAGTCCATAAGCTGCATTCATACATACATCCATTTTTATATACGAACCGTTTAAAGCACAAGTGGTATAAGTCCAGTTTTGGGTTTTTGTGTATTAACTAATATCAATCGAAAAGCTATTGAATTCCACTCCACATAACATGTAAACAGAGTTGAAGAGAAGTCGTGACGGTAAAAATGTGTAAATAGTTTAAACTATTTCTAATTTTAGCACTTATGTACAAAGGGGAATAACACTAGTTATCAGCAATTGAGATTGTACATAGTTTTTTTGCTGGAAATGATGTACTCCAGAAAAGTGGCGAGATAGTTAGTGTAAAACTACTTAGTAGAGCTGCTAAGAAGATAATGGTAAATTCAGCGAAAACTGTTGGAAGAAATTAGTTATGAATGTTGAAGCGAATGTTTTTTTTTTTAAAAGGTTCGAGGTCGCCACAAGATCCTCAAGTCACTTGGCGGCAGTACGCTAGGAAAATATAAAGAAACGTTGCTGCACCTATTTGGTGGCCCCATGTACATAACACCCACTGAACTAGGTTTCTTAGTCTCACCTTCATCAAGAGGCTAAACTGCTCAATATTATAGAGTAACTAACTATGCAGAAATGTTGAGCAGGCAGTTCCTTCTTAACTGTCACAAGCCAGGACATCCAAACCGTCATCTTTTGAATGCAGACCCGCCCCCTAGGATGGCACCTCCACAAGCACCATGATGAGATCCGGCATCACATTACGTTACCGTTGAATCTGCGGACCCATAAGTCGTGTTTTAATCGACATCCACACTGTATCGGTAGATACATTTGTTAGGTATCGACTTGTGAACCCCGTTCTAAATAGTGCGTTCTTCGCATAAAACTTCGACGCAGAGAACGAACCGTGTTAGTCTTCGACGCAGAGAACTAACCGTGTTAGTCTTCGACGCAGAGAACGAACCGTGTTAGTCTTCGTTGGGAGCGACGATATGTAGGCCCCATATATTCGATTGTTCATATAATTTCGGCATGAGCTAAAGTTAAACTCACACAGGCTGTTCTGAGAATCGAACAGTGAAAATCGTTACGCTTATACCTGAAAGATATATAGCCTTCGGCACAGCCGAAGACAGCTATCCTTACTTGTTTCATAATATTTTCAAGCAATTTTAAGTCATATGTAGCTTAGATCAGAGAAAAATAAGGCTTAGTTATAGATGACATCCCTTTGAGGAATTCCGGACGTACATAATTGTCTTAAGATCATACATAGAAATACAAAGTAGAGAACTAACTATGTAGATAAAGTTTTACCAGGACTTACGTATAATTTATTTGTAGCCTATATCAGTGATCGACACAGAGAGAGCTCGATATGTTTAGTATTTTCGATAAATCTTACGAATTGCCTATGACAGTCGTATTGAATGTTGAAACTGTACAAATGTATGATTAGCGCTTCGCCATACTCAATTTAGATTTACACAAGTTCTTTGGAGTATCTACATATAAACTTGAAAACGTCAAAGTAAAAACTACTTTTTTTTTCAAGTACCTACCGAATTTGTGTTGTTCCCCACCAACAAATGTAACACACGTGGGTATTGCCACTTTATTATATAAATATAATTTTAATTATAACAAGTGTTTTTGACTTACTTTATTTGTTGAACTATTGTGTACGATATACAGTTATTAAATAAAACTTACATCTATAAGGTACACTGAAGCTAATCTAATAGATTCTAATTAAATTCAATATATTGGAAATTTCCAGAAACTGCCCTATCTCAGAATTTGTTTAATAACGCCCTATTTCAGTATTGGTCTAAGAACATAATATCTCAAATTAAAAAATTAATTTATTTTCTAATTATTAATTTCCTTTCGGACTTGTAAATGTGGAACCAGTCTTCCAAAACATTTTAAAAGCTTGCCATCAATGTTTTTTGATATGCATATCACATCATGTCATATGGCCATGACGTCGAGTTAAAGGCTGAAATGCATTAAATTATGTTTTAATGTGCAGAAATCCGAGTAGTTAACAGCGGAAGGTTTCGTAAACGTCCTATTAAATGAATTTACTAACATTTAGTTAATTGCTAGCTGTCATCACTAACGCTTCAAATTAAAGCGCAGCCATATTAAGTACCTACACTTTAGTAATAGTTACTATCTATTTTTCCAATTCAAATTCAGCAAAACATTTACAAAAGTAGCTTGAGATGCGCTGAACTTATCGACTCATCGAAAATATTGATATTTTTGGCTAAACTGTATTTAGCGGACAGATTTTATTAGATGAAACAACTTATTATACCCAGCGTACTAGTACTAGTACAATTTGGCCACATAACGGTACTACGTAAGGGCACAAAATAATCGAGATAGATATAGAGTTCCATATAAGAAAGTTCTTAGGTTGGAAAAAAGTTCATTAAGGCATGTCCGTCTGTCTGTCCGTGTACACGATGACTTGAGTAAAAATTGAGATATTTGCATGAAATTTTTTATACAGGTTACTTTCTGGCCAAGGTAGGTTGCTATTGAAAATGGGCGAAATCGGATGATAACCACGCCCCCTTTTTCGATATCATATATGATTACGATAGACTGATGAAATTTGGTACAAAGTATACTAGTATCGTTGAGAGTATACCTGATGAAATTGGATAAAATCGCCCTCCAACCATGCCCACTTTCGATATCAAAAATTTCGAAAATCACCTAAATTGACATAATTCGGTAACGGAAATGGCTAAAATGATATACATAGTTTGGTAGTCATTCTAGTCATTCTATTTCGATTTTTTGATCAATTTTTAAAAGTAGGCGTGACACCGCCCACTTTTCAGAGAGGCATATTTGAAAATTTCACGGCTCGTAACTTTTAAACTGGACGAAATCGCTTCCCAGCCACGCCCACTTCCGAAATGGAATATTTCGAAAACCATGTGAAAACTACCGCTGGGTATATAATGCTCGGTTTACCCGAACTTGGACTTCCTTACTTGTTTGCAATAACTTTTTTACTAAAGGTGGACAAACGAAAATTTTTCCTGGACAAACGAATGACAGTCAGTGTTGCCGCTGGAAAATTTCAAAAAGGGTCCCAAAAAAGGGTCCCAGCAGAAAAAAAGGGTCCCCTCTTTTTTTAGAAAGGAACACATTTACATAAGCATTTTCCATTTTGTTTTATGTTGAATGACTGAGTTTTGTACTATTGCAAGAAACACATACTTTGTGTTCCATGAACAGTTTGGACTTGATTTAACTATGAACATTTTTAACTTATTCTGAGAATGTATTGGGCTCATTTTAGGAACATTTTGGGTCAAAGTAAACCAAAAATCTAAAAGAAAAATTATTTTTCAGAGTTCTTCTGAATGGCAATTATTTCTCACATTGTTCTGTGGTTTGCCTCTACCGGGAGTCGAGCTCACACTGCTTTGACTGCTGAATGGAGGTGTTTATCATCAGGCCATCGCGTACTTATCTTTGCAGGCGTCTAATCGCAGCTATGTTTAATGACAGTATTTTCTCTGTTGGATTTGTTCTGTTAAAGTTGTTTACAGACTAAATGCCTAAAAGTATGCAACTATGTTGTAACGTTCTCGTTATGTGTTCTGATGATAACACCGACCGTTCTATTTCCGATAACTTCGTTCGCATTTCAAGAACCGGGTTGTTATTTTGAGACAGGGTGGTATATTTCCTTGTGTTCCTTTTTTAGGACCAAAAAATTAAGAACACGAAAATATAAAATTGAGACCTGTGCTGCATTTTAGAACGGTGTTTTTCCCTGAGTGTAGTTAGTTTAATAGTAATGATAATCGCATAATGTAAAAAGTTTTTTAAACTTAAAAACCTCCCCTTTAAGGATTTGTTTTTGCAAAGGATTTCAAAAATTATAAGAAAACTCACTTTTAAAAGAATTCCATTTTTTCCTGTAAAAAAATTATGGGAAAGGGCGAAAAAGCGACCCCTAAGGGACAGCCAAAATTGCATAGGCGGTTAAAGGCTATTTTAAGTAGGTAAGGGGTAAGTTTAGGCTTATTTTCTCATCATTTACTAACGTTGAAGGGTAAGACCCAAAAAAACTAAAACTTTTTTATTGAATCACCCTAACCTATACATACAAACATACATATGACGGAGTTGTCACATGATACAGCGTTGCCAGTAGTAAGACTTCAGTTAGGCAAGACATTTAGAAATCGGCAAGAGTTCCCGACATAAACGACAAAAATGCATTCCATTGCAGTTTGAAAGTGAAAAAGGGTCAAAAAGGGTCCCCAATTTTAAAAACAGGGTCAAAAATGGTACTTTTTTGAAAAAGTAGGGTCCGGGGTCCTGGCTCTAAAAAAGGGTCAAATTGACCCTTTAGGGTCCCCAACGGCAACACTGATGACATTTAGTTTTTTTAATTATTCCGAATAACGTTTTGTTGGAAATTCATGGGCAAATGGTGGACAAACGATTAAGCCAAAAAACTTAAAAAAATCAAAATTTATGGGTTTTTAATATAAACTTTTTTTGAAATAACTTTTTTACTAGGGGTGGATACACGGCATTTTTTCCTGGACAAGCGGGGACAAAAGAATGGCATTTGGTTTTTTAAATTATTCCGACGTGGAGGTGCCAACTTCACACCGGATTTTTTTTCGAAATAACTTTTTTACTACGGGTGGACAAACGATAAGAGTTGCCTGTTGTCATAAAACAAAGTTCTTTTAAAAAAATTGCATTTAGTTATTTTTTAAGACTTCCACTCTAAGTAAACCAAGTGCAGTTCAAGACTTGGCTAACCCACCTTTTAGAGAGCGTTCTCTATCAGCAATTATCCACCTAGTCATTAATCATTCTACCAATTTTCTACATAAAATTAATTATTTGTCATATTAGTGTCCCTACCACCCTTTCCTCCAATTTATAGCCAATTAAGTATGACTTAACCTAATCTGATAAGAAAGACGTCCGTCTACTCACCTACATACATGCCTAGTTATGACACGCCCATACAATGCTCCAATAAGTAGACATTTCCTTTTTTATGACGTTTTAATTTGAACTTATCCCTATTATATCCAATTACTGCAACTGTTGACTCATTTATTTCATGAAATTAATGAAATATTAATGTTGTAAGTGACAGTTAGGAAATTGCAGTGTGAATATTAAATAACTCATCTTTATAGCCAAACCAATTATAAATGCCACTTGAGCCCTATATGGCGCTCCCATTTAATTTCAAATGTGTGCATAAACAATACCCTTATTCAAACTATAATATTATTTGCACTAGTTAAAGTGTTTATGCACTTAAAAGTCTAAATATATGTGTAGGTATGGGTCACTCCATGCCAAATCGACAAGTTTTTTACCTGACCCCTTTCGATTGCCGTAAAAAGTTGCTATCTTTTTATACCCAACGAAAGACATTTTTCAGAATTTTTTCAATTTTTTTTACCCAAATCGAAATAAGTTATGAACTTAAAAAAAAACGTTTGTTTTTTTTAAATCCGGTCACTTTTTCACAATTCGACCGTTTGGGATACTTTTTTTTTAATTTTTGTTTTTAAATGTAGTTTCCGGAAAAAAATAAAAAAAATTTTTAAAAGCCCAGATATATAATTTTTTTTTTTTTTTTTTTTTTAAAGTCCGACCCTTTTTTTATTTTTTTTTTTTTTTTTTAAAACTCCAACTAATTCTGCAATAAGCCCCACTAATAACAATATGTGCCGACAATCGCTTTTATTTGTTTGTTTTGATTGAAACAAAATTTCATTAAAAAGTTATATAAAATGAGCCAAAGTTGAAACTTTTTAAAGTTTAAAAAAAAAAATTGTCAATAAAAAATAAAAATAGAAGCAATTTTTGGCACATTTTGTTATTAACGGGCCTTATTGCAGAATTAGTTGGAGTTTAAAAAAAAAATAAAAAAGGGTCGGACTTTAAAAAAAAAAAAAAAAAAAAAAAAATGATATATCTGGGCTTTTGGCATGGAATCCACCATATGCAAACATATAGCTATCATCAAATGATATATGTACTTATGAATGCCGGTCTAATGTAGTAATGGGGCTATCGCTGATATAGTTTCTCGAACCTGTTATTGTAGCTATAGCCGGTATATAAACCGAAATATGCCTGTAACAGGGTGATTCAAAATCATTCAACCTTTTTTTGGATTTGTACTTTGAAAATTTCTGAATGAATTTCGAAAATTCTGCCTAAATATGAGCTTTTAATTTTCGAAAGCGTTGAACTTTTTTACTTGTGGTCCGATCAAAATAAACATAATAATTCTCACAAAGACAAAAAAATTTGAAGAGTCCCCATCGATCCCTTGTGTGCTAAAAAAGTTATTCGTGGTCAAAGGTCGAAATTTTTGGATTTTTGGACTTTTCTCGAAAAGACCTGGAGCTTAGGTTGACCCCCAGCAGGGAAAATCCGCCATCAATCCCATTTGTGGCAAAAGAGTTATTCGGGGACAAAAGTCGAGAAAACCCCAAAAATTTGAGGATTTTTTTCGTCTTCTCGACTTTTGAACTTTTTTCGAACAAATGGGACTAGTATTTTTGGATATTATGCATGGAGAAAAGGTGACTCTAGCTTGAGAACTAAAGGCTTTACAAAAATTACTATTTTCATTGACTGGATGGGGGGCTTCGTGACAAATAGTTAAACGGTGAAATAAAATTTTTCTACGCATAACTAGTTACTAAAGTTTTCGAAAAAAAAAAATCCTGAAAAGTCCATACATGGCATATATTTTCATATAATTTCCGAGGCTTATTTTACATTAGCGGTATTTCAAAACTGGTAACTCTTAGAGAGAAAAAATGCTAGGAACATATTTGTAGATAATTTCCAGGTCTACAACTCAGATATTTTTTCGAAAAAACTTACCGTTTTCGAGAAAAGCTCAAAAAAACTAAAATTTTGACCTTTAAACCCGAATAACGTTTTCATCACACATGGGATCGATGGGGACTTTTGATGTTTTCTTTCTTACGGCGAACCTAAGCTCTCTAACAAAATTTTGTTGCTCTGTGTCTATTTTGACCGGACTATTGGTACAAGAGAAAAAAATGCATATCCCTATAAAAAATACTTTCGAATTTTCGAATCACCCTAGTAGGTAGGTATGCATATTGTATTAGACGTAAACCATTTTAATCGTAGGGGGTAAATAATTTTTTAAATTGCATAGTTATCTGTAGTTATGTCTTGTATGCCTAGTTAACAACAGTTTTTTGTAATTTTTTTTTCTTCTTTTTAGTGGAACGCTTTTAAATGTTATTTGCTTATTTAAAAATCCAACTTTAATTGGAATGAATTCAAGTTTTTTCTAGTTCTTACTGAGAAACGTATTATTTACATATTACTTACATTCATATACTAAGTATAGTGTCATAGGGGCCGATGTGCTTACTGCGGTCGTCGGTGTAACCTCACTTTGATCGAAAGGATGATCAGAGCTATTATTGCCTATGGTATGGTGGAGCAGACTCATAGTTAATAGCGTTGAAAATTAGTTTGTCAAGCTCTTGAGATCACATGCTGAGTTGAAAAGTATGGGTAGTATTGCACCCGGGTCTTGTCAGTGTCATTTTATTTACTCAAGAGCTTATTCAATGTTGAGTTGAAGATAGAGTTGGACATTTTAGTTCATTAAAGCGATCTGAGATTTCGAACTAGTTCACCAAATTGAACTAGTTCACGTAGTTCGTTTTTATTTCATTTAGTTCGTTTATTTGTATTTGCTTCCCTTAGGAAATAACTGCTTAACCACGTCTAAGATTCCAAGACTAACCACTGTGGCAACCCCCAACTTGAGGGGGTTTAGGGTTGCCACCTATCTCAAATTATGGAGCGAGATATGCTAATATGGGTATCAAATGAAAGGTATTTTCACCGACATACCAACTAAAATATTTTCAAGTAGGGTTGCCGCCCATGGTTACAGTTTCATCGTATTGTATTTGTATTGTATATTTTTGGGATCATATTTATTTGGATTATTTTAGGGATCATTTATTGATCACTTTGGGATAATTTTTGGGTTATTTTGATATCGTTTTGGGTTTAATTTTGCAATAATTTGGCACAATTTTGGGGTCATTTTCGGATCATTTTGGGATAATTTTTGGGTCATTTTGGGTTGAATTTTGCATCGTTTTGGGAACATTTAAGGGTGTTTGTGGGGTCATTTGGGGATTATCTTAGAGCCATTTTGGGATAACTTTGGGGTCATTTTCGGTACATTAAAGGGTCTTTTTGGGGCCATTTCGGAATCATTTTTGGATTGATTTTAGGGTCATTGTGCGATCATTTTGTGGTTGTTTTGGGTTCAATTTCGCATCATTTTGGGATCATTTTAGGACTATTTTGGGATTATTTAAGTGTAATTTTGGGATCATTTTGGGTAAGTAACTGATAGCACCAAGCAAGCTCGGTCACCCAGGCACTGTATAAGAAAACAGGAAAAACGTACCCTACCATTTCCGAAGGCCGCCTGCAGAGCTCGTCAATTGCAAAAAGTAGACCAATTAAAGTTCATTATTTAAACTGATAAGCACGTGCAACACTTAAGTAACTGTTCTTTGTTTGAAATTGACTTAATATTTTTTAATCTCTTAATTTATTAGTCAATCAGTGTGGAAATCAAAGGTCTCTCAAAACTAGTCAATTAACGACTAGTGCGTCTAGTTCGATTCGTTATGCGCTTAATAAAGATAGTAGCGCAGGAATACATCGATGTTTCCTCGATATACCTGATTAGAAGACATCGCGACAGTCCTGTTATCGATATTGTGTTGACTTTTGCTTTTGTAATCATCATCTGTGGGAACATCTGTGGAAGCCTCGAAGTACAGTAGCTATTTATGCCAACTGCATCTTGCGGAATTCCATCGTACTATGCGTGATTCGAATTATGTCCACATTTCACGGTTGCAAAACAAACCCCCACATCTAGAGACCTACCTATATCTGTAACAATACTCTTGTTTGACTTTACTTACAACTTAGCTCAGTAGACTAGTCCTACCTTATAATAAAGCAGTCCTCAGCTAAGTGCGAAAGTTGAAAGTACAACTGCTATTTTCTATTTTTGTTTTCTATTTCCATCGTGCGATAATTTCCTGATTATCGTCAACCGAAATAGTATAAATCAAATGTTGTCTGGCATCGGATTAAGGCTTATCAGTTTAAATTATATAATGTTATTGTTGCTGTTGTTTGATAGATTAATAAGGTCATTATAGAGCGTAATTTATAATTTGTATACCCAGCTGGGCTAACCAGCCTTGTCCTAACAAAAGCAGGCCCGGAAAGCATAAAGTGACACGGTGATCACCTCTAATTGTACTTAATTTAGTTTGGAATGAAGGAAGGGCGCATTGGGCCCTTTTGAATAGTACTGTCCTACGAGTAAAATGCATGCCAATACACCTAAAGGTTATCATCGTAAACCCCTAAAGAGATTTTTGCGCCGAGCTTCTCTTCCTTTTTTTGTGTTCTGCATCGAATTTTTCCTACAAATTGGCGGGCCTTACAGTTTTTTGCCGACTCTGAGCGACACCTGCAAAGCAGATGATTTTTACACGCAAGCCTTCCATGGCAGAAATACAGGAGAAAAATTTGAAAAATGTTTCTAAAGAATTTTTGATGTTACTTTCCGGAATGAGAGCCCAGATAATTTTGGTGTGATAGGCACGAGTAACCGTTATCAAGGGCAAACTAACTTTAGTAAACGTAAGAAGATCGACTGACGAGAGAACTTGGCCTGACGTTCAGCTAACCCTTTTAAAGATGTTGGCTGCCCATCGCTCCTATTCAAATGACAGTGGCTATGAACTAATCAGGTAGGCAGAATTTAATCATAATAGTGAACCAGAAATACCCTCCAGAAGCTCCTTTCCTAGTCCAACTTAGACTCAGGTGTAAAGAGGCTCACCCGTCTCCTATTCCATATAAGTCTGTGGTCCGATTTAAGCCTTGTTGTCATACCAAAACCGGCCCGATGAGGTTTTTTTAGAATCTGGTAGATTTCAGACCATGAGGACATTGTACTGTCCGACAAATTTACTTGCCTAACTATATTGAAAAAATACACACAGAGAAAATCGGGCCGGTCATGGATAAGAATTGACAGTGATTTGGTCATATCAACAAAAATTTAGTTATATGAACGAAAATACATATCTGTTGATTCAACCAAAATCACGGTCAATTCTTATCCATTCCCAGCTCATTTTTCTCTGTTTACGCATCCTCTCATTTACGCTTCTATTTCCCTCTTTTTCTCTGTTTTACCACATCCTCTTCCCTTTTTCTCTTTCTTTCCTACTAAAATTCTAAAAAATTCTACATAGACGTCGCCGCTAGGGATTGTTTTACGAGTTCCCACCTATCTGAATTTATTTCTTAGAGGACATAAGATATGTAGCCAATATTTGTATCTAAAGAAAAATACAATTATTTTTTAATTCCGAGGACATTTTCAATACAGTTTCTCAAAGCTGGTATCACTTATGTAAATCGTTTAAAAAGTTACTGAATATGTATTACGTAAATGCAAAAATTTCAGTCGGCAGTTTTACTATATTTTTGTGTAATTTTTACTAACTATATTTTTTGTGTAACTTTTAGTATATTTTTTTCGTAATTATTACTAAATTTTTTGCGTTACTCTTACTATATTTTCTGTGCAATTTTTTACTATACTTTTGGCCTAAATTTTACTATCTTCTTTGTGTAATTATTACCATATTCTTGGGTAATTTTTAATATATTTTTTGTATAAATGTTACTCTTTTTTGTGTAATTTTACTATATTTTTTCGTAATTTTTACTTCATTTTTTTGTGTCATTTTTATTATATTTTTTGTATAATTTCAACTTTTTTTGCATAATTTTTACTGTATTTTTTGTGTAATTTTTACTGTCTTTTTTGTGTCATTTTTATTATATTTTTTGTATAATTTTAACTTTTTTTGCATAATTTTTACTGTATTTTTTGTGTAATTTTTACTGTCTTTTTTGTGTCATTTTTATTATATTTTTTGCATAATTTTTATTTTTTGCGTAATTTTTACTGTATTTTTCTGAAATTTTTACTATATTTTTTGTGTAATTTTTACTATATATTTTGCAGTGATTTACTGTGAAATGTGACTTTTTTGGATCGTGAAAGGGGGGGGGGGCGGCTTAGGTTTGAACCTGAAAACCAAACCCGTGGATCTGCCCCTGGCTCATATGTAAGTGTTGCCACTAGGAATCTTTTACAAGGTTGCCATATATGCCGATATGGGTATCAAAGAAAATATATTTCACTTCGTATTACAACAAAAATATTTCTATGTGGAGCCCCTACCTAGGGTTGCCACCTTAAAAAAGGGTTGCCACCTGATCTCACTATATTTTCATTCATATCCGATAGTAACTCGAAAACGACTTGACTCGTTTGGATGAACTTTTGATAGCATGATACATTTTTTTTAAGCTTGTGTTGTCACTAAAAAGTTTTAACAGGGTTGCCACCTATTTAAATGTTTACAAATTGGGTATCAAATGAGAGATATTTCAACTCGTTATTTGACTAAACAACTTTGTGGTAGGGTTGCTACCTACTATTATTTTCTGCATATCCGCTGTTATCTCGAAACCGTGTTTACACATTTTTATAAAATTCTTTTTATATGTTATGTGCTAAAATTTAAGCTCTTACATAAATGTTGCCACTAGGGAGTTTTTACATATGTACATAGCTGCCACCTATCTGGAATTAAATACCGCGGCTGAGTATAAAACTTGAATTTCTTCACCTGTTTTATTGCATATTACACACTTAGTTATTTACTTTATTAGTCATTACTTACGAAATTTTTGTTTTTCTTTTGTGTTTTTTTTTTCAGACATTCGCGCGCTTCATTGCCATTTAAGGAAGGTGTATGTGCGTGCACGTGTGCTTGTGTGTGCGTGCCATCGAATGGTGCACGCTGTCGAGAGTGAGCGCAGTACGTTGAACGCTTCAAGTGAATAAACTCGCGTGCAATATTCTACATATCAAAAACAAAAACAACAATAACAACCACCTTACCGAAAATTGACAAAAATAACAGAGGAGAAGGCAATACAAACAAAAAGATAAACAAATTAAACAAACACCAAACACCTTAAAAAGACCAAAACAACAACAACAAAAAAAAACAGCTCAAATATGGTGCAACAACAACGCCTAGCAATCTCTATACCAAATTTAAGTAATCGCACGCCAGCGGTCAGCACACCCGGTTCTGCATCCTCAACCACCTCATCGACAATATACACAGCCAGTATGTCGACAACGTCAATGGACTCACCATCGGCGGAAGTTATAAACAGTGCCGATATTGGTCTTTTCGTTGAAACGCCATTACAAGAGCTAAGCGCCAATACACGCCTACAATTGTCACAGCTATTAAATTGTCGTAAGATACTGCGTTCCGAAGATGGTTACGAACGTGATTGGCGTGGTGTTGCCGAATTGGCGGAGGTACGTAGCTTTTGTAATACCAGCAATGATGATCCGATGCGCACAGTCTTGCGAGAATGGTGCACACATCGACCACGAACAGCGACATTCGCAAGACTGCAACAGTACCTGGGTATCATCGATCGTTGGGATGTTAGCGATGACATTTATGAAAACATGAGTGAGTCAGAATTTTTTTTACATACCTACATATTTGTTTACTGAATTTGAAATTTTGTGTCTAGTTAATGGGTTTTGGGAAGGAAAGAGATGGTATACATTTTAGGTTCTATTTTTAATTTTAGCTAATTTCCTTTTAATTTGTCTGGGCTTTCGCTATTGTTTAGTTTTTGTGCCTTGATTTTATGTTAACAAGTTGTTACAGAGGGCATTGAATTTATTAGAAAATTTCTTCTAATGGGCAGCCTTCTTCAAAAGGAAGCTGAGCTCTCGATTTAATTGAACTAGACCGTTGTTTCGCTTTGGACTATTAAGAGTTTCTTCCTCATATAGTTTATTAGTACCTGGGTGACCCAGCTTGCTCGGTGCTATCAATTTAGCGCTTACTTTACTTACCCATAATGGTACCAAAATGACCCTAAAATAATTCTGAAATTATCCCAAAAAGACCCTCCGAAAATCCGAAATTGAGTCCAAAATGACCCTAAAACGATCCAAAAATGACTCCCAAATGACCCAAATCCCAAAATCATCCGAAAATTACCCCAAAATTTGCATCGCAAAATAATCCCATAACGACCCCAAATACCCACCTTATGGCGAAAATTTTTCGAGACCGTTCATCGCAACCTCTCTGAAGTTGGCAAGACAACTTTTACGTGGAAAAAAAGTAACTAGTGGATAATTTGCCGTAATTTATACGTAAATTATCCGTGAAAACAAAAAATTTGCCGCGGCCGTATTTTGGAAAATATTGAGTGGCACGCCAACTTCATGTGAAGTTAGCGTGCCACCCTTGAAAAACTACCTTAGGGACCTGCTAGAGAAAAAATGTTTGCACGTGATTTTGCCGTAAATTAGCCGTAACTAAGTGGCATATTTGGAAAATTAAAAAAAAAAAAAATTTATTCTTTTGGTAGTGCACCGCCAACTTCACATGAAGTTAGCGTGCCACTTCTGGAAAACTACTTTCGAGACCAGCTAGAATAAAATCCTTTGCACGTGATTTTGTCGTAAATTATCCGTAATTAATCTGTGAAATCAAAAAATTTGTCGCGGACGTATTTTGGAAAATATTGAGTGGCACGCCAACTTCATGTGAAGTTGGCGGTGCACTACCAAAAAAATTTATCTTTTTTTTTAATTTTTTAAATATGTCATTTAATTACGGCCAATTCACGGCAAAATCACGTACAAATATTTTTTCCTTAGCTGGTCCCTCAGATAGGTTTTCAATATTTTCCAAAATACGTCCGCGACAAATTTTTTGATTTCACAGATTAATTACGGATAATTTACGACAAAATCACGCGCAAAGGTTTTTATCCTAGCTGGTCTCGAAAGTAGTTTTCCAGAAGTGGCACGCTAACTTCATGTGAAGTTGGCGGTGCACTACCAAAAAAATTAATTTTTTTTTTTTAATTTTCCAAATATGCCACTTAGTTACGGCAAAATCACGTGCAAACATTTTTTCTCATGAAGTTGGCGTGCCACTCAATATTTTCCAAAATACGGCCGCGGCAAATTTTTTGTTTTCACGGATAATTTACGTATAAATTACGGCAAGTTATCCACTAGTTACTTTTTTGCCACGTAAAAGTTGTCTTGCCAACTTCAGAGAGGTTTCATCGCAAAAGGAATTTGTTTGCCGAATGAGGTAAAATTTGATAAAATGCGTCATTTGGAAAATGATATTTGTATGGGGAAAATCACTGAATTGGAAGTGTAAATGTAGCATAAGCTCTTATATAATTTTTGTGGGAGTATCAATATCAATGGTATATCTCCCACCAATTCCCAGGTAGCTGCTACGCCCACTTTAAAAAATTTATCAAAAAATCATTATATATTGACCAGGAGGATTCACCTATAAAATTATATACCGAATTATGTAAATTTATGTGATTTTCGAAATTCTCGATATCGAAAAAGGGGGCATGGTTATCATCCGATACCTCGCAAATGTCCAGGATCACACGTGTTCCTATCCCTATCCCTATCCCTATCCCTATCCCTATCCCTATCACTTTCCCTATCCCTATCGCTACACCTATACCTCTCCCTATCCATGTCGCTATCCCTAACCCTAAACACAATCCCAACCCTATCCCTAACCCTAACCCCAAACCCAACTCTATCCAAAACTCTAGCCCTCACTCTAAATCTAACCCTATCCCTTGGGTAATGAATCACATTATGAGTATCAGATTTACCATCATGTTCTTGAAGGCAATATGACAAAACTGACATCCATGTCCCGCAGGATTTTTCGGGAATTTTTCGGATATTCTCCTATTCTGGCCAGAGAGCAATCCGAATTGGTGTAAATCATCCAAATCGGTGGAGGCGTTCTTGAGTTATGGGACTTTGAACTAACGTCACTTATTTTTATATATCGACGTGCCTTACGAAACTAACACTTTGGAAATTCTGTAAGAAAACTAACACTTTTATTTTGTGTCCGACGAACACTAACATTTTCAATTTGTGTCGAATGAAAACTAACACTTTTCGGTAGTACATTTTCTTCAGAGAAAATATGAAAGTGTTACTTTTCTTCAGACAAAAAATTTCTAGTGTTAATTTTCGTAACATTGCTGACTAAGCTGTTTAAGTTTTCCTGCCCTTTGTATTTCAAACAATTTTTAAATCATCGGCGACGGCTTTTGTCAGTAACATATATATTTTATGTGCAAGTAAATCTTCATCTTCCTTAATGGAATTCGAAATGAATTATTCTCGAAATTAAACTTTATAAACGTATTGTTTATGTTTCACATTTGAAATAATGCACTGCATGTAAGGTAGTTTTTGTTCTGTGACACACCAAACCATATCAAATGGAACGAAACATAAAAATTTGTTTTTTATTGCGGCATGCATGGGAAGCGCGACCGCAAGCTTCGAAACGGAAAAGACATAAATAAAAAAATTGTTTATAGTCGCTGTCGTTTGCCGGGCATCAAACAAAGTTAAATGATTATAAAACAACCGGTTTAATTAAGCTTAATTGTGATAATGTATAAAAAATGCACGTGCCTGAAACAGGATTGCCAATTGAAAAATGTTTGAGCGAGAAAACTGTAACAAAACTGACTAAAATGTGATCAACAAAGAAATGAAAATAGATGATATACGAGCTCCTCTTCCAATAATAAATGAATCAAACCATTTTAAATTCGACACCGTTGGCCATTAAAATATCTTTTTGAAACAAACTTATAGTACATTTACACCGCACCAAATTTGGCAAATTTGGCGAAAAATTTTTGTCCTGCTAGCAGATTCTTGCAGGGAAGGTGAAGGAAAATGCAAATTTGTCAGTGTAAACAGTGTCGAACTGGCTCATTTGAATTCGCCAAATTTGGTGCAGTGTAAATGTAGTATTACTTAGTCCTACAGCATATGTAGATCCTTATTACCCTGTAATTTCTGCAAAATTTAATCTCATATTCTCACCTGTATCTCTATATCAGGCAAAAGAAGAACCCAATTTCAAATGCATGGACATTTTTGTATACATTAATTTTAAAAGCATCCAATTAGCTAATATCTTGAATCCAATTGGCAACCCCATCATCAACAACAAAAGCGATAATGAATACAGCTGATTGCAATTAGTTAAGAGTATCGAATATCGATGACTAAGTACCTACGATGCGATGGTGCTTTATGATATTTGTTGATTAGGGCATGTTCACAAAAGTGCAAGTAATTACTTAATTGATTTTTTTTTTTGCACATCAATTTGTGTGAAATTTGCATAGATAACCTAATGCTGAATAACAATTAAGTTACTCCGAGTTTTGCGGGCAGTACCTATATTATCAAGGTTATTTGTGTATCAAAAGTAGATTACTTTTATCGCAAAATTTGAAGGGGCGATGATTCGCGTTAGCAAAGCTACCGAGAGCGATATGGCTCTTTCCATGTCTAATCGTCAGAGAGCTAGAATCAGCGTATTCCGATTTGAATGAAGGAAACTCTTTGTAAATAAAAAATCTTTGGCACTTTCAAAAAGTATACATAAATATAAAAAAAAAAAAATTATCTTTTTGTTTTTTATGTTTCTCTTTTAATGTTAATTAGAATTTGGGCCGATTTGAATAAAAGCTATTTTATTATATTTCTTCATTTTTACATTCCAAAAGCATGATAAAAATGTCACAGTGATCAAAATTTGATAATTTCGTGTTGAACTAGTTGAACTGGTTTAAAAAGTTAAAAAACAAAAAAAACAAAAAAAAAAAAAAAATGGCAAAAATGTATTAAAATTAAAAACTTATCCTTCTGAATATATTTAGATATATCAGAGCTATAACACAAAACCAATTTGGCCGAAGTTTTTTTTCAATTTTTTTTTGGATAAATTTTTTTTTTTTTTTCAGATAACAAATTTTTTTTTTTTTTTCAGATAACTATTTTTTTTTTTTCAAAATACTTTTTTTTTACAATTTTTCTTCAATTTTTTTTTTAAATGTAGTAGTTTTAAATGTTGAATGTTTGAAATGTTACAGAGCCTCGAACGGAAAAATTTTGTAATTTCGTGTTTGAAAAACAAAAAAAAATGGAAAAAACATTATAAAAAATACCCTTCTGAAAATATTAGGATATTTAAAGATATATCAGAAGCATAATACCCAAAAATGTGGTCCAATATTAAATGGTGAGCTTTATTATATGTACAAAGTTGAAAAAAATGAAAATAAAAATTTGGAAAAACATTATAGGTATTAA
Organism: Campiglossa producta; assembly: GCA_964058755.1. Lineage (NCBI taxonomy): Eukaryota > Metazoa > Arthropoda > Insecta > Diptera > Tephritidae > Campiglossa > Campiglossa producta. Next base: position 111,737,492 of record CAXKVI010000004.1, on the reverse strand, counting down.
ATTAATATTTTATAATATATAAAAAAATACCCTTCTGAATATCTTCAGATATATCGTAGGTAGAATACAAAACAAACTTGGTCCAAAATTTAATGGAAAGCTTGATTTTTTTACTTTTTTATATTTTTTTAAATTTGTTATTTTTTTTTCTTCAGAAATTAAAAAAAAAAAAATTTTTTATAAATATTTGTTTTTTACTTGACTTTTTTCAAATACTTTTTTACAAATTTTTACAAAAATCTGCATTCGCGAAAAAGAACACACACTAAAATTCAGATGGTTCGTTTTCGCGAATAAGAACGTACAGAGGTTTGTGTTCATAAATGAATGCATATGTTGGGTGGAATGTTCACGGCAGGTTGGAGTAGTAATTTGAAGAATGCTGCCTCATGTTGTTGTTGTTGTAACGAGGTGTAGACCTGTCCAAATGTCAGACAGGGTCACCCCGCGTGTATTGCTCTTGCACAAGTACTGGTACCGTTCTCGAAGAACCGGCAATACGTAGAAACTAGCCGTCTAGGCCATGTAGGTCATTTAGCGTTACGCAGGGTGCGCCAACGGGGAGGCGACCTTTTCTTACACCCCAATGCTACCTCGTCTCTATGAAGGGATATCGACTTAGTTTTATTCGAAAACATATAGCGACCCGTTGGGCACCCGTTCGGGATACTCTTTCAGAATACTTTCTGGATCTGTTCGGCAGTGTTTCGAGATCGAGATTTGGGATCGTTTGAAAATGTTTGATTTAAAATGTTTATCTTTCTTTCCACTTCATCACGCCTTAATGGATTTCTCGAAATGTTATTTTTTGTTTATTGTTGTTGAAGATGATCCCTTCACGCGCTCTTGTATCCAAACGTTGACAGTTCAAAAGAAAAACAAACAATAAAGCAAGCGATAATCTCAAGCCAAATTTAATGGCGTTCATGCAAACAAAAAAAAAGGCGGTCAATAATTTAAAATAAAGCGACGAATAAACAAATTTAAAACCAAATTGAAATGACAGACGAAGCAGCACCGCAAATTTACATTCGCAGACTTTGTCAACACATTCACCAACATTGTTCGCTTCCTACACACGCCGAAATTGTTGTGACGTTGGTGACGCGCTTTTTATTTACACCAATCATTAATCGGATGGGTGCTTGCTTAAGTAGATGACTGGAGTTGGTGTGTGCGCCTGTCATTAGCAACTTTGGATTCGTCAACGTTTTGTGTCGTCTTTAGCAACGTTTCAATAATTTCCAAATGTTATATCTCAATTTCACAGAAATTATTATTAACACACAAATCATTGCACCGGCGGATGGTTGTCATTGAGTAATTTGAGAATAAATGTTGTAGTTATGAGCAAAAATCTAAAAATAAAATAAAAAATTGCTAAATAATAAGTAAATAAGAAAAGATAAATATAATCTATATAAGTAAGCTAATATTCGCAAAATGAGCAACATTGTAGATATATTTTTATCTGTTGGCCTTGAGATACCCTGTCGGGAAAAAAATTAAATCAAGCAACAACTAATCATTCTCTTCGCAATATGACTTTCCACATTAAGAACTTACGGAAACATCATGTCATATCATCCCCTCTTCGAACTCAAGTCCTTTACCATCTGCCTACAGTCCTGGATTCTATTAAAGTTTTCTGTAAGGTTCGGAAAACTTTTCATTCGTATTCGCCAAGGTGAGCATAAAAAACTCACAACATTCGCGATTCAGTGTTGGCGAGTTTCTTAAACGAGTCTACCATTAAATACCTAGCGGTAATTTTCAGAACAGGATAACAATGATATAGGCCCCAGGAGGATTCACCTAAAAGTTTATACTATTTTAGCTATTTATCTTACCGAATTAGGTGATTTTCGAAATTTTCGATATTGAAAATGGGTGTGGTTGGAGGGTGATTTGATCCCGTTTCATCAGGTAACTATACTTCCAACGATACTAGTATGCTTTGAGCCAAATTTCATCGTTTTACCGTCATCAGTTTAAAAGTTACGAACAGTCGAATTTTCAAAAATGCCTCCCAAAAAAGGGGGCGTGATTATCATCCGATTTCGCCCATTTTAAACAGCAACCTACTTTAGCCAGAAAGTAACCTGTGTTCATTTCATGCAAATATCTCAATATTTACTCAAGTTATGTCAAATTATGTGATTTTCGATATCGAAAAAGCGGGCGTGATTACCATCCGATTTCACCCATTTTCAACACCAATTTAATATTTTTTTTTTTGTATAATGTGGGGACTTTTTCAGGGCTATCTTGAAATCGGGGTGGAAGAACTGCCTATTTCAATATACTTTGCGAAAACTCCCTATCTCAGAATTTTTTTTAATAAGGCCCTGTTTCAAAATTCGATTCAGAAACGCCTTATATCAGTTGAAAATTTATTAAATTTTCATTCAGATTCGCCATTTTTGCAACTCATGCTGGGATAGGACGTTGTTGGACCTAATTTAAAAAAAAATGGAGCTTTTGAGAAATATTTTAAGATCTTTTACTCAATTGTCGGAATAGTCCGGAGAATGTTAATGAAATCATCAAATGGTCCAAAAACTATCCCAAAAAAGTCATTGAAATAATCTTGTTTTTGACCCGAAATGATCCAAAAGAAAGTGAAAAAACAATCCTGAAATTTTCCAGACTATTCAACAATGAAAAAACTCCTCGACTTAGGCTCCTGTTGTCATATCGTTTACCCAACTTCTTTGCTAGCATTCAATTCTACTATTTCGGGAGAATTTCGGCCCTTTTCCGGAATTGTTTCTGGGACCATTTCGGATTACTTTTTTTGAACACACGGTAAATGATCCAGAAAAAGATCTGAAAACAATTCCGGAAAAACTCTGAGATGATTTTGAATTTAACCGAAATGATCCCAAAAAAAGCCCCAAAAACATATCCGAAATAGTCCTCCAAACAATCCGTAATTGATTAATTCGGCTTTTTTTCAATTGGTTTCGGGTTGATTTCGGATATTTTCAGAATCGTTTTGTGATTGTCTTCAAAATTTTAACGTGACCATTTTGGATTTTATTTTTTTTTTTTTTTAATTTTGGAACTTTTTCCATAGAAAAATTCGCGAGCTTGCGATGTTGGATTGGAGCCATGTCACTGGTACGGTTCTAACAACACTAGATTGTAGCTCAGGGTGGTATTCCACGCCATTCTAGATTCGGGGAGGACTATCCAGGAGTAATGGCTTCATTCATTTTAAAATTCATAAGTGATGTCTGGCGGCTCTGGGATCTTGGTCTACTAGTTTTAGTACTTGTGTCCCCAAAAGTATTAATCACAGTTTTCTTTGTGAATGCAATTGGGTATAATACGATTACGCACGATCCAGACTACCTACATACTATCTACTCAATATTCCCTAAAGTTAATAAACGAATCACATAATTTTTTTCAGACGTCAGTCACTTTCTCTTAATTTTTGCGCAATTATCGCAAAATTAATGTTCACTACCTACATATCCACAAGCTGAAATACCCGACTTTTTATTTTTATTTGGCATATAATGCTTTAACAATAACTTCATATAGGTATATTTTAAATGTATTGTCGTTATTGCTTTCCGATATTTCTTGGTTGCTTGTCCTCCACTGACATTGAGTGATTTTAAATTGTTTACACTAAGCCAAATGCCCAACGGCTGGCGCAAAAATTGTCGATGACAACACTCTACGTTGTTACTTAGTGCGATTTATATGGAACAGACAAGATTTTGCGTCGAATTAGACTATTAAATTAAGGCAGACAGACAGACAGTTAATTAAAAGAAAAATTCCGGTGCTAAAATTAAAGACAAAGAACCAAAATGTGCAAGATATTCGCTATACGTAGTAACGAAAACATATATGAGGGCTCTTAACAAAAGTTCGCCTCGGTGGAAAAATTTATTAAACTACACATTTTTCCATATAATAAAATAGCCTTTCCATGTCAAATAGTCAGATAGTATTGGTTCTACCCAAAAAACTTTGTATTATTTTCCAAAATTTATGCAAATCTCAAATTTTTTACTTTTTTCTGTTCTGTATATTTTTTTACATATCTCGAAAACTACTACAATTCAAAAATCGTTGGCAATTTCGGAAAGCATACCTACAGCCGGTTTTACGAAATTGTTCGAAAAAAGCACATTTAAAAAGAGTTATAACCTTTCAAATTTTAAAAAGTTTTAAGTTTTTTAAAATCCTAACGCCGATATTCATAAAAAGTAAATTTTGAATAATAAGAGCTTATTAATCCTTTTATATTTTTTATGAATAAGGTTACCCCCTTCTGCATAAAATTTTAGATTCAAACTTTTTGGTGAGCAAATTTAATTATTATTTTTTTTTTAATTAATAAAAAAAAATTGGAAAAAAAAAATAAAATTAAAAAAGAAAATTTGATGTTTGAAAACAAGTAAATTTTTGTAAAAAAATGTTCATATTTAAATTTTTTTTTTATTTTAAAATAATTTTTTTCAAAAAAAATCCTTTTTTAAATTTTGAAAAAAAAAACGCAAAAATTTAGGGTATCTTTAACTATATCAGAGAAATAACACAAACTTGAATTTGAAAAACATTAAAATTTAAAAAACAATTCGAAAAAGTTTTGAAAAAAAAACCAATTTTTGGAAAAAAGCAAAAATTTAAATTTGAACATTTTCACTACTCTGATATATGTATTATAATACAAACTTTGAATATAAAGCAAGTAAATTAAAAAAAAATGTTAATTAAAAAAAAAAAATATTAAAATTAAAAAAAAAAATTTAAATTTTGAAAAGTCATTTTAAAATTTAAAAAAATATTGAAATTAAAAAACAAAATGTAATTTTAAATTAAAAATAAAAATTTTTCAAATTTTAAATGCAAAAAAAAATTTGAAAAAAAAAAAAAATTAAAAAAAAACACGAAAAATTAAAATTTTAGGGTATCTTTAAGTTTATCAGAGAAATAACACAAACTTGAATTTGAAAAACATTAAAATTTAAAAAACAATTTAAAAAAGTTTTGAAAATAAAACCAATTTTTGAAAAAAAGCAAAAATTAAAATTTGAACATTTTAAGGTATTTTCAAGTATATCACAGGAATAATAAAAGCTTTGAAAAAATGTATTTTTTTTTTTTTATTTAAAAAAATCATTTTAAAATTAAAAAAAAAATATTAAAATTTAAAAAAAAAAATTTAATTTTGAAGTCATTTTAAAATAAAAAAAAATATCGAAATTTAAAAAAAAATTTAAATATTAAATTAAAAAAAAAAATTTTAAATATTTAATTAAAAAAAAAAAAAAAAAACATTTTAAATTTTAAGTTTAAAAAAAATAAAAAAAAAACAAAATTAAAAAAAACCGGAAAAATAAAAATTTTAAGATTTTATGGTATCTTTAACTTTATCAGAGAAATAACACAAACTTTAATTTTTACGATTTGAAATATTTTTATTTGTTTTGAAATTAATTAGGGAATTAAAAAATATTACATTAAAAATAAATTTTTAAATTAAAAAAAAACTATTTAGTTAAAAAGAATATTAAAATTAAAAAAAAAACATTTTTAAAATTAATTTAAAGTTAAAAAAATATTTAAATTTAGAAAACAATTTTCAAAAATTTTCAAATTTAGAAAACAATTTTCAAAAAACAAAAATAAAAAAAAAACGCGAAAAATAAAAATTTGAAAATTTTAGGGTATCTTTAACTTTACCAGAGAAATGACACAAACTTGAATTTTTACGATGTGAAATATTTTTATTTGTTTTGAAATTAATTAGAATTAAAATAAAATACATTAAAAAAGCTAAAAAAATCATATTAGAATTCGTAAAAAATATGAAAATGTTTAAAAAAAGTTTTTAAAAAAAAAATGTAAAAAATAGTTTTGAAAAAAATTAAAAATTATTAAAAAAAAAAGTTTTCAAATTTCAAAAATAAAAAAAAGAATTACTTTGGAAAAAAAAAATTCTTCAAATCTATCAAAGGAGTAATATAAACTTTAATTTCCACGATTTCATATTGCGTAAAAATATGTATTGGAAAAATTAAAAAAGGGAATTTTAAATTTGCTGTATTTAAAAAATTAAAAAAAAAAAAAATTAAACCTCCGCACCTATCCATAGTCGCTTGGTTTCTAGTTAGTGTCGTTCACTTTTCTACACCCCCTTATATGCTGGTTGAGAATTGCAGCATAAATGCAACCGCAAAGTAAATGAACCACGAAATAGCAATACTAGAACCAAAAAAGTATTTCTCAAAGTGTAGCTTAAATCACAGCACAGCGCATCCATTAGCTGCATACATGATCATGAAGCAATTTGCCAATGAAATTAACAATAATAATAATTTGTATGAGTAACAACGCGTCTTGGTCAGAATACAAATTGCTGACGAATAAAATATTTTTGGGATGTTTATGTGCGTGCATTTTAGGGTTGATGGACTTTTAGCCTAACCTACTAGGTGGCCATCCAATAAAGAACATACAAACATACATACGCAAGTAGATATATCTGCCGTCTATATTGCGTCAAAGATCGTCAAGGTGCGCTATTGGTAGTCAGCAGGTGTAGCTGAGCAACATTACCAAGTATGTCAGGAGGCGGAGGAGGGCGTGTTATTGTGATCATAATTAAGTTTTCGCAAAAGTAATAAAAATTATTGGCTCACACCAATGCGTGTTGGCATTTTGTATAGTGTAATCCCCGAGCTGCTAGAACAGAACAAAAGCATTCACAACAACAACAACAACAACAACAACAATGCGATAAACAATGTTTAATTAATGTACTAAAATTGTTGATTTTTGTCTGCTTCCCTTGACTTTAGTTGTTGTTTATGTTAGGAAGTTTACATTACCTAACGCTTTCAAGTGTGATAAACTTATTTACATACGTACGTACACACATGCTCATCTGGTACAGGTGCATGTCTGGTTCATACAACAGTATAGTTAGTCAGTCTTTATGTAGAAAAAATTAGCTCACAGATATTGCGAATTTTCATCAGAAATTTTCCTAAATTTTTTATTTGCTTTTGCCACTGAACCACACAAATTAATGTTTTTGTTTCTTTTTTTTTTTTTAGTATCTTTTTAATGTTTTGTCTTAAATTTTATTTGTTTATTTATATGTTTTCCTGCATATATTTATATGCGCTTCTAAACATGTGTAATATACACATACCTACTATAGCTATCTACGTATGAGGGAGGGACTAACAAAAGTTCGTTTTGTTATACAAAAGTTCTTTGACTAGCATGCTTCCATGTTTCAAGTTGCAAATGGTTATTTCTTCAAAGCTGTATTCTTGAGAATGTTCTGAAACAATTGCTTGCAGTTCGCCATGTCGTATGAGTAACATATTTCCATGTAATGGAATAAAAGCGTCAGGAAGACGGAAAATCGACTTAATACGGAAGTGATTCGGACCATAGGTTTTATGGTTAAACTAACTCTCCTACTAGTGGACATAAAAGGTTAAAAAAGTAATCAAAAACAAGTAAGGCAGTTTAAGTTCGGTACCCAGCCGTAGTTTTCATATGATTTTCGAAATAGTCCATTTCGGAAGTGGGCGTGGTTGGGAAGCGATTTCTTCCAATTACATCAGCTATACTCCCTATTATGCTAGTATACCTTATACCAAATTTCATCTTTCTAACGTAATCAGTTTAGAAGTTATGATCTGTGAATTTTCCAAATATGCCTGCCTGGAAAGAGGGCAGTGCCACGGCTACTTTAAAAAATTTATCAAAAAATAATAATAGCATGACTAGGGCGTTCATCCTGCTAAACTATATCATTTTAGCCATCTCCGCTACCGAATTATGTCAATTTAGGTGATTTTCGAAGTTTTCGATATCGAAAGTATGTTGGAGGGCGTTTTTATCCAATTTCATCAGGTATACTCCCAACGATACTACCATGCTTTTTGCCAATTTATGTAATTTTCGATATCGAAAAAGGGGGCGTGGTTATCATCCGATTTCGCCCAAGAACCTAAGAACTTTCATACATGGAACTCTATATCTGTATCGATTATTTTGTGCCGCTACCGACTACCGTTATGTGGACAAAATTATAATACCGTGATACTAGTACGCTGGGTATAAAGACACGCCAAAAAAAAGTACCTAAATTTTAAACCCGTATAAAGTTTAATCAATTTTTCAAACTTTTTTGTACAATATTTCAAACTGTCCAAATGCCCACAAAGATTTTCAATTTCTTTTGGTTTCGATTTAAAATCTAAATGAAAAGTTTTCGGTTTAAAATTACAACTTTTTGGTTTGAAAATTAAAACTTTTCGGTTTAAAATTAAAACTTTTTGGTCTAAAATTTAAACTTTTGGGTGTGAAAAATTCAAATTTATTTTTGAAAGCTTATTCAAGATTGAATTTTGCCAACAAGATTTATGTGTGCGATGTAGCTCAGTGGTAGAGCAGACGGGCATAATGCGGTTAGTCTTGGTTCGAATTCCCGCCAACGGACAAAAAATGTATTTTATCTTTAAAAAATTGTTAAAACTGGTCTAGATTGAATTTGAATCCAAATTTGGTTTGGTCATTTATGTAGTCCAAAAAAGTTTAAAATTTAGGTTCAAATGCATACTTTTTTGTAGCCATTTAAAGATTTTTTTCCTTTTAAAATATTTCGGTACTGGTAACAGTACCTGGGTGAGCGAGCTTGATCGGTATTATCAATTTGGCGCTAACTTTACTTGCCCAAAATGATCCCAAAATAATCCTAAAATGATCTCAAAAAAGACCCTTAAATAAATGAAAATGACCATAAAATGATCCCAAAATTATCCAAAAATGATTTCCAAATGACGCCAAAAGCACCCTTATATGTACCCTAAAATGATCCAAAAATGTTCCCAAAATAATCCCAAAATTACCCTCAAATGTTCCCAAAATTATCCCAAAATGACTCCAAAACTATCCGAAAATTACCTCAAAATTGTCCCAAATTAATCCAAAATTTAACCCAAAATGATCTCAAAATAGCCCCAAAATTATTCCAAAGTGATGTCAAAACGATCCTAAAATAATCCAAATATGATCACAAAATATACAATACAAATACAATACGGTAAAATGGTAACCCTGGGCGACTACCCTACTTGAAAATATTTTAGTTGGTATGTCGGCGAAAACACCTTTCATTTGATACCCATATTGGCATATCTAACTCCATAATTGAAAAAAAATTGATATAGATGGCAACCCTGTACACCCCCCAAGTGACAGCCACCAAGTGGATAGTCTTAGAATCATTCATACATTCATCTACATATATGCCAAATTTCATCCAAATCGGTCAAGCGGTTCCCGAAATAGTCCGGATATACAAATATACTGCGGTAAGGTGTCAACCCTACTTAAAAATATTTTAGTTGGCATGTCGCTGAAAATATCTTTCATTTCATACCCATATTGGCATATTTTGCTACAAAATTTAAGAAAATAGAGATAGGTGTCAACCCTGTAACCCGCCCCATGTGGATAGTCTTAGAATCAACCATACTATCTATATTCAAAATTTGATCCAAATCGGTTCCCGAGATAGTCTGGCTATACAAATATACAAGTTTAGTTCGTTTTAAGTTATAAGATCTGTCAAAAAATGTTCTTCTATAGTTAGTTGTTGAGGTGATTTTTTTTTTTTTTTTTTTTTTTTGTAAATGCTACAGTGGTCCTGCTGTAAACCCTTTTTTCCAGTGCATTCGATTTTTGTCACGTATTTGCTATAAGGCAAACCACTTTTTTTTGGAAATTAAATTTTTGGACGATAAATGGTTTTGAAATTAAATCAAAACTTTTTTCATTTTCAATTTACATGAGTCCCTGAATAAATAGAAGGTTATCAACCCATAAAATTTAAATCTTTAAGTTGAGCATTTGACAGAACTACAATATATTTGGAGTCAAATCAATGCAACGTCAAAAAAAATATGACAAACGTCAATTTGATTTTGATTGGATTGAAGAAACTGACAGTTCTCGTATTGAATGTGCTTGGATTATACGGTTAGAGTAGCATACAAAATTAATTAACTTTTGTTTATTTACTTTTGTTCAAGGCAAAGGTAGAGACACATTAGGGCAATTCACTTAAACTTGTAAAATTCATGTCTACTAGGTCATATCATAAAATTGCAAGTATGTCGCTGAAAGTTAAATAAATTTTCATAAAAACATTAGTCCGGTCAATATAGACATAAAAATAGTGGTTAAATAACAATAATTCCCACAGAGCCAAATTTTGGTAGAGACCTTAGGTTCGTGGTAAGAAATTTTAAGTTTTTTCGAAAAATTACTTGTGACCAAGCTTTAGACATAAAAATTCTCTACAAATATAACGGGGAAGATGGTCCAGGTTAGACTGTTATCTATCCAAACTTCATCCCATGTATAGAAATATTTGTCGGGCAGATAAATTTGAAAGTTCACATGGGAAAACGGTCCGAAAACTATCGTGTGTATGTATATATATAAAATATTACATATGTGTGTAAATTTAATTTGTCTGGCATTGTCACCAAATTTTTTTTTAAATATAAATCTACAAAATTTTTGTTTATGTAAATTAAAAATTAAGGAAGTAAACTATCGCAGACACCAAAGGCCAACACAAAAATCTTAAGCCGGTTAATATAGTTTATTTTTATTAAGTAGTGAGGATTATGAATCTTAATTATAATAAAAGTGTATTTATTTATAAACCCATTATAGATGTATGAATTCAAAATAAATTCAAAAATTAGTGGACTAGTATGTCAATATCGAATATTTTGGAGTTTTTGTTTTGTTTTGCTTATTTAGTTTGCTTGAAATATTTTTTGTTTTGCTTTTTTATTTTTGTTTCTTTGTTTTTGTTTTTCTTGTTACATGCACCAAGAAATGCTCACGTGAATTTCAATAACTAGAAATTTTTAGCTTTACGGAAATCAGTATGCAAAATAAGTATGTAATTACAAATGAATATTTGAGTTATGTTCGTCTGAATGTATGTATGTAAATTCAAATATGGCTCGATATATTGTTTATCGCTTTCTTTGGGAGATTTAAGATTTTTTTATAACCAGTTGTGCTAAACATAGAAGGTAGCTTGTTTTGTAGATATCAATTTGGTGAAGCTTAAATAAGGAAGTTCATAACGGGGAGTCAGTGACACGTTCTCGCAAAAGCTTTGCATAAAGTTAAGTGGGTCTTTCCACCGTCAAATTGGCAGAGAGTTGGATGGGCCCCTTCCGATTTGATCCCATTTTGGTGGGGAGTTTATTTTATTTAGTTTTTAGAGTTTATTTTTATCATAAAACAAAATTATGAAAAAAAATAAATTTAAGTTTTCGGATGATTTTTTTTAAGTATTTTTTTTTTCACTTGAAAATGGAACGATTTTTTACACAAAAAAATATGTACCTCAAAGGAAAAATTTTAAAAATTGAAATTTGTTATTAAATTAAATTTTTTCACTTTAAAATAAGAATGCTTTTTCACAAAAACAATACATTAAGCAATTCTATTTTGAAAATTTTAAATTATTAGCTGAAAATTTTTTTTTTTTTTTTATTGGGGATTTTTTGAAGTTTTATTGTGATTTTTTGACTACAAAATTTGGAGGTTTTTTCAAAAAAAAAAAAAAATAGTTGCGGGCACTTCGAAAATAGTCCCTGAAATTTTCTACTGTGTAACTAAAATGACCATAAAGTCTAGCTTTCAGTTTTTTTAATTAAAGTTCTTTTTTAAAGTTTTGCACTAAAATTTGTTTGAAAAAGTTTAAAATTTTGTAGGTTTTTTTGTTAAGGTATTTTTTTTACTTAAAAATTTGGATTATTTCTAACAAAAAAACAATACTTGGCATTTTTTTCACTTTAACATTCGGATGAATATTTAAAAAAATAATACATTAACTTGAAAATTATGACAACTTTTCACAAAAAAAAAAAAAAAAAAAAAAATTGAAAAAAAAAATTGTAAAAATTAATTAATTGGACTAAATTTTTTTTGAAAAAGCTGAATTTTTTTATTTTTCAAAATATATTTTTATTTCAAAATTTGGATGATTTTTCACAAAAAAATATTAGTTTGAAAATAAAAAAAAAAAATTTAATTAAAGTTCGTTATTACATTTTGCACTAAAATTTGCTTGAAAAAGTTAAAAATTTTGTATTTTTTACTTGAAAATTTGGATTATTTTTAACAAAAAAGCAAATACTTGAAAAAAATCTAAGTTTAGAAATTTTTTTTCACTTTAACATTCGAATGAATTTTTTCAAAAAAAAAAAAATACATTAAAACAATTCTAATTTAAAAATTTGAACGTAGTTTTTAACTTGAAAATTAGGACGACTCTCAAACAAAAAAATAAACTTGAAAAAAAAAAAATTGTAAAAATTAATTAATTCGACTAAAATTGGTTTGAAAAAGTAAAAAAATAATAGCTTGAAAAAAAAAATTTAATTCAAGTTCGTTATTAAATTTTGGACTAAAATTTGACTTAAAAATTTGGATTATTTTTTACAAAAAAAAAAATACTTGAAAAAAATACAAGTTTAGAAAATCTCTTTCACCTTAAACACTCGGACGAATTTTCACAAAAATAATAGCTTAAAACAATTCTGAATTCAAATTTTTCAAGTATATTTTAACTTGAAAATTGAGATGATATTTCACAAAAAAATATTCGAAAACAAAAAAGTTCGTTACTAAATTTTGGACTAAAATTTGTTTAAAAATTTTAAAATATTTTTTTCTCAAAATAATTTTTTTGACTTGAAATTTCGAATGATTTTGCGCAAAAAAAAAAAAATATTTAAAAAAAATTCTAAATTTAAAAAATTTTGCAATTTTTAAATATCTCAAAAAGTGAAATCTTTTTAAATTTTGGCCTCAAGAATAATTATTTTTTTTTTTCAATTTTTTTTTTAAATTTAATATTTAGATAACTAAAAGAAATACTTTAAAAAAAAGTTTGCTATTAAATTTTATTAATTTATTAAACTTAGTTAAAAAAAATTTTTTATTTAAAAAATTTTGAAAATCAAAAATAAAAATTCGTTTTTAAATTTTGAACTCAAATTTTTTTCAAAGTTTTTTTCACTTAAAAATTAAAATGATTTTTCACAACTGTTTATATAGCGGCCGCCACGACACGCAACCTCTTTTTTATTCGGGATTTTCTTAAAGTTTGTTTAACTTGAAGCTTTTGCGTAATAAGTATGTTAAAGAAACTTCCCGATAAGGTCATGCAACAACAAAACGCATTAAAAATGTAATTGATTAACATGCAGGCATGAAAATTTACAAATTTACGAGTATGTAGCTCGTACATACGTAGGCTGTTTTCAAGCGCATGGGTAGTCAACCAAAATTACGTAGTGCCCGCAAGAAATTGAATTTGTTTCATCCAAACTTGTTTAGTTAAAATTTAATTTAGTTATTTTTACGTGGAAGTATTCAATATTAATTAGTCTTAATAGTCGTTATGTAATTTTAAATTTCTTTTTAATTTTATGATACGATTTTATTATCTACTAATTTTTGGAAATACAAGAACCCGTTTTCAAATACTTAGTTTCGAAATCGGAAATTTTAGTAATAGTAGTAGTTGTACGTTTTAGTGTATTAAGTAGGTGTAAACGAGTTATTATCCACTACATGATGTAGGCGTGGCTCCTCCTACACAAATGAGATTTATCTTCCGCCATATGGAAGGATTGATAGTAGAATTGTGGTGAGATAGGGATATGGATAGGAATTGGGGTAGGTTTAGGGAAAATGCTAGGGTTATAGTACATTTACACTGCACCAAATTTGGCGAATTTGAATGAGTCAAATTTGCATTTGGCTTCACCTTCCCTGCAAGAATCATCTACCAGAACACAAAGCCACCGAAAGGAAAAGCACCACCGTGATATTTTAAACACTTTTAGAGTAATAATAAATGAAGAGTCAGAAGATTTCTGTCTTTTCTTGGTAGAATTGACCCATTTTCTTAAAAAACTAGTTGAAATTATTATTTACAGCTGTTCATAATTCAAAAGGTATCACACGTTAATTACCCATTAAGGTTCTTTGCGGGCAATGCTAAATGTAGGTGGCTATTTTGAGGAACTGTGGATTGTATTGTTCGGCGAATGAGGCCAAATATGATGGAATTCCAAATTTGGAAAATGAGATTTGTATGGAAAAAAGCGCCCAATTTGGAATTTTTCGCCAAATTTGCCAAATTTGGTGCGGTGTAAACGTACCATTAAACTGCACAGCTAAAATTTTAACAAAAATGAGGCCGCGTAAATATTTTTAGTAAGATTTTTTTTATGAACTATATTTTCGTTTAGGCATATCCCTATATTGCTCTCTAAAAATCTGGCTACCCTACATGTATTGTTATATCACTTATCTGTATATCGTAAATATATATGCATGTACACGCGCAAGTAACTGCGAATTCATACTCTATCGTGATCTTTCTGACAATTTGTGCTAATTAATCGTCGTTTGTAAACCTCAACACACAACTTGGTAATTTATTTATTTTAGTTATATTGCTTTTTTCTTAAATACAACACAAAAAAAAGCCGCCAATAATAAAAAGGAAAAATAAAATGCTTATAAAGACATACATACTTACACAGATATTAAAAGCATTTAAAGAAAATTCATCGCTAGGCAAAAAGTGCTAAAGCAAATGAAGAGAAAAAATTCCATGACATAAAAGTATTGTACTCTAATTAGCTTCTCCTAATTTGTTGAAACATACGCCATTTTAATCAGTTTACAAAGATAACAACTAGGTATAAATGTTTATATGTAATAACAATACGTGTACTAACTATAGTATACGATCGACTAATTATATTTATAAATTTCGTTGAAGCGAAGCAATTAAATAGTGTTGTTCGGGGAATAAATCAGTTGTGTATACAAAATTTCATTAAGATCAAAAACTGTAAGATAGTTCTTTAAAGGGGTCTTTAGTTTAAATAGAGTTTGCTCAGTGCTTCCCTTCCCTTCCCTTCCCATCCCTTCCCTTCCCTTCCCTTCCCTTCCTTTCCTTTAATTTCCTTTCCTCTCCTCTTTTTTCCTTTCCCTTTCTTTCCTTTCCTCTCCCTTCCTTCCCTTTCCTGTTTTTTATTTTCCTTTCTTTTCTATTTCTTTCTTACCTTTTATTTTCGTTCCTTTACTTTCCCTTCCCTTCCTTTCTCTTCCCTTCCTTTCCTTTCCTTCCCTTCCCTATCCTTTCTTTTAGTTTCCTTTGTTTTCCATTCCTCTCCATACTTTACTTTCCGTTCCTAAACCTTCCCTTCCTTTCCTTTCTTTTTTTATGTTTATTTTTTTCCATTCCTTTCCTAACCTCTCTTTTCCGTTCCTTTACTTTTCCTTCCCGTCATCTCCTTGATTTTCTTTAATTTTCCATTCCTTTCCTTTCCACTTCATTTTGCTTTATTTTTTATTATTTTGTTTCCTTTTCTACAAATTCCTTTCTTCATTTTTAATCATCTTTCTATTTTTTATTTTAGGTAGTTTATTTTAATTAATTTATCTTATTTTATTCATTTTTTAGTTCAGTCAATTTTTTTTAAACACCATGGAACTTATATGCCACTAGAGTTGACTGTTTCCCACCTTATCTATCCCGCGTTTCAACTTCCTCTCTCCACCCTATCCCTATCACAATTCATATACCTATCCTCATCAATACACCTATCGCTGTCCCTATTCCTATCCATATCCCTATCCCTGTCCCTATCCGTAGCTCTACTTATATACCTATCCCTATCCATTTCCCTAAATTGATCTGTGGTCCTCTTCCCGAAAAAATGTCTATAAATTCACCCATTTTCAATCAAATTGTGTCATAAATTCAATTTTTTTTTTGAACAGGTCGGCCCTGGTCCAATTCACGGAAAAACGAATGCTTTGTTAGTTCGAATGCCTCCATGCAAAATTTTGTTATTTCCTAAAGAATTTATCCATATTTTGACATCCATATTTTACAAAACAAATTGTTGGGCTACTTGGTTCACATGAGTGCCCGTGTCTCTTTAACCATGTGAGGTATTGGAATCGCATGAATCTTGTTACCCATTCGAAACTCCTAAAAATAAGTGCATACAATTTTGTAGAGCTCCCTTCAATAGTTTAGACGTGAAAGACTCGCAAACATATGTACATATAAGTAAGCTTTTCAGGGAAAGCTCAAAACCTTTGTGAAATTTTTGTCAGCCATGTTTGGCTACCTTGCCTCACTGTATATGTTTTCACACAAATATTTATTGTACTTGTAAATTTTATCGAAATATCATATCGAGTATATAAAATTATACAACCTACGAGTTTAGTTAAATATTGATTTTGGCAGATATTCATTGTTTGAATATTTACTTGATTTTATATGCGCCCTAAAGCAATCAAATGCACGCAAAGTCCATGAAAGCAAAACTTTTTTTTTCTCTAATTTTTCTCCACTTTTTTTATTAGAAAAAAGAAAAAATTACTTAGTGCTATTTGCACAGCAGTTTTTTCTAAGCAAGCACTTTAATTTTGCATTAACACATTTGTACTTAAGAGCCCAACAAAGCATGAAGTTAGAATTCGTTTGGAGGTACCTACATTAGAGTACTAGCCCCATTCTACAATCTCTCTAACGTTAGACGATGACTCGAGTAACACTGGAGAAATATGGCGTTCATGAGATATAATTTTCAAATCGAGAAAACCATAGTTCTCTAGTCGAATGCTAATGTCATTATCTAAAGGGGACTCTAATGTGATTCGAATTTTTGCCTAGTTCTTTAACCTATCCCTCATCGAATTCCAATTTATTTCTCGACTGTTGCTTTTGAATAGAGAATAGTTAGAGAATTACCCTAGTTATCTAACGTGTAGGTGCACATTTCTCCAACGTTAGAGACTTTGTTTGTTGGGATGGTAAATAGACCCAGCAAACATACTTCAACTTTTACTCAAACCTTTGAAAAACTGTATAGTTCTCAAGTTGATATCCACGTATGTGTCGTATGTGTCGTATGTGTCGTAGAACACTACCCATAAGTAATTTTATGCATTTTTTGACTTTGTCCCATGGCAAAAACTTCAGCCAGGCACATCAAAGCTCGTTTATTTTTTATCATTCCCACTGTGTTTAAGCGGGTTTGTCCAACTTATCTTATAACTTTAAACGAGCTAAACTTGTATATTTGTATATCCGGACTATCTCGGGAACCGCTGGACCGATTTGGATGAAATTTGGCATAGCTATATAAAGTATGATTGATTCTAAGACTATCCACTTCGGGATCGCCACTTCGGGCGGTTTCTAGGTTTGCCACCTATCTGGGTATCAAATGAAAAGTATTTTTGGCGACATACCAACTAAAGTATTTTCAAGTAGAGTTGCCGCCCAGGGTTACCATTTTACCGTATTGTATTTGTATATATTGGTGTCATTTTGGGATCATATTTAGATTAATTTAGGATAATTTTGGGGTCACAATTTTGGATAATTTTGGGACAATTTTGGGGTAATTTTCGGGTCATTTGGGGATCATTTTAGGGTCATATTTGCATTATTTTCGGTTTATTTTCGGCTCAATTTTGGAGCATTCAAGGGTCGTTTTGGGATTGTTTTAAGATTATTTTGGGATTATTTTAGGGTCTTTTTGGGTACATTTATAGGCCATTTTGGGTACAATTTCGGTTCATTTTGGGAACATTTAAGAGTCTTTTTGGAGACGTTTTGGGATCATTTTGGGTATGTAAAGTTAGTGCTTAATTGATAGCAGCGAGCGAACTCGGTCACCCAGGCATTAATTACTATAAGAGAATCCCAATTGAGAACAAGCTGAAAACTATCCCTTTCTCAACTTGAGAAACCGCGTTTTTTTTTCATATAAAAAATGCCCTTTTTGTTGAAAACGCTAACTATCATTCTCAAGTTTATTCGGTGTCGAGAAAAACGCTTGAGGTTTGAGAAACCCCTTAGTTCTTAACTTGAGATTTAACTTAACTCAAGCCAAAATGTTTGTTGGGGATGCTTAAATAAATACGTATTAGGGTGTTTGGCTCGGCTTGTTCAAGCCGGTTTTAACCAATTTTCAATTTTAGAAGGGTTTGTTTGAAGCCTTAATTGCCCGAAAATCCATAGACAATACTAGGCTATATTAACAGTTTGCACAGCTGCTCAGCTATTAAAAGAACAGTGAACAAATTTTCATTTTATATCATCGAGTATTCGAAGAACTTATTCAGAATAGGTGGATGACTTATCATCAACTTAATGTATGGGTATTTCCATGTCAAATCGTCGGAACTTAAGAAACAATCCCGGCCGATTTCAATGAATTTTTGGTATGACGTTTTCTTGGGTGACATCCAATTTTGGAAAAATATAGAATAATCTAACACCCTAATGTGTAAAAACACAAGTGTACGTAAATTTGTATAACGTCATTAAGTGGCGGCAATCATCAGTTGATTCTTGATAGCGTGTTTTCAATCTATTGATTTATTACTAAGTGGGCGTGTATGCGTGTGTCAAACTTGTATGTTTTGTGTGAAGAATCTCTTGGTATCTCAACATTTTGTCGTGCTTTTTATAAATACTTAGTTATTTCGCTAATTATGAAAACATCAATTTATGCATATCACAAATAGTACTTGTCAATCTTTATATAAACACAAGTATTTACGTAGTACATAATTAAACAAAAAATACACTTCCTCATTCCATTAATATTCATATTTAAATTATCATTCCTAACTACATATTTCTACTTTCTCTCCTAACTCTTTTTCTTCTATCTCATTCTGCCACTTCTTTGCCCATGTATCTCATCTCAATAGTTAGCTCCAAATCTAGAATGGTATGTGCTAAAGCACGATCATGTTTCACAGTCCCGACTCCGGAATGATATGGGCGTGGAACCTCTCATACAAATCAGGTTTTTTTTTTATTGAAAATGAGTAAAGACTTAAAAGCGCCGGATATCTAATACCTCAAGAAACATGTGGGGAAGAGATAAGGGAGCGAGGCACTGCCCACACAACCGGGAATATTCTACAGAATACCTCAGGAACTGTTCATGGTAAAATTTCTCTAAAACCCCAAAGAAAGTGGAAAAAGCGTGATAGCTCACACACAAGTTAGATGTTTCGGAAAAAGATAGGGATAGGGATAGGGATGGGGAGAGGAATAGGGATAGGGATGGGGAGAGGAATAGGGATAGGGATGGGGAGAGCAATAGGGATGGGGAGAGCAATAGGGATAGGGATGGAGAGAGGAATATTGATAGGGATATGGATAGTGATAGGGATAGAGCTATGCATCCAGACACGGAAGGGTTCGCATTGGAAACAATAAAAATTCAAAAGATTTTTGATATCATCACTTTTGTATAAATATCTTTTCGAAACACTATACAGTGTACACATATTCTTTTGTGCGAATTATATTCTCTGTGCGAATAATATATTGACATAAGCTCATTTATGCATAGCTTTTAGACTCAAATAAAAAAAATTATTTGATATTGCTAGATAAGTGCGAAAATTTTATCTTAGTGCATAAAAATATGTTCATATGTATGAACTTTTCCTTATTATACCCAACAAACATTTTGGTGAGCAAATTTTTGCATTCAATATTTTCAAATTTTTTTAATCAATATTTTTCAAGCCCTTTTATCAAAACTTTCTGACGAAAGTCCAAGTTAGGCAGAAAAAAACAAAAATTATCTATAAATTTTAACAAACGCGAAGCCATATGAAAAATTCATAGAATGCAAGAAAAATCCTCGTTGATTAGTATTGGAAGCCAAATGATATTTACAGTCAACTTCTCGCTAAAAATTGTAATTGCACCGCCTCGGACATCGTCATGTTAAATTCGCCAGTTGATTACATGTAAAAGAGATAGCAGGCGCACTAGTAGGGTTTGCAAACCCACTAGAAGCGAACTAGCTTTGAACTAGAGATTTTCTCTACAGGGATTAAAAATTCGTGAGTTACTATTCTTTGGGTAAATGCTTTCTTAAACTAGTGTTTACTTAATTTGTTTGTTGGGTATACCGCTATATTACTTCAATAATGACGCCTATCCATTATAAATGCTAAATTGCAAAAACACAATAAAATCATTGGCTCACATGTAGTTAAGTGATAGACGTGCCGCCTTTTTTCCTATACCCAACTGTGCAATGAAACAGGAAATGGACTATTTTTTGTAGAATTTGAAGTTCTGAGATATTTTTCGAAAATGCCATATCTTAGAATATCTTTGAAGAGGTCTCAGCTCTTATTTCAATAGGGGCCTATTTTAAAATTTGGTTCAGGGACGCTTCAGAAAAGTTTAAAAAAATGCCCCTCCTGAAAGAAAATTCAAAAATTTTATGGCATTTTTAAATAAAATTCTCAGATAGGAAGCTGTTGAAACAAATACTTAGATATAGAATTTGTATTATAATTTTAAAAAGGTAGTTTTTGAAGAAAAAAAAAATTAAGTTTAATGGTACATTTACACTGCACCAAATTAGGCGACTCCAAATGAGCCAGTTCGACACCGTTTACACTGGCAAATTTGCATTTGGCTTCACCTTCCCTACAAGAATCTTCTATAAGCACAAAAAGCCATAGAAAGAAAATGCACCACCGTGTGATGTTTTAAACACCTGTGGAGTAATAATAAAAGAAGAGTCAAGAAGGCTTCCGTCTTTTCCTGGTAGAATTCGCCCATATTCCTAAAACAAAGTAGTTGAAATTGTTATTTACAGCTGTGCATAGTGCAAAAGTTGTCACACGTCAATTGCCCATTAAGGTTTTAGCTGGGCAATTCTAAATGTGGAACACAGGCAGGGTTGCTATTTAGTAGAACTGTGGATTGTATTGTTCGGCAAATGAGGCCAAATGTGATGGAATTCCAAATTTGTAAAATGAGATTTGTATGGAAAAAAGCGCCAAATTTGGTGCGGTGTAAATGTACTATTAGGGGGTTTTTGTGTGACTAAATTGTTAAAAAACTACTGAACCGATTTTTGCCAATCTTGACCCAAACCATTTTTCCCGCTAGATGGCGCTGAAGTTGCTATATTTGCAAAATTCGTATCTATCATCCGATTCTGTTCGTTTTTTGGTAGGTATTTTTGATGGTTTTTGAAAACTTCGCAGACAAAGTTGTCCGATATTCTAACTGATACATTTTAACGTTTTACTATGTTTTTGCGGAGACAATCACCTATTAGTTCTATGCTTAGCTGAGACACTACTATGTATGAGACAATCGCCTATTGGAACTTGTTAAGAAAGAGCTACAGAATCAATAAATCGTTAGTACAAAGAACATAATTTTTAAGCTAAGAACCCGTTCTATAGTATTGTTTAAAGTTACTTAATTCCACTACTGTAGTAACTTTAAGCAATACTATCACTACCTTTTCCCTCCTTTTTCTGCGTCTTGATCGTCCCTTTTCTCTGTACTCTCCTCTTCGATCCTACCCGTGATTGTGTAAGGTCACCTTTCGGTATTTGGGTATATTTAATGCTTTTTTCCACCCGACTTTAGCCTATCGTACCTTGTTTTGAGCTTGTATTGTATATAATTCTTGCATTAGATTGCTAATGATTGTGCTTACCCACAGCAATTACCGTCTACTCATCAACGTCATGTGCCCTTTTTACGAGGCCACAAATTGTATGATGATAAGCAGCAAATGTGTTTTGAAGTGCCCATCAATTTGTAGTTGATGTGTATGTACAATAATTCTTATCTTCTCAATATCCAATAATTAGCAAAACTAAAAAAAAATCGATAATTAGGCCGATGTCACGTGTGATAATTCATCATTTTTTCTGACACTAACTTAAATTTGATGACTACGCGCATATATAGAAACAACAAAACACTTGAATATGCATACGTAGATATCACCTTCAGATTTTTATGAACTAAGTACTTAATTCCCAACCCTTTTCAATGTTTTCAATTTCAGTAAACACATTGTATTGTATGTAAATAATTATGATTAATTTTTTATAAATTCTAGCAAATAATCACCTTCACAACTTCATAAATATTTATTGTTTACTGTTTTTTTTTTTTTTTCATTGCGCTAACAGTTGAGGATGCAAAAAACTATGCCATTAAACTACGTCAGAAATCTTTAATCGCCAATACAAGTGATACAACAGATGCTGCATCATCGACAACAGCGACTGCCTCCAATACAACAGTATGGCCTAGTGCAGCATCACCTTTTATTCCTAGTAGTAGTAATGGTATTAGTAACAGCAACGGTGACGTCAACAGTAATGGCTGTGATGGTGATGTGTTGACTCTATTGACAAGGGACGATGTGATACTCGCCCAGAAAGGACTGCCACCACAACAGTATGACGCATTCGTGTTATTCGCTGATGCGGATATCGAACAAGCCGCTGAGATACAAACTAAATTTGAAGAGAATGACAAGTATAATTTTAAGGTAAGATTTGCCGCATGAAAAAACTCATTTGTATGGGAAGTGCCACGCCTATTTCTCCTCTCCTTAACTTTTTTTCTTGAGGTGATAAAGTTCAATCTCATCGGCCGCCTTAACTCTCTTTAATATTCTACAATAAATACTTCCATATATTTCCTGGTCTAAAAATACCTTCTAAATGTCACGCCCACTGTTGAAATGGGGCGTAATTGAACAAACAAATTCTGATAAAAAATTGTTTGAATCATGAATTGATGTGACTGTTAAACCTCGGATTAACTATAGTAGAGAATTATACACACAGAAAAAATTGAGCTGGTGATGGATAAGAATTGACAATGATTTGGTCATATCAACCAAAATATCTATTGATTCAACCAAAATATCTGTTGATTCAACCAAAATCACGGTCAATTCTCATCCATTCCCAGCTCATTTTTCTTTGTGTATCTATGCAATTGCACGCCGAATAAACTCATCTCAAAATATTGCATATCACTAATTAAACTAATTATAAACCCATTCCTCTCTCTCTAAAATTCTCTTGCAGTTATGCTTTAAAAATCGTGATCTACTCGGTGGCATACCGTTCACACATGTTGCATTGACGCAACTAATTGAGGAGCGTTGCCGTTATTTACTGGTGATCTTAACAAAAGAATTTCTTGAAAGTCCCGAGAATCATTTTTTAATGAACTACACACATGCGCTACAAATACGTAAGCTAATTAACTAACATTAAATGCATATTTATTCACTTAATATTTAATTTTACTTTTTTTTTTTAGAGAATAATACGCGCAAAATTATACCAATCATATATGAGGACTCAGTTATTATACCACGTGCCTTAAAAATATATACACACCTTAAGTACAATCCCGTACCTACAACACTTTTTGACTTTTGGGCGCGTCTTGGCGATTCAATACGACGTGCTTATAGTGCAGCGGATCCATCGCCATTTGGATTTAATGATGTTGACCAGTGAGTAAATTTCTGAATAGTTTTAAGCACAGCAAACGAGATATACAGCCACAGTCTAAAGATAATACTTGAAGAGCCCGGAAAATCTATGGAGACTGCTATCCATTGCCTTACTGGAAAAATTAAAAAGGCCATAGAGTCTAAAAACATTGCGCATTGAGTGCATTTATCGATATATCGAGTGCTTTCGATAATACGACGTATTCCAGCAAACATTAACGGTTCGCATTCGAATGACGTTCTCTAGGGTAGAAGGTTAGAGAACGATTTGAGAAACTTTCGAGAACTGTAGCATTCTCGACAAAAAGGGGACTTAGTTCTCGATATCGAGAAATAGGTTGGATTTCTAATCGAGTTCTAATGTATTTCTCTAATGTGATTTAAATATGCTCGAATTTACGTTAGTTCTCTAATCGTTCTCGAGTCGATTTCTAGTGTAGTTTTCTAACATCGACTCGAGAACTACACTAGTTTCTAATGTACAAAACCAAAATTTCTCTAACGTTAGATTCTGTGTTTGCTGGGATCAGGCCATTGAGGAAACCATGATTAGCAAGGACGTAAGCCCAATGATCACTCGTTGGGTCCTGACCATGCTAAAGCATAGAAAAATCATCTTTGAGCTACGAGGAGTGTTGGCTCAATTGTGCCTACAAGAGGATGCCCTCAAGGAGGTGTACTTTCTCCTCTACTTTGGACCCTAGTCATAGACGAGCTTCAACACGTTTTGAAGGGCAATGGCTTTGACGTTCAAAGCTATGCAGATGACTTAGTAGTTTGCGTAACAGGACTGCTTGAGGAAACAAAATCCGATCGCTCACCCAGCGGGTTAAGGGTTTAGAATATGCCCGAGGTAGGCATACCGGCCGTTAGAGGCGACTAATGTGCACATAGGCAATGACGTGCTAACTCGATGTTTGATCTACGGATATGATGCCTCTCACCTCTCATTACGCATCGTCCCCTTCCTTACGGATGGAGGGATGACATGACCTAGAAGGTTACAATGGTCATACCAAATCGCTCCCGTTCAGATCCGGCCTAGTACTGTCATTTTCAGCATCACTTCCCAAAACCTTCGAGAAGTGTAATTGCTGTTAACAGCGATGTAAGGAGCTGCCTGTTTGTTGATGCGTCTTAATTACCTTTCCTGCGGCTTTGCCAATTGACGTTAAGCAACACCAAGAGCTCCATGAGGCTAAAAAGAACCTGCCAGGAACAATGGGTAAAATAGTTATACGGAATCGTGATCAGTCGGCAAGGAGCATGCCATTAGTGCCAGCTCTGCTCTCTTTATATGGGTTTAACTGTTCCCATCTGCTTGAACATGTCCCATGGCGAGACCAATTATACCCGAAATGTGACAAAAGAATGAGTGAGAGTGATTGGTCAGTAGATCATCACGCTCTCACTGCAGACACAATATCATTGTTGGCGAAGCCATACAAAGAGCGTAATAAGCTGTGTCAATTTGGCGCTCCGAATTGTTGTCAATTGTTTCACTATTTGGTGAGGTCTGTGGACTAAAATCGTAGTACAGTCGCACACAGTTCCTAATTGGAGGGATGCCGTATATATTCTTAATCATTTCCCTTCTTATTGAGGGAATCGATTCGAATGAAATATAAATAAAATTGATTTAGTGCCCCAGAAACAAGGACTGCTATGACAATTTAGTCGCTCTGCCGAGTGCTTGCTAATACACACAGCTATTTAGTATCAACTTGATGTTTATTTCTAATAATAAATCAATGAAATATGATGGCTTATTTATAATTGAGGTTACTATCTCTTATATTGATAAAGCGAATAACTAGTAGACTGGACCAAATGAAAACTCATCGAGTACAATAAGTTCACGGATCTCTGATGACTCGATACATGTATTTTTAAGTAAATACATACATATGTACCTAATTTGAAGAGCTCAATCCAAATCTGAATTTTCTTAGCTGGTCGCGGTTCGTCTCTAACCTCAAAAAAAAAAACAGTGAGTTTTGGGGATTTTAGGCTAAAGCTTGGCCTGTTATTTAATTCTGATATCGGATTCGATAAGAAAAGTTCTACCATATTTAAACTATCGATGATAGACCTCTAGAAATTAGTATTATTTAGTAAATTTTCCAGAATGAGAATAATATATCGTCGCTCGCTTGAAAGTTTATTGCTTTGGCAAAATTTGACATTTTAGTTTTTGTCATAAATATTTTTTTGCAAGTTACATTCTCATTACACTCTTTCGTCTTGATTAGACATTTCGAACTAGCTCACCAAAATAAACTAGTTCATGTAGTTCGTTGTTAGTTCATTTAGATCAATTATTAGTAGTTGTTTCCCTTAGGAAAAAAACGTCCAAAAATGTTGTGCAGGGTATCAAAGCTGCCTTTTGGCCCCCGTATCAATAATCTAGAGGCGGGTCTTTTGATATCACCTCCTACACTTTTCAACGTGTTTTTGCAGTTGACTCTTACGGGTCGATTCTAAGCGCAACCGGAAAAGGAAAAAAATACCACCTTATGTCCGGAAGTACAAACCCCGGTAACTAGCAGCGGATAAAACCTAGGGCAATTACTGGGTAGTGTTTACCAAAAAAGAGGATAAAAAAGTGGGCGGTTTGGTGCAGCGAGGTTCCTTTTCTAACCATGTTGGAGTTTCTAATTCGTGTCGAAAATTATGGATTTAGCCGTTGTTGTTTCGATTCATATTCTTACCCACATTAATTTTTGGTATTGCACAGCACTAACTTGTTATTTTGTTTTCACTATGGCTAGCCCTGGCAGGTACTTTAGTTTGGCACACGTTTTGCTTTGTCGGTTTTTTCTCATTCTCAATAAATCCTATAAGTTTGACGAAAATTTTACATAGTTCAAGTAGTTCATTTGATATTTGGAACTAGTTCCCACGATCACTTCCACGATTTAGTTCAATGAACTAATTAGTTCATGAACTATCTAAGTCTACCCCTGATATATTTCTCAAGTTGCGGCACATTCATCTTTTAAAAATTTCCAAGTAAAATTTTGGAAACTTTCGTTGCGCCAGAAACACGAATGTGTAGCAAAATTGTTATGTATGCGCCACGTTGTCTGTTGTCGAGTGCAACACATTCATGGTTCTGGCACAACGAAAACTCAATTTTTAGACATTTTTGTGCTACACATTCATGTTTCTGGCAGAATTTTCAGAGATTGAACTACACATTCATGAAAATGGCATTGCAAACTTCCGGGTTTTCCTTGTACTTAGAAAACCCAGAATTTTCGTGAACCGTAAAGAAACGAGAGGTTAATCACTTGATCCCATTAACTAAACTCTGGAAAATTTACACATTCATTCCTCTGGCAAGCGAGCGACGATATCATTCTGGAAAATAAAATCAAATTCATTTGGCCTAGTCTAATGAATATATGTACATACAAGTATATCCATACATATCTTAATCACGATCAATATATAACTAATTAATTTCCAATTTCATTTTCCCCACTCTCTTTCATACTTTCAGCCTGTCCGCCAGTCGGCAGTTATCTAATGACACAAGCTATTCAAGCTTACCAAGCCCCCGCACAACAACAACAGACTCAACAACACCCACCTCACCTACATCGCCCATACCGAGCATAAATATCAATGGACATGCTTTCACACCCGAAGAGGAGAAAAAAATAGATATGTTGGCGGAACAACAGAAGGAGCCACATTTACATTATGGCAAGCATACATCCCTGCGTCATCACAATAGTGTTTATAGTCGTAATCACAACAACAATCGCATCAGTCAACTTAATAACGGTTATGGCTTACGTAATGCACATTCGACAAGTCAATTAAATGCTGGCGTTAGCGTCGACAATATGGTTAGTATGAGTGATCTCAGCATAAATTGTGAAGCGGCAAAGAAAAAGAAGAAGCGACCGATTAAAGCGGTGCTCAAGCGGGTATTTAGCCGCAGTAGTCCGAAGCTGCAAGAAGCGGCGGAATAGTATTCATATTTACCTACTATTTTTTGTTTAATGTAATGTTAAAGTGCTATTATTAAAACAAAAAAAAAAGGAAACAACTGTGTAAAGGCTAAGTTATGTGCTCATTTTAATTTTTGTTAATTTTATTTTGTTTTTTAATCAAATGTATAAAATTTAAAATACACTCCTTATCATAATTATATGACAGGTTCTAAGCCCTTATGTAATTTTATTTTAATATTCATTTTTTGCTAATAGAATTCTAAATTGAAAACAGAAAAACTCTCCGCTCTATAAGAGTTTACTTTGATTTTTTTAAGTGAAAATTTTTTCAAATATTTTGAATCAAAAACTTCAAAATGCATTTTGTAGGCCGATCAATTTTAGTGTAACAAAATGTAAGTTACATATCTCCTTTAATTGTTAAAAATTGAACTAAAAGTGTTGATTTTGGGATATATGGAGAAGAGTGCGCAGCATAGCCAAAAAAAAAAAACAAACTAGACTAGAATTTAACGGGCTATGAAATGGCATTTTCGGTTTTTTGATTCAAAATATTTTAACAAATTTTGAACTTTTGCCAAACCGTTTTTTAACTTTAAAAAATCATAGTAAACGCTTAGAGCGGAGACTATTACTGTTTTCAATTTAGAATTTTATTAGCAAAAAATTAAAATTAAAAAGAAATTACACAAGGGCTTAGAACGTGTCAGAACGAGATGTCCTTTAATTATGGTAAGAGGTATATTAGACTGGGCCAAAAAAAAAATGTGTTTTTTTTTTCAAAAATTATATTGATTTTCTTTTTAAGAAAGGTGAAAAAAAGTTACTGTAATTTTTTCAGATTTTTACTTTACAATCTAGAGGTAGGTCTATCATCGCTAATTTATATTTTACAGACTTAAACTCCAATTAGGTCGTTTTTACAAATCATTGTTGAAAAACACCATTCACCTGAACATATTTTTGTAGAAAATTGAATTCCCTACAAAAGCTGCCTAGACTGAAATTTTCTCACACCAGCCCGTTTTCTAGTATTCTAGCCTCAAACTTTAGCATGTTTCTTGGATTCCCCAATTTTGGTTTGAAAATTTGCGAAACATGAAAAAATCAACAACGAATAAAGCTAAATACAAATTCTTAAGGGATATTGGCTGCTGAATCCGATTTCGATATTAGAGTTTAACAACGGACCCGAGGTTCGGCCCTAACCTTGCAAAAAACTACAATATTATTTTGTGATGGTTTTTTGGAGAAGAACTGCGACCTCTTAGGCTAATTCTGATCACGAACTTGGATTTAGCTCGCCAAAATGCATGTAAATTAATGTATTGAGTACACAGATCCGTCAACTTTTTCTTTTTTTTGTGGCTGCGCCAGGATACTTATTTGCATTTTTGACAATTTTTGAAAGAAAAATTGGGAAATCAAAAAACATGCTAATGTTTGAGGCTAGAATACTAGAAAACGGCTAGTTTGAGAAAATTTTGATCAATGCAAATTTTGTAGGGAATTCGACTTCCTTCAAAAATATGTTCAGGTAAATTGTGTTTAACAACAATGGTTTGTCGTTTTTATACCACATATGCGGTAAACTCTGTATAAGCTAAACTAGCGATGATAGACCTCTAGACTTTAATTTAAAAATCTGAAAAAAATTACAGTCATTTGTTTTCCGCTTTCTTAAAAAGAAAAAAAATATTATTTTTGAAAAAAAAAAAAACGAAATTTTTTATTTTTGCCCAGTCTAGGGTATATGTATAAGTCAATGAGCACAAAAACGTGATTCACAAGCTTAATTGCGCTTTTTGATATTGTTGTGCTGATTATCACACTTAAAAATATTAATCACTAAAATTAATTCCAAGTAAAATCGAAAGCTTTCCGAAAATTCTGAGACAAGGCAGATATTTCGTTCTATCTCAAACGGTTTTTGTTTACTTCTACTAGATTCATGGGAATATTAATCACAATTTCCAAGCCAAGCTTTGGGTTTTTAATTTATTCTTTTGCTAATTGGGCGTTTCAAGTTTCGTAGTCTCTGGGTTGCTACCTGTACTGCCTATTCATTTTGAAATACCTGACTTTCTTAACTTTCTTTGTTATCTTATAACTTCAGACGAGCTTTTCTTGTATATTTGTATATCCGGACTATCTCGGGAACTACTTGAGCGATTTGGATGAAATTTGGCATATAGATTGAATGATTCATTCTACTTAAGATTATATTATATATATTTTACGTATAGATAGTATGATTCAGTCTAAGATTATATGCATGGGTTTTGCCACTTGGGGTGGTTTTCCTGGTTGCCACCTATCAATTTTTTTTTAATATTGAGCAAGATAGTATCAAGTGAAACCGCGGACCCGAATTGATTTTCCGGCTGCATTGCAACGACGACATTTTCAGGCAGGGTTGTCATCTAGATTAGCTACCTAGCTGTAGTCGGGATCCATTGATAACTCAGTACGATGATCGCGGCCCACTAAAATTTCAAAATAATTTCCGGCGAATGCTGCAGTGATAGTAGCTGAATTAGAGCTGCTCATAAACACCTTATTACACCGTCACAACATTTCCCTAATACTCTAACATGCAAGTCAATAAATAAAAAAAATAAATATCAATTTTGGCACAAGTACTCTTGTACATGGGTCATTCCATGCCAACTCGACAATTTTTTTACCTGACCCCCTTCGATTTCGCTAAAAATTTGCTATCTTTTTCTTCTGGGCTTTTAAAAATTTTTGTATTTTTTTTTCGAAAACTAACTACATTTAAAAACAAAATTATTATTAAATTTAAAAAAGTTGCAGCATTTCAAAAAAAGTTCATAACTTTTCTTGATTTGGGAAAAAAAAATTGAAACAAATTCTGAAAAACGCCTTTCGGGGTCTAGAAAAAGATAGCAAATTTTTAGCGAAATCGAAGGGGGTCAGGTAAAAAATTTGTCTTTTTGGCATGGAATGACCCACATATTACATACATATCTAATTATTGATAAGACACTTATTATAAGAAACTAAATACAGCCAGACAATTATATCTATGTTCTAGTTGTATTCGCATAAATCTGTGTCATTTATTGAATCCTTATTCGTATTTTAATTATGTAATTGTTAAATGAAACTGTTTGAATAAATATATGTAACAAGCAGGTGTTATCAGGCCATCAAGTGCTTTATAAAATATCAATTATTAAGATGTTACTATTAATTTACATATAATGAATTCAATAATAATAAAAATAAAAAAATATGCATAAATATTCATTAAAGAATGTACTATTTTAAGACAACGAATAAAGACAATATGCTAAAACATCGAAAAAAAAAAAACAACCCACACGCTATTATTATTTTACCAATTAACATATTCAATTATGATTCATTTGAATTACAGCAACACAAAGCAATCGATTGTGTTAATTAACACTGGCGATGTTGCGAATAGTCGAATTCGCGAATACGCATCTTTCGCATTGACATTCAGTAGATCTTAGTATTTAACAAGTAAGGAAGTCTAAGTTGGGGCAAAGCGAACATTGAATACCCAGCGGTAGTTTTCACATGGTTTTCGAAATATGCCATTACCGATAATTATATCAATTTAGGTGATTTTCGAAGTTTTCGATATCGAAAGTGGGCATGGTTGGAGGGCGATTTTATCCAATTTCATCAGGTATACTTCCAACGATATTAGTCTGCTTTGTGCCAAATTTCATCGTTCTACCGTAATCAGTTTAAAAGTTACCACCAGTCGAATTTTCAGAAATGCTTCCAAGATATGTCAATTTATGTGATTTTCGAAATTTTCGATTTTCGATATCTAAATTTTTACTGTACACGGACAGACGGACGGACATGCCTTAATGAACTCCTCTTTTCAACCTAAGAACTTTCATATATGGAACTCTATATCTATCTCGATTATTTTGTGCCGTTACCTACTACCGTTATGTGGAAAAAATTATAATACCCTGGTACTAGTACTAGTACGCTGGGTATATAAATAATATTGATCCACCGAGAATCGAACTCAGAACAACTTACAAGTAAAATTTTCCTAAGATCAAAGAAATAAGTACTCAAAGTAAGGAAAAAGGTTTCCTTAAAGTGGGTAAAATATTTTACTTATATTAAGGAAGCCATGTGTTTAAGGCCAAATAAGGGAAATTTTTCCTTGAAATAAGGCATTTTTTACTTGCGGTAAGGAAACTTTTTTCTGAGTGCATATACGGAGGTCTAAAATTCGAAATCCACCGCATCCCTCAAACTGCAAACTCCACACACCCACATTCACGAAGAATTGTATTGTCCGCTTAAGCGTTTGAGTGGAGCTAGGCAAGTATCAGCCTTACATTTATTGCCGACCGGAATCTCAACTTTACAGCGCTTTATAAGCTTCATAGTACATCGGACTTTGCACTTTCTCTCATCGCTACGTTTGTGACAGCTTTCAAAGCTTCTATTAGAAAATAGAAGCTTGCAAAAAATGCAAGAGAAACAATAGCCAGCAAAGCACGCGTTCATTGGGACAAGACCTTTACACTATTTGTGCTCTGTTCCCATTCTGTTATTTAACAGTTTAGTAACAGATGAAATGCGCACTGTTAACTGTTATCATTTGTAGTACAGCTATTGGCCGCCGTCAAACAGGAAGGCGCCACAGTCGCAGATTTTCAAATAAATTGTCTTGCTTTACTTCCGTTTCCTCTCTATATGTTTATGATTTCCATAAACGCTTCATATGAGTGTGCGTACGTGGACTGCTTTTTGGTTCCCTGTAGTTCGAGATGCCCTAATGTACGTACATTAGACTGGGATATTGAAAAAAAAACGTTTATTATTAATTTATAAAAAACTTTTAAAAATTTTTTTCAGTATGGCGAAAATTTAACTTTGGTTTTATCTTCAGCGTACTAGTACTAGTACAAGTACAAGGGTATTATAATTTTGTCCACATAACGGTACTATGTAACGGTACAAAATAATCGACATAAATACAGGGTTCCATATAAGTATGAAAGTTCTTACGTTGGAAAAAAAAGTTCATTAAGCCATGTCCGTCCGTCTGTCCGTGTACACGATAACTTGAGTAAAAATTGATATATTTGCATGGAATTTTGTATACAGATTAGTTTCTGGCCAAGGTAGGTGGTATTGAAAATGAGCGAAATCGGATGATAACCACGCCCCCTCTTTCGAAATCGAAAATTTCGAAAATCACATAAATTGACCTATCTCGGTAGCTGAAATGGTTAAAATTATATAATTTTATAGATGAATCCCCCTGGTCATTCTCTTATGAATTTTCCAAAAAGGAAGGCATTTTTGAAAATTTTACTGGTCGGAACATTAAAACTGATTACAATAGAATGATGAAATTTGGCACAAAGTATACTAGTATCGTTGGGAGTATACCTGATGAAATTGGATAAAGTCTCTCCCCAACCACGCTCAATGTCGATATCGAAAACTTCGAAAATCACCTAAATTGACATAATTCGGTAACGGAAATGGCTAACATGATATACATAGTTTGGTAGGATGAATCCCCTAGTCATTCTATTATGATTTTTTGATAAATTTTTAAAAGAAGGCGTGGCACCGCCCACTTTTCAGGTAGGCATTTTTGACAATTCCACGGGTCATAACTTTTAAACTGATTACGGTAGAACGATGAAATTTGGTACAAGGTATAGGGGCCTAATAGGGAGTATCCTGATGTAATTGCACGAAATCGCTTCCCAACCAGGCCCACTTCCGAAATGGAATATTTCGAAAATCATATGAAAACTACCGTTGGGTATTTAATGTTCGCCTTACCTGAACTTAGACTTCCTTTTTTTTTGTTTTGTCAATCTAATGTACACATGTTTCGGTGTGTATTTATGTATTTTTTTTTTTTTTTTTGACAGTAAATTTCGTTACCTTGGGTGTAATCGTCACTGCAACAACGCTTCAAGAAAAGCTTTTAGCGTAAATTTAGCCAAAAAGATAAGCACAAAGACGAAAAAATTGCCATACATATCTACATACATATGTACCTACAGTAAACTTATGACCAAATCGAATAATAACTTTTACTTTTTAAACGAAAAGCCAGTGCTGATACCTGCCAGACAGTCAGACGTAGTTTGTTTCAAGTTGATGAAGGTAAATCGTAGCAAGGTTTTAGTCTATGCTTTGCGCGAGTGTCTGAAAGGACTAACCAAAATTCGGTAGTTTATTATTCTTCAAGGACGTCGTAATTAGCGAATCGCAAATTTTTTATCCACCAGATGCTTAGAATATCGTTGAAAGGATCAACGATTATTATTCTTCAAAACTCTGCGAAATTTCCAGAAACTGATTTTACAATATGGGTATCAAATTAAAGGTGCTCATGCGAGCCTGAAAGTAGTGTCAACTTTTTTTCTATATCTCAATCCGTTTCGGAGATATCGATCAAAAAATTAATACAATTTATTTGTTGTCTTCATATACAATTATGAACAGATCTGGTAAATGCTACTCATACGCCGTGTAGGACCTACCAAAAGTGCACTATAATTGCAATGCTTCAAGATGTTCTCATTTTTTCTTTTGATAGAAAACATATTATTACGCAATCTCCTAAAACACTTTCCAAATTCCAATGTCCTTTTCACGTGAATATGTTTTTTTTAATATCCTTGCAAATAATCCTGTTATCCTTTTAAAAATTCAAAGGTGGGGATTTTTTGTACCAATTTTAAATATGAGCCAAATATTGCCATTGGAAATGGGCGAAAATCACCTAAATTGATATAAATCGGTAACGGAAATGGCTAAAATTATATAGTTTGGTAGGCTGAATCCCCTAGTCATTCTATTATGCCTTTTTGATCAATTTTTATAAGTAGGCGCGGCACCGCCCACTTTTCGGGAGGCATTATTGAAAATTTCACGGGTCATAACTTTAAAACTGATTACGGCAGAACGATGAAATTGTTACAAGGTATACTATCATAATAGGGAGTATACCTGATGTAATTGGACGAAATCGCTTCCCAACCACGCCCACTTCCGAAATGGAATATTTCGAAAATCATATGAAAACTAACGGTCGCCTCCCCGTTGGTGCACCCTGGGTAACGCTAAATGACCTACATGGCCTACACGGCTAGTTTCTTGTATTGCCGGTTCTACGAGAACGGTACCAGTACTTGTGCTGTACCCATCGTGCCGAAACGACCCTGGCCGTTTTCTTATATCGACCCGGCCAAGAGCAATACACTCGGGGTGACCCTGTCTGACATTTAGGCAGGGCTACACCTCGTTACAACAACAACAACAACAACCGCTGGGTATTTAATGTTTGGTTTACCCGAACTTAGGATTCCTTACTGATTTTCCATACATTTTTCGAGCAGTCTAATAAACGAATGTATACAATTTCCGAATAGCTATTTCGAACTTTTATTACTCCCAAATAATGCATTCCACCATATTTAAATGTATTTTTGAACGAATCCACTTCCATTTAGTTAGTGATGTATACTTATGTATACAGGTAATTATATTAATGGACCTTAAAATACCTTTTCATGTGACAATCAGTCAGATGAGTCGAAAGAGATTGGACTGGAAAATCGTTTGATGTACATACGTACCATGATATCCGAATGCTGCTTTCAAGTGAAATTAAGGGAAGATATTTTCTGTGAAATTGAAATTAGTTGCAAAAATGTGTTATTAGTCACACATTTTTGTAACTTTAGTTCTAAGATCGTTTGGTTAAACTAATAGCTACTAATTTAAACACTTACTGAAACAATTCTTATTAAAAAGAAAGGATTATGCCTGGAGCTAAAACATTCCTCTTACCAAAATTCATCACAGGTAGTTATTTGTATGTAAATGCATGTAGGTAGTTACTAAACAATTTGGGTATTTTGTAATTATCACGTCTAGACAAAATACCTACTATCGGGCGTCTCAAATCAAAAATTCCTAAATTTGCATATGTCTTGACGTATACGTACTCTCAGGTATGTACTTACTTATTTTTACCCTCATAATATTTCCTTGCAAAATAATAAAACTTAAAGAATGAAAAACAATTTTTTGCGTACAACTTTGTGGTTTGGCAAACATTGCAGATTGGACTAATGACAAGGAAAGAAGGTATTTTGTTAATGATCCCCGCGATTGAGTGCGAGGCTTTGAGCTAAACCTCCAGCAAAAGCACCATTCTATTCCATGTAGAAGTTAATAAGTAATGTACCTACAAACAGCCACATAAACCCTCGCTTTCGGGATCCAAAAAGTCATTTTTTCACTGAAATATAGCAAAAAATATATATTTGTATATCCGGACTATCTCGGGAACCGCTTGACCGATTTGCATACAATTTTGAATATAGATAGTTGGATTGATTCTAAGACTAATGTTGTAGCAAGACATGGCAACTAAAAAATTTTCAAGTAGGGTTGCCACCTTACCGAAGTATATTTGTATATCCGGTAATATCTCGGGAACAGCTTCACCGATTTGGATTTGGAAATTTGGCATATATGTAGGTAGTATTATTGATTCTAAGACTATCTATTTGGGGGTTGCCACCTATCTAATTTTTTTTTTAATTATGACGATATGCCAATATGGGTATCAAATTAAATGCAAATCGACGACATACCAACTAAAATATTTTCAAGTTGTTTTGCCGCCCAGAGCTACCATTTGCCGTATTGTATTTGTATTGCATACTAGCTGGTGCCCGCGTCTTTGTATGCGTATAATTTAAATTTTTTTTTGCTGGGTTAGCAAAGAATAAAATCCAACAAAAAGACTTGAGTTCAACGCTTAAGGGTCGTGTTGTCATGTAAGCTTTAAAGTTTGTCTGCTCGATAAACCAAAATTTCGGCCACAAAAAGTGTTTTCATCGGACTGATAAAGCTTAAAGTTTAATAAAAAACGACCCCACATTTTATGAGATATCTCCAGCGTATTGAAATTAATCAAAAGGTTTATGACAGCATTCATAAACACCTTTTGTTTGATACCCATAATGTACCAACACATTTTTGGGGAAAAATTCGTCGATACCTTCGAAACCGGTCGAGCTATCGAAATTTCATGATATGTCCCAAACCATCAAACCATTTCAGATATTTCACGGAATCACATCGCATATTATAGCACTCATTGACACCTTTCGTTTGACACCCATTTTGTACTAAGACAGTTTTGGTGATCCCTAGTCCACATATTGGGCGATAACCCCAAAACCCGTTGAGATATCGCAAAAAATAATATCTTAAACTTTAAGTTGAGCGTCTAGCAATCCAACGATTCAATTCCATTCAGTACTTCTGGAGTGTTACGACCACAAACATACACACAGACATGATCCACATATTGGGCGATAACTTCAAAACCGGTTGAGATATCGAAAAAAAAGTAATATCTTAAATTTTAAGTTGAGCGTCGAGCAATCCAACGAAAAAAGTTTCATTCAATTCCATTCATTACTTTCAGAGTGATATGGCCACAAACATACGGACAGACAGACAGACACACAAAAAATTTTTAAATGGTTGATTTGGATTCTACTCGCTTAATAATGCTTCCCCCAATCAATTTTTTTTTGATATCTGCCATGTACAGACATCGACCTGTTACAATTTTGGATCATTTTGAAAACATTTAAGGGTCTTTTTGCGGTCGTTTTGAGACTATTTTGGGACTGTTTTTGGTTAATTTTGGGGTCATTTTCGGATCATTTTGGGAATATTTAAGGGTTTTTTGGGGTCGTTTTGGGATCATTTTAGGATTACGTTGGCATTATTTTAGGGTCATTTTGGGATCATTTTAGGTAGATAATTAAAGTTAGCGCCAAATCAATAGCGCCGAGCAAGCACGGTCACCCAGGTAGGTACTACTTCTTTTAATTAAGTAAGTTATCGGCATCAAACGAAAGGTATTTGAGCAAAAATATTTCTGCTAAGGGTAAATTCGTATGGTTGTCACTACATCCCAAAAAAATTATTCGATGTTTAGTTCCTACAAATAACTCTTCAAATTCAACTTAAACTACTTTTGGGTTCATTGCACAAACCTAAACTCTCATAAAATATAGTTCTTAACTGCCACAAATTCATGCAGAGTCGTAAAAATTTTGGTAACAAAACAGACTTGCGCTCAAATAAAACAACAAAATACATTTTGCCAAAAGAATTATTGTTTACCTCTGAAGAGTCGCTTGCAAAAGGGCGCGGCTTTATTCGACAACTTTGGCACATCGTAAAAAGGTCGGCCAATGAACCCTTTTTTTTGTCGTTTGACCAAAGCAAATTTTGCTAGAACCGCAGAGGCGGAATAAGAGATGGGGAGCCAACGTCGATTTTGCAGTCAATCGGTCAAGCGGGAAGTTGTACTATTTGTTGCAATCACAACAACTGCAACTGCTAGTGTTGCAGCTTTTGGTTTTTGGTTTTTTTTTTTTTGCTACTGCAACTTGCTTACAATTTATCTTGAAAATGCATAGTTTGCCAAAAAATTTACACACTCATAGATATGCGATTGAATGAGCTGCAATTGATATCTACACACATAAGTCCTACAAATTTTCGTTGCAGCGACACTTGGCATAAATTGTGAATGAATTCGCAAATGCATGAATGTCCGGCCTGAGACTTGTGGAATGTTTGTGCGGGTATGAATGAAAATGGTGGTGGAGCACAACACTTGCGGTCAAAAATTTTAAAAAATATAACAAAACATATGAGTAAATATTTTAGGCGTAACCAATTTGATTGTAAATTTTCAAAAATGCATTGCGTTTCCATACGTCCATATCAGAGACCATAACGGGCAAAACATTTTGGTTTCAAATTTTTCAAATAGGTGGCAACCCTTCCTTTCGATTGATACCAACATAGCCATATTTGACCCAAGTTGTAAAATTTCAAATTGGTGGCAACCCTGCAAAACATCCTAGTTTCAACACTTAAGTTAGACAGTTTGAAATGTATTACCTATGTTCGAAAGTTCAGTCACATAGGTTAGGCCGTTATCGAGAGAGTAGCAGATATGAAACAAATTATAATAATTTGTTTCGTTGGTAACCCTCCCTAGCAATATTTTTGTTAAAATACGTGGTAAAATATTTTTGGTTTAATAGACATTTTCAGTCCATTTTTTTAATTTCAAATACATTACAACCCTGTAAAAACTTACCAGTGGCTTCACTTAAATATGAAAGCTTGTCGAGCTTTATTATGTTCAAAAGTTTATTAAAAGATGTTATTTCGGATATGCAAAAAAATAAACATTATGACATTAGGTAGCAACCCAAGGTAACCTACACACAGACAAATTTTCGCGTACAATCAACACCTTTTTAAAACTTTTTCAGGTTATTATTTTTGTTCATGTTGAAAAACTTCACGTCGTGTTAAATTAACATGACTTCCTGTAAAATTAACATGAAGCTCATTTTGAAAAACTTGACTTCGTGCTAAATTAACATGACTTCCTGTTAAATTCCATGTTAAACTAACAAGAAATTAAATTAATAGAAAAACAAGTAAGGAAGTCTAAGTTCGGGTGAAACCGAACATTACATACCCAGCTGTGCACATAAAGTGGGCGTGATCGTTCACCGATTTTTCTTATTTTCTGTGGTAGTACTCTACATAAACATAACATGCCTGGTACCTAGTTTCGTAAATCTATCTCACACCGTTCTGAAGTTGTTAGCAGTCGAATTTAAAAATTGCTTGACTCATAAGTGGGCGGTGCCACGCCCACTTTCCAAAATTTTGAAAAAATTATGTAAAGAATATGAAAGTTGATCTATGTACCAAATTATATTATTATAGCGAAATCAGTAAATTAGATATGGACTTTTCAATATTTCCACCTCCTTTCAATATAACTTTTATGAAAAAGTAGGCGTGGTCGCGAAGCGATTTCGTTTATTTTCTATAGCTGAATTTACCACAACAATAGTATGTCCTCTACGAAATTTCGTTATACTAGCATAAACTGTTCTGAAGTTATTAAGAGTCAAAATTTTAAAATTTCTTCAAATATACGTGGGCGGTACCACGCCCCCTTTTCAAAAATTTTTATAAAATCGGCCTTAGAACATCTAAATCAATACATATTGCAAATTTTATCATTGTAGCTGCTTCTAATATTGAATTAACCCATTTTATACGTTTTTCGAAATTTTCGATATCGAAAAAGGGGCGTGGTTATGGTCCGATTTTACCCATTTTCAATAGCAATCTATTCTGAACCCAAATAAGTACGCATGCCAAATTTGGTGAAGATATCTCATTATTTGCTCAAGTTATCGTGTTAACGGACAGACGGACGGACGGACGGACAGACGGACGGACATGGCTCAATCAAATTTTTTTTCGATCCTGATCATATTGATATATGGAAGTCTATATCTATCTCGATTCCTTTATACCTGTACAACCAACCGTTATCCTAACAAAGTTATAATACCCTGTGTACAAGTACAGCTGGGTATAAAAAACTCAATTGCTTTTTCTCAAATTTTCACAAATTTGACATCAATGTGTATAAAGAAGATTTCAAGCTGTGAAAAAAGGTTTCGAAAAGCAAAAGCTTTTTTTATTAATTTATCTCAATGAAGCAGATAGTGTTGTTTTAACAGGAAGACATGATGGTTTAAAAGAAATTTATGTAAACTTAACAGGAAGTCATGTTAATTTAATAGAGAGTCATGTTAATTTAACAGAGTCATGTTAATTAAACACGAATTCAAGTTTTACAACATGAGCTTCATGTTAATTTTATAGGAAGTCATGTTAACTTAACGGGAAGTCAATTTACTTTAACAGAGAGTCATGTTAATTTAACAGAGAGTCGTGTTAATTTCACAGAGCGTCATCTTAATTTAACAGAGTCAAGTTAATTAAACACGAAGTCAAGTTTTTCAACATGAGCTTCATTTTAATTTAACAGGAAGTCATGTTAATTTAACACGACGTGAAGAAATATTTTTATTGAAATAAGTGGTATAATTTGTTACCTATGTATATGGACATGTTTCACTAAATGTTTTTAAATATCAAATATGTGGCATAAGTTAGATAGCTTGAAACATACCATGTGTTCAAAAATTTCATCCAAATAGGTCAAGCCGTTTTCGAGATCATATCGGATATGGAAAGAAAATATAATTAGATTAGGTGGCAATCCTATGCGACATAAAATACCTTTCTAAGGTGCTAGATAGGTACAAATAAAGTTCTTAATTTACAACTGTGAAGCTTTTTTTTAAATTGATATTAAATTACCAATTGACACACACTGCACC
Organism: Campiglossa producta; assembly: GCA_964058755.1. Taxonomy (NCBI): domain Eukaryota; kingdom Metazoa; phylum Arthropoda; class Insecta; order Diptera; family Tephritidae; genus Campiglossa; species Campiglossa producta. The sequence goes on along the minus strand of CAXKVI010000004.1, from coordinate 111,696,731 downwards.
CGCACTCATTGCATACATACCTACAAACGGCCCTCCAACAAAGCATTTTGTATTCGCCGCCTCCTATCTCAAACAGAAATTTTTCATTTATCAGCTCATTCAACAAAAGAAATTCATCATTCTACACCTTGGCACGCTGACGTCTATGACAACGGGAACGCATCTCATTTTCGTTTCTCTCAGCTTTGGGGGGCAGCCATGAACGACTGACAACTTGCAAGGAATACCCCAACGACTGCATGCAATTGCTTATTGATCACATCATGAGTGTTGATGTTCATATTCATAAGGATGCTGTCTAATATAGCGCGTGCTTTTATATGACTCGCGGAGAGTGGCGGAGGTGTGCAGTTGGGTGCTGTTAGGTAGGGCAAAAATTTCAAACAGACATTTGCTGCTGATGCAGATTTTTTGTTGTTGTGCTGCTAATGGCTTGTACTTTTACTTTGAGTCTCACCGAAATTGCATATTTGCGTCGAAGGGAGATGAACAGGCGGTGATGTTAGTTTCACAGTAAGGCATGTTAACCGGAAGCCATGTAAATTTAACAGGAACTTGTATGAATTTAAAAGAAAGTAATGTTTCTCTAAAAAGAACTCATGCTAGTTAAGCAGAAAGTGTTACTTAAACAGATAATCAGGTTAATTTAACTCGAAGTCATGTTAGTTTAACATGAAGTTAGTAATTTACCAAAATTCATGTTGATTTAACATAAATTTTAATTTATTTAGCCATGTTCATTTAAGAAGAATTCATGTTAGTATAACAGAAAGTCATGATACTTTTATTCACAATACTTTTTTTGAATTCAAGAAAAAATTCTGTTAATCTAACAAAGAGTCCTGTTAATCTAATAAGAAATCATGTAATTTTAAGAGTAAGTTATGTTAATATCACAGTAAGATATGTTTATGTAACAGCAAATTATGTTAAGTCAACAGGAAGACGTATTACTTTAACAGGAAGTCAGAGGTGGAAGTTCAATAAGAGAAGGTCTTTAATTAGTCATTTTAATTTAACAGGACGTCAAGTTAATTTAACAAGGAAACATGTAAAATTAAGTTTAAAATATTTCGCATTAAGCGGCGAATCGTAGCCGAACATTCGGTAGACCTCTACATACATTTTACTTGCGTTTTAGGTCGTAGAACAATTCGTGTCATTTATGCTGTCAAATGCACTCCATTCCAAGAAGTTTCTGACATTTCACTGATTATTCGATGATGATTGAATTGTCTTTTTTCCCATGTAGTTGTGCTGTAAAACATACATACCTACTTTTTTAGAAAAATCAATCATAAGCATGCGTCAAAGCGTTGAAGCGTCTTCTGTGCGCCCAGAGAAAAAAGGCCAACTGCACTTCATAGCTTCATCATCTTCAGCTTACTTCATTTTCAAAAGGTGAGCAAAAGGAAAAACCAACGGAAATATGCACCAACGGTAATGCACGTCATTGCAGAATATATTAGATGCGCATATAAATATCATCATGTGATGAGGAAGTTGAATAGACGGTGTCTTGAAATGATATCATGGAAAAAATGCCATCAGTTGGCAATACTATGTGATAACGCTTCTTGCAAATATTTTTGTTAAAAAAAACGATCTCAAATACCTCTCGTATGATAACTATTTTGGCATATACTTATTAATAAATTTTTTCATATTTCCAATAGGTGACAACCCTGTAAACACCAGTGGCAAATTACAAATTACCTGTATTCAATAGTTCATCCATATACCTAGATGAAGTCTTTTGCGAGATAAAAGTGTATATGCTATGAAAATAAATATAAAGACATTAGTTGGCAACCCTAGGTAGTAACCCTACCCGGAACTATTATTGTTAAAGTACGACTTGAAACTTACCAGGTGGTAACCCTAAATAGTAATCGTATTTTCTTTTCCCAAATCCTTATCGAATCACCCTTTATTTGCACAAAATCCGCAATTAATTTTCTCAGCTTTACGACGCTAAAATTATATCCTTGAAAATCCAACCTGTAAGTCATCATATTTCGCGCTCCATTTCCTACAAACAAAAATAGCGCAAATATGAAAGAAAATTCATTAAAATCCGCAGCATTGCAGCAATAGATTTATACGTCTACAAAAGCGCAGACATAATTATTATGCTCATTTCCTGCATAAATCCGTCTTTAAGCATATGAGTACCTACTTTGCACCATTTCTTATTATTTTTCTTTGTTAGTTTGGTTCATATTTGTTCAAAACTAATAATTCGAAGCCAAAAAAGATGAAAAATGAAGCTGTAGCTAAAGAGAGAGAGGCGAGGCCCTTCGACAAGCGACACTAATTAGAATTGAGGTGAATATGAGATGCGACAGCAGCATCTATTTATTTGCTTGCATCGACAAGGGGGTATGGTTATATCTATGTATGTATGTAGATATGTTATTGTAGCTGGGGCAAGTGGCATACCACATGCTGCAAGTGTTATGGATTGCTGCTCATGAAGTTATGATGAATTCTCATTTATGCACGTTTTGTTTTGTGTTAAGTTATTTGTGTACCTACATTAAATATTTGTGCTGGCATTCTACACTTCACATATTTGCTTTTGAGTTATTTTTTGTTTTCATATGAATTCTATTCGTTAAAAAAGGATTATAGCTATTTTATGAGTCTCGCATAGATATTTTTCTACAACATAAATGTTTTTGAAGGCGGCATTTGTTTGTACTCACACGCAGATAGATACTCCCCCATATGCCTTACATACGGGCAAAGTAAATACATGTACAATGTACATACATATGTATTTTAGTTATTTTTAATTTTTGTCATAAATCTAAAAATGTCATAAGTCCCATCAAAGCCAAGTGCCCTCTGTTTGACTTGATGAGCATGTCTTCATAAATAATCAATAGTGATGTGAGGTTCGAAGTCTTTAAAAAATCGGTTTTAGACGAAACGAAATCAAAATAAAATAAAATAAAATTAAAAAAAATAAAATAAAAAAAAAAATAAATTAAAAAATAAAATAAAATAAAATAAAATAAAATAAAATAAAGTAAAATGCAATAAAATAAAATAAAATAAAATAAAATAAAATAAAATAAAATAAAATAAAACAAAATAAAATAAAATAAAATAAAATAAAGTAAAATAAAATAAAATAAAATAAAATGAAATAAAATAAAATAAAATAAAATAAAATAAAATAAAATAAAATAAAATAAAATAAAATAAAATAAAATAAAATAAAATAAAATAAAATAAAATAAAATAAAATAAAATAAAATAAAATAAAATAAAATAAAATAAAATAAAATAAAATAAAATAAAATAAAATAAAATAAAATAAAATAAAATAAAATAAAATAAAATAAAACAAAATAAAATAAAATAAAAAAATATAAAATAAAATAAAATAAAATAAAATAAAATAAAATAAAATAAAATAAAATAAAATAAAATAAAATAAAATAAAACAAAATAAAATAAAATAAAATAAAATAAAATAAAATAAAATAAAATAAAATAAAATAAAATAAAATAAAATAAAATAAAATAAAATAAAATAAAATAAAATAAAATAAAATAAAATAAAATAAAATAAAATAAAATAAAATAAAATAAAATAAAATAAAATAAAATAAAATAAAATAAAATAAAATAAAATAAAATAAAATAAAATAAAATAAAATAAAATAAAATAAAATAAAATAAAATAAAATAAAATAAAATAAAATAAAACAAAATAAAATAAAATAAAATAAAATAAAATAAAATAAAATAAAATAAAATAAAATAAAATAAAATAAAATAAAATAAAATAAAATAAAATAAAATAAAACAAAATAAAATAAAATAAAATAAAATAAAATAAAATAAAATAAAATAAAATAAAATAAAATAAAATAAAATAAAATAAAATAAAATAAAATAAAATAAAATAAAATAAAATAAAATAAAATAAAATAAAATAAAATAAAATAAAATAAAATAAAGTAAAATAAAATAAAATAAAATAAAATAAAATAAAATAAAATAAAATAAAATAAAATAAAATAAAATAAAATAAAATAAAATAAAATAAAATAAAATAAAATAAAATAAAATAAAATAAAATAAAATAAAATAAAATAAAATAAAACAAAATAAAATAAAATAAATTAAACGAATGTAAATAAATTAAAACTAAATTCAAATAGGCAAAACACTAAATAAATTAAAAGAAACCTTAATAAATTTGTCAAATAGAAAAAAAAATAAACTATATATATAAAATTCAAATTATGTACCTATAGACGAACTTGGCTTCTAAACGAATGACCCGATCGAAACCAAATTTTACACACGACTGAAATTTGGTGAGGAATTGTACGAGATCGATCCCTACTACCATCAAAAAAAGTTGGGGTAACGAAAAAGGGGGCGTGGCACCTCCCATACAAATGGAATTTTTCATTCTCCGAATCTCTGGAAGTATTGGGGTTAGACCACTGAAATTTGGTGAGGAATTGTACGAGATCGATCCCCACTATCATCAAAAAAAGTTGGGGTAACGTAAAATGGGGCGTGGCACCTCCCATTCAAAAGGAATTTTTCATTGTCCGTATCTCTGGAAGTATTCGGGTTAGACCACTGAAATTTCGTGAGGGGTTGTACAAGATCGATCTTTACCACCTCCGAAAAAATACAAGATCGATCCGTACCACACCCGAAAAAATTTGTGATAACGAAAAAGGGGGCGTGGCACCTCCCATACAAATGGAATTTTTCATTGTCCGTATCTCTGGAATTATTTATGTTAGACCACTGATATTTGGTGAGAGTTTGTATGAGACCTAGCCCTACCACCTCCAAAAAAACTGGGGATAACGAAAAAGGGTGCGTGGTTCCTTATATACGAAGGACATACGGATATGGATTAAAATTGATATAGGGAGCGGGTTAGAGAAACATGCAGGGAAAAAAATTTGTGGCAGGACAACGTCTGCCGGATCAGCTAGTATTAAATATGAATGAAAATTTGATTAAATTAATAAAATTAAATTGAAAAAACCTAACAAAAACCTTAAACTAAAAATTATAGAATTACATAAAAAATTTAAATAAATTTAAATTAAACAAAACAAAATTTAGTCCAATGAAATTTTTAAAAATACAACAAAGTAAAATAATATAAAACTGAATAAAATAAAAAATAAAATGTAGCAAAAAAGTTTCAAATTTATATTCAAATTTTTAAGCGTGTACCAAATAATCTGATTAGACGACGTACCCATGAAGGTGGCTTTATTAAGCACCCGGTTCACCGCAACGGGTACTCAAATCTTTTCATTACTAACATTCACATGTGTAGGTGCTGTCATAAAAAAGTTTGTTCGAAAATTTTATTACCTTTTGTTACGCTGCTGTCTACAGCTGCGTCCTAGTCCTTGTTTGTCTCACTTAATTGCAGTTCGTATTTTTATTGCGTTTAATTTAATTTTTTAATTTGCAATGACATTTTTCTATGTTTGAACAGGAATTTTTCGTTGCAGCTGCTAATAGTCGTGATGACATTTTATGACTGTAAAACATTTAAACAATTCACGTACATGTTTGAGACATGAAGGGTCTTTGACTTCTGAACTTGACAACAGATTTAAGGTGCAAGGAATTTGAGCGCTAAATTGAGTTCACCATTGCATTAGAGGTTGCCTAGGAAAATCAGGTACTCCTCCTTAAGTCAAAATGAGGTACATTCATCTTTGCAGCCATTATCTGGAAAATGAACTTTTAGTCTGCAATTAATTAAGCACTTAACAATTCCAACACCAACCTTCCTAGTTCAAGGCTAACTTTTCTAATTTTTCGCTGCATAATAAATATCACAGCTTATAAAATGAGCTTTATTTCTTAGTTAGCACCAGATGTATCTGAAATTTATGGATATTTTGATTTGCTTAACGAATTTATGTATTTTCTAGAGTAGTATTGCTACTTTTAATTAATTTTTTTTTTCAGACATTGAGCCAAACATAAATGCAACTAAAAAGTTTTTAAGTGCAATAAAAAGCTGCGCTAGCAAAAGCACAAGTGTAATCTTAGTTGTGGCTTAAGGATGTACAGATACGTATGTTTGATTTTTGTAACCTGCAGTCAAACCTACTTGTTCCAAATCATCTCATAACTGATGTGTATTCCAAGCTCAAAAATCCAAGTAAGCTTGTTTTTCTGCAAGCAATTGGCAGTTTTCTTTTACTTTATTTTATATTTTATTTTGTTTTGTTTTGTTATGTTTTATTTTATTTTATTTTATTTTATTTTATTTTATTTTATTTTATTTTATTTTATTTTATTTTATTTTATTTTATTTATTTTATTTTATTTTATTTTATTTTATTTTATTTTATTTTATTTTATTTTATTTTATTTTATTTTATTTTATTTTATTTTATTTTATTTTATTTTATTTTATTTTATTTTATTTTATTTTATTTTATTTTATTTCATTTTATTTTATTTTATTTTATTTTATTTCATTTTATTTTATTTTACTTTATTTTATTTTATTTATTTTATTTTATTTAATTTTATTTTATTTTATTTTATTTTATTTTATTTTATTTTATTTTATTTTATTTTATTTTATTTTATTTTATTTTATTTTATTTCATTTTATTTTATTTTACTTTATTTTATTTTATTTATTTTATTTTATTTTATTTTATTTTATTTTATTTTATTTTATTTTATTTTATTTTATTTTATTTTATTTCATTTTATTTTATTTTATTTTATTTTATTTTATTTTATTTCATTTTATTTTATTTTACTTTATTTTATTTTATTTATTTTATTTTATTTAATTTTATTTTATTTTATTTTATTTAATTTTTTTTTTTTTTCATTTTATTTTATTTTATTTTTTTTTATTTCATTTTATTTTATTTTACTTTATTTTATTTTATTTATTTTATTTTATTTTATTTTATTTTATTTTATTTTATTTTATTTTATTTTATTTTATTTTATTTTATTTTATTTTATTTTATTTTATTTTATTTTATTTTATTTTATTTTATTTTATTTATTTTATTTTATTTCATTTTACTTTATTTTATTTTATTTTATTTTATTTTATTTTATTTTATTTTATTTTATTTTATTTATTTTATTTTATTTTATTTTATTTTATTTTACTTTATTTTATTTTATTTTATTTTATTTTATTTTATTTTATTTTATTTTATTTTATTTTATTTTATTTTATTTTATTTTATTTTATTTTATTTTATTTTATTTTATTTTATTTTATTTTATTTTATTTTATTTTATTTTATTTTATTTTATTTTATTTTATTTTATTTATTTTATTTTATTTTATTTTATTTTATTTTATTTTATTTTATTTTATTTTATTTTATTTTATTTTATTTTATTTTATTTTATTTTATTTTATTTTATTTTATTTTATTTTATTTTATTTTATTTTATTTTATTTTATTTTATTTTATTTTATTTTATTTTATTTATTTCATTTTATTTTATTTTATTTTATTTTATTTCATTTTATTTTATTTTACTTTATTTTATTTTATTTATTTTATTTTATTTAATTTTATTTTATTTTATTTTATTTTATTTTATTTTATTTTATTTTATTTTATTTTATTTTATTTTATTTCATTTTATTTTATTTTACTTTATTTTATTTTATTTATTTTATTTTATTTTATTTTATTTTATTTTATTTTATTTTATTTTATTTTATTTTATTTTATTTTATTTTATTTCATTTTATTTTATTTTATTTTATTTTATTTTATTTTATTTCATTTTATTTTATTTTACTTTATTTTATTTTATTTATTTTATTTTATTTTATTTTATTTTATTTTATTTTATTTTATTTTATTTTATTTTATTTTATTTTATTTTATTTTATTTTATTTTATTTTATTTTATTTTATTTTATTTTATTTTATTTTATTTTATTTTATTTTATTTTATTTTATTTTATTTTATTTTATTTTATTTTATTTTATTTCATTTTATTTTATTTTATTTTATTTTATTTCATTTTATTTTATTTTACTTTATTTTATTTTATTTATTTTATTTTATTTAATTTTATTTTATTTTATTTTATTTTATTTTTTATTTTATTTTATTTTATTTTATTTTATTTTATTTTATTTTATTTTATTTTATTTTATTTTATTTTACTTTATTTTATTTTATTTATTTTATTTTATTTTATTTTATTTTATTTTATTTTATTTTATTTTATTTTATTTTATTTTATTTTATTTCATTTTATTTTATTTTATTTTATTTTATTTTATTTTATTTCATTTTATTTTATTTTACTTTATTTTATTTTATTTATTTTATTTTATTTAATTTTATTTTATTTTATTTTATTTAATTTTTTTTTTTTCATTTTATTTTATTTTATTTTTTTTTATTTCATTTTATTTTATTTTACTTTATTTTATTTTATTTATTTTATTTTATTTTATTTTATTTTATTTTATTTTATTTTATTTTATTTTATTTTATTTTATTTTATTTATTTTATTTTATTTTATTTTATTTTATTTTATTTTATTTTATTTTATTTTATTTTATTTTATTTATTTTATTTTATTTCATTTTACTTTATTTTATTTTATTTTATTTTATTTTATTTTATTTTATTTTATTTTATTTTATTTTTATTTTATTTTATTTTATTTTATTTTATTTTATTTTATTTTATTTTATTTTATTTTATTTTATTTTATTTTATTTTATTTTATTTTATTTTATTTTATTTTATTTTATTTTATTTTATTTTATTTTATTTTATTTTATTTTATTTTATTTTATTTTATTTTATTTTATTTTATTTTATTTTATTTTATTTTATTTTATTTTATTTTATTTTATTTTATTTTATTTTATTTTATTTTATTTTATTTTATTTTATTTTATTTTATTTTATTTTATTTTATTTTATTTTATTTTATTTTATTTTATTTTATTTTATTTTATTTTATTTTATTTTATTTTATTTTATTTTATTTTATTTTATTTTATTTTATTTTATTTTATTTCATTTTATTTTATTTTATTTTATTTTATTTCATTTTATTTTATTTTACTTTATTTTATTTTATTTATTTTATTTTATTTAATTTTATTTTATTTTATTTTATTTTATTTTATTTTATTTTATTTTATTTTATTTTATTTTATTTTATTTTATTTTATTTTATTTCATTTTATTTTATTTTACTTTATTTTATTTTATTTATTTTATTTTATTTTATTTTATTTTATTTTATTTTATTTTATTTTATTTTATTTTATTTTATTTTATTTTATTTTATTTCATTTTATTTTATTTTATTTTATTTTATTTTATTTTATTTCATTTTATTTTATTTTACTTTATTTTATTTTATTTATTTTATTTTATTTTATTTTATTTTATTTTATTTTATTTTATTTTATTTTATTTTATTTTATTTTATTTTATTTATTTTATTTTATTTTATTTTATTTTATTTTATTTTATTTTATTTTATTTTATTTTATTTTATTTTATTTTATTTTATTTTATTTTATTTTATTTTATTTTATTTTATTTTATTTATTTTATTTTATTTCATTTTACTTTATTTTATTTTATTTTATTTTATTTTATTTTATTTTATTTTATTTTATTTTATTTTATTTTATTTTATTTTATTTTATTTTATTTTATTTTATTTTATTTTATTTTATTTTATTTTATTTTATTTTATTTTATTTTATTTTACTTTATGTTATTTTATTTTATTTTATTTTATTTTATTTTATTTTATTTTGTTTTATTTTATTATATTTTCTTTTATTTTATTTTATTTTATTTTATTTTATTTTATTTTATTTTATTTTATTTTATTTTATTTTATTTTATTTTATTTTATTTTATTTTATTTTATTTTATTTTATTTTATTTTATTTTATTTTATTTTATTTTATTTTATTTTATTTTATTTTATTTTATTTTATTTTATTTTATTTTATTTTATTTTATTTTATTTTATTTTATTTTATTTTATTTTATTTTATTTTATTTTATTTTATTTTATTTTATTTTATTTTATTTTATTTTATTTTATTTTATTTTATTTTATTTTATTTTATTTTATTTTATTTTATTTTATTTTATTTTATTTTATTTTATTTTATTTTATTTTATTTTATTTTATTTTATTTTATTTTATTTTATTTTATTTTATTTTATTTTATTTTATTTGATTTTATTTTATTTTATTTTATTTTTTTATTTTATTTTAACTTATTGTCCAGATGTTGAACCGCGGCATTCGGCAAAGGTTTCCGATTTGTTGTTGGTCCAATTATTTTCCATTCTGGAATATATTCAAACTATTTTGCTTTCTGACTATTGTGGTGTTTCTCTGCAGAGTACTAACATAAGAAAATTACTGTCTGTATTTCCATTGTAAGCAATTCTTACCATAGCAAAAAGTGCATTCACCAAGACGCCACTTCGATTGTGTTTTTCTCCAAACATGCAAACACTCACTTAAACTAAACACAGTCACACATATCACGAAGTGTTTTGCGAGCATGGTTGGATTGCATATCCTCACGTCGCGTCGCTCTACTATCAACGCCCTACGTTAGGAGTATCGCCTCCGTCGCGGCTTTTACCCTCCATACACACAAATACATTCATTTCCAGTCGTTGAACTCCACTTGCACTTTTATTTCGTATTCGCCTTTTAGCCGACTCTGTCTGGCAATCGTCTGCCATCAGCTAAGCTCAAGGCACAAAGCAAACGCTGTAATGGACTCCTTAATGTTTATTGTGGCTTTAAGGACAAGGAAAATAGTTTCACATACTCACAAACATACTTAGAAGTCAATGGATTATATGTATATGTATGTATGTATGTAGGTACATATGTGGTATAAATGGTATTAAATTGCAAAATTTATCGCATTTATGAATTTGAAGCGTTGCAAATAAAAGTGTACTTAGCGAAAGTTTTGAAAGGAAAACTCAGAAAAATCAAAAACCAAAATAAAAGTATAAGTAGTATTTGAAATGAAAAATGGTTTAAGTTCGATTATAACCCTAAATGTCAGCTCTGAGAAAAATTTTAGCTTTTAGGTTCAAATTTGTTATTTAGACCATTGAGTGTACTGGAATTGGGAGACAGGGGAAGCCTTGGTAACGTTACCTTCTCCCTTTCTCTCTTACTCTCATTCTCACTCTCAATATCGACCTCCCCCTCCCTATACTCTACGTCTACCTTCTTCTCACCATCTTTCTCTCGCACTCGCTCCCTTTCTTCTTCTTAAATTTTCCTCTTCCCTCGCCCTCCTTCTCGCTCTACCTATATCGATTTCCTTTGCCTTCTGATGATATCTGTATGCCACCGCATTTGGGTATAAAAGACGATGAGTCTGCAGCAGAATATGTTATAAAGCTCTCAATGTCTGAGTGGTGGTACTTTAAGTAGCAAATAAATATTTTAATTTGCCGTTTTTTTGGTAAATCATTTTTTATTGCTTATATATCCGTTATTCATACTTAGAATGCCTTTAAGCACGTGCGGGTATTTTACCCCCCCAAAAAAAAACCCAAAAAATTGCTAACTTTTAGGGGGATGACAAATCGCAAACAATTTATTTTGTGTCCTGCTTTAACCAAATTTTTTATACTTTGTTCGCACTTTTTTACTTAGTCGCATGTATGGTGGTGTCCTTGTGTTTGTGGTTTCTATGATTTTTGGTTGATGTCTGCCTAAAAGACTAGGCGAATATTACTAAGTAAGTGTCATGTCTGGCAACGTAGACGTATTGAGGCCCATTTGACTTCCGCTTAGACGTTAGATGACGATCGGAAGTGATGGTGGAGGCTATCAAAATGGCGCCAAGTCGCTCATCACGCAGCGGTGGCACTTCGTGGAATTTATTGTTAACGTGTTTTGGAATTGAGCATGATGTGACATGTGGTCTGATGATACAGTATGCTGAATTGGGATTCCGTGAGAAAAAATGCCTGGATTTTAAACTCTTTTGTTAAACGTCAGAGCTGAATGGGGGTTTATTCAAGGGATCTCGACCTTGAGCTCTCCCTCAGACTACCTGATCACTGCATCGTCTATTAGGCTGAAGTCTCAGAAATCATGGTCGCCGCAGCTTGGATAGGTAAACGCACTTTTGGTATATCGGTATTTTTAGTGACAGCTCAGCTGTCGTCGATCTCCTCAAGAGATGGCACAACAGAACCGTGTGAACCTCACATGGGTCCTGAGACACAGGGACATTGAGGGAAACTGTAGGGCAGGAGAATTTGCTAGGCCGGGCGGGTTCTTCGGGATAAAGAGCGCTTAGGTATGACGTTTGCAACATACAAAACAAGGTTGAAGTAGCACACAGTCCGCCTAGCCAATCCCTAGGGTGCCGGATATCCAAACAAACCTGTCCAAAATGGGATCCTAAAAGATCTAGACACATTTACGCCCTAAGAAACATGGAGGAGATCTCCAAAATAATAGCGGGGTAGGCATGCAGCAAGGTTACCGATGATGTTGTAGAAGTTGCAAAGATGGTGAGGAGGAGGAAACAGTGCAGCACCTCATCTGCAACTACCCAGGTAGCGGAGCTCGACATAATGGACTTGATGGCCTTCGACAAGTCATCTAAAGGGCTCGAGTAGGAGTAACGGTGTTGGTTTAGAAGTGTTAGTCCCGGGGTGCTGAAATATGGGGAATCCCGAAAACACTGGAATTTTCCATATGGCCGATTCCCGGGACTGGCTTTCCTATTGTTGGAGGGCCTTTTAAAACTGGCCTAAGTGTGCCTCTGCGACAGCCACTTGAACTTAACGTAACCTAAAGTTAATTTTATTTAATTTTTGCGCCACTGTTCTTCCTGTTCAACCACATACTGCGAAAATAGTAATTTGAAAATGACGACAACGACTACGCTTAACGTCATAAAACACTCCTCCCACCAACGAAGCTCCATAACACAGCCCCCAACAACCATTAAACTAGATTAGATG
>CAXKVI010000004.1:111663701-111678701 GCA_964058755.1 Campiglossa producta | reverse complement strand
CAAATCACACAAATCTGTAAAAAGTACTCAATTTGCTCTTTCTGGTTTATTGACATAAAACGCCGGATGTAAGGGCATACATATGAATGCATGTGTGTGTGTGTGTATTTATTTGTAACTCAATAAAGTTGATAAAGCAGCAATGTAATGAATTCTATTGCAAGTTTAAAGAACATATTAAATGCATTAAAAATGTAAAAAAAACTCCTGGTTCTACACAAATTAACTAATCTAATAGTATATTAAACCATTAACAATTCGGCATATTCATAATCGACATAAAGTATTTTACTAATTTTTATACAACCATCAGTTTTGGAATAAATTTATCTTATACGAATTTTCGTATATGGTTTCATTCATAAAAAAATGCGAGTAAGTACCCATTTCAGAAATTCAATTTCTTCGTTTATTTGTCTCTCTCTTGAAGATAATCAAACATGCAACACTGCGTATAAACAGCTGACTCTCCATGACTTCCATCTGTTTCTTTCATATGATATTTTTTGTGTTTGTGTTTTTCAATTTGCGAATAAACAAAACACAGCACATGAAAATTCACTTTTCTTTGCTTTTTTTAACAAGTAAATAGGTACCCAATTCCGTTTCGTTTCATGCTCAATTCGATGTACATATATACGAGAAGTTCTTTGGAGAGAATGGTTTTCCTAATTTCAGGGACAATAAATGAAGCAAATAAGTTTCTCAGAAATTTTATTTTGTTTACTCTATGTGATGTTAGAAAGTCATCAATATAAATATTTTAGTGCTGCAGTTGCAAAATCTGTTTATTGGGGAGCAAATTTGACGGAGTACAGTATTTTGCAGGTATGGGACAACAAAAACTATTGCTTGTTTCTTTATAGCCCTATCCATAATAGCTTTGAGACCTAATAATATGCTCGGCAGGGAGATACCAAGTAGCTTCAACATTTTTTCTCTGCCGATTTGATTATTTTCGATCGTGAAACAGTAACCGGTTACGGAAAAACTACCGGAAGCGATAAGACACCGGAAACGAAAAACTACCTGAAGCGAGAAACTGCCGGAAGCAAGAAAAGACACCGGAAACGAAAAAAATGCCTAGAGCGAGAAACTGCCTGAAGCGAGAAAAGACACCGGAAGCGAGAAACTTCCGGAAGCGAAAAAAAAACCGGAAACGAAAAATTTCCGGAAGCGAAAAAAGAAGCCAGAAACGAAAAACTGCCTGAAGCGAGAAACTGCCGGAAGCGAAAAAAAAAACGGAAACAAAAAACTGCCGGAAGCGAGAAAAGAGACCGAAAACGGAAAACTGCTGGAAGCGAGAAAAGGGATCGGAAACGAAAAACTCCCGGAAAGCTAGATAAGAGACCGGAAATGAACAACTGTCGGACCGGGAACGAAGAACTGCCAGAAAGGGAAAAGATACCGGAAAGGGATAATGCCGGGACTGAAAAAAGGCCGCAAACGAAAAACTTCCGGAACTGGAAAAGAGGCCGGAAACAGAAAATTACCGGAACTGGAAACGGGATAATCTAATCTTGGCTTGCGTCATAATGACGCTTAACCGCCTAGGCGATTTTGGCCGTTTCGTATCAAAGCACGCCAGTCATTCCTTTTTAGCGATAACTGACGCCAATTGCAAACCCCAAGGGATTTCAAGTCAACGGGATAATGCCAGAAGCGAAAAGAAACCTGAACCGGAAACGAAAAATATCGCCGAAAAGATATCGGAACTGGAAAATATATTTGAATCGTAAACCATACCGGAACCGGAAAATAATTGGAAATTATACCTGAACCGGAAATGTTATTGGAAAAGATATCGAACCATATAAGATACCGGAACCGGAAAAGATATCCGAATATGAAAATTTACCCGGACTGGAAAAGATATCGGAGCTTTAGAAGATACTGGAACCGGAAAAGTTATCGGAATTTAAAAATATACCCGAACTGTAAAATGTATATCGAAGTTGGAAAGTATACCGGAACCGGGAAAATACCGCAACCGGAAATGATCTCGGAACCGGAAAAGATGCAGCAACCAGAAAAGAGACCGAATGCGGAAAATATATCGAAAAGGAAGAGCGCCCGAAACCGGAAAAGGGAGCGGTACGGAAAAAGAGGCTGGACATGGAAAAGAGATGGACATGGAAAAGCGGACGGATCTGAAAGATGAACAAGCGGTACTCAAACTAAACAGCCATGCAAAAATAAAATTAAAAATTTACGAACCTTGAGGTTCATCTACTTCGGCAGTGAAATTTTTGCTGAGAACAGTTTCAAGGCTCTGCATACCTCTGTCGAGGAGCGGTTTCCTCGTTGAAAATAAAATAAGAATAATTACAATTCATTGGATAAATAAAGTTTGTATTCCCCTTCAACAGCCCTAAATATTTTCCCCTTGTAGATTATCAATATGATAGCAACAGTTGTGGGAGCGGAGGTCGATATGCATTCCCAAGCCTTCTATAACTGCTTGCAAATTATTTGCAAGTTTCCATAAGCAAATTATTTATGCTTCCAACTTCCGGAATTCACAAATTCGTTCCTTTTCTTCAAACGCGCAAAAACCACATTCTGTTTACGGATATCTCAACACAGCAATCGATACGGCAAGGTGGTTAGCAAATAATTTTGACCACTTGGAAAACCATTAGCGAACCAGTGAAGCATTTCAGGTGGTGAGAAATGAGTTTACAGAAGCTTATGTGCAGTTTTTATACATATGTAAATACAAAGGAAGTATAAAAGTGGTTATGCTTTATGTAATGTATAGCCAGTGTGATATAATTTGAGTGATGCACATTAGGGTGCATCCTATAAACATCCCTATGGGTATATCTTATTGAGTCTCAAAATGATGAGTAATCGATGGAGCTCCACGG
The DNA here is from genome assembly GCA_964058755.1 of Campiglossa producta. Lineage (NCBI taxonomy): Eukaryota > Metazoa > Arthropoda > Insecta > Diptera > Tephritidae > Campiglossa > Campiglossa producta. The sequence continues at coordinate 111,675,831 of CAXKVI010000004.1, read as the reverse complement.
TAGTTCCGTGATACCACCAACACTAGGAAAGTCAGTCTCGGGACCCGGTCATATGGAAAATCCCTTATTTGTTGGGATTCTCCACATGGTAGGTAATTAGATACAAGTAATTTATACCTTCTTCTCCCTAATCCCATTTAAATTTGTGTTTGTTCGTATCCTTTTTCAATTGAGCTTCGCATATTAACTTCTACATACTTATCTAATTTCGATCCCACCCTAATGCTCTCATGCAGCTGTTATGTCATTTTCAATTTTCTAAAACCCCGGAAGAGGTTAAGGACAAACTTCTACACACAACCATTCATCCAAATTCACATACATATCTAGTTAAGTGCAGGTGATCATTTCCTTGTTCTTTAATCATTATTTTGTTTATTTGGTCTCAGCGGCAAATTCGTTTTCATTTATTATTTATTACCGCTTTCTTTCAAGTAACCTTTTCGTCTTCGTAAAATTTCAAACAAAACACTTAAGAACAGCTGTGATTTACGAGTGTATACTCGTAGCATGGTTAAGACTGCGGTTATGCAATGTTAAGAGACAGTGAACAAACCTAATAGGAAAATAAGAGCTATTATTGCTATAGAACAATGTGTTCTCGAAGCAGAAAGTTCTTAAAGGGGCTTCGATGCATTGACAAACATTATTTTTGTCGTCCATTCTCAAAATATTGGAATATTTGAATATTACATTTTAAAAAGGTAACTCATCCATTTGTAGGGAAAGCTGTCTTCGGCTGTGCCGAAGGCTATATACCTTTCATGAATAAGCGTCGCGATTTTCACTGTTCGATACCATTTTAGCATTTAGCCCAAAAAGCAGCATTTTTTCCCAACAATTTTGAAATCTAAACGCAAGTAAATGCTACTTTATTTCTGCATCAACTTTAGCATTTTCGAAGATACAGTACGAATAAAAATTTCCTTGTATGAAGAAAAAGTGAAAAAAATGTTGCATACTTTTGGGCGAACCGCTGTTTATATTAGGATATATTTTCACTGAGCAAGTCAACGTACTTATGGAATAATTTTTCCTGTTAAAAGTTGCAACTTTCGAGATGAATAGTTTCCAAGTTTGTTTAGAAAGTCGGTTCCTTTACCCACGAACTCAATTTTTATAAAAGAAATGAAGTTTATCTGAAAAGGCAAGCATACTTCGACTTGCGATGTAGGAACGCACCTTAAGCATTCGAAAATTAGCTAAATGTGCATTTTCAAAGTGCGGCACCATGAACGCATCTTCGAAATGTACGACAGAAAATGGAAAATGCTGCTTTTAAAACTCAGCATGAACACTACATTAAGCTCATACCGAAATTATCGGAGCTATCGATTATATGGGGGCGATGTGTTATATTGGTCCAATATCATTGATTTTTAACATCAACATTCCACATTCAAAAAGAGCAATATGTAGTTACGAAATTTCACGTTCCTACCTACATTTATAATTACAGGAGTTATTTACCAAAATCCGTTTATCGGAACAATCGATTGTATGGGGGGCTATGCGATATATTTATCCCATCTCTATGATTTTCAACATCGATATTTCGCATATAAAAATAGCAATAGTTACAAAATTTCACGTTCCTACCGGTTTAATAACAGGAGTTATTTACCAAAATCCATTTATCGGAACAACTGATTATATGGGGGCTATAAAAAATATCTGTCCGATCTGGCTGGTTCCGACAAATGATTTCTATATTAGAAAATGGTGGCCGCATACAAAATTTCAGCCAAATATCTCAAAAACTGAGAGACTAGTTTGCGTTCAAACAGACAGACAGACAAACAGACATAGCTAAATCAACTCATCTCGCCATCCTGATCATTTCGGTATACTTATTGATGATTGACCATCTCTTCTTCTTCTCATACTTACAAACATCGGACCAAAGTTATAATACCATTTCATGTTCATGAAAGGTATAAAAGGTCTTTTGTCGGCATTACCTTGTTTTAATCGGCAACATTTTGGGACCTTGTTTTTAATTAGTTCAGGATAAGTACGGGTCATTCTGAGATCATTTCAAGATTTTTTTTCGGACCCATTCGGTATTTTTTGTGGATAATTTCATGATTTTTTTGGTTCTTTTCCGAAAACGTACTTAAATGTACACGAGTAAGTCTGAAAAGCTGTCCTAAAATTAACCCGAAAAAGTAACTGAAATTGTCTTGAAAATGTCGCGTAAAATTCTAGAAGTAATCTCGAAAAACTTCCAAAATAGTTCCGAAAAAGTACCGAACGCAACAAAATAAAGCTAAGCTCAAGAGCTGTTAATTTAGTAAACCCTACTCTCGTGTAGCTCAAAATAGGTATACACTTATTTAGATAAAGTGAAAATCCTCATAACTATTTCCTGCAGGGTCAGTATGTCAGTATTTACCACTTATTTCCTAAATTTGCGGCGAATTTGTTAATTTACATCCATTTTCGAGTAGATGGGAAGGCCAACAAAACGACTGGGAAGCACAAAAAACCGATAAAACCCACAACACACCAGCAACAGCAAAAACTTGTTAACAGTCGCAAAACGGATGGACTGTCAGAAGTTGCGGTCTCATTGTGGTCGCTGACCACAACCCCCCTTTGCATGAGTAGCGACACGTTTTGTAGCCTGGGCAAGCCGAGCCAAAACTGTATTCTGTGTGGCGACCGACAGTCGGTCAGTCGTTCCAGCTGCCTTGGCTCTTTGTGGCACTCACTCACACACTTTTGAACAATTTCACACCTAAAAATAAAAAAAAAATTTTAACTAAAAAAATATGAAAAAATTGGGAAATGCAAACAAAATGACATGCACAGATGCACAAAACGGTTCCGAGTTGGTGGTAGATGCACAAAATTCTATGTACTTTGCGCAGTCGTAATTCACGTACATAAATTTGATTGTCTGTCCGTTTTTCCCTCTGTTTGTTAGTCACAAAACTTTTAAGAATTTATGTAAATGAGATAGTATATATGCAGATTTACATATTTATGAACACCAAAAAAGCTTTTTTTAAAAAAAAAAAAAAACAACGAAACTCAAATAAATAAACTTCGAAATATTTAAAGAATATTTAAACAAATTTCCACACTCTACATTGTTATATAGCTACTCATAATGCATATATAATACATTTGTGGGCAACATAATGCCTTTAGGTGGCAACCATGCCTGAAAATATCTTCGTTGGTATACGGCCGAAAATGCCTTTCATTTGATACTCATACTGCCATATCTTGTTTAATAGATATTTAAAAAAAATTAGATAGGTGGCAGCCCTGTAAGTTGCCCGAAGTGACAACCCTCAAAGAGAAAGTCGTATAATGAAGCATACTATCAGCACGCCAAATTTGATTAAAATCGCTTCAGCCGTTTCCGAGATATAGACACTAAAAGTTTTCATTTCCGTTGCGTTTTGTACACTTCCGTTGCGTATTTTAGTAATTTTATGTTTACTTGAGAAACGGATTTATTGACCATTAAATCATTTCGAAACGTTAACAAAAAAAATCACTCAAGTATAGTATTATCTGATCTGATTTATTTGTACACAACTGTACAGTGTCAGCACATATTTGTTGTTTACATAAAAACATACATATGTAATTTTCTGCCGACTACTTACATATATATATGTAGTTGGTAGCCAATTTGGAGGGCTTGTGAATGAGGTTGACGAACGGCAGTTCTTTAGCCAGCTCGCATGCCCAATGGGTAACCAACCAAGCTAGAATGGTTGTTGTTAGTCAACCGCATTGACATATTCGAGTCAGAGTTTAATTTATGTTGGAAAGCTTTTACATTTATTTATTACTTTTTTTATAACAAACTTATGCATGCATGTATGTAGATTTGTTTTAAAACAATTTTGTTGTTGCTCATTTTGCTGACATTGATATTTTTGGTTTGTGCGTGATTTTAACTTTGTTTCGCTGTTACTTAGTTGGCCTTATAGCATTTCTTCGTATTTGCTGCCAAATTTATTGAAAACATGTTGCTGCAGCATGTGATTGAATTTTCACATCTATTTTTATACAGACACACACATCAAATGATTTGAATATGTTGCCTTTAAATAAATTGCGGTCACTTATCTGTTAACAGCTGCCTTATTAATTAGGATTTATCGTGTCTGTTTGTGGGAATGATATGATATTGTGATCATCACATCTTCACTATTTTTTTTTTTTTTTTTTTTTTTTGCAAGGAACAAAATTTATTAGATATTTGTATTTGAAAATTTTGCTGGCAGTTGTTTGAAGGGAAATATTCAGATGTTACTATTATATTTGGTGCTATTGAACTATTCATTGTATTTTAATTTCTTCGAAACTAGTCCATTTCTGCTTGTTTGTAGCTATACAGTTTAATGATATGATATTACTTTCTTACATCATATCGTCGCCCGCTTGCCAGAAGCATGAATGCTTGAAAATTCAAATGAGGCGACGATATGTTACCACCAGAATGAGCCAGATTCAATTAACAAAACACTTCATGAGTGATTTTACCTCATTCCACAAATTTCCAATAATGCCTAGAACGACCATTTCATTACATATCATATCACATGAGGAGCTTCAAACCAAAACGCATTGAATGTACACTAATTCAGTATATATTTATTGCGTTTTGGTTTGTAGCTCCTCACATTTTATTTCATCACAACGTATTCAGACTCATTCCATGAAGTGATATTGAAGCCATAAGGTAAAACATCACCTGCACAACAACAATGCAGTCGTCACCACATGAATCCATATCAGTACTTTGGTCACCTTGCGTTATATCAAATGGTTCCCTAAATTGATATGAAGCATCACATCACAGCTTGCGCAATATCACGTCACATTCTATTGTTGAAATGTCATCTGACAACACATATTTGTATCTTCATAGTCAATAGTTGGAGGTTAATTGCAATTAGATCACAACATGCTACAGTATGATATCATATTCAAGTGATATCACATGAAATATTATTCAGCGCAATTCTAAATAAAAGTACACTCGGATTTATTCCTCTCCTCCTCCTATCCTTTTTCACTATGCAGTCACCTTGTAACACAACATATGTATCACATCATAGTCACATAGTATCATAATACAACATTTGCATCACATGACATTTTTCAATATCCTATTACGTTATGCCATAATAGAACACGGCATATTTATCACATCATAGTCATATTATATCAAAATACAAAATTTACATCACATGATATTGAAAACACATCATATCACATCATAGTCATACGATATCACATTAAATTGAAAGCACATCATATCACATGATATCATGTGTCTGAGTAGATAAAGGCATCAGCATTTAACACTGGATATGATGCAGCTAGACTGGGCTGGAATTCCTCCAAAATCAATAATAAATGAGCCTACCTAATGTTGCGTAACTTATTACGAACGATTGATTAATGTTTAGATAAAAGGCTACCAAATGCAACCTTTTAAAAAACGATACATTATTTGTTACCTTTTTTGTAATCCATTAAGTTAATGAGTAAGATTAGATATCCCTTATTCATTGAGTCTTCGCAGATATTTTTTTATCGTTACATCTCCCTGCCAAAATTATTTACTTCAAAAAACTGTCTTCTTATTCCTTGCAACCTATAAAAAAAGCGAAAAAATCGACTGCCAACCCCAATATCTATTATTTAAGTCCTTGATTTACTGCTTATTGTTGCATGAAAAATAATGCCATTGTCAGCAAGATTCCTTTGCACGCTATCAAGCTTTAAAAGTTGATTGCGTTCAAACATCATATGTGTCGTTATTTATGTTGATATATATCGACGCATATTTACATCATCTTAGTTCATGTCTACTAAAGTATAATCTCTAATAATATGAACTTCATCAAATTGAGACGTTGAGCTGATGAAATTTCATTTTGAATACGCATAAAAGCCCTCGCTCATTCCAGTGTCGTTCCTACTACCCCATTATAAATACAAGCTTATCCAGCAAAATACTGTTTGGGTATCAGTTTTAAGATGCATTTTTTTTTTTAATGTTCAGATTATATCCACCCTTTTGCGTTTAATCACCAGTAAACGAAGATGACTTTATATTATTTGGAGTGAGCTTGTTGCTTATAAACACCGCTTTTGTGATACAGCTGAGATGTTGTCCTTTGAGCAATACAGGCCCGTGCGCAGGGGTTGGTTTTGGGGGTTCAAACCCCCCTATTGGCTCTCAACTACTGAATTTTTTCATAAAAACTGTCAAAAGTCACAACCTTCGGAGCATCCCAAAGTTCAAATCCCCCCTATAGCAAATTCCTGCGCACGGGCCTGAATACATATATGTAAAAGTCGAATGAATTGTTTCATTTCATTTAAACGTTTCATTTATTTTATACCAGAAAAAGCAGGGGAACCGTAAAAAGACTGGCACCAGATTTCACAGACACTTATCGGCACCGGATTCCGGACAGATTTTTTAAACCCATTAAGCTAAAAAAATATTGGAAACGGATGTCGAATAGATTTCTAAACCATAAAAATACCGGAACCGGAATCGATACCAGAACCTGGATTCGGAAAGATTTTTGATCCGAAAAAAATACCGAAACCAGATGCCGTAGATACTTCTGAACCGTAAAAAGACCTGTACCGGAACTGGAAAAAGGCCGAAACCGGAAAAAGACCAGAACCGGACTCGGTCTCTAGGGAAACATTGTCTGCATAGAAGCATTACCATCGAGAAAAATTGATGTTTGAACAGCTTTGTATAAGTAACAAAGTAACTAAACATTCCACGAGTGCAACAACACCAAGAGCTTTGGTATTTGTTAAAGCTTCAATAGAGAACCCAATGATAAAATATTGGTAATTTTGCATTACTCTGTAAAGTTGTATGTAAATATGCTGCCCAAGTATTTATCTACATATTTTATGCGATTTCTTATACCTAAATATGTATGCATGTTTATACATTTCGCTTCCTTATGCGTGTGCTTGTACCATCTTAGCTTAGGTTGTTGTCCTGCGAAATTGAGTCTGTTTGCGTTGCACAATTATGTCTGGATGTCTACCCTTTTAGTTCATTGCTTGTCTGGCATCTGTTGTTGCTGCTGCTATTTAGCAGAGTTTGAGGTTGATGCATATGAAAGCGTGTATGAAAGAATTCGTGGACATTGTTTGTTTGTGCTTTTAGTGTCAACCGAATGAGGATAATGTCCTGAGTGTTTGGCATTCAGAGGATGCTAAAACTAATTCAATTATAACAAAGGAAATAGCATTACATTTATTTTTCTGCACATTTTGGCTGGATTGTAGTGAAAATGAAAAAAAAAAAAATTGATTTGTTGAAGCTTTAAATACCGCACCATTACCGTACACTGAAAGCTACTGGCAGTGCAGCTAAGAAGACTTGGACATGGTCATATACCTTTATGACGTTTTAAGCCATATAATAATTAGAAAGCTATTAAAACTTAGTTAAGTGCATACATATATACTTAAACACATACATATACGTAGTTTAACATATCAGCTTACCTTATAGCAACACAAGCAACAATTAACTGTTTTTGTTACATTCTTTGTTTATTCTTCCTCCTAATATGTATCATGCTGCTTAGAACCGGAGAAAGCTAGCAAACTATCTATCTTTTGGTCGTCATGCCACACATGGTCTTTGCATCATGGGCTGCTTAAGCTGTATTTAGTTAAACTTTTCATTAGTTGTGCAGAATTGTTGCTGGAACTGGCATTAAAGCTATGAAAAACATAGGATATAGCAGAAACTAATTGCTGTTCTAGCTTCTATTGCTGTTGGTATAGTTTTTGCTTGTTGCTTGCTGTTACCCAAATGTAGAGCTCGTCATCGTTCTGTTCTGTTTGCTGTGCGTTTGCGGTAAACTTGAAAAATCATCACTCACTCACATGCTTAGAACACGAGAAGACAATAAAATATGGTTGTTGCACTCTTTAGTTGTTGCTGTTTTTTTTTGTTGCTCTCTTTTCCATTGCATTGGCATTGTTAATCACCACGTTGCATGCCACCAAGCGCTCACAACATTGCATATATAGTTTCTAGCGAGCAGTAGTGGAGCGTGATTTGACGGCATGCGAGTCATGTTACCAATTCATGTGGCTTTTCCAACTTAGCATTAAGTATAACCAAAGTTATGAACCGCATACGCATTTCCACAATACCGAAGCAGGGATAAGGAACTGGAGTAGTTAAATAAAGAAAGTTTGGAGTGTGTTATTATTAGCAGTCTGTATTTAATTTTAATTTTTTGTATTTCATTTCATTTTACTGATTTTTAACATTTTTTATTTTTTAAAATTTATTTAATTTTATATAACTTTTTTTTTTTTTTTTTTTATATTTTATTTTATTTTATTTTATTTTATTTTATTTCATTTTATTTTATTTTATTTTATTTTATTTTATTTTATTTTATTTTATTTTATTTTATTTTTTTATTTTTATTTATTTTATTTTATTTTATTTTATTTAATTTAATTTAATTTAATTTTATTTTATTTTATTTTATTTTATTTTATTTTATTTTATTTTATTTTATTTTGTTTTATTTTTATTTTTTACATATTTTATGTTATTTAATTTAATTTTATTTTATTTTATTTTAATACATTTTATTATTTTTTTTTAATTTCATTTTATAACAGGTATCGACTTGTTAAAATTTTAATTTTACAAATAAAGTCCCACCCTGATATAAGAAATAATAATGAGTCTACCATGCTGTGCATTCGGGCCGCCTACCATGTGTTTTGTATATGCAATAGCTTAGCGGCGGGTTCCGCAACCATTCTTGGCTATAGCTTGCGGCATTTACCACACACACCACATTCACTCACTCATCAATAACAGCAACAGCCAACAACGACGTTGCTCATGCGCAAACGCATTGATGTGATTTTTTACATGCAAAAACTATGAGCTCGCATTGTCAGCTACTGTAGCCGTGGCTTAAAGGCAGAAGCTAAACCAGAAGCATCACGAAACTGCAAGTATCGATTACATGGTAAATGGGCGTAAAGTTGTTCTTCCTCACTGCCACATACTGTGTTGGCCTTTCAGCAGATGCTAGGTCAAATGCATTTAAATGCAGTAAATATGTTGCATGCAACAAGAAGCGCTACGCTAACATGCGTAACAATTAACAAATAAAAACTTAGCTGGACAAAAGGAAAACAAGTATCTTAATGGAGAGAAGTTGCAGGATAGCTTAAGCTGCGTATGAAGCACGTTTCCCATCCTAATCGCCCGCAGTGCATAAGATGAAGACAAAGCATTAATTTAAAATCAAATTTACTTGGGCGCGCTTCTTTTATGCGAGAAAAACGATGAAATGCAATTAAAGCCAATTTTATTACCATCATTAAAGTAAGTCTGTGGTGGCGTTGGCGGCAAGGATAACGCGTCGTTCAATGGCGAAGGTGGTGGCCAAGACGGCTATCGCAGGGGCGAAGGTGGAACGGCAACATGTGTGGACACATTTTGCAGTCGTTCATGTCGCGCGAGCTGTCAACATTTGCCAGCGTGCATTGTACATGTCCGAAAAGCACTAAATGTGTCAGCGCCAGACGCAATCGTAATCCCTTCGAGCTATTACATTTCAAACAAAAAAACAGAGTACGCACATTCTTATGCAACATGCCACACACGAGGTAGGATCGAAAAATATGGTGAAGAGTTATGAGTGCAGCAGACATCCGGATTTGCATCATTTTATCATTATCATTTTATTTATTTCATTTTTAATTCAATTTAATTAATTGTTTTTTAATTTTTTTATTTAATTCACTTAAGTTTATACTATTTAATTTCATTTTAGTTAATTTTTTTTATTTTTTTTATTTTATTTTTTTTTATTTTTTTTTTTCAATTTAATTTTTAAATTTTATTTTTTTTAATTTTATTTAATTTAATTTAATTTAGTTTTTTAATTTTATTTTATTTTATTTTATTTTATTTTATTTTATTTTATTTTATTTTATTTTATTTTATTTTATTTTATTTTATTTTATTTTATTTTATTTTATTTTATTTTATTTTATTTTATTTTATTTTATTTTATTTTATTTTATTTTATTTTATTTTATTTTACTTTATTTTATTTTATTTTATTTTATTTTATTTTATTTTATTTTATTTTATTTTATTTTATTTTTTATTTTTATTTATTTTATTTTATTTTATTTTATTTTGTTTTATTTTATTTTATTTTATTTTATTTTATTTTATTTTATTTTATTTTATTTTATTTTATTTTATTTTATTTTATTTTATTTTATTTTATTTTATTTTATTTTATTTTATTTTATTTTATTTTTAAATTTTTATTCTTTCAGTTAAATCTTATTTTTATTTTTATTTCATGGAAACTCCTTAACTGCATTTTCTTATCACACCTCTTAAATGTATGTCTGTCAGCTATGTTGTCATAGGCCCACTTAGTGCACTATATTACTTTGCACTCAATACTGTTTGCTGCAAACCGGCTCGATTCCTTAGATAGAGCAATAATTTGTTTCTTCAATTTTTTAATTTTACCAAATAGACACTCAATTTTTCACTATCAACTGCCTAAGTCACACACTTAAGACAAGACTCTACTCCATTTGCACTGGCTTGCTGAGTGAGCGCGCACACGCTAGACACATTTTGCGATTAGGAGACTGTGATTGCTGTCACACTGATGTCGCACTGCTTAACCCCTACAACGCCACCGACATCAACACTCACATGTGAGCACACTCATAGTGTCTTGGAGCACCACCATCACCATCGCCACTAGACATCACCTTTGAAGTGCATTCGGATTTGGACATATCGAACAGGATTTACTGCATTTCAATATGTCAAGTGTTGGACTTTTGATACCCACTCATACACTCATTCACCAACAAGTTGGTAAATTTTCAAATAGTTACTTATAAACACATATCTATAGTCAGTTAGTTATACAGTAAAATGTAGCTAATCGACAAAAGAGACAGGCCAACAAACCTCTACATAACATTACATAGCATAACATAGCATCTACGTAATATTTTCAGATTGCACCACTCTGTTGTGTATTGTCTTCAGTAGCTGTGTATTCCCAGACCTCAACTTGTTTACAATCAATCCAGCAATGCAATTAAAATACTTACGTACTTATCGCTTTAAAGTCCAGCAGCAGAAAATAATTGAATGATGCCTTTCACTTGATGATGCGATTTAATTAGATTTAGTCAGCCAAACGTGATGCTCAAAAAAAAAATAATGTTGATAAAAATATGATGTTAGCAAATTTAAATGGACGGAAATAGGATTTTGATGATAACCTGAGATATTGACAACAGACTTTGCATAGATGGACACTGATTTTGATACCTGATTTTTGTATCGCTAGCTCGTTTAGTAATATATATTATCGATATCCGCTATTTCAATTATTCTTTTCAAGGTGGTGATTCATCATAATATGATATATTCAGTAAGATCCAAATATTGACTCCACGATGTGATATACGTTTTTTTCTATTCGAGGTAGTGATGTGATATGTATTTTGTATAAATTCATATGTTCATCAAATCAATCAAAATTGGCTCCACAGCTGTTAAATGATATGGCGATGTGATATGCTGATATCATATGATTAAAGATGTGACGTAACGAAGTGATTAAACTGTCTATATTTTTTTAAACTATGCAAGGATGGCACTGAGCCTCTCAACTAGTCTCTTTAAAAAATACATATCACATTATAGACCACCCAAATTCAAAATATGAGTGTTTACCTCAATGATATGACTATATGATGTGTTGATATGATATGACGCCACGATGTGCAATATCTGCATTAGTTGCAACTCCATTCATATATGCAAAGAACTATGTGGACCACCCAGTTCAAATTCTCAGTGTTCAACTCAACGAGCTGCTCAAACAACTTAAGTAGCTGAACGACCAAACCCACCAAATTAATTTGAATAAAATGCACAAGAAACTAATAGTGAAAAAGGAAACAAAAATTTTCTAAATCACTACATTATGCTAAGTGCATTGAATGTGAATTAATTTTAGTATTAAAGCGTTAAAAGTATTTTTGGTGTCGTTGTCTTCTAACTGTACTCAAT
>CAXKVI010000004.1:111568701-111658701 GCA_964058755.1 Campiglossa producta | reverse complement strand
ATGTTCTATATGGAAGTATAAATATATGCATAAATGGACACTGAGAAGGGTTTACCTTCAAGCTGGGTAGTGGCCTAAGGTGCTAGACCTTCTAGCATACAAGTCACTACAGTGTTGTGAGTTCGACTCTCACAATGCCGGGAAGAAAAGTCCTTGAAGAGATGTAACTCCAGTATCATCGAAACATATGTCGGCTTGTCTGGTTCCTGCAGCGCGTAGTTAAAAAAAAAAATTTTCTCAAAAAACACATTTTCATACAATCCCGAAAATTGCTTGTAAATACCGTCGGTATTTACAGCAATAGACTACAAGTCAAAAAAGCAACAAAGAGTTTATTATATTTTATTTTATTTTATTTTATTTTATTTTATTTTATTTTATTTTATTTTATTTTATTTTATTTTATTTTATTTTATTTTATTTTATTTTATTTTATTTTATTTTATTTTATTTTATTTTATTTTATTTTATTTTATTTTATTTTATTTTATTTTATTTTATTTTATTTCATTTTATTTTATTTTATTTTATTTTATTTCATTTTATTTTATTTTATTTTATTTTATTTTATTTTATTTTATTTTATTTTATTTTATTTTATTTTATTTTATTTTATTTTATTTTATTTTATTTTATTTTATTTTATTTTATTTTATTTTATTTTATTTTATTTTATTTTATTTTATTTTATTTTATTTTATTTTATTTTACTTTATTTTATTTTATTTTATTTTATTTTATTTTATTTTATTTTATTTTATTTTATTTTATATTATTTTATTTTATTTTATTTTGTTTTATTTTATTTTCTTTTATTTTATTTTACTTTATTTTTTATAAATTTTTTTATTTTGTCTGTTTTATATTTTTGTTTTCCTTTATGTTATTATATTTAATTTATTTTTTACTTTTTTATTTTATTTCACTTTATTTTTGCTTATATAGGTAACTGGTGGTCCCCCTTTCCCCACTTGTTTCCAAACCAAATCCGTCCCTGTACCTAACTTTATATGTTTGCATTCATACATGCATGAACAAAAAGTTTTAAGTAATTTGTAATTCAGCTTAATGAGGAAAGTGCAGAAAATTGGGTAGGGGGCTTAATCGTTTAGTAGCAACGACTTTTATTTCTTTCATTTTATGGCCTAGCTGTGCATTTACAATTTTTATCAGAAGTAAAAAATTAGGAAAAGAGGCCAATGCTATGCAGAGCCAACATATTGTGCCTGTTAATAAATGCTTTTGTAAATTTTATTGTATTCTAAGTGTAGTAATGTAGGCTAAGTTTTAATTTCAATTGTAATCAGTAAAGTTTGAGTAGGTTATGGGGTTAATAGCAAAATAATTTAGGGAAGGAGTTTCGCTTCATTTGGATGGCTAAGCGTTCTGGAAAACGTGAAGAAGCAGCCATTCCTAATTTCGTTCTTACTTAATGGAAGATCATAGGAACGGCTGAAATGCTCTACCAGATGTATTTTTTTCTTTCTGGAAGATTTTTAATCGGTGTTGAAACCTCACGTCGCTGGACAATATTTTTTGTGAAATTTTTCGCTCATGTGGCCTCTTCTGGCTCTAGTTTGTATCCCATTCCCAATGAGAAACTAGAAGTGAAAAGTCTACCATTAGAAACTCTCCTCCAGGATTCTGGTACTTAGTTATTCCTTGAAGAATTTTTATTCAATAAACTTGTGTAAACTAAACTTCCCACGAACAAACTAAAACAATCGAGGTTTGCATATTAAAGCAACGAAATTCAAATTTCCATAAAACTCCCACCGGATTTCCTCATCAATTACGAGCAACGAACATTTTTATATACAAAGAAACATACTTACATACGTATGTTAGGAATTTCAAGGACATCCTCAGGAAACATTTAAAAAGCATTTACATGCACGAGCACCAGACTGTTTTATCAAAAATGTCATGTTTCTCACATACACAAAATATATTTTTAGTTTTTTTTATTCACATTTTCTTGCACTTCTTTATGCACATCCTTTTATGTATAGAAAGCTGTCAGAATGAAAAACTTTCCAGACGGAGAAATTTTTAAGTGACGTACGAAGAGACAAACCTACCAACAAGCGAGCAAGCAACCAAGCGCTGGCGCTATCTGTGCGGGTGGCGGCTTTGCTGTCACACCTAAAATTGAAGAGACACATTTAAGGATGAAAAGGTTTTCGGCTGAGGGTGAAGGCGTTATACCTTTCATGAATGTCGCTGAACTATAATCTAAAGCGGTTCGTCATACAAATTACTTTATCCAAATTTTAAAAATTTTTTTTTGCAGAATTTAATTTCATGCAAGAAAAAACTCCCCACCAAATTCATTCGAATAGAAATGCGTCGATTTTAATGATTCTAGTCTTATGATGATTTCACATGAAGATACCAAACCATCATTTCATATTCATGAGTGGTATAAAAAGAAAAAGCTGCCACCCTCAGCTATGTAGAAAGCCGATCGCAACGAGAAATTTCAAAAAATACAAGAGCGACATACAGCGGGTGTGGGGTGGACGGTTGCATTATGGCAGTTGCAAGTGGCAGAACCTGATGGATGCCGGTGCAGTGTATTTATTGTTTTATTTTTGTTTGTTGGTTGACTGTAGTTTATGCTTTCGCTGTTGTCGATTGTTTGAGGTTATGCATGTTTTTAGCGTGACGTTGGTAGAAAAGTTGGAGGACAACTCTCAGGCGGCATTGCTGACAGTAGGGACGCTGTTTTTTATTGGCATAAAGTGGTTGAAAAGTGATATCACAAACAATGAACACTCCCCGTCGCGTCGCTATGGCGATAATATGGGCGTGAATGAGAAGTGGAGATGATTTTTTGATCGAAACTTTTTTTGGAACACAGCTCAAAAGTTGAAAATTGTAAAATTCCTTGCAGCGAAAAGATAATAACTTTTATAGTCTCCGTTTTAGTCATTTTCATGCATTTTAAACGCATAATAACTTTCAATCATATTGATTGACATGCTTCGTATACGCCCTACAATAGAATCAAAGTGTGCGCGGCATCCTTTGGCGAATGAAGTGTTTGTTAAAGGACTACTTCTCTTTTTCTTTGAGACAACTGACTGCACACACTTTTGTTGTTATTTAAATGGCTTTTGTACCCAGTGCTTGGGCTAAACATTCAGACAGAATTCACAGTTGTCAGACGGAGACAAAATAAAACAAAATACAATAAAAAAAATAACAAAATAAAAGAATTAATAAAATAAAATAGAATAAATTAAAAGAAAATAAAATCTCATTAAAAAATGTAAATAAACTAAAATCAATAAAATTAAAAAAATTAAATTAAAAAAATTAAAAAGTGATATTTTAAAATTAAAATAAAATAAAATTAAGTAAATTAAAAAAATAAAAAGAAAAAATATATATAAAAAATATCTAGTATAAAAATAAAATAAGATGAAATAATGAAATAAATTCAAATTAATAAAATTTAATGACATTAAATTGAACTAACTTAAATAAACAAAATGAAATATTATAAAATAAAAATAAAATAAAATAAAATCAAATAAAAAAATAAAATAAAATAAAATAAAATAAAATAAAATAAAATAAAATAAAATAAAATAAAATAAAATAAAATAAAATAAAATAAAATAAAATAAAAAAAAAATAAAATAAAATAAAATAAAATAAAATAAAATAAAATAAAATAAAATAAAATAAAATAAAATAAAATAAAATAAAACAAAACAAAATAAAATGAAATAAAATAAAATAAAATAAAATAAAATAAAATAAAATAAAATAAAATAAAATAAAATAAAATAAAATAAAATAAAATAAAATAAAATAAAATAAAATAAAATAAAATAAAATAAAATAAAATAAAATAAAATAAAATAAAATAAAATAAAATAAAATAAAATAAAATAAAATAAAATAAAATAAAATAAAATAAAATAAAATAAAATAAAATAAAATAAAATAAAATAAAATAAAATAAAATAAAATAAAATAAAATAAAATAAAATAAAATAAAATAAAATAAAATAAAATAAAATAAAATAAAATAAAATAAAATAAAATAAAATAAAATAAAATAAAATAAAATAAAATAAAATAAAATAAAATAAAATAAAATAAAATAAAATAAAATAAAATAAAATAAAATAAAATAAAATAAAATAAAATAAAATAAAATAAAATAAAATAAAATAAAATAAAATAAAATAAAATAAAATAAAATAAAATAAAATAAAATAAAATAAAATAAAATAAAATAAAATAAAATAAAATAAAATAAAATAAAATAAAATAAAATAAAATAAAATAAAATAAAATAAAATAAAATAAAATAAAATAAAATAAAATAAAATAAAATAAAATAAAATAAAATAAAATAAAATAAAATAAAATAAAATAAAATAAAATAAAATAAAATAAAATAAAATAAAATAAAATAAAATAAAATAAAATAAAATAAAATAAAATAAAATAAAATAAAATAAAATAAAATAAAATAAAATAAAATAAAATAAAATAAAATAAAATAAAATAAAATAAAATAAAATAAAATAAAATAAAATGAAATAAAATAAAATAAAATAAAATAAAATAGAAAAAATAAAATTAAAAAAAATAAAATAAAATAAAATAAAATAGAAAAAATAAAATAAAACTATATCTAATTCATTTAGATCAATAAAACCGAATTTCCTTATCTGGTTAAAAGTATGAATATGCTACACGTGCGTTGGGTTATTCGTAGGTTAAGTTCGTTACTACTCCAACATAGACACTTTTCCACTTGCATTTGTTTTTTGTTGTTTTGAACAAACAAAGAAAGAGCAATGCTTTCAAAGTTCACTCGCCTTTTGCAAATGCTGCTTCGGCTGATGCTGTGCCGCCACTGTTGTCTGTTGTTACGAAAGGTTGCTGCTCCGGGCGATGGCTACTGTTTGCGAAAGTTCTTCGACGTCTTAAATGCTACACCAAGTCTGCACTGAAGATGTAGCGGAGCATTAGCTGCTAAGAGAGGCTGTTACTTATTTATTAAATGGCAACAAATTGCTGCAACAAAAGCAGTTAACACAAGCATTGAAAAGGACGTATGCAAAATTAGAAACTCTAACTAGTAAAGTATAAACTTAGAGACTCAGCAAACCTTGCGGCGAAAAGTTGGCTACTTGTAGTACGAACTAACGTCATCCTTACCATAAAGGAAAAGTTATGTTGCACGCACGCAGCACATTTTCACATTTCTACAACTTCAATACCCCGTAGACTCGCTGTCGCCTTGCCAGTCTTACAATTTCACTTTCACTTCTGAATTTTGTTGGAAAAACTATCAAAAACTTTTTTTATTTCGAGGTTACTTCTTCACATAAATCTCTGTTAATTTACGAGTGTCGGATTAAATGTTTGTATGCATTTGGGTTTACTGCTTCATACTTTTTTTCTGTTTTCACACAGACAATTTGTCGGCGGTTGGAAATTGAGGGCAGCCAAGTTGGCGGCACTGAAAATGTTATTGTGTCAGGTAAAGAGACAAAAGAAATAAAATATACTTTTTTAAATTCATAATTTGTAATAATCGATATGAATGTAAAGGATAACGCAGACGAATTTTCACGACAAACCTCAGAGCTTGAATTGAAAAGAAATGAAAAGAAGAAGGCCGTTGTTACACTTCGTTATGTAGAAGGGAAAGAGAAAGGGAAAGAGAAAGAGAAAGAGAAAGAGAAAGAGAAAGAGAAAGAGAAAGAGAAAGAGAAAGAGAAAGAGAAAGAGAAAGAGAAAGAGAAAGAGAAAGAGAAAGAGAAAGAGAAAGAGAAAGAGAAAGAGAAAGAGAAAGAGAAAGAGAAAGAGAAAGAGAAAGAGAAAGAGAAAGAGAAAGAGAAAGAGAAAGAGAAAGAGAAAGAGAAAGAGAAAGAGAAAGAGAAAGAGAAAGAGAAAGAGAAAGAGAAAGAGAAAGAGAAAGAGAAAGAGAAAGAGAAAGAGAAAGAGAAAGAGAAAGAGAAAGAGAAAGAGAAAGAGAAAGAGAAAGAGAAAGAGAAAGAGAAAGAGAAAGAGAAAGAGAAAGAGAAAGAGAAAGAGAAAGAGAAAGAGAAAGAGAAAGAGAAAGAGAAAGAGAAAGAGAAAGAGAAAGAGAAAGAGAAAGAGAAAGAGAAAGAGAAAGAGAAAGAGAAAGAGAAAGAGAAAGGGAAAGGGAAGAGAAGAAATGGAGAGGGAAAGGTTTGGGGGAAAGTATTAACAGGAAACGGGAAAGGAGATGAGAAGGAAGATGTAGGAGAAAATGGATGAAAAAGAAAAAGAGAGAAGGCAATTAGAAAGGAAAATGTCAGGTAATATCAGAGTTATGTAGAAAGAGAGATAGAAAGATAAAGGGAGATCTGGGAGAAGAAAAGCCAGATATGTAGGTATGTGGAGCTAAAGTAAAATTTTTTTAAAATTTTGACAAATATTTAAAAGCAATGGACAGAAGAAGAGGCTAAGGCTGGCGAAGTGGAAGAAAGGTACGCGAAGGGACGTTCAACCAATGTGTCCTTACGTCTGCTATATACCGCACTTACATCATGAGACGGAAATACTCCCAGTTAGCATAATGAAATGCTTAAAGAAATTGCACGAATAGGGAGTCGTCTGGTCTAAAGCTTCGTTTGTATCGAGTGTATCGAAAAGGTCCTTCATAAACCTGATCAAGCTGTGAGTATTCCTCAACGTCATTTGGCACACCAGTTTTCTTCTTCTAGATGACCTCAGAGAAAGAAGAAAGTTCTTTGAGTTCTGAAACCAAAATTGTATCTGACAAATTGCAAAACAAAGTAAATCTCTTGCTACCAAAAAGAGACATACATACAAAAATAGAAGTCACCACAATTCAAAACATCTTAGAAACCACGAACAAACAATTTTGTACACAGACGGCACAGAAAGTCAAGCAGACAGTATACAAAAACCACTGATTGAGGAAGTGTATCAATATATTTTCGTGTGGTTTTTGCGATTTTCTGTCAGCGCGCTACAAAATGACTTGCTGCTAACTTATTTAATAATCAGCAAAAGTTTGGTCTATTGACTTACTCTCTGACTGACTGACTGCCTAACTAGCTGGCTGATTGACAAACTGGCTGTTTGGTGGCGCTACTGAGCTGACTTGAGCTACTACTTAGACGATGCTTGAGAAATTGTATTTCTTTATTATTTGCACAAAATTCGTTTGGTCTGTAATTTAATCATGATTTTGTGGCTACACACGACACACCAACCTACAATCGAACCATAAACGCATTAAATTCTATGTTGGAAGCTTGATGTGTGTGTGTACGAGTATGGCTTTGATACTGATTGAGCCTTGTCTGCAAAATAGATTTAGCGATTCAATGTGCACTTTGATAGAAAAATTGCAAAATGATACTAGGAAAACGATAAATGTATGTATGTACTAGTGTCCGACCGAAGGTGGAATTTATGGCCGAAGCTGTAGCCGAATATTATGTATAGCCCGATATTCGGCCGAGTACCGAAGCCGATTCCAAATACGAAAAAAACTCAAGTTCGAGATTTATCTGTCACTTGTGGCTTACAAGATCTTCGCGTTTCACCCTAAATCTTTGGGTTTTACAATAAAAACTTTGGAAATCTTAGGGAAATTCTTCTAATTTTGGTATTATTAGTTTTGATAGGCCCATAGTTTGTTCATTATAAAAATTTGAATTTCCAATTTTACCAATTGTATGCAAAAGTAAAAAAAATATCGACCTCTAAAGGTTAACTTACAGTGGTTATTTTATGAAAGGCATATTTTCTCTTCAATTACTAATCTTTGAGGGGGTTAGACCCAAAAACAAACAAGAATTTTTATTTGAATCACCCTAATGTACATACATACCCTAATGTACATACATACCTTAATTCACAAAAGCCCTAACTGATATAAAAAATATTTTACAGGAAAAGCAAAAAAACACAATTTTTTTTACATTGAACGGTAGATCTACATATCTCTGAAAATTCTGCCAGAAAAACGAATGTGCTACACATTCATGTTTCTGGCACAACAAAAATGTCTAAAAATTGAATTTCCAAATTTTTTAAATTTTTCGTTGTGCCAGAAGTATGAATGTGTTGCACTCGACAACAGACACCATGGCGTATACGTAACAGTTTTGCTACACATTCGTTCCATCACAATGCATTTTTAGTCGAAAAAGACAAAAAATAATTGAATTTTAATGTGAGTTCTTTATATTCCTGTATTTGTGAGGCCCCACCTCAGAAAAAAATCCTGGATCCGCCCTTGGACAGACCCAAATATTGCTCGGCATTGGTTATTCGACATTTTCAGCCGAATACCGAAGCTTGGCCGTACCTTCGGTCGAACACTAGTATGTACCTATATTGATTTTCGTTGGAACTGAATATTATATACCCAGATGTTTAAACAGTTCAGGGCATTAGACGGTTTTATTATAACTTCAAGAAAAATTTACGCTTAGCCATCTAGCAGACTTACATATGTAGCTTCCTTAGCTGTCTAGCAACAAAGGCGTTTGGAATGAGGTCTAAGCGGCTTCATCTATGGATCTAACCAACTTTATTGAAGAGATTGAGACATACATAAAAAAACTACGTACCCCGTTTTTCGAAGTTAGCCTCCGAAATTTAGTTATGGGCTTTCGAAGTTCGAAGCTAGACCCTTTTAATCTTGCTTTTGTGGGCGTGGTCTGCTTGACTTGCTTGTTCGATTGGTATACACTTTTTATTTTAAAAGTTGTGAAAGGGCTCAAATTTGGATCTCCGAAATAATTAAATGTCGTATACTTCAAAATTTTTTCAACTGATTTCGAAAACCTTTATGCCGTTGGCAAATAAAAAAGTATACCAATCGAACAAGGAAGTCAAGCAGACCACGCCCACATTTTTACTTTTTTAATGTTTTTAAATACAGCAATTGGAAAAGCAAAAGTAAAAGGGTATAATTTCGAACTTCGAAACCCCAAAACTAAATTTTTTATTGTATGTTTCAATATCTTCAAAAAAGTTGGTTATATCCCATATCCAGCCGATATTTATGTTACATAAGAACAGTTGAGCTAGTTTTAATGACCACTTCCACACCTGGGTATAAAAAGTAAAGAAAAATCTGCAAATCCCATTTAAAGCTTAAGAAAATTTGAAATGCTGGAAAATCATGCATCCGAGTAGATAAGCAATGGGCGTTCGATTTACAAAAACCACTATTAGGTTGTTGTGTCATTGAGTCAAAGGAAACCCGATAGTGTGTTATATATGTACGAGTATATGATTCCAAACAAATACTTATTAGTGCTGAAGGAAATCTTTAGCTTGTGCAGTTCATTGATTTGTGAATTTGACTAGATTAAAAATATTTGTTTTTTTCTACGGCCAATTAAGTACCCTGTAGGGAAAAACGTCAGTTTTGAACTGATGTGCGTCTGGTTCATTAATTACTCGCCGGTATGTGGACCCGGATGTCGTGGCAATGTATATGTAGAATGTATAAACGACTATAACAAAACCAGCACAGGCACATGCACCAGTGGCGGATCCAGGATTTTGGGAAGGGGGTTAAAATTTGTTCTGTTAATTTGAGGGAGATTTTTCATTCACATTTTCTCAAACTGGCCTTTTATGCTTGTTTTCAGAAAATTATATACCTACATTTGTTAGTATGGGCAAGATCGAATTCAAGGTATCACTTATGTGAATCTGTTAAAAAGTTACCGAATGTGTACCTTAGGGTGATTCAAATAAAAAAAATTTGGTTTCTTTCGGTCTTACCCCCTGAAACTTTAGGTATTGGTGAGAAAATAAGCCTTGCAAAAAATTAGCGCTCTAACTTAACCCTTAGGGGTGGCTATTTTTTTCGCCCTTTCCCATACATTTTGTATGGGGAAAAATGGTATTTTTTTCAAAGTGGAGTTTCTTTTAATTTTTGAAACTTTTTTGAAAATATTTTTACATAATCTTAAAGTTGAAGCTTTGAAGCTTCCAAAATGGTAAGCCATGTGCGAATATCTTAACTATTAAAATAATTACATCCCCCTGTCATGCACCACATTTTCATTTCATATATATTTTGCTTTAAGTATCAATTTATGTATGCAATTTCTTATCGTCTATGGCCTTTTTTATTTTTTATGAATATTTATATCAGTCACACATTATTTTCTTGCTTTCATAATTATTACTTACACTTACAAGAGAGTTGGACATGAAACAACAACAATACCGTCGGGCATATCGTGGCGTACTGACCTGCATTCAAAGTGGAAGGAAATGTAGCAATCTGAAGAGCTTACAAAATATTGAGTTTAGGAAAATGTTTGAGTAAGTATGTGCTGGGATATAAGGGAGGGTCAAGAAAAGGCACGAACAAACAAAAAAGAGGTTGTAGAGAAATATCAGTGATGTATTCCTTTTCCAAAAAGCCTATATTGAAACTGTAAAACTGCGATGACCATGTCTTTGCCATTAATATTAAATACTCATATTTCGTCATAAAATGGCATTTTTAGCTAGAAATTCGATTTTTCGTATACCAGTCAAAAAAAAATAAAATTCGTTTTCTTTTCCCCACCTTAATGCATACGTCCCTTTATTCAGAAATTTAGCTCATGCGATAGAATTATAAAAATCGAGCGGTCTCTAATTTTAAATAAGTGATAGACTTGCGATTATAAACAGAAGTCCCAACATTAATTATAGAACAGCGATATGAGTGTAAGAAACAGGGTTGCCAGATTTTTAAAACAAAAACGCGATTTCAGTAGAAAACAGCGCCTCAAAGGTACCAAAGGCTCCCAATTCCAATAAAACTTAGTAGGGAAATAACAAAAGCCTTACAAAATATGGCCTTATTTATGAGAAAAAATTCAAAAGGCGCCACTTTCTATTCGAAAAATGCGCCCAATCTGGCAACCCTGGTAAGAGTAAACAACAAATCTCAGACAGGTTAACGTAAGCTCGATGCATACCTATCGTACATCTGGGGAACACATGACTACACAGTTTTCAAAGAAGACGTTAATGAAAATGAAAAGATAGGGTTTACCCCTAGGTATCCCCTTTTGAAGTTCACTCACCTACTTCGACCATTTCAATTGGAAAATTTTTCATGTCAAATATTTTTATTACCATTACTATATTCTCGCCTCGGATTAATTTGGGCTTATACCAAGTAGTTTCCAATCAAATTTCTTTGAACCGTTTTAATTTATTCGGAACCGTTTTGTAGTTTTTGGAACCGAAACAAAAACATTTATTAAAAAAAGTTAAAACAATAATATTGCGAACGATAGCTACGACGAAACGATTCGTCTGCTCCCAATATCGACTTTTCTTTAATTTTTATTTTTTATGTTAAAGAAAAGTCGAAAATATTAAAAAAAGAAATCTATTTTCAAGTAGGGTTGCCACCTTACCGAAGTAAATTTGTATATCCGGTACTATCTCGATAATAGCTTGACCGATTTGGATGAAATTTGGCATATATGTAGATAGTATGATTGATTTTAAGAATATCCAATTTGGGGGTTGTCACTTGGGGCGGTTTACAGGGTTGCCACCTAACTATTTTTTTTTAATTATGCAGTAAGATATGCCAATTTGGGTATCAAATGAAAGGTATTTTCGGCGACATACAGACTAAAATATTTTCAAGTAGGGTTGCCACCTATGGTTGCCACCTTACCACAGTATATCTTCCGGTATTATCTCGAGAACTGCTAGACTGATTTGGATGAAATTTGGCATAGAGATAGTATGCTTGAAGGGTTTTACAGAGTTGCCACCTATCTAATTTTTTTAATATTGAGTACCTACGATATGCCAATATGGGTCTCATACCAACTAATATATTTTCAAGTAGGGTTTCCGCCCAGGGTTACCATTTTACCGTATTGTATTTGTATTTTTGGGGTCATTTTGGGATCATACTTACATTATTTAATAATTATTTTGATATCATTTAGGGGTAATTTTGGGATAATTTTGAGGATATTTTGAGATTATTTTGCGTTCAATTTCGGATAATTTTGGAATCATTTTCGTATCATTTTGGGACCGTTTAAAAGCTTCTTGGGGTCATTTTGTGATAATTTTTGGGATCATTTTGGGGTCATTTTGGTGCCAATTTGGGATAATTTTTTAGATCATTTTGGAGTCATTTTGGGATCATTTTGGGATCGATCATTTTCGGATTTGACCGATTTCGATGAAATTTGGCATAAAGAAGGTAAAATTGGAAAAAAAGTAAAAATTGGAATGGAATATCGAAAAATTAAATTAAATTAAATTAAAAAATTTTAAAACAAAAGCTAGTGGTAGCAAATGTCAAATTCTCCAATCGTAAATAAAAAAAAAAAAACACTTTTTAGCAATCATATCTATTTGAGCGAATAACTGCTACACACCAATCAAGTAGTGTTGTGCGCGGTATCTTTGGTGTTGTTGCTGTAGCTGTCCATTCAGTACTTATTAACGAATTTAACGAAAATATTTACCGCACTGGCAGCAACAAACTTTAATGCAATAATCGTGTTAACAAAATTTCATGCATGCTATAACTCAAATACCGCCACCACCCACACCTACACCCACAAGCACAACCACACAACCAAACATGCATACGCCCTCACACACATACATACATACAACATGCCTAGAAACAAAAGCCACATATGCATGAGTGCAATATTTATGTGAGACTTCTCAGTAAGCCGCGATGAATGCATTTGCAGCATACATTTTGCAACAATCCAACAAATTATAAAGACAACAATAACAATAACAACAACAACGATAGTATAGAGTCGAAATAACTCAAACTCTGAGCCAAAATCAATTAAGTCAAAAGGAAAATGTTTTATTTTGTTATGCGAATAATTCTAGTGCAACACTTCAGCGTGCAAGTTGTTATTAAGTTCCAACTGCTTGTTGTTGTTGTAATGCTATAACTTGTTGCACTATTCGATTGTCAGCTTTTTGAGAAAGAAACACTTTGCCAATCAACAACAAAATACGCTTCGCTGTTAGCTCACGTTTTGGCTGTTTGTCTATTTTGGTTGCTTGTTGTTGTTGTTGTTTGTATTGCCGTTGCTGCACGTATAACGGGAGCAATGCACCAGCTCAACAGCTAGTGCCACAAACAGTTGAATAGTAGAAGCTGAAGGCGTTGCATGCCACTGTCTTGCGCTAAAATGGGTAAACCACTTCAAGATTGACCTCACACCGCCCCTCTTGCGCGCAACTCTTTTTTAAAAAAATTATAAAATTGAAATTTACACAGAATTTACTTATTCACACCTACACAAAAGTGCGCTCCGTCACTTCGATGTAAGTTTGCACATATTTATGCTATTTGCATAAGTTGTGCTTTAATCCATACTCACAATGAACCACGTTGACTTTTGCTGCAGCAATGCAAACAACAACAACATTACCAGCTATGAATAATATATCCTTATACATGCACTAACAAAAGTTCGACAGTCGGTCAAATAGAGGCGTCCTATTGTGGTAACACACAATTTATTATGTACTAGCTGGTGCCCGCGACTTCGTATGCGTAGCTTAGGTATTGAAATTAATGACATGGTTTATGACAGCATTCATAACCACCCTTTGTTTGATACCCGTAATGTACTAGCACATTTTTGTGGAAATATACGTCGATACCTCCGAAACCGGTCGAGCTATCGAAATTTCAAGATATCTCCCAAACCATTTCAGATATTTCAATGAATCACATCGCATATTATAGCACTCATTGACACCTTTCGTTTAACACCCATATTGTACTAATACATTTTTGGTCACCCCTGGTCCACATATTGGGCGATAACCCCAAAACCCGTTGAGATGTCGCAAAAAATAATATCTTAAACTTTAAGTTGAGCGTCTAGCAATCCAACGATTCAATTCCATTCAGCACTTTTAGAGTGTTACGACCACAAACATATTGGGCGATAACTCCAAAACCGGTTGAGATATCGAAAAAAGTAATATCTTAAATTTTAAGTTGAGCGTCGAGCAATCGAACGAAAAAAGTTTCATTCAATTCCATTCATTACTTTCAGAGTGATACGGCCACAAACATACTGACAGACAGATAGAAAGACGCAGAAAAATTTTTAGAATGGTTGATTTGGATTCCACTCGCTTAATAATGCTTCCCCCAATAAATTTTTTGTTGATATCTGCCATGTACAGACATCGACCTGTTACAATTTTATTATATGTAGAAATGTTCAGTGTTTAATACAGCTGGGAAATCTTATGAATTTTAATAGGTCATCTTCAGCGATTATCCGATTCATACAAATGGTAACCCTTGGCGGCAACACTACTTGAAAATGTTTTAGTTGGTATGTCGGCGAAAATACCTTTCATTTGATACCCATATTGGCATATCTCACTCCATAACTTAAACAAATTGAGATAGGTGGCAACCCTGTACACCCCACAAGTAGCAACCTCCAAGTGGATAGTCTTAGAATCAATTATACCATCTATATGCCAAATTTCATCCAAATCGGGCAAGTGGTTCCGGAAATAGTAGCTTAAGTTAGCAATCGGAACCAGTTCAAGTACCTGCGTCCAATTGAAATCAAAGTTGACAGACCCTGTTCCTCACAAGATCCTCCTATCTTATTATTGGTTTTATTTCTCTCGGAAATCTACATGTATCCAATGATAAGGAAGTTTAAATAGTTAAACAAAGTAAAGGAAGCCGGAGTTTGATGTGAGAGGCGGTCTCGTATCGGTGTCGAGATGAATAGTTCGTGAGGCTGACAACTGAGTGAGCCTCATAATTGAACATTCGTTTTCGCAAAAAACAGGGTTCCGTTCAAATTATACCAATTTTCCGATTCCAGACCCCCTTTCGTCTGAAAGGGGACATGATAAGAAAAATCGTGTTAGCGAACTGAACTATGCTAGTCTTCCACGCAGAGAACGAACTATGTTAGTTTTCCACGCAAATAACCAACCGTGTTAGTCTTCCACACTAACTGAACCGTGCTAGTCTTCGTTGGGAGCGACGATATATCGGTTTTGAGCACTTGACTTCTTACAGCCTACCGTACAGCGCTCTGCGTCATATAGCTGTCCAAAATACTCATGCCCATACACTTTGCATGAGCCCACATAAACAGCGCGTCCAAGTGAGAAATGGAGTAATGAAAGAAGATAGAATTCAGAGCAATTTCGCGCCTTCATTTGAGTATGTCGGGGGTTGCCTGACGTTGGCGAAAAAATGCTACGATGAGCGCTCTTATTTAAGTCGGTCTGTTAATGATAGACTGGGAGTAAAAACGAAACGTAGTTTTCATGCAAGTAAAAAGGAAACTTACGAAGTAAAGTACTAATTTTCGGAAAATGAAACCGAAGTCGAGACTGTAACCGATTCCGAATATCAAAAATACATCGAACATTCTTTAGTCCCCCCAGACTTTATGTACAGTACATTACTTTAGTTTTCTGGAATTTGGTATGCAAATCTTTAAAGGTAAAATTTCATTCGTTAAGTAAACTGCTTTAAAGGCAATATTTTAAAGAAAAGAGCTTATAAAGCTTAGCTGATTTGCAACTAAAAACATAAAATAAAAATAAATTTTCCTCACTTCGCAATGCGATTTGCATTCATACAAAAAAATCCATGCCATTTCAAAGGCTAATCGGGCAAATTGTTCGTCGTCTGTCTGCCGCTGCAGGCAACAGCTAAGAAAATAAATAAATATTAAATTTCATAGTAAGGTCAAGGACATCATGGAGCATTTGCAGACGTATTAAATTGCAAACTCATTAGTATGTTTGTATGTATGTATGTATTCAAATGCAAATAAAATATCTAGATGAGTTAGGTCAGTTTCTGGCGATGGCAGACAGGGATTTAGATTTTTGGAGCTCTCAATGTCACACTTTCAGATTCTAACTATCTGATTCGATTTTTTTCTATTTGAATGAATTTTGTTGGGGAGTTAGCCTGAGCCTCAATAAAGTAGCGAGAAATCCGATTCAATATTTTTCTCACATGAAACATTTCTTTGTTCGTAAGCCTGACATTGAATAAAGCCATGATTTATGTGCCAGCCTATTACATTGTCGTCCATCATTACGCATGCAAAGGCATTACATATGCTCGACGATATGCCTCTACGTTTTTTATTTTGCCCTTGAAGTATTTGTTCTTTCATTAGCAGCAGTTACAATTAAATGCAATCAAGTCCAAGGTTTACTCAAATCAAACAGTTTACTTATTCAAATAGATAAAATAGATGCATAAATGTTAATACCCAGTAAGAAATGTCAACGTAACCGTCGATGTAGCACTCACTTATACATAATAACTCACACCAATTGGAGAAAACAAGGCACTCCACAGCAATAGGTTTTTCCCTTTTCTTTGTTGGCAAAGGTAGATGTGGATGTCGATGGGAACACCGTCACCTGTTTTTTACATAGTCTATATAATAATATACCTATTTTTGTATATCGGGTGATCTTCCTTCGCCGAGAGAGGGTATTTCTTTCGTCTAATCATCCCAAAAAATATCACGATCATTTTTTGTAAATATTTCGAAATTTCCAGTTGGTAATTTGTACACAATTCCGTATTTATGTAGATATAAAATGTACATTAGGGTGTTCCATTCTTTACCAAAATCAGGTTTCGAGACTCGAAAGAAACCCAGGCGAAAAGCAATGGAGAAAAGGCACATAGCGCGATCGTCTAACGAAAAGGTTAATTGGGGTAACAGTGGAGTACAAATATTCCCTCTAGTTTAGTCTCCGGAGGTATAAGAGAGTGTTAATAATAATCCATATCCATATCCATATCCATATCCATATCGCCCTATATCTCGCATTCTTCGGTACAAACACTTTCTGCTAATAGACCGACTGACTCGTGATAGTCTTGGTCTACTCTATGGACTCTGCGGGTCGTTAACTTAGTCACCTCTGTCCGTCCGTCCGCCATTGAGTAAAAATTAAGATATTTGCATGAAATTCGCTACACAGGTTACTTTCTGTCCAAGGTAGGTTGAATTGAAATTCACATAAATTGACATACATATATGTATCTCGGAATCGGTGAACCCCCTGGTCATTCCATTGTGATTTTTGATAAATTTAAAAAAAGGGCGTTGCACCGCCCACTTTTAAGGGAGGCATTTTTGAAAAATTGACTGCTCATAAGTTTGAAACTGATTACGGTATAATAACATTAGACGAAATCGCTTCCCGACCACGTCCACTTTCGATATGGACAATTTCGAAAATCACATAAATTGACATAATTGGGAGAAGTTAATAGGAAGCTAAAATAGTATAATTTGGTAGGTAAATCCTTTCGGTCTTTCTCTCGTGATTTTCTGTTAAATTTTAAAAGTGAGCGTGGCACGGCACTTTTTTAACGGAAGCTTGGTAGGTTTCCTGGTGGTTTAAGAAATATTCTTGATAAAAGCGGTAAAAATCGCCCGCCGACCCGAACTTAGACTTCCTCACTTGTTTTATTTTATGTTTTTTTATTTTCTTTAATTTAATTTTATTTTAATTTCTGTCATTTTATTTTATTTTATTTTATTTTATTTTATTTTATTTTATTTTATTTTATTTTATTTTATTTTATTTTATTTTATTTTATTTTATTTTATTTTATTTTATTTTATTTTATTTTATTTTATTTTATTTTATTTATTTTATTTTATTTTATTTTATTTTATTTTATTTCATTTTATTTTATTTTATTTTATTTTATTTTATTTTATTTTATTTTATTTTATTTTATTTTATTTTATTTTATTTTATTTTATTTTATTTTATTTTATTTTATTTTATTTTATTTTATTTTATTTTATTTTATTTTATTTTATTTTATTTTATTTTATTTTATTTTATTTATTTTATTTTATTTTATTTTATTTTATTTTATTTTATTTTATTTTATTTTATTTTATTTTATTTTATTTTATTTTATTTTATTTTATTTCATTTTATTTTATTTCATTTCATTTTATTTTATTTTATTTTATTTTATTTTATTTTATTTTATTTTATTTTTTTATTTTATTTTATTTTATTTTATTTTATTTTATTTTATTTTATTTTATTTTATTTTATTTTATTTTATTTTATTTTATTTTATTTTATTTTATTTTATTTTATTTTATTTTATTTTATTTTATTTTATTTTATTTTATTTTATTTTATTTTATTTTATTTTATTTTATTTTATTTTATTTTATTTTATTTTATTTTATTTTATTTTATTTTATTTTATTTTATTTTATTTTATTTTATTTTATTTTATTTTATTTTATTTTATTTTATTTTATTTTATTTTATTTTATTTTATTTTATTTTATTTTATTTTATTTATTTTATTTTATTTTATTTTATTTTATTTTATTTCATTTTATTTTATTTCATTTCATTTCATTTCATTTTATTTTATTTTATTTTATTTTATTTTATTTTATTTTATTTTATTTTATTTTATTTTATTTTATTTTATTTTATTTTATTTTATTTTATTTTATTTTATTTTATTTTATCTTATTTTATTTTATTTTATTTTATTTTTTTATTTTATTTTATTTTATTTTATTTTATTTTATTTTATTTTATTTTATTTTATTTTATTTTAATTTATTTTATTTTATTTTATTTTATTATTTTTTTAACTTTACTTTTTATTTTATTTTAGTTTTTTATTTTATTTTATTTTATTTAATTTTTTCATTTTATTTTATTTTATTTTATTTAATTTAATTTAATTTTTTTTTATTTCATTTATTTAATCAGTTGCTACTCCTTTGCGACTCATTCCGGTATCAGCTAAACTAAGTCTTTTAAATACTCAATCACCCTACACACACATGCATGTTGAACCATTATTAAGTTTTTATGAATTTATGTGATTTTTCGATTTAGTTTATTGGTAAATTTTAATTTAAGCAACGCTTTCACCTCTTCAACATAAATCACAAGCGCGTACATATATCTAGGCAAAACATATATTTGAACTACTGCATAAATATATATGTATGTTCGTTGGTATGCCCACATTACTTGTTATTTAAATCTATCAATCGGACTTTATTGATTGCCGATTGAAAAACTGATTGCTTAATTAAAAGAAAACGTACACACTGTGCACGTCAAACAATTGCGCAAACAAACATATCAATATGTAGATACATACATGTGTGTGAATTAATTATATATTAGCATTCATATCTCGATATTTATTTAATGTTGTAAGTATGATTATTTGCTTTAAAACTTAGTTGCATTTATTGAAAGTTGAAGTTTTTGATTTACGAATTTAACGATTTATTTTTTATGATTTCGCATTGTTGACTGTTGCATTTGAATTGGTTGAATTTAAATGATGTTTTTTTAAAATCCAATATGTTTGGTTTGTCTGCATATGTTTCCTTTGAGTGCAAAAATTATTTGTATCAATAGAAGTAATGACAATTCCTTACAAAATCTACAATAGCATCCAATTCATTGCATTTTATTTGTAGCCCAAATTTGCGGAAGTTGTCTCAAAAGTCATTGGCATGACCTACATTTTTGCTTCATTACTGCAAATACAGATTTACATACATTTATAGATTTCAATCTTTTTCGAGCAACTTGATAACTTTTCTGGCGCCAGCTATCAAATCTCTCAGCGCTACCTACACAGCCAACAAATACACAAAAAAATTCTTTATAAATTTGCTAAGCTATTGAACTACAAAGTGTTTGGGATGTGTGTGTACGCCTGTTTTTATGCATCGAAGGTACTAAAAAGTTCTTTAAGTGCGCCTTGTCATATCTTCTGCACTGTTATTCTACTGAAAATTCATAAACTTTTTCGTTATGATTTCATGGCTTTTTATTTCAGTAATTCAGCAATTTTTTTATTGCCGATCATTGATGTTAGTGCTACTGAGATTATTTGGCTTGGGAAGGGATGCATTCGATGTAGGTAAAAAAATATATTTCACTATTAAAAAGGTACCCAGTAGGAGGCGTGTTAACTTTACTTTATTTTCTTTTAAATTATTTAGCTTTTTTAGTTTCGTTTAATTTTTAAAATTTCTTTTGTCTTTATTTATTTTTTCTTTTGTTGTATTTTTATTTAATTAAATATTTTTATTTTGCTTAATTTTTATCTCATTTTATTGTTTTTGATTAAATTTGTTTTGTTTTATTCATTTTTTTTTGTTCTATTTTTGAAGTTAACTTTTAAGGCGGCGCTATGAAGTTTTTATTGATAGTAAAATTTGAGAAAATGACGATGACGATGAAACGGAAGTTATGGCACGGAAATAGAAATTGTAGCCGACTTTCAGGCGGAGGCGTTTTTCTTATACCTCGGCAACCGCTCAACCGAATTGGATAAAATTTGGCAATATACATAGATAGTATGATTCATTCTAAGATTATATGCGTGGGTGTTGCCACTTGGGGTGGTTCACAGAGTTGCCAAATGTCTAAATTTGTTTAAATATTGAGCAAGATATGTCAATATGGGTATTAAATTAAAGGTATTTTCGACCGTATTCCAAATATGTAAATCTCAGGAAGGGTTTCCACCTAGAGTTGCCACCTAACCGCATTTTATTTATTTTTCTCTATATCTCGGGAACCGCTCGACCGATTTGGATAAAGTTTCGCATTATAGATAGTATGATTCATTCTAAGATTATATGCGTGGATGTTTCCATTTGAGGCTGTTCACAGGGTTGCCACCTATCTCAACTTTTTTTTTTTTAATATTGAGCAATATATGTCAATATGGGTATCAAATGAAAGGTATTTTCGGTCGCATTTCAAATATGACTATACCTAGCAGGGTTTCCAGCTACCGTATTTTATTTATTTTTACTTATATCTCGGGAACCGCTTTGCCGTTTTGTATTAAATTTGGCATTATTAGTAGTACTATTTTATTTTAATTTGTTCATTTTAATCTATTTCGATTTGTTTTTTTTTTTTTTAATTTTTTTATTTATTTTTTTTTTTGCATTTTATTTTTTCATTTTGTTTTATTTTAATTTGATTTATTTCATATTATTTTTTCACTTTTTATTTAATTTTTTTATTTTATTATTTTATTTAAATTTATATATTTTTTTTAATTTTCTTATTCTATTTTTTATGTATTTTATATAATTTTACTTTGTTGATTTATTTTATATATGTGTTAACTTTATTTTATTTTATTTAAATTTATTTAATTTTTATTTTTTTTTATTTAGTTAATTTTATATAGGTATTTTTGTATAAAATGAATTTATAGGTATATTTTATTTTATTTATTTTATTTTATTACTAAATAAAAAATTAAATTATTTAAAAAAAAAATTTTAAAAAAAAATTAAATAAAAAAATTAATTAAACAAGAATAAAAAAAATTATATGGTGTTTAAATTTTTTTTTATTCTATTCTAATTTGTTGTTTTATTCTATTTTATATTTTTGTTTAACTTTTATTTCGTTTCTCTCTTGGCTGTGTTTATTTTATTTTATTTTGTTTAAATTTATTTTATTTTATTTATTTATTTTATTTATTTTATTTTATTACCTTTTAAAAGAGTAAAAAAAAAATTTAATAAAAAACTAATTAAACAAAAATAAAAATTTATTATATTTCGATTTATTTTATTTTTTTGCTGTACATATTTTCAGTGATTTATATATTATTTTATTTTTATATTTTTCACTGATTTTCCTGCAGAGTATGTGCTTTTTTTTCTATATAAACAATGAATGATTATTTTTACTCGATTGCTGTAACTGGGCCAAGAAGACGTTCACAGAACAAAAATGAATGCTGCAAAATACTGAAATAAATAAATGGATGAGTTTGTTGTAAATTTGTTGTTTGTTATTAGCCAAATGAAATGACATTGCTTTTTGTAAACATTAGCAATTATAAGTAGAACATTGTCCTACAGTTCAAAACCCTTTGTGCCACATACTATTTTTGCTGCTCTGGAACATTCATCTATTTAACTGTTACAGAATGCTGCATTCTAAGCTCATAAAAATATTTAGACTAATACATACATACATACATAAACATACACGAGTACTCATACTTAAACAAATGCATGCTCAGATTTCTATCTGTAGACCATAATTTCTGCAGTTTTAAGCCTCTGCTTGAATGCGTTTGCCACCGAGAGGACAAAGGCATTGAAATACGAATTCGCAATAAACAACTCCTTTTTTCATAAATCAACCGAATATAAAGTGTCCTTAAACTCAAACACAGGCTAGTGAACCTCATGATTGTTGGTAGTTATATGTTAGCGAGGACTAGATTTTTGTGAACAAAGACAGTACCCATAGCACAGATATTCATACATACATATAAAGAACAAGAATTCATTCAAATTGAATGGGGTCATTTCTAAAATTCTGAAAAATTTGATATGGCAGCACCCTCGTAGAAATGGCCAAATTCCCTTCTTTGGGTTGGTTGATTGCTGTGCCCCTTGAAAACTGGGACCGATTTGAATGAATTTATTCCTAAAACCACTATTTATCGGGTACTCGCTTGGGAAACTCAAGTCAGAAGGCTATACGCCGTAATCCTTTAATAATCTCTTGCTTTGTCAAGGCTTTTGCCTTGGCTTTATCCGCTTATCTCGTTGCATAAATTTCTGCTGATGGCCTTGTTAAGTACATATACTCCTCAGGGAATGTCAGCGTACTCGAAGAGAACCATATTTTATATAAAAAGGTAGTCCAAATTATATGGCGAAGTCCTAGAAGAGGATTATCTACTCCACCTCGGTGCACTCCATTGCTTAGCTTCTGGAACACCAGCTTTACTTATAACTGGGAGATGGAGTAGGTGACGCCTAAAAGTACTTTAAAGGATCACCTAATCCATCTCTCGATTTGGTGTTCCTCTCCTAGGACATCGCCATGTTACTTGAGCCACCTTTTGTTATGAAAAATTTAAAGTACATGCTCTCATATCCTGGTCCAAATTTTGACCGGACTTACTTGTAAATTTTTATTTTATATTCCACTTCTGAAAAACTAAAATTTCCTACCTTGATTAATAAAAAATATACATATGTAACTAAAGTATATTATGTAAAAAGAAACACATTTTTATTTTGCAGTCGCTTACTTACCAAAAAATGCCTACCGGCATCCAGCTGATTGCTATAAAATGCAGTTATTTATTTCCCTTTTTACACACATTTTCATAACAACTGCCAACTCTTATACGTTTAACCCTCAGAGCACAATGCAACCACCAAACAACACAAACACATTCTCTTCCAACTGCACTACCAGCTGTTTCGCATATACTCAAACCGGAACGTTTTGCTCTCTAAAATACTATACAATGTTCCGAACACCATTTCATTCCTACGTTCGTTTACCACTGTTTTTTTGGCTCTTTGACTATAGAGTCGCACATTAACAAGTCATTTGGTCACCAACAGCAAGTTTAGTATTCGTCGTCTGTTCGTTTAGTTTGGATGTTGTGTATGGCATAACTACGCTTCTCGTCGCTCGGTTTTTTAATTTCTTAAACAATTTTCTATCAACTCGAGTGTACTACTACCTACTTGCTATGTAAAATATTATTTAAAATTTATTGTTTGGGATTTGAACGTAGATAGTGCGCTTCTAATCGCCAAAAGTGTTTGGAAAACTAGCAGTGCTACATAAAGTGATATAAAAGATTAGAAAAACTAGTGAAATGTGTCAGCACTAATTCCAAGTGATGTGTTGCAAAGTCATTTGTGTATTGACAGCTGTCACCTGTCACAAAGTCGCGGAAGTTATTGGTGTTGCAGCTGTGCAGTAGCGTTGTCGCGGTCGTCATCCTCATCTTCCTACTCATCACCGTTAACACCAATTCACCGGTAGCTACATTACATTTGTTGCGGGCAACTTTTGTAATCACTCATACGCTGGACACCAGCACCGGCCGCTTAGATCCGCTCGGCATGCAACGCGCATTCGAATCAGCTGTGGAACATGTTACTTCCCTTTTTCAGCTGTCTGCTGGTTTGACTGCTTGATGGTCGTCGGCTCGCTATTTTTTTGTGCTTTGTGTGTCTCGTTGTCGACAATTCGTTAAACTTAATTATGCGTTGCAAATGTTGAATTTATGTTTTCCTACCAATAAATTATAAAAATAAAGAGTTAAATAAAAAAAAAAAAAAATTTTGTGAAAAACAACTGCAAAAAATGCTACGTTGCAATTAATCAACATCAAGTGTGGCCAAAAAAAATAATAATAACAGCAACGACATAAACGGTTAATTATAATTGCTGGCCCGCATCGCATTGCGTGCATCTGGCCCTTATTCGTGTCGTAACTTTGCACTGCATTGCCGACCAGACGCTACAATCAAACTGTATTCGATAAGTTGATTGCTCGTTTGAATTCTTATCAGCCTGAAATCGAAGGCTGTAGCACGAAATCAAAAAATGTGTCAACAAATGTTCAATATTAATTGAAGTATTAACGCACAAAGTTTGTTAATAAAATGTGTATGTGTTAAGTTAGTGAGCACGATACTTTTTTTAACAAATGTGAAAAGTAAAGCCGCTTAAAATGTAGACAACAAAACTTTTTTATTAAAAAATAAAGAAAGTGAATGAAAGAAAAATTATTAATAATTGTTTTGTTTTATTTGTTGATGCCGCTTAGCAATTAATATTGCCGGTTCATGGGATTCAACTCAGCGAACTTCAAAGAACAGGTGAATATTAATAATTACTTAGCTACTTACGGATAACATTTTTCTTTTTTTATGTTACTTCTCAGCCGAAAAACTAGTTGAATAATTATTTTCGAATTTGAAGAAAAACGACAATTAGGTATAGGTTAGGTTCATGTGGCTGCCGCAGAGGCACACTTAGGCCAGTTTTGAGAGGCCCGTTTGACACCAACAACACTAGGAAAGTCAGTCCCGGGACCCGGCCATATGGAAAATCCCTGAGTTTTTGGGATTCTCCACATAGCAGAATCCCGGGACTGACACTCCTAAACCGACACTGTTACTCCTCCTCGAATCACTTAGATGACTTTATGAAGGCTACCAAGTTCTTTATGTGCACCTCGGCGATCTGGGGCAGGCTATCCAGGAAGGGAATTCCCAAAAAGCGCGTTCTCGCGGTCCTTAAACCGGGCAGTTGCAGATGAGGTGCTTCAACGTTTCCTCCTCCTCATCATCTTTGCAGCTCCTACAGCATCGTCGGTAGAGCACACCTAGCCTTTCTGTGTGCCTAGCAATAAGGCAGTGCCCAGTTAAAAGACCTATTAATATGGAGATTTCTCTCCTTCTTAGGGCCTAAATGTCTCTAGATCTTTTATGATCCCATTTTGGCCAGGTTTTTTGTATATCTAGCACCCTGGGGATTGTTGCCATCTTGCTTGCATGTGGCAAACGGCATACCAAATCGCTACCCTGCCTGGCAAGTTCGTCTGCCTTACAGTTTCCCTCAATGTCCCTGTGTTCCGGCACCCATGTGAGGTTCACGCGGTTCTGTTGGGCCATCTCTTGAAGAGAGAAAACAAGAAAATCGGAAGACTGCCTAAGAACTCTGGAAGTACCTACGATAAACTTAGGGGCTTATAACGAGATATATTACTTATTCGACAGTTCGACAGAACGAATTTTTGCTACTCGTATTTAACTCTTATTCGAAAAAAAAACATAAAACTATAAGAGTATAAGACTATTCACATAAGGCGTCAAGCCAACGAAAAAAACAGAGGCAGAAAAGCGTGAAATCGTAGAGCTTGAGATGCTAGCATAAAGGAATAACGTCCAAAAATTCTATCAGAAAATTCGAGGAATGCAGGAAATGAATATTGGAAACTAAGTGTCCTCTGTCGGTCGATCCTGCACCTGTATTGTGCGAAAGACTGAGGACCATCGCAGACTAGCTGATGGGGAACATATCAGCGAGCTAATTATAATTTTGGTGAGTCTTCCATTGACAATATCGTCACAATGCGTCAAATCCTGGAGAAGACCAATGTTAAGATAATCGACCCGCACCAGTGCGAAAAGAGTTGTTTGTATGCTGGCATGACTGAAATTGACTTTCCTGCAAAGCTTATACAGTTATGCCAAATGAAGTTGATCAATATAAACAGCTCCGTTAGAATTGTGAAGGACCTTTCTGAGCTATTTCAAACCAAACCAAGCTTCAGACAGGGTGACCCCTGTACAATATATCATAAGAGCAGTTGCTTTCATTGTTTCGGCCCGGTTTTCGACTTCCAGAAAGTATTTCATCAACATTTTTTTTTGGAAGGCTATCGTAATAATTTTGTCTTTATTTTAAAGCGGAGACCGAGTCGCCAATACACTTAGCGCGACCTTTTAAAGATCACATTTTTATTCTATGGAAAGTGTCCTGTGTTCCATATATGTTTTAAGGAATTTGCCACATTAGACAAACTAAAATATTTGTTATGGAATAAACACATGTTCGAATAGTTTTCCCTATGTTGCACATTTTTTAGATAAAATCACTTTAACATTCATGTTTTCTCACCTTTGCCATGGTTTTCTCACCGCTGCGTTAAGGCAAATACACACACCTTCTGAAGGTCGATTTAATTTAATGAAAGATGTGAAAATTACTTATCTACCTAACAGATTTAAATACTGATAGAAAATGTGAGAGTGTAGGGTCATCAGCTGTTGAAAATTTGAGCGTGAAAACAAAACATAAGTACAAGTATTTTTATCCACATCTTATAAAAGGAAAACAGATGTTGCGCTTAGGGTAATTTGAAAAGAAAAAGAAAGCAGCTGACGAGAGAAATGCGTGGGAACCAAGCCGTATTAGATATCTTATTAAGATAAAAAACAATTGCTATTTTAAATTTACTGACTAAAAGTGGTTTAAAAATAAAGGTAAATTAAAAATAACCGGAAAAACATACTTTTCACTTTTGAAAAATTTTAAATTAATTTCTTTTATTGAAGAAACATATTATTTCACGACCGTGAAAATTCTTGACTTTTTCTTTGATGGGTTCGTTTAACTTACATGTATGTAGGTATCTACATACATCTACATATAATTCACATACCATGTCAAACATAAAAACCTCCAAATTGTACGCATTAGTTCCGCTCCGTTCATTGCCTGACACCAATAGAGAAAATATTTGAGATACCGGCAAACATAATGAAGCTGTGACGCTGAGTTAATTGTTGGCTGAGACTCAAGTTCAAAGTAATTGACAACACAAATTCATTAATAAATTTTACCTTAGAAGAAAATAAGGCAACAGGCTGCATTTTTTTTACTAATTAGATGCTGTGGGACTTTTTAATGATTTGCTAATTATAAAGCAGGCACCGGCTTAATGAGCAGTTTTTTGCCAGAAGTCAGTCACTTTTAGTAGCGAATCTTGGGGTAGGCGAATTACATAATGTCAAGGAAGGGCCGTCATTTTTTTTCCTAAACCAAATATTTCTAGAACTGCAGCTTAATACTCCCGGTGACCTACACATACGGTGAGCAGCTTTTTATATGCAATTCCTGCGCCACCATGTCTCTTCTTTTCCACATCTCTCTCTTGGTCAAGGGAGGTTTCCTGATAGTCTTGCCTGAATTCAATTAGCGTGCTTAATAAAGGTCTGGCTTGGATGTTTTCTAGCAAGAATCGTTTCAAGCCTTGAGTCATCCGTGGCATCAATCGACTCGCAGTACCCTTTACAATACGTACGGTTCCCTCATCTAGATCATATATTCCTCAAAAACACCCGTCTTGATTAGCAGACATTGACATCCTGAGATTACGTTGGAAAAGTTCTTGTCCAGAGGTTTGATCCTACGTCACTAAAGTTTTTGGCCTGCCATATTGGAAGGTCTTCTTGCTCCTGAACATTGGATAGACTACCTGAAATTTTTTCTTAAGTACATACTTATTTGGTGTTTCAAACATCCTTGTGATTGAACGGGTGTCTTGTTCTACAGAGTCCAAAGCACATGTCTAATCAACTACCAGCGAATCTTTCGTATTTTAAGCGTTGATTAATGTTAAATCACTCGGAATTCGTCAACACCAGGGGCGGATCCACGGGACTGGTTTTCAGCTTCAAACCACTACTTTCGGGGACCAAAAATTCATACTGTGCACAGTAATAGAGCAAAAAATATAGTAAAAATGACTTAAAGAATATAGTAAAAATGACACAAAAATATAGTAAAAATAACATATAAAATATAGTGAAATTACTGAAAAAATATAGTAAAAATTACACAATATATTACGTTAAATTATACAAAAAATATAGAAAAAAAATTACACAAAAAATATAGTAATAAAATTACACAAAATGTAAAGTAAAAAATACACAATAAAACACTAAATCACGCAAAAAATACAAAAAAAAATTCGTGATACCTTGAAATTGACATTGCCCGTACCAACAAATGGAGGTATATATATTTTAGAAAAACAACCCTAAAAGGCGAGTTTGGAGAATCAAAAATGTCTTCTAAAAAAATTGAAGCCTCCCCGCCTTCCCAAAATCGTGGATCCGCCACTGGTGGACACTAATATATCTCATATCTTTAAACGGCTAAACTTGTATATTTGTATTTCCGGACTATCGCGGGAACCGCTTTACCGATTTGGATGCAATTTTGAATGTAGATAGTATAATTGATTCTAAGACTATCCACTTGGGGTTGCCACCTGGGGCGGTTTACAGGGTTGCTACCTATCTAAATTTTTTTTAATTTTGAAGCAAGAAATGCCAACATGGGCATCGAATGGAAGGTATTTTTAGCGGAATGCCAACTAAAATATTTACAAGTAGGGTTGCCAACTTACCGCAGTATATTTGTATATACGGTACTAGTTATCTCGAGAACCGCTTGACCGATTGGGATGCAATTTGGCATAGATATTGTATAATTGATTATAAGACTAAACACTTGGGGGTTGCCACTTGGGTTACCACCTATCTCGATTTTTTTTATATTATGGAGCAAGATATGCCAACCTGGGTATCAAATAAAAGGTATTTTCGCCGACATACCAACTAAAATATTTTCAAGTTGCCGCCCAGGGTTACCATTTTACCGTATTGTATTTGTATTTTATATTTTTGGGATCATATTTGGATTATTTTATCATCATTTTGGGATCATTTATGGGTCACTTCGGGATAAGTTTGGGGCTATTTTGAGATCATTTTGGGTGCAGGTTTGGATTAATTTAGGAAAATTTTGGGGTCATTTTCGGATCATTTTTTGAGGCATTTTTGGATCATTTTGGGATTATTTTAGGGTCATTTATTTTGGGTTCATTTTGGGTAAGTAAAGGTAGCGTCAAATTGATAGCACCGAGCAAGCTCGGTCACCCAGGTACTAATTATTTAACTTAGTTTTTAGATCGGACTATGAAAACTACACCCATTTAAATTTTTCTATCTTCAATTTTTGTATCTATCAAAAACTCACTTAATTGTCGCAGAAAGAAGTTGAGTACTGAGTAGGCAAAAATTTAAAATTTCTCACTGATTGTGAACTTGTCTTTGTCAATTGGCTCAATGACAGCTTCGTCGAAACGACATCTCGCAAGATCCCCATCTCCACACTCAAAAGTGCATCTGTAGATATTTGTTACAATTGTAATTATTGCTGATATTCTCATTACTTAATTGCCATAAATTTTGGGTATATTTTTTCATTATCAATGAACTCTAAGCATAATATGAATACTTCAATATATTTAGTTGCTGTCATCGACACTTGAAACGTCACTCAATAGCTCATTCAAATAAGTCCACTTAACAAGTTTTGTTGCCAACGCCTCAATATTTTGAATTAGTGTTAAAACTACATGTTAATAAATAATGTTGACTATATGATAAAGTTCATGTTGAAATCTTTATTTCACTCATATCGCCATATATCGCTTGTATGTACTTAAAACAAAAGAAGGCCTCAGGCTTTAACCACTTGAACTGGTTACGGAGTAATGTAGATACTTTGTATGTGAGTAGTAAATTATGAAATCGATAAGCGCTTCAATTACGTATAGTTTTCAATTCACTTTCGCAAAGTACTTACGGGCGTGCTATCAACTTATCAATAACGACCGACTCACCTACATTTATAAAGTCAAAGAGTTGTCTCTTCATTTTACTTTTATTTTTTACACATTGTTACTGATTTTTTTTTTTTTTTGCAGGCTGGGCGCCGGTTAATAACTAGGTACAATCAGTTGTATCTACAGGGTTTGCAAAATTTTATTTGTTGTTATTTTTTTTTTTTTTTTTTTGTACTATCATATTCAGTGCTTATCGAACTTGACTCATAAGTATTTATTACGTATGGAATTTTGTGGAAATTCTCTTGAAATTATTTGGTATTGATAAGCTTTGAGGCGCCCTTGACTTTTCGCTTAAATGAAATGGAATTTGAATCATTTTATTACGAATTATGTACATATGTCATAGGCGAAAATCCGGTTTTGATAGATTGAACTTCTCCTCCTTGTTGTTGTTGTTGTTGTTGTTAAGACAAAAATACTCCCCGAAGCTTTTGGGGAGTGATGTCGAAATTGACAATCTTTGGCCGGATATGAACTCTCTTGCGGTACTGTCCGACTATATCGGGAGTGATTTTGTATGACCATTGGAACCTTCTAAGTCATGTCATCGCTCCATCCGAAAGGAAGGAGAAGATGGGTAATGAGAGGTGAAAGACATCATGTATCACATAGATCAAGCATCGAGTTAGCACCTGAACCTAACCTAACCCATACTATTCCCAGAAAATCAAATTCCATATAAAAATTGTGTTCCAATTTATATGGCGATGTCCTAGAATTGCACCACCTAATCCAACTATAAGTACTCCACCCACACAAGAGTATTTTACAAAAAAAAGTTCAACTAGCTTCATTTGGAGTACAAAGCAAAGCATGAGAGGAACACCTATTTCAACTCTCGCTTTGCTTAGTTGCACTCTATGGAGAACTATTTGTATAGATGTAGGTGGTCCAGTCCTCGAACATCGATTTTTTAATTGAATCACCTTTTTTTTTTTGTATGGAACTGATCTATTATTGGGCTACTCCGTTATTGGAGTACTCCACGGATGATTGATTAGAGTATTTGCCTCTTTTGTAGGATTTTCTCGCCTCTTTTTCGAGGCCAGGAAAGGTAGAACTTATGGTGCTTTTGATTTTTAGGTATAATTTTTATTATATATAATTATTTACTAACTAACAGATGGCCGCGACTATGTTCGCGAAACTTACAAAAAAGAACCATAAATAGGTGTTTTTTCAATATCTTGATTCCAGCGCCACCTATCGGGTTAATTTTTTGGAACAGAGTTTTTGACTGCATTTCAAATATACGGGACATGAATATGAATAGAAAAGGAAATCCAACGGTCTGGTAGAGCATACGAACACTTTCCTAATTTACTCCCCCCCTCCTTCCTCTCCCCCTCCCTCTCCCCTTGCCTCAACTCGAGAGTCAAATTAGCAAACCCGTTCTAGGGAATTTATGGCTAGCAAACAATCTCACGGCACTACATGCTTAAAAAAATGAGCCTAAATTTTAAACCCGTCTAAAGTTTAAGGGTCTTTTATACTTTTTTTTTGGAATATTTTAAACCTTCCAAAAGTTTAAAAAGAATTTCAATTTCTTTTGGTTTCGATTTAAGATCTAAATGAAAAAGCAGTCTAATTTTTTTTTTTTTTTTGGTTTGTTTGAATTTAATTGAATTTTGCCCACAAAAACTTTAAGTGCGTCATGGCACAGCGGTAGAGCAGTCGGCTGTGACTCCTGAGCACTTTCGTTCGAATCCTGCCAAGTGCCACATTTTTTTAATTTTATTTTATTCTTAAAACTTTTCGGTTTAAAATTAAAACTTTTTGGTTTGAAAATTAAAACTTTTCGGTTTAAAATTAAAACTTTTTGGTTTGAAAATTAAAACTTTTCGGTTTAAAATTAAAACCATTTCGGTCTACAATTTTTGTTTTGGTCTAGTGTAAATTTGAAGCCAAATTTCGTTTGGTCATACATGTATGTAGTCCAAAAAAGTTTAAAATTTTGGTTCAAATTTTTAACCGTATATTCTATAATATACATACACATGTTAAGTGCATTTATATAAAATGTATGTTTATGATAAATATTAGACCGATGATTGGGAGACAAGGAAGCGACAGAGTAGTGCACAAGTATGTAAGTCAGTTAGCCTTCGGGCAAACTTCAGCACAACTCAACGTGCTTTCCTCGCTTTGCTACAACATTTCCGAAAATATTTAACTTTTTTTCAACTGTTTTCCATTATAACACAAAATTCTTTTCTTGTAGATATTTAACGTAAAAATAGCAATGTAAAAATGGCTAAAGGGCACAGAAAACATAAATAATATGAGAGAGTGTGCACATACATAAATATACTAAAGTATATACGCCTATATCTGTAACTAACAACAAAAGCTGCGTAAAATTATGTTAATCTGGCACACAACTTCCAACGTCAGCAACAAAACAGAGGCAACCGACGACAACAAAACTAAAACAACTCAAACAATTCATACAAAATAGTACATTCACTTTAGCTCAAATCGTTGCTAAAAATTTGCTTATGTTTGCAATT
The DNA here is from genome assembly GCA_964058755.1 of Campiglossa producta. NCBI lineage: Eukaryota > Metazoa > Arthropoda > Insecta > Diptera > Tephritidae > Campiglossa > Campiglossa producta. The sequence goes on along the minus strand of CAXKVI010000004.1, from coordinate 111,626,058 downwards.
CTTTTGCCTCGAAACGCTTGAAATTTATGAGCTTTCGCGTATTTGCGTATGATATGTGTGCGTAAATGATAATGATAATCGCAAAATAACAGCAGAACCAGCAAGAATAATACTTGCACCACACCGTAGGTTTAGTATGTATGAATGTAGAAAAAGGGTGGGGAATATTTTCTTTTATTTTTTATTTTATTTGATACATTTTTTTTTTTAATATTTTTATTTTATTTTTTTTTTTGTTTTTGTATTCTTAATACTTCTTTTTTTTCTTAATTTATTTATTTATTTTTATGACTATTTTGTTAATTTACCTTTTTGCATTTTTTATTTGGCTTTAGCTTATTTAATTTGGTTTTACTTTATTTTTATTTTTTTTCATTTTCTTTTTTTTTTTAATTTATTTAAATTATTATTATTTTTAATTTCATTTCTTACTTATTTTATCTCTACTTATTTTATTTTTTCCATTTCATTGTACTATTTTTTGTGTCTTTTTTAATTTTTTTCGATATTTTATTGTATTTTATTTATTTTTGTATTTTTTTCATTATGTTTTTTTTGCATTTTTTAAATTATATTTTATTTTCTTAACTTATTTTATTTTGTTGTAATTTATTTTATTTTAATTTATTTTATTTTATTCTTATTTTTTATTCTATTTTATTTTATTTAATTCTGTATGTATTTTTTTAATTTTTTTAATTTAGTATTTTCATTTAAATTCTATCCTATTTTATTTTACTTTTTTAAATTTATTTTATTTTAATTTGTTTTATGTTATTTTTTTATATTTTTTTTTTTATTTTTTTTTTTTATTTTATTTTATTTTATTGTATTTTATTTTATTTTATTTTATTTTATTTTATTTTATTTTAATTTAGTTGTTATTATTGGTCATTATATTCTGAACTTTGAAAATTTTTGTGGACTTTTGACCTGTCGAATAATTTTTATCAAATTATTCTTCTGAGTTTTTTGGCGAAAACAAGTTGAAAAATGCTACATACAATACCAACTACGATGATTGCAATTTCGATCTTGTTGAAGGATCTTGTCAAACCGCTTTGTATTGTTGCTTTTAGAAAGGTGATGCTAAATTTCTAAAAGCAACAATACAAAGCGGTTTGACAAGATCCTTCAACAAGATCGAAATTGCAATCATCGTAGTTGGTATTGTATGTAGCATTTTTCAACTTGTTTTCGCCAAAAAACTCAGAAGAATAATTTGATAAAAATTATTTTATTTTATTTTATTTTATTTTATTTTATTTTATTTTATTTTATTTTATTTTATTTTATTTTATTTTATTTTATTTTATTTTATTTTATTTTATTTTATTTTATTTTATTTTATTTTTTTTATTTTATTATATTTTATTTTATTATATTTTAACTTTTTTCTTTTTATTTATTTCATTTTATTTTATTTTATTTTATTTTATTTCATTTAATTTTTTTTATTTTATTTAATTTTGTTCTGTATTATTTTATTTTATTTTAATTTTTTTATTTAATTTTATTTTATTTGATTTTTTTTTGTTTCATTTTATTTTATTACATTTTTTTTATTTCATTTTTTTTGTTCTATATTATTTTATTATATTTTAATTTTTATTTAATTTCGTTTTAATTTATTTTATTTTATATTACTTTATTTTATATTTTCATTGTATTTTTTTTTTTTACTACTTTTTTGTTTTATTTTATTTTTTAGTTTTCTTAATTTTTTATTTTTTAACTTTAATTTTTTTTTTTTTTTTTTTCTATTTGTATTTTTTGATTATTTATTTTTATTTGTTTGTATTTAATTTTTTTAATTTTCTTTTGTGTGTTTCTTTATTTTATTTATTTTTTCTTTATTTTATATACTTTTTTTATTAATTTATTTTGTTTTATTTAATTTTTTTATTAATTATTTTTTTTTTTATTTTTTTATTTTTTTTTTTTTGTTTTTTTATATTTAATTTTCTTTTTACTTTATTTTGCTTTGTATTATTTTAGTTTTTTTTTTCTCTTGGTAATAACACTGTGTGCCCCTAAATTGACTCACCCTTTTTCGATGGGCATGAGTAGATAAGTGCTTTGTATGTGACTGCTCCCGCATGAAGCATGGTTTTGTTGAGTCTTATTTATTTGACTGCGGCACGAAATTTTGTTGTTGCGTGCATAACTTTTTTATCTTTTTCATATTTTTTCGGATTCTTGTTGCTGCGCCCATCTCCCAGCGAATAAAGTCGTACTTTTTGAAGTATTGATGGAATGCTGTCGACCGACTGACTGCTGACAACAATAGCTGCAAGCAATATTGCTGTATCGCTATTTTGTATTTATTTTTTTCATACAAACATACATCCATCCATTTGTATTTACATATATACTACGCACAGCTCTAAAACCATGTCGTCCCTTTGTCAAACTATGCAATATGCGCCGAGTGTGATAAGCTCCAAATGCTCCAACGATTATATGACTGCCATATCACAATGTGTTATTTATATGCCTGTGTAAGTAACTCTACTGAAATTGGGACAATGTGTGCATATATGCACACAAAACACACATTTATTTCATTCATTCATTTGTGTTGTTGTTTTTGTTTCCTTTGCCTCTTTTGGATCTGCTCTGTGCCTTTCGTTGGAGCCGCTATGTCTTTCATTGAATCTGCTGCTCCGGTTGATGACACTTTTTGCTTCGCTATCTGTTTTTAGCATTTGTTTTTCTTCAGTTCTATGACAATAAGAAGCACATGCCGACATGGCATGAGATTAAAAAAAAAACGAACAGATGTACATAGCTACATTTGCGCAATGATATTTATGCCTATGACAAAGATTTTCCAGCTCTGATTTGATAAGATTTTGACACGAATATGTACATCACGAAACTAGGAAGCCTTTTCACGCTGACTCTGTGATAGCTTAGAAGAAGGTTGCCTGTAGGGAAATTTAGACTTTGTTGGTGAGATTATTTCAAATGCGACTGTTATAATACCACAACTCGGAAGTGACCGATTTTAACTGAGGACTTGACATGGATTCGACACGTGTAAATTGGAAAATAAATCCCAAAACGCTTTAAGGGTGAGGTCAATCATGAAAGCTTTTCATTTTAAAGTTTAACTTTCTTGCAGGGATGAATAACATAGTTCTCTTCTTCGCATGCCTAAACAACAAAGTACGATCTATTTGACATCAACATTCCTAATAAATATCATCTAACGATGCAACAAAGTAAACAATAATGTGATACCTTAGACATTTAGTGCTGGGGCATATCATTGGGCATAGCGTTTAGATTATATTTGAGCTGAGAAGGCGTGGAGAAATTTTTGTACTTGTTACAAATTTCCCTAGCTCTGGCTGGCATAATCCTACAATTAATTAGTACGAGTATTAGTTAAGTGATATCTAGCGTGCTGATTTGATATGTTGTAATGTAGATAGAAAATATTCGTACTAAGTAATTTACATAGTTACAATTTTAACAGAGAAAGAAAAACTGAACTAGATACCTAACTTGTGTTTGATTGTGTTTTAAAAAAGATCTTCTCAAGTTTTGTTATCAAGTTTTCATCACTAACTAGTCTATTTTGATGTAGGCTATCTATGTAGTTGTCTCCTAGAATCGTGAAAGAAAAGAAGACAAGACAGTTGTTAACAATGTTATAGAAATTATCCAAAACCTGTGCAATTTATTACCAAAACAACAATATACAATTTCGTTCTATTCTTAGAACACAATTTAAGTCGCGTTCGAATCGTTCGAATAATGTATGAAACCAAAGTTCAGTGGTAGTAACAGGTTTTCGAGTTAACCACAATAAGCTTAGAATAACTCAGCGTGTTAACATTTAGACATATTTATAAAGGTGTGTATGCAAATACTAACAGTAGTTATGTGAATATGTTTGTTTTGATTTCATTTACGTATGTATATCATTTAGCAAGATATCTAATACTCGTACATCTTTTGAAAACAAAAAAAAATTTAAAAAAAACGGTCTCTATTGTTGGCGATGACGATAGTAGAGTTATGTCATTCGTAGTTTTGTTATTAGAACTAATGTTGGTCTTTTATTTAATTACATAAAAAGAGACCACGGTTTGATTGTGGGTCAGGCAATATCTTATAGCTTTAAACGAGCTAAACTTGTATATCCGGACTATCTCGGGAACCGCTTTACCGATTTGGATAAAATTTTGAATATAGATAGTATGATTGATTCTAAGACTGTCCACTTGTGGGTTGTCACCTGGGCGGTTTATAGGGTTGCCACCTATCTCAATTTTTTTTTATTTGTAGCAAAATATGCCAATATGGGTATCAAATGAAAGGAATTTTCAGCGACATGCCAACTCAAATATTTTCATGTAGGGTTGCCACCTTACCGCAGTATATTTGTATATCCGGCCTATTTCGGGAACCGCTTGACCGATTTGGATGAAATTTGGCATATAGATAGTATGATTGATTCTAAGACTATTACCTTGGGGGTTACTACTTGGGGGGTTGCCACTTGGGTGAAAGGAATTTTCAGCGACATGCCAACTCAAATATTTTCATGTAGGGTTGCCACCTTACCGCAGTATATTTGTATATCCGCCCTATTTCGGGAACCGCTTGACCGATTTGGATGAAATTTGGCATATAGATAGTATGATTACCTTGGGGGTTACTATTTGGGGGGTTCACAGGGTTGCCACCTATCTCAATTGTTTTAAATTATGGAGTTAGATATGCCAATATGGGTATCAAATGAAAAGTATTTTCGCCGACATACCAACTAAAACATTTTCAAGTAGGGTAGCCGCCCACGGTTACCATTTTACCGTATTGTATTTGTATTGTATGTTTTTGGCATCATATTTGGATTATTTTAGGATCATTTAGAGGTCACTTTGGAATAATTTTGGGGCTATTTTGAGATCATTTTGGGTTAAATTTTGGATTAATTTGGGACAATTTTGGAGTAATTTTCGGATCATTTTGGAGACATTTTGGGATAACTTTTCGGTAATTTTGGGAACATTTGCGGGTCTTTTTGGGGTCACTTTGGGATTATTTTAGGATTATTTCGGGAACATTTTTGGATCATTTTAGGGTACATTTAAGGGTATTTTTGCGGTCATTTGGGAATCATTTTTGGATAATTTTTGGGTCGTTTTGGGTTCAATTTCGTATCATTTTTGGAACATATATGGGTCTTTTTGGGTACATTATGGGATTATTTTTGGAACATTTTTGGATCATTTTGGGATCATTTTAGGGTACATCTAAGGGTGTTTTTGGGGTCATTTGGGAATCATTTTTGGATCGTTTTGGGATCATTTTAGGGTCATTTTGGGGTCATTTTGGGATCATTTTCGAATCATTTTTGGGTCGTTTTGGGTTCAATTTCGTATAATTTTGGGAACATTTCAGGGTCTTTTTGGGATCATTTTAGGATTATTTTTTGGATCATTTTGGGATCAATTTAAGTAAGTAAAGTTAGCGCTAAATTGATAGCACCGAGCAAGCTCCTGCGTGACCGAATACTAAAATATTATTTCACACAGCGGATGGACGAAATGATTTATATAGGTATGTAGCAAACCCAAGAAATCAGGATGCTCCAGTCCAGGGTACGAACGCTTCACCAGATGATGAAAAGAAACTAACACTCCCTTACTCTATGTTTAAGTAGCTGCTTTTGCCATTTTTTTTTCTTTTTTTTTTTCTAAAATTAATCCCTGCATACAAATAATTTCGCTGTAAATTGCTTTGAGGTCGCATAATTTTGTTGATTCAAAAGAACGTGCAACATGATGATTGCTGCAATTGCTTTGCAAATATTTATGCATTTCTAAATATAAATATCTATATAAATATTTTTTGTTTGCAGATATTTTTGTGTACTTTTCGTGCTGTTTTTCATTCACGAACGATATGAAACGCAGCCAAATCAAACAACCTCGAGTTGGAAAACAACCAAATCAAGCAGAGTCGAGTACGTTTGCATTTGCATTTGGCCATTATGAATATTTTTACTTTCTAATTAGTGACGTGCGACTTTGAAGGAAAAATTGCAAATTTCTTCAAATATGAATTGCAATGATTTTTTGACAAAATAGCTGCTACACTTCAGCTCGAGAAAAATTGAAGCGTGCGCGTGAGTTTGTGATGATTAGACTGTGGCACTGTGGTTGTGGTTGCTAGATTTCGTTGTGAAGCCAGCGACAACGTGATGACAACGCACGTTTTGTGCCACTTGGTGTACATCAAAAATAACCGCGCGCAACAAGCAGCTTTTGGTAGATAGAAAAGGGAATGAATCCAGCGCAGAGTGCCGCATAGCAATGGCAGCAAATCAGTGCGACAATTTTTCGATTTTATTTTTTTTTATTTGGAAGACATTTGCGCATCGAAACTGGGTGGTCACGTAAATCATTACCCTTTATGCGGTCTATGCACCGATCTGCCGCATTGCTGATTCGTCGCAATTTATGACTTGTTTATTTTAACTTAAATACGCCAACGACCGTAGCCATCCTTGCAAAAATGTTGAGTAGAAGGTGGCTTGTGGCGAATTGGCATGTGTCGTACAAATTATTTGTTTACTTTTAGTATTTATTTTTTTTTTTTGTATTTTTTCGTTTGCAAATTTGCATAGTTTTGTATGCTACATTTCTAATTTTTGGCGATTTTTTTAGAATTTACTACGCACAAGATATGTAGCTTGAATAACTGCTCACTCAACAGTCGAAGTAGTCTCGAAAAGAGAGATAAAGGAATCCCAAAAAATATTTCGAAATTATCCTAAAATGGTGCCCAGAAAGTTAGGAAAACAGTTCCGAAATATTATCAACAAAGTCCCCAAAACTATCACGAAAACAATCCCTAAAAATTCCCGAAATGATCCCAAAAACAGTCCAAAAATTATTCCGCAAAAGTCCGGAACTGTTCCCGAAATGGTCCCAGAAATGAACTCAATAAAATCCAAAAGTTATTCCGAAACCAAACCCCGAATGATGCTTAAATAGTAACGAATAACAGTCCAAAAACTATCACGAAAAGATCTCCGCAAAGGCTGGAATTGTTCCAGAAATGGTCCTAGAAATTATCCGAATAAAATTCATAAATTATATCTGAATGATGCTAAAATGGCTCCAAAAACCGTCCAGAAACTGTCACAAATAGATCTCCGCAAAATTTCGAGATGTTCCCGAAATGGTCCCAGAAGTCAGCCCAATAAAATCCTAAAATCAAACCCTGAATGATGCTGAAATGGTCCCGAAAAACAGTCCAGACACTATTACGATAAGATCTAAAAAAGTTCCAGAATAAACCCGAAACAATCCGTAAAAAGTGCTGAAACTATCCTCTAAAACTCTTAAAAGAAGAGATCAAAAAAAAAAAAATCCCAAAACATTCTTGAAATGATTCCGAACAAAAATCCAAAATGTTTCGAAAATGATCCCATTAAGATCTTGAAAAAGTCTTTTACATAGTAATTGGTAAGGAATCATAAAGAAGTCCCCACATATTTGAAATATTATGATATTGCCGAATAAAACTAAGTATTCCCGTAGAAGACTATTTTTTTCTTTTTGGTCGATGTCCTGGAAACCGGTTCAGGTAGCAATTTTTGAGTATTTTGCTATAACCTTCTATTTCACGCAATATATGCACTCACTTATTAGGATTAATGAATAGAAACACGCTGGTGAAGACATTGAACCACTTGTAGATTCATTGAAGAACGAAGCAACACTGATTCCCGAATATATTCGTTTAAGAACGAAGCAACATAGATTCGCTAAGGCATGACTACAATCATTTTTATGCGTTTTATTCGCGACTTAAGGTTCAAGTTCGCATAAGACGAAAATGAATATTTCCGAGCCCTCTCTCTAGCCATATTTGAACGATATATATATATAGAATGAAGATGGGATCATCTTCGGAGCATTCGAGCATATTATTCGAGCAGCGAGATTTTGCATATTATGTATATTTCAGAAATATCTAAATTCTCGACAAAGTTTAAATAAGTTGATCTACTCGGGCCCTGTTACAGAACGACACGTGTTCCTCTTTCCTAGTCGCTTGTTTCCCCACCCTCTTCAAGATTCAGCCTACTTCATAAAATCGTAGGTATGAGTAAGAACTTTACTGCTCCCCTGCACTTTGCGCAATTGCTCCATGATTCCCCTTTTGGGTTATAGTTAAGTATAAATATGTTTTGCAATTACTAATTTCAATTTTTATTAAATTGTGCGCAACCAAAGCAATAACGCCAGGAATAACCGCAATATAAAGCATTGAAATTATTGCTTCATTTATAATTAAAAATTCTTAGTTTCAAAAAGCACTTCAATGCAGCAACAGCAGGAACGCCACTCTTTTGACTTTGGTGGCCTGCACGTTTGAAGTTCATTTTGATTGGCTTTATACTTTTTTTTTTTTGGTTAGAGCATAAACTCCACTTGCTTTCCCCCCTTTTTCGCTTGTATTTACAATTGGTTTTTATGGCTTTTTGCAATGTTTATTTAGATTTTTATTTAAGTCTGCCATATGATTTGATTATTTATGAGATTTCGCCATCTTAATGGGCGACGATAGTTCATTTTGTAAATAAACTTAAGTGAAATTGGATAAAATGGAAGTTGAAAAGGATTTGTGGAGTTTTATTTAGGTGTAGTGCAGCAAATACTTTTTTCTAAATCATTTTGTTTTCTAGAATCTAGACTAACGAAGGGTAACTTTAACCTAGTCGGTTTATTCTAAAAGGCGTACATTATTTGTTAACCTTTGAGGGGAGCGAAAAGAGCGAAAAATCCAATAAAAAATTAATCAAATAAGTTGGTATCAATAAATGATAAGAAATAAAATAAAATAATTTTTAACAAATTATTCTTTTGAGCTTTTAGCGAAAACAGTTTGGAAATGCTACAAACAATACCAACTACGATCATTGCAATTTCCATCTTGTTGAAGGATCTTGTGAAATCGCTTTGAATTGTATTGCTAGAAACTTTTCATCACCTTAACTGGGACACGATCCAGTGCATATACCCAAAGCGGTTTGAGAAGATCCTTCAACAAGTTAGTAATTGCAATCATCGTAGTTGGTATTGTTTGTGGCATTTCTAAACTTGTTTTCGACAAAAACTTGAAAGAATAATTTGATAAAAATTATTCGACTACTCAAAATTCCATAACAATTTTCAAAGTTGATTAATTACCAATAATTACAACTAAAATAATTAATTAAAATTAAATTAAATTAAATAAAAGTAGAATAAATATAAAAATAAAACAGAAAAAGAATAAATTAAAATAATATAAAATAAAATCAAAATAAATTAAAAAAAAAAAATTTAAAAATAAAATCAAATAAAATAAAAATAAATAAATAAAACCAAATAAAATAAAATAAAACAAAATTAAATAAAACCAAATAAAATAAAAAATAAAACTAAATAAAATAAAATTAAAAAAAAAATAAAATAAAATAAATTTAAAAAAAATAAAATAAAATAAAATTAAAAAAAAATAAAATAAAATAAAATTTAAAACTAAAATAAAAAAAAATAAAATTAAAAAAAAATAAAATAAAATAAAATTTAAAACTAAAATAAAATAAAAAAAAAATAAGATAATAAAATAATATAAAATTATATAAAATAAAATAAAATAAAATGTAATAAAATAAAATAAAATAAAATGAAACCGAATAAAATAAAATAAAATTAAAAAAAATAATATAAAATTAAAAAAAATAAAACAAAATAAAAAAAAAAAAAAATAAAATTAAAAAATTTAATTAAATGAAATTAAAATAAAAAATAAAATAAAATAAATTGAAATAAAATTAAATTAAAAAAAAAATAAAACCAAAAAAACAACTGATGGCCATCGCCACCAACAGGTTATCATAACCTCTAACGAGATTTTTGCCGAGCTTCTCTTTCCAACTTGTGGTGTGTTGCTTTTGAGTTTTTCCTACAAGTTGGCGGGACCTACAGTTTTTTGCCGACTCCGAACGGCACTTGCAAAGCAAATGAATTTTTCGCTGAGAAGCTTCGCATGACAGAAATACACCCGGAGAGTTTGCCAAACTACTGCCGAGGGGCGACCCCGTTTAGAAAAATTCTTTTTCTAAATTATTTTTGATGTTACTTTTGCCGGCCATCGAACCGCCACGATTTGGTGTAGAAGGCCGAACACTTAACCGCTACACCACGGCGGCCAAACCAAATAAATTTAAAAAAAAATAAAATTAAATTAAATTTAAAAAAAATTAAAAAAATATTATTTTTTTATAAAATAAAATCAAATCAAATAAAATAAAAAAATAAAAATAAAACCAAATAAAATAAAACCAAATAAATTAAAAAAAAAATAAAATAAGATAAAATAAAATAGGATAAAATAAAATAAGATAAAATAAAATAAAATTAAAAAAAAATAAAACCAAATAAAATTAAAAAAAAATTAAATAAAATTAAATTAAATTAAACTAAAAAAAAATAAAATAAAAAAACTTGAAAAAAATAAAATTAATATATAATTTTTTTTTTATAAAATAAAATAAAAACAAAATAAAAACAATAAAATAAAATTTAATTAAATAAAACCAAATAAAAAAAATAAAAAAATTAAATAAAATATAATAAAATAAAACAAATAAAAAAAATAAAAAAAATGGAACTAAAAAAATAAAAAAATAAAACCAAATCAAATAAAACCAAATAAAATTGAAAATTAAATTAAATTAAAAAAATAAAATAAAAACAATTAAAAAACAGTAAAATGAAATAAAATATAATTTTTTTTTATAAAATAAAATAAAAACAAAATAAAATAAAAAAATAAAATAAAATCTATTTAAAAAAAAACCAAATAAAGAAAAAATAAAATAAAAAATTAAATAAAATAATTTTATTATTTAAATATAAAAAATAAAATAAAATAAAATAAAATTTAATAAAATAAAATACAATACTAAAATAAAATAAAACCACAGAAGGATACTACCTACCAAAGCTCATTCAAGTCTAAAAATTTGATATGAAAAGACCTACATACATACATATACCCGATTTCTTAATTTCACTATTTTCTTAACCAAATTACAATTTGCGCTTCACAGATCAACTACCTTGACTTTCACGCAAGATAACCTTAAATTTGTATAAATTTTCCATGAAATAAATTCAAAGTGCAGATCGTGCACGATTTTAACCATAAAACTGCATTAAAAAGTAATTTTAATAAATTATTTGTCAGCATTTTAAAATTTTTATTTACTTTCATTTCGTTTTGTTATTTTTTGCAGCAAAAACAAAGTACCCAAACATCAAATAAATATTTAAATTTAACAAATTACCCCAACTCCATAAGAAAGTCATCACTTCGAGCTAAAACTCACTGACACTTGCTGTATGTACAGCTGACAATTTAAGACAAGCAGATTGTGTATCATTTGATTGCAAGATTGGCCATAGGAGACAGAAGTAGTCGATGGCACGATGAAGTGGTAGCGCGTGGTAGGAGGGGTTGCCTGCATCAAAAACCGGCAGAAAAGCGTTAAAAGAGCTCAAAGTAAAAAAAAAAAACATAATTTATGGAGTTAAATAATACCTAAGGCACTTTATACGAAAGTCAGTTTTAAAGGAGAGATGCACATGCGAAGATATCGAGGCAAAACATTTGAGCCGCAAGTACCATTAACAGCAGCAGCTCTATCTATGGATAGCACGAGTCATTCAGTAGATACTCTAGGTGCGAGTTTGTGAAAATTAATTCAAAATTTATGCACAAAAACATTATTAAGACGACAGGTGTTTGGATGTGTGTGTGTGTGTGTGGTAAGTAGGGTTTGGCTGCATGTGTGCGTTTACGTAGCGAAATGTGTGTCACTATGATGTTGAGGCAGGTTAGACTAAACTTTTGAAGGAGGTTGCTCTATCTCGATGTTTTTAAACAAAATGACGAGTAACTAAAATAAAACAAGCCACCAAGTAGCAATGATCGACACATTTGAACTATAGTGAAACTCTATCTGATTAGATTTCCCAAATGAATTTCTATCACTGCCGCTTTGCAAATAGCTAAGTCACTATCCAGATTTTGCTAATAAATACCATATAATGTCAACATACTCAAACACTTTTTGCTCAACCCAATAACCGAGCCCCCTTTCCCCATACAAAAAAGCTCTTTAAATGTGACTACACCTCAACTGGAAAATCGATTAAACGTTGTGGGTAATTGAATCAATTGAAGTTGTTTCATTCGTTTTTTGTTATCTCAAGTATTTCTTTTTTTGCACCATTTTGTTGTCGATGTTGTGACGGATAACATAACATGTGCCATTTGAAGCACTGTAGATCCGCTCGATTTTGTTTATTGATAAGTGGCACACATGTTAGGCGCGTCAAAAGTAGGTGACGTGTGCCGCCGCCCAGTTGGTGCTTCAAATTGCTTTAAATAATTGCACGTACATAGCTCATGTGGCATGCCTCAACAAAACAACTGTTGCAATCAATATGCTGCAGCATAACATAAAGTTTAATCGAATGCGATTTCACTGATTGATCGCGTTGATGAAAATGATCCTTTTGATTAGAGAAGCATAACGTGTTAACTATATTTAATGATGACAATGTGAAAGTTCATTTTACATTCCAATGAATAAATGTTTGTATAAATATTGATTGGCAACGGATGTGGAGTCAGCGCTTGTGATTTGATAAGGAATTTTTATATGAGACTTCTTTATAAGAAATATAATTGTCAGTTAATTAAACATTGGCTTCTGTTTTTTATTGAGTGTGAACAATTGACATGAAAGATCCGTGAAATAGATACAACTTTCAGTGGGCTTAAAGATTTTTTTCTTTTTTTTAAATAATAAAAATAAAATAAATAAAAAATCATAAAAGTAAAATAACTCAAAAATAAAAAAAAATATGTAAAGAAAAAAAAAATAAGATAAAATGTAAAAAATAAAAATAAAATAAAATAAAATAAAATAAAATAAGATAAAACATAAAGTAAAACAATATAAAATAATATAAAATCAATAAAATAAAATAAGATAAAAAATAAATAATAAAAAAAAACAAAAAAATATTAAAAATAAAATATTTAAGACTAAAAGATGATAAAAATAAATAAAATAAAATAAAATAAAATAAAATAAAATAAAATAAAATAAAATAAAATAAAATAAAATAAAATTAAAAAAAAATTAAATTAAATTAAAAAAAAAAAAAAAATAAATTTAAGTAAAATAAAATATATTAAAAAAATAAAATAAAATAAAATAAGATAAAATAAAATAAAATAAAATAAAATAAAATAAAATAAAATAAAATAAAATAAAATAAAATAACATAACATAAAATAAAATAAAATAAAATAAAATAAAAAAAAAAATAATATATAATAAAATAAAATAAAATAAAATAAAATAAAATAAAATAAAATAAAATAAAATAAAAAAAAATAAAAAAATAAAATAAAATAAAATAAAATAAAATAAAATAAAATAAAATAAAATAAAATAAAATAAAATAAAATAAAATAAAAAAATAAAATAAAATAAAATAAAATAAAATAAAATAAAATAAAATAAAATAAAATAAAATAAAATAAAAAAAATAAAATAAAATAAAATAAAATAAAATAAAATAAAATAAAATAAAATAAAATAAAATGAAATAAAATAAAACAAAAAAAAATAAATTAAAAATAAAAAAAAAATAAAAAATATAATGATTAAAATAAAATAATACACAAATAAATAAAAAATAAAATAAAATGAAATAAAACAAAACGAAATAAAAGAAGAGTTTATTCAAAGCTTTAATTGGTCTCTTAAAATTTAACAATTTTATATAAAAATGAAAAATATAAAATAAAATAAAATAAAGTAAAAAATAAAATAAAATAAAATAAAATAAAATTAAAAAAAAATAAAATAAAGCAAAATAAAATGAAATAAATTAAAATAAAATAAAATAAAATAAAATGAAGTAAAATAAAGTAATCAAAAAAATAGAATATAATATAATAGATTAAAATAAAATAATAAAAAAATAAATAAAAATAAAATAAAATAAAACAAAATAAAACAAAATGAAATAAAATGAGAGTTTATTAAAGCTTTATTGGTCTCTTAAAATTTACTAATTTTATATACATAAAAATAAAAAATATAAAAAAAAATAACATACATAAAAAAAAATAATAATAAAAACAATCCAAGAAGTCTAAGTTCGGGTAAACCGAACATTAAATACCCAGCGGTAGTTTTCATATGATTTTCAAAATATTCCATCTCGGAAGTGGGTGTGGTTGGGAAGCGATTTCGTCCAATTACTATCAGGTACTTATAAAAAACTAATGGCGGCGATATACCAACAGGTCATCATAACCCCTAACGAGATTTTTAGCCGAGCTTCTCTTTCCCACTTGTGGTGTGTTGCTTTTGAGTTTTTCCTACAAATTGGCGGGACCTACAGTTTTTTGCCGACTCTGAACGGCACTTGCAAAGCAAATGAATTTTTTGCTGAGAAGCTTCTCATGGCAGAAATACACCCAGAGAGTTTGCCAAATTACTGCCGAGGGGCGACCGCGTTTAGAAAAATCCTTTTTATAAATAGTTTTTTATGTTACTTTTGCCGGGCATCGAACCGACACGACTTGGTGTAGGAGGCCGAACACTTAACCGCTACACCACGGCGGCCGCCGGTATACTCCCTATTATTCTAGTATTCCTGTGGCGGTGCCACGCCCACTATACAAAATTTATGGAAAATCATAAGAGAATGCCCCTGGTCATTCAGCTTTTATCATTTTAGCCATTTCAGCTACCGAGATATGTCAGTTTATGTGATTTTCGAAATTTTTGATATCGAAAAAGGGGGCGTGGTTATTATCCGATTTCGCACATTTTCAATAGCAAACTACCTTGGCCAGAAAGTAACTTGCACTCAGAAAAGAGTTACCTTATTTCAAGGAAAAATTTCCCTTATTTGGCTCCAAAGACATGGCTTCCTTAATATATGTAAATACTTTTTTCCTTACATTGAGGAAAAAAGTCTTTAAATTGAGGAAAAAGTCTTTAAATTAAGAAATATTTTACTTATGTTAAGGAAGCTATGTCTTTGGAGCCAAAATAAGGAAAATCTTTTCTAAGTGTGTATACGAAATTTCATGCAAATATCCCAATTTTTACTCAAGTTATCGTGTACACGGACAGGCGGACAGACGGACGGACATGCCTTAATGTACTCCTCTTTTCAACCTAAGAACTTTTATTTATGGAACTCTATATCTATCTCGATTATTTTGTGCCGTTACGTAGTACAGTTATGTGAACAAAATTATAATACCCTTATACAAGTACTAGTACGCTGGGTATAAAAAAAAATTTAAAACTAACAATTAAATTTATATTTCTGTAGTTGAGTAACATTATAATAACTTCTAATTTCAAGGTGCGATTCATTAAGTACATTCATATGTATGTACATTCTACATATATGAATTAGTATTATCATTACATATATACAAAACTATTGAATGGTATTATGCACTTAAATTGATGAATGATTGATTATTTTAACGCTGAAACAATTTTTACCATTTTTTTTTTTTTTTTTTTTTTTTTTTTTTCAAAAATCATACCAATATGTTATTTCTGACACTGTGGTTTAATCAATTTGGTTTGCTTCGAATGCGCGCTTAAAACTCAGCTCAATTGACTAATGACCAACATTCAACTAGGCGTCAAGCAACAAATCAGTTTTACAATTTTGTTAAGATTAAATATCAAATTCAAGGTTCTAGTAAACGAGTACATAAGGCAGAGATAATAGAAAATTATGTAAAAAAAAAAAATAATCGAATGAGGCCAAATATTTATTAAGTTATACCTATAATAAAATGAGCCTAATCCTGCTTAACAAGTCAACACAATATCAACTCAAGACATATCTAAAGCAGTTGAACAAAAACGATTTAAGTACTAATGGTGTTAACCGGAATGGACGCATGTGTGAAATAAAAGACACAAAATAAATTTAAGATACAGATAAATTTAAATAAATACGTAAATAATATAAATAAGTAAACTTGTTGCTAGCGTCAAATTCTGTTGTTTAAAGTGTAAACAAAACAAATTTCTACGTTTGTGTGACCGAAATGAAAACAAGATGCGGAAATTGAGTGTGACTAAAGATAAATATACAAAAGTAGTGAGAAGAAGAAATGTACAAAAAATCGTGCAAGTTATTGTATGTTGACATAAATCGCGTATTGAATTTGACAAGCATATCAAGGTTTGAAGCAGATTATGATATTCAAATATCGATGATTGTTTATATATTACTGATGTACATAAATTTAAGTTAAAATTTGTATATCACAGAGTTGGTACACTGAACCAAAAAAGTTCATGTTTCCAAAGAAAAAGTACATGGATTTTAAGAATTGTTCATTGAAACCTCTCCAAAGAACTTTATATACATAAGTACTTATTCTTAGAATATGTAAACAAATCCTCAGAAATCATGAGTTCATTCATAAATTGTAAAATAATTGTCTTAGAATCTATCAGATTTTTCTTTTATTCTAAGAAATATCAGTTTGAACTTCTATGAAACTTTTTTCTTAAAAAAACATGTACGTTTTTGGTTCAGTGTATGAAAAATAAATAGAGACCACTTTTAAACATCAAACTAGCCAGGCAACATACTATTTGGGCTTAGTGTAAATACTATCTTTGAAGTAGTTTGCGACTAGTTGGTTTTACTGCAGGGATTAAAACAAATTGGAAGCAGGGATGTGAAATGTGGACTTTTCCTACCAAACCTGATAGGGTTTTTCCCTGTTGGCAGGGTGGTAGAACGTTTAGAATTTTGATAGGTTTTTACCTTCTATAAAATGACATCACTGTCTTGCTGCAAAGTCAAATTCTGCACGGTCAAGTGTCATTCTTGTGTGAAGAAGAAGGGGTTTCCTTAGCAAAGATGTTTGGACACTTTTAATCCAGAACTTCTTATCATGTTTTTTTTTTTTATTGGATTGGTATATGGCCCAGAATCATTGACAATATCAGGGGAAGATGAGATAGCCCTTGGAGTATTTGGGAGAAAAGTTCTCCTAAAGATTTATGGTTTTACTATGGAATGGGCAAAGAAGCTTCAACCCAAAAGGTTTTCCTAACGTCACTCGAATTTGGCAGCAGAGGAAGTGGGAGGTCTTTAATGAGATGGAAAAAACCGGTTGAGGATGACTTGACCTCCCTTGGGGTTTCAAAATGGCGCCAGTTATCGCCAAAATGGAATGATTGGCGTGTTTTGATAGGCAACGGCCAAAATCGCCTATACGGTAAAGCTGCAATAAATGATGATGATGATCTTATGTGTCCTGCGGGTTAGGGGTTTAGAATATGCCCGAGGTAGGTATGCATGTCGTAATACGAAATCGTTCATAAGATAGTCGGGATAATACCAAACAGCGCAATTCACCGGAACGTACCGGATTCATATCCGGCAAAGGAATGTCAAGATCAGTACAACACTGCCTGGTCCGTCATGTAAATTTTTTAAAGTGGATTTTCCGACTAGGCAGGGCGAAGTATTGCTACAACGAAAACAACAACATGATCATGCCAAACTGAATTTTTTAAATCTGATTGAGCTCAGATTACTAGAGAATGTCACACTAGGGTGGGTTGAAATGTAGGGGAGGAGAAAAGCCGAAAAGCTCCCAGTTAGGAAAATGCTTTATATGATGTTCTATCCCGTATCTATATGAATTTAAAAGTTTCATTGAAACTTTGCCGTCAAATCCGGGGGATCAAACTTTTAGACCTATAGTTTTTTTTTAGCAAAGTAGCTAAAAATGATCCATACACTCAAAAAAGAGTTTCTTTATTTCAAGGAAAAATTTCTCTTATTTAGCTCCCTTGGGAAGAAAAAATTAAGGAATATTTTACTTAGTTTAAGGAAGCCATGTCTTTGGAGCCAAAATAAGAAAATTTTTTCTGAGTGTAGAACATTTTCCACAATGGTGATTTTAATAATAACAGAAATGTTCCTACTCTAATGCCACAGTATCTATTGAAGTATTTTTCTAACATGATTTTATAAAACCCAGATATAAGAGACGAGGAAAAAACTTATAAAAAATGTTGATGCTTTGAAAAAAACAATTGGTAGGATAAATGCCATTTTGGTAGGTTTTCAGATGGGTTTTGGTAGGAAAAAAATTCCAAAGTGGCAACCCAGATTGGAAGTGAAGAGCGCGGCCAAAATCTCGGCGGCCGAGATGTAGCGGTAGTGTGTTCGTCCTACTATATCAAGTTTTCGAGGATCTCAAACCGGTAAAATCATCATCGAACAAATTCTTTAGAAACAAGTTTTTCTAAGTGGCGTCCGCCCCTCGACAGTGGTTTGGTAAACTGCCCGTGTGCATTTCTGCCATGAAAGGCTTCTCAACAAAACCAAAAAAACGTATTTTACGGGGATCACTTAGTTTTATTCGGGAAGTTGTAGGAACCTTTTTGGATCCGTTTGGAACTGCTTCGAAACTTTTTCGGCACAATTTTGGTATTATTTCTGGAATATTTTCAGAGGATTTCTGGGACCATTTAGTAATTGATTTTGGAACTTTTTAGCGACTTTTCCGGATTTTTTTTCGAAATTTTTACGAGATCACTTCAAAATAATTTTGGGACAACTTTTTTGAAAGCAGTTCGAATTTGTTTTCGCAGCTTTTTTGAGATTATTATGAGTTTACTTCGGAACCATTTTATGGTCACTTCAGGGTTGTTTACGGTCCTTTGTTTGATATACATATGCCCTCAATGTTTTCGGAAACGTTTCGATTTTGATGTCTGCACTTTTACAGATCGTTTCGGTATTATTTTTTAGAGACTTCATTGGTTATGGTTTCCGGGATAAGTTGGGTACCATTTTGGAATTATTTTTGTTTGTTTTTTTTTTTTGTTGTTTCGGGGCAAGAACTTTTTTCAGAATCTTTTTTGGATAATTTCGGAACCTTTTCGGTATTGTTTTTAAGAGTTTTTCGTGATCACTTCGAAACCATATTGGCACCAATGCAGGGTTGCTTTTGGTACTTTGTTTGAATTGTTTCGGGATTGTTTGCGGGACCATTTCGATTAATCATGAGTTATTTTTCACAACTGGTTTCGATATCATTTATAAAATAAATTTTTGATTTTTATAGGGATTATTTTCTTGGCTCTTCGGATTCACTTCCAGATTATTTTTGGAACTTTTCAGGGATCATTTGCGAACATTTTCGGGATTTTTTCGGTACTTTTTCGAGATCCCTTAGAAAACATTTTGAGATCAATTCGTTATTGTTTACGGGATAACTTTTGACTTTTTCGATACTATTGCGCCATTGTCCGAACTCAATCAAGATATTTCAACGACAATTTTCTGTAATTTCTTTATCTCTATAATATAATGAAATTTCAAATTTCTGTCTGTCTCTATGTTTGTTGATGTATCACTAAAAAACTGTTGAATGGAATCGACTGAAGGTGTCGCCATTGTATTGGTAAAAGTTCAACTTGAGATTTAAGACATCCCTTATTTCGATAACTCACCATGTTTTAGAGTTATCGACCAGAATGTGGACCGGGGGTGACCAAAAATATGTTAGTACAATATGGGTATCAAACGAAAGCTGTTAACGAGTGCTGTCATAAGCAATGTGATTAATTTAAATATCTCAGCTGGTTTCGGAAATATCTTCTGATTTTTAGAGAAATTTCTGTCTTTGAGTTGACACCGATATATTAGCCGCTCGAGGTTAAAAGCATTACATTTTGTATAATTTTTACTTACTACAAAAACAAAGGATTTTATTTCCTTCCTCCAAAACTCACTTCTTAACACCAAAGAATTTCCGTTGAAAGAAATAAATTACTCACAACTTAAAAAAAGTTCTCACTTCAACATCTCATAAAAACTGCAAACTTTAAATTAAGTTTTTATTCTTGCTATCATCTGCAAACACCAAGTTCAAGTATTAACTAAGAAATTGCACATCAACCAACTTTAATATGTTTCTTTGGCGGAGCTGCGCTTATAGCTGCGACTAGCACTTTCAAACTCCATTAACTTTCTTTTAAATCCAAGGATTACCGCAAAATATTGAAACAAAAATATATATTTAAGTTTAACAAATTTACTTTTATATTTTTTATTGTGTTTTTTTTTTCTGCTACTCATTGAGTTCTACGTATGGTACCTTAACATTGAGAACACACTTTGGATATTTCATTACAAAACTTTCTTTGGCAAGCAGTAAACTTATTGGTATGTTGAGATTCACTCACATTGACTGTCTAAGAAATTGATAGAGATGTTTGGTTTTTTTTTTTTTTTTCTGTTTGCATTCGGTTGTTGGTTTTTTTTTTCTTTTGCGTTATTGATACCTAAGGGCGGGATGGGGCGTTCATTTGAGTGTGTTGTAATTTTATCAGCTGCTACTATTTTTCCACAATTTAGCTTTTTGCAGTGTAACTAAATATTTTGCACTTTGGAAAGTGTTTTTTTTTTTTTTTTGTTTTGCTTTGTCTTTTGCATTCTGCCCTTCTTTTGTCATGTTAGCTTAACGCGCCCCATCCCCGCACGCCCACTTTCACAAAAAAACTTCAAACCTTTTTGTGCGTGTCTACTCATCGTAGTTCAACTTCATTTTTCGAGTCTGTGTGGATGGCTTAAGGCAAGCCCCGGCAGCTAGTGGGTCCGAAAATCTGAGAAGCAAATTCACACAGACGCTTTGCTTGGCCTTTCGAACAATGGTCGCACTGACTAAACAATGGATGTCTTTGGTTATGTTCAGTCGCTCACTTGCAAGCAACGACTTAGCAATATATGTACGTTGTTGCTTCTACGCTTGCTAGTGAGCGAAGAGCAAAAACAGATAAAACAATTTTATTGGTGTGATGAACGCTTTTTCACTAATACATCCTCGATTTTATTTCTGTCGGGGCCTGGCTTAGGAAACCCTACATACCTTAACATGTATGTATGTCTGTATTTCACGTCTATGTAGGGAGGATAAGGGTAAGTGATAGGCACAATAGTACAGCTTACGACCGTTTTTTTCTTTTGTTACAAAACTCTAGTTACTCAAAGTTGCAATTGTTGGCAACTCAATAAAGCTGAAAAGAAAACAAAGCTATGATGTGGAACAGTCAATTGTGGCTCAAAGGAAAGGTTTACTAAAACAAGAGAGAAGGTATTTGGAAAAACAAATTGCATTGTTGCACTATAGCACTGCTAGTTTGACTTTAAACGTGTATACATTTTTATTAGAGTGAGCCAAAAAAATATTTAAACTTTACTTGGCTAAATAAAGAAAAAATCAGTGCGATTGACCAAGTAACAAAACAAATATGAGCCAACAAAAATGTTAATCCGAAAGTGCTATCTTTGCTATTTTTGATAGACAAAAAATTGTGTGTACTACAGCATGCTACACCTTCTAACTATAATAAAATGAGAGCTTGAAGTATTTTTGATCGAGTCCAGAAAAAAATATTTGCTCATATTTGCCCCTCTTTACGTAAACTTCATTTCATGACGAAAAGTCACTTAAAAAATTTCATAACAGTGAGAAAAATTGTACGTATACGAAACCAATAATTTTGTTGTTGTTGTGGTTTATTGCACCATTAAAATCGAATCGAATATGTGGGACGCAGCGGCAGACGCATCAGCACCCAAAATATTTCCATACCAGATATTGTGAATTTAGTGCAGATGAAACTATGTGACTATGTTTTATGTTTTTCCTTCACCATACATATATCTACGTATCTACCTAAATGTGTATCTCTATTCCAAAAAGATGCACAATGTATGTTCACTACATTCATTGTCAGTTTTATTAATGTTCTATTGAATAGTTAAAACTTTTGTATATTCACAGTACATTTGGCAGTCGGTATCAAAATGTAAATTACTTATTGTTCTGCTATTTCAGTTGTAGTTTTATGTGCGCAAATGCCTTCATTCATAGAATATATTGCATACATACCTACAGCTATTCACATATGATATTACCCTACACTATCTATTGTGGAATGACAAAAACATTCATTTAGTTGGTTTTTCTATGCTTTGCAAAAATCTACATTTATTAGCTTTTCCAGAATAATGGCGCTTACATGAGATGACACAATGGCGTCCAGCCTTTTTATGTTCTTACATAAATGCAAAAATGTAAATTATACCAATGTATATCACATATATTTTATCACAGACAATCGCCGGTCCACCAGAGAAATAATAATAGTAGTATTGAAATATAATTCATTTACTGATAATTTCATTATCGTAAATACACTTAAAAAAATGGTTGACAAAAATCTAAATTCAAGTCTCAGTGAAGGCAATAAAAGAATTCTGTAAAAATTAGAAGATTAGCAGATCGAAATGGCAATCACCTACACATTTATATTTTTCATTAAATTTTTTTGTTCTATTTTATTTTTTGTTAAAGTTTATCTGGTTTTATCTTGTTTAATTTTTGTTTTTACTTTTTTATTCTATTTTTTTATAATGTTTGGTTTTTTTTTATTTTAATTAGTTTTTTTATTCATTTTTATTTTAATTTTACTTGATTTTATTTCTTTTTAAAATTTTTTTTATCAAATTTTATTTTAAATATTTTTTTATTTTTTTATTTTGATTAAATTTGTTTTATTTAATTTTTTTATATAGTTTTATTTTAGTTTGTTTTGTATTTTTTATTTTGTTTTACTTTATTTTATTTAATTTTGATTAATTTAAGTTATTTTATTTTAATTTATTTATTTTTTTATTACATATTTTTTTTTTTATTTTTTTATATTATTTTATTTTATTTTATTTTATTTTTTTTATTTTATTTTATTTTTTTTATTTTATTTTATTTTATTTTTTTATATTATTTTATTTTATTTTATTTTATTTTTTTATTTTCTATTCTATTTTATTTTATTTTATTTCAAGTTTCTTAAATTTTATTTTACTCTATTTTGTTTAGTTAAATTTAATTTTATTTTATTTTACTTTATTTTGCTTTATTTTATTTTATTTTATTTTTTTTTATTTTTTTTTGTTATTTTATTTTATTTTACTTTAAATTTTATTTTAAATTTTATTTTTCTTTAGTTAAATTTAATTCTATTTTATTTTACTTTATATTGCTTTATTTTATTTTATTTTATTTTATTTTTTTTTATTTTTTTTTTGTTATTTTTTTTATTTTAAATTTTATTTTAAATTTTATTTTTTTTTAGTTAAATTTTATTTTATTTTATTTTATTTTAAATTTTATTTTAAATTTTATTTTTTTTAGTTAAATTTTATTTTATTTTATTTTATTTTATTTTATTTTGTTTTATTTTATTTTATTTTATTTTATTTTATTTTATTTTATTTTATTTTATTTTATTTTATTTTATTTTATTTTTTTTATTTTATTTTATTTTATTTTTTTTGTGTTATTTCATTTTTTTTTTTTAATTTTTTTATTTTATTTTTTTTATTTTATATTATTTTATTTTATTTTATTTCATATTACTTTATTTATTTTTTTTATTTGACAACTTGAATTTATTTTGGTTGATTTCGTTTTGTTGTGTTTTATTTTATTTTCCGGTGAGCCTTAAATTTAATCCATAGTCAGTCTGAAAGTAAATAGGATATAAGCATACTTAATGTGTATATTACAGCACTTCATTCTAACAATATTCGTATGCTTTTACTTGAACAAATAGCGATAAAGACGAGTGCAGAAAGCGCAAAAATTGCAACTTGAGCTGGTGAAAGAGTTTCGAGTGTGCTATAAATTCACTCGTCACACAGCGAACAAATGGATTCAGCCATACAAACAAAAAAAACCAACGCTGTTCACTCATATGTGCGAATTAAAGAAATCTATGAGTTACTCATGTCAACTCGTCCGATAGTTGTAATCGAAATCGTTCAAATATAAAGGGCCGAATATAACTATAAGTGTATATAGTTGGCATGGAAATCCCCGTACTCAATTTTCCCCATGTTTTCTGTTTCTTTCAAGGCAATAAGTTACTCATACGCCCTGACAGACGAATGTGGTATTATCTAAATAATTTAAATTTTAATCAAAACTCATTCACACTCAGTCTACAATTTTAAATCAAAAACACAAACTACAAAGCAAGTTGCTTCAATCATTTATTAGCAACATAGAGTTTAGTGCAGAGAACTGCAATTATTTTGCTCACAACTGCAAAACTCATTTAGGTTGCCTAGTACTAACTATTTACTGTTGCAGCAACATATCTGAACAGAGTACATCTGTTTTCTACACACAACATCTACGTATGTATGTACATTTAGCTCGTGCTTTTATTTGTGTTGTAGTTGCAAATATGTGCATACATTTGTAAATAAACATTTATTGTTGTTTTCCCTTGACGCTGGATAATTGCATGCGCGATGGGGCATATCGAATGTTGTTGCAAGTTGTTCCGTTAAACGAATGCTGAGGCAAATACCAAAGAGAAAAACAAGAGCCCAAAGTGGCATTTAAAAACAAATGCGGAGCGACAAAAACGAACAAAGTATAGAGAAACGAAAAGTAGCGTCAGCTGAAAGTAGCAGTGGCAAACAAACGAAGTTGAAGTTAAAATGAAAATACCAGCAAACAACAATCAAACAAATGAACAGAGCAAGCAACCAAGCATTCAAGTGGCTGCTAGACTGACAAACAGCCAACTCAACAGACTGCCATTAGCAATAGGCCTAGCACGATTCTCTGCTGAAATGCATTGAACAGGCGCTGCAGGAGGCGCATGAAAAACAGTGTTTAATTTTGAGATGATGATGAATCAAATAAGCCTTAATAGAATAAAATAAAGTAAATAAAAATAGAATAAAATAAAGTAAAAAAAAAAAAAAAAAAAAATAAAATAAAAATTAACAAATTAAGAAATAAATAAAAATAAAAAAAAGAATAAAAAAATAAATAAAAAATATAAATTAATGAAAATACTTATTTAATGGAAAAAAATTTAAATAAAAAAATAATATAATAAAACAAAAAATAAATAAAAAAATAAATAAATGAAAAATAAAATATAGTAACTAAAAATTTAAAATAATAAAAAATAAAATAAAATAAAATAAAATAAAATAAAATAAAATAAAATAAAATAAAATAAAATAAAATAAAATAAAATAAAATAAAATAAAATAAAATAAAATAAAATAAAATAAAATAAAATAAAATAAAATAAAATAAAATAAAATAAAATAAAATAAAATAAAATAAAATAAAATAAAATAAAATAAAATAAAATAAAATAAAATAAAATAAAATAAAATAAAATAAAATAAAATAAAATAAAATAAAATAAAATAAAATAAAATAAAATAAAATAAAATAAAATAAAATAAAATAAAATAAAATAAAATAAATAAAATAAAATAAAATATAAAAAATAAAATAAAATAAAATATTTTGCTCTTCAATTGCGTTATGTGTCTCGAAAAATTTATTTTGACTCAAATATGTATCTTTGCGACAACCCACTGTACTCTCTCCGTTGCACCATCCTTTCTCAGCTCGCTTTGTTAGCGCCTCTGCGAAGTTTTCATTTGATTTTGTCTTGCTGCTGCATCCACCTCGTAGCTCAGTGCATTGTCGAGGAAATTATGCTTTTTGCGCCAAGTGCACGGTCAGCTAACAGACATTAGTACAAGGCGTACGTGCTTACATAGCTACCAAAAGATATACATATAAGTATTCAAGTTCTCACATTTGTACACCGTTTCTGGGAATGCCTTTAGTTTAGTGGCTGTACAAATGTGTCTTTTTTCAACCCATTTGCTCATATCACGCCATAGAAGCATAGAAGCAGCAGCAGCACCAAGTGCTTCAAGTGCAGTGCTACAACTGCTCCAACTGTTAATGGCAATAGAATTTAAAGCGGCATTTTGTATTTGTTCGCTTTGTTGAGTTCGTTATCTCCATTCTGTGGCTACATAAATTACAATTCCTCGGTGGAGTAACTCTTTCGCGCGGTATGTTTATGAAATTATAGCTGCCGAGATTGAAATGCTGAGGTGTCCATTAAAATCTGGTTTACAAAACTTTTGTGGAACGTTGGCTTGTTTGAATGTGTGTGTGTTTTGTTGGTGGAAAAACAAGTGGGTGGTGCTGCCTGATTGCTATTTCGTTGGGAGCTTCACAAACTAAAATGGCATAGAGCTGAGAAAATACATTTATCAGGAAATGCTACGCTTTGTATTCCAGTTAGACATGGAATTAAGGACTGTTACATTTGTTCAGTACAGAGTATCTAGTCATTAGATGGTGGAACTAACTCGAGCATGCCATGAAATTTGAATATATGCAGATAAATTGTGTTTAAAGCTTCCCAGCAGCTTTCAGATTTTCTTAATGTGAAAGCTTGAACTAGGACACTATATTATTTTTTTCTATTTAGTCGAACTCAGTTAAATAAAATAAAATGAAACAAAATTGAATAAAATAAATTAAAATGAAATAAAATAAACTAAAATAAAATAAAACGAAATAAAGTAAAATAAAATACAATAAAAAATAAATAAAATAAAATAAAATAAAATAAAATAAAATAAAATAAAATAAAATAAAATAAAATAAATAAAATAAAATAAAATAAAATAAAATAAAACGAAATAAAATAAAATACAATAAAAAATAAATAAAATAAAATAAAATAAAATAAAATAAAATAAAATAAAATAAAATAAAATAAAATAAAATAAAATAAAATAAAATAAAATAAAATAAAATAAAATAAAATAAAATAAAATAAAATAAAATAAAATGAAATAAAATAAAATACAATAAAAAATAAATAAAATAAAATAAAATAAAATAAAATAAAATAAAATAAAATAAAATAAAATAAAATGAAATAAAATAAAATACAATAAAAAATAAATAAAATAAAATAAAATAAAATTAAATTAAATTAAATTAAATTAAATTAAATTAAATTAAATTAAATTAAATTAAATTAAATTAAATTAAATAAAATAAAATAAAATAAAATAAAGTAAAATAAAAAAAAATAAAATAGATTAAAAAAATAAAATAAAAAAATAAAACAAAATAAAATATAAAAAAAATATAAATTAATATAAATAAAAAAAATAAAGTAAAAGAAAATAAAATTTAAAAAATCGAAAAAAATTTAATTAATTAACCTGAAATAAAATAAAGTAAAATAAAATAAAATAAAACCTAATAAAATAAAATGAAATAAAATAAAAAATAAAATTAAATAAAACAAAATAAAATAAAATGAATGAAATGAATTAAAAACTTTGAAAATAATAAAAAAGAAGCAAACATTTTTAATTTACCTACCCTGAAATAAATAGTTTTTCCGTCTGCAGAGCTTGATATTATTATAAAACGAAACTTTCCCCCAAAATTCATGCAAATCGCAAGTGATCAATTCCAACCATTTTACATAGAAATACCCACCAACTTAGTAATTTTTTTTTTTTTTTGTAATTAAGTTCAACACAGCTGTGTCACTTCTTCTACTTTCCCAATACAACAACCAACTGAAAACCATTGACTTAAGTACATACTTTTACCTAGAGATCAAATATCACTCAAAATTATGAAAAAGTTATGACAGGCGAAAATTACTGAAAGTGGAATGGGGCGACATGTGTATGAATATACATCCACATGTACAATATTGTACACGACACTTCGAAAGCAAGGCAATTTTTCAAAATAATGACAAAAATATCTCAAAATCTCCAAAAGCCATCATCGCACACAACTGAGCATCAGATTCATTGTGAGAAAGATTGCAGCTTTGCGTTGCACCCCTTCAGCGCCCAACGAAGTCGTGAAATTTTAAAACTAAAAATAATTGAAATGTTGAAAGTAAAGAATTTCACAAATTTGGTGTGGGCAATGAATAAAACTGCGTTGTGAAGAAAATTGTTAAAGAATGAATTCTTCATAATTAATTTGAGTGCTCAAGAAATTTGCACGTCATCATTGGGTGGCGTTTTTGTTGGCATAAACACTTCATTTACATTGGACGCATATAACTTACACAACACGAGTATGTGTGTGTATGTTGGGATACTTAGTGAAAAATATCAAATTTCCCACAATAAATCACAAAGCACATTTTTAAAATAAACGAAAGAGGGTGATGGAGCAGGGGGAATTCTTGTGATTAAGACATTTTATACCACTCACGATAATGAAATTTAATAAAATAAAATAAAATAAAATAAAATAAAATAAAATAAAATAAAATAAAAAAAAAAATAATAAATAAAATAAAATAAAATAAAATCGAATAAAATAAAATAATATGAAACGAAATAAAAAAAATTAAAAAAGTAAAATAAAATAAAATAAAATAAAATAAAATAAAATAAAATAAAAAAATAAAAGGAAAAAAAATAAAATAAAATAAAATAAAATAAAACAAAATAAAATAAAAAAAAATAAAATAAAAAAAAATAAAAAAAAAAAAATAAAATAAATTAAAAAAAAAAAAAAAATAAAAGAAAAAAAAAATAAAAAAATTAAAAAAAAAAATAAATTAAAATAGAATAAATTAAAATAAAATAAAAATAAAAGAAAAAAAATAAAATAAAGTAAAAAAAATTTAATTAAATTAAATTTAAAAAAAATAAAACAAAAATAAAATGAAATAAAAAAACAAAATAAAATAAAACAAAATACCGTTATGTACCGTTATGGAAAAAGTTATAATATCCTTGTACCAGTACTAGTACGTTGGGTATAATAAACAAAATTATCTTCCTCTTAAGAATGGTATAAAGTTTTCGACAATTCCGATGACAGTCCCATTTTTTTTTTTTTTTTTTTTTTTTCAATATTTCTTTCTCCTTTTTCCATCATTAATTTCAGTTAGTTGAAAAGAAAAATAATGTGTGAATTCTTTGGTTTCTCTCTCTCGTGCTATTTTCAGATTTGAAAACACTGGATAAAGACAAGTGCGCGTACTGAATCTGGCTGGCCATAGAAAGCGCTAATCTCAAACAGAGGAAGCGATGCAAGAGCAAAGAGGACCATGAGCTACTGATGCCCACCAATGCACAAGTGTTTTTTGAGGTTCGCAGCAAAAGAAAGCACAGAAGGGCTGAGGAAAGTAGGAGGTGAAGAAGCTGTGAAACTTGGCAAAGCAAATAAAAATTTATTGAAGCAAAAATCATCAAAAGCAAATAAATCGAATGGAGGAACGACTGCTGCAGATGTTTTTTTGTTGGAGTCTAAGGCAGAGGCGCGTTAAATGAAATGCGAAAAAAATTACAACTTCACAGCAGGTTATTGCTGAATTTGATATTTTGATATTGGAAGCGGCAGCGTAGAACCGCCTATTCTTGGCTGGACAGCGAGCGCGCCCGTGAGTGTGCGTGAACTCGAAAAGTTGTGTGAAAACCTCAGCAGTAGGCAGTCTGCGAGTGGGCTAGATTCTTCTCCTTCTGCTTAGACGGAGTGGGCCATTACAGCCACTGGTGTTAATTATGCAAAAACCTATAAAATTCAACTAAAGTAATTTGTACTTGAAAATCGATGCGGCGCGAGTGAAATCCGTGAAATTGAATTCGTGCCTATTACGCGCGCGAAAGATGGTTTTTTGATTTTGGTAGCGATGAAAAGACGGCGCGCGGTAGATCTCAATTAGTTCTCACTTACGCGAAGCATACGAAAATCTCACTTGTTAAACGAAAAAAAAAAAAAAAAAAAATATTGTAGACCGTCTGTTGTTATAGCGAATTGAAATTGTTTCGTGATTCGCTTTGTGATTATTGAGCATAGAGGAGGCAAGCAAACAGTGTACACACAACAACACAACAGCCCTCCCTACATGCAATTACCCATTAGACGTGGTGGAACAAATTTTGAAGAAAAATTATTTTTTCACTAATCGATTGTGCATTTTCGAAAACGAATAAAAGAATACAAGTAAAAAAAAGCTACCCACGGGAAATTGGTAGAATTGAAATTGGCAGCAGCGCATATAATTGGCAAAAACGGCCGACCGGAAAATCACACAGGCACTGAGGCGACGCGCATAGCAACACTCAGCAGCATTCGAAAGTGTAAGGCAGCGGCAGGCGAAGCAAAGCATTGAGAGCACGATGTTGGCCGGCATAAGGAAGCGTTTAGCGCGCAAGTAAGTACTATTTTGCGCATTTATTATGCATCTATGCACATTACACAAAAAAAAAAAAGATTAATTAGATTTTATTCTCATTGCATTTGTTGCTCTTGTTGGCGAAAACCGTAGGAAATTTATTGAAATTAAAATTTGGTGTACTCTTTTATTGCTTTTTCCTTCCAACTATTAGCCGCAATAAGTCACGGACTTTTAACGGTATATTAAATTCTATTATTATAAAATTATATTTTGAATTCTTACTGGGTCTTTCCATGTCAAACCGTCAGATAGTTGAAATCGACTCCTTCCGATTTGAATGAGTTTCTGTTGAGACTTGCCTTTTTTATAAAACAAAGTTTCGCCCTATAAAAGCAAATTTTTCTAGCTTTTGGAACCTACTGTACTAATGTTGTCACTTTCAAAGATAACGAAAACTAACACTCAAATTTTGTGTCTGAAAAGTTGTGAAACTTTTAAAGAATTTAAAAATTTTTTAAATTTTTTTTTTTTTTTTTTAATTTTGAAAATGTTTGGGGAAAAAATTGAGAAAGTTCAATAAAAAAAAATCCCTTCTTACAGTAGTTGCCGAAATTCAAAAAAAAAATGTTTAAACGTTTTTTTCGTGAAATAACATTTATACGAAAAAATAGGTGGCAACCTTGATTTGAATCCTTTCCCTGGAAAGGTTTTTAATACCTGATACCATATTCATTTATGTATTTTAAATAAGCTGTTGGTACTTATTGACAAGTTATTTAATTTTAAATAATTACTTTTATTGCGGATAAAAAAAAACATGTGGCAACCTTGGCTTTTATGTTTCTATACGAAAGTTGTTTCGATTCTCTTGCACATAATATCAAATTGATTTGATCGAGATAAGCTTGTTAGTTATTGAAAATAATTTTTATTTTGGCCACAAAAAAAACTATAAATAAAGCATAAAATACAAAAAATAGGTGGCAACTCTGCATGGCATACCTTCAGTTGGTTGATTGTTAGCGAAAGAGTTGTACTCCGGCCCCAAGAAAAGTGCTTAATTAGCAACAAAAAAAAAAATAAAAAAAATGGTGGCAACCTTTTTTTCTGATTTTTTTTATTTCCATTTTTCATCATATGATACCAGAATTTATTTAATTAATATTAGCGTCTCCGTCAGTTATTGAAAAGGACTTTTATTCTGTCCTAAAAAACATCTCGCCAAGACGCCATTAATTACTAACGAGAAAAAGTAAAATTCGGCGTTTTGAAAGCTTTGTCGAACTTTTTGAAGTTAACTTCTTAGGCCACGTTATGAAGTTTTGATTGAGAGTAAAATTTGAGAAAATGGCTGATGATGCAACGGAAATATAAGTTGTAGCCGACTTTCAGGAGTAGGCGATGTTCACCACGAAGGTGAAATTCTAGGATCTACCTAACATTGCACAAATTGTAATAGTAAGGCCGAGCAGAATTCATGGGTGTTGCCACTTAGGGCGGTTTCCAGGGTTTCCACCTATCTGAATTATTTTTAATATAGAGCTAGATATGCCAATATGGGTATCAAAAGAAAGGTATTTTTGACCGTATTTCAATTAAGATAATTTCAGCAGGGTTGCGCCTTAGGGTTGCCACCTAAATGCAATTTATTAATTTTTTTCGTACATTTTCGTAACTGCTTGACCGATTTGGCTAAATTTGGCATGTAGACATTCATGGGTGTTGCCACTTAGGGCGGTTTCCAGGGTTTCCACCTATCCGATTTATTTTTAATATAGAGCTAGATATGCCAATATGGGTATCAAATGAAAGGTATTTTTGACCGTATTTCAATTAAGATAATTTCAGCGGGGTTGCGCCTTAGGGTTGCCACCTAACCGCAATTTATATATTTTTTCGTCTATTTCGGAAACTGCTGCACCGATTTGGATACAATTTGACACATAGACAATTTGACTCATTCTAAGATTACATATATGGGTGTTGCCACTTAGGGAGGTTTACAGGGTTGCCACCTATCCAATTTTTGTTTAATATAGAGCTAGATATGCCAATATGGGTATCAAATGGAAGGTATTTTCGACCGTATTCCAAATATGACAACCTCACGCAGGGTTTGCCACATAGGGTCGCCACCTAACCGCAATTTACAACCCCTTTTACAACTCTCCTTCCTATCTTTTTTCGCCTTCACACTATCTCGCTCCATTTTCTCTTTATTCCACTCTTTCCTTCTACCATGCCCCTCTTCCTCTATATCCAATTGTGAATCTAAACCATTCTCGAATACACCTTGTTCACATTTCATTATTTCTGAATTTAAGAAGTTAATTTCTTTCACGTGTACTGGCTACACGCGGGGTTTTTTTTATAACATCGAAAAAATTGCTTTTATTTTCGGTCCCTGTAAAGTAAATGTGCAAAAAATCAGCAAAAAAAATACAACTGGCAAAACTATTTAAATATCTGCATAGTTGATAGCGGCATTACACGCACTTCTAATATGCTTAATTAATCACAAACTAGTTTCCCAAATAGACCACGAACTACGACAAGTTAAAATAGATTCAATTAAAGAAGTTGGTAAGTAATTTACTTAGTGGCAGCTGTGACGTAAAGCCAAGCCATACACAGAAATTGCGTGTGGAATGCAAATTTAGTAGTTTTTTTTTGTTTTTTTTTGTTTTCTGTTAAACGACTTTTAATAAAATGCATGTTAGTTAGCTCACTGATAAGTAAAATAGCTCGGCACGCCTAGTCATACTTAAGCTTAAATCTGGTATATTTCGAAAATTAAAAAAAATGACGTAAAAGTATTTAATTGGCTTCGTCAATAAAGTTAACGACTGATAAAAAATTAAAGGTTATTTTGTTGGTAATAAAAAACTTTCAATGTCAGTGAAGCGAGTTTTGCAGAAAATTTATGCAAAAAGAGTGGTGTGTTAGTAAGGTGTTGAAAGTGTTTTTCCTTGACATTCTTTTTTAGAAAATCGAAAGTCATAATAAGAGGTCGTTTAGCGATATTTTGTATTAGATAAAGTAATAATGAAATTATACTATACAACAACTACATATTTTGCTGTAAGGGTCACCCTAATGTCCGCCCATTTGTTGTTTGTGTGCCTTTTTCTCTCCCAGAGCTGTTTTCCATCATGTAATTATTGTCTGTATGCAGTCACTGCTTATGACCAATTTCGCATATTAACGATTTAATTTACGATCCAATGCTGCCATACGATTTCCCTTTTTTAGTTAGCAATTAATTTGTAATTCGCAATTAAAACAAGTTAAATTTGCTATCAATTAATAAATACGCGAACGCAATGAGGCATAAAAATGAACATACATACGAATTTGTAAATCCACAAATAATGGTTAACAAAGGATTGTTTATGTAAATTAAGTTGTGCGTCTTCATGCTCTCACTCCATTAATTAATAAATAATTAAATCCTATTATGATCTGCTGACAGCTGGCCACTGCTGAAACTGTTGAAGATATACCCTTCACGAACATGAAATGGTAATGAAATAATATTTTTTGGTATGATATTTGTATGATAATGACAACGACATGGCGAGTTTCGATTTATTTAGGCGTGACTGTTTCGTCAGTTATCGAGTTATTTTTCAACTTTTTGTTTGGGGGACCAACCCATTTAGTGGGTTCCTTTAAAATACTTGATTCTCCCGTATGTACTTTCTATGAACCGCGTTCATTCAAATCGAAAGGGGTTGACTTCAACCATTTGACAACTTGACATGAAATCACCCAATAAGAAAAAAAATGTGGCAATCCCTGCTTGATTACTTCTGATTTTTGAAAGTTTGTTTAATCCAAACAGAGTCATATCCAATTTGTTCAGTTTTGAAGAAATCATAATTGAAATAAAATAAAAAGAGGTGGCAACCTTGGTATAAATGTTTTTAACTCAAAGATCTTTCAATCGTCTGTCATATGATAACAAATTTATTTGATTTATAATTCAAACTGATACTTAAAGAAAATTACAAACATTTATACAGCAATGGATACCATGACATCTTTCAAAGCTTCTAGGCTTCACATCAGATGGCTTTTCGGACACAGATAGCTTTAACAAATCAGTGCAGACGCATTGGTTAAACTATTTGTGTCCGAAAAGCCATCTGATGAGAAGCCTGGAAGCTTTGAAACATGTCATGGTATCCATTGCTGTATAAATCTTTGTAATTTTCTTTAAAATTAAAAATGTTCCAGAAATAGCTTTTTCTTTGAACTTTTGTTTTAAGGGGCATAAATATATGTATATCGCTTTTAGCACAGCCGAAGATAGTTATGTCATCATTTTTTTACAGCTTTCTCTTATTCTTTAGGTGTATAAAGTTCTCGCCAAAGCCAAGAACCACTTTGGAGCGTTTTTTTCATAATAACCATTTTGACTGAAAACTGGAAATGACTTAGCTAAAGTTTATTTTGTACTATGTAGTGCAGACGCAAACCAAACTTATCCAAACCTAGAGAAAAAAAGAACAAAAAATAAAAAAAAATGCTTGGCAGGCAACGTTCGTGGGGTCAGCTAGTAATTTATAAAGCTAATTTTACAATCGCGATATCTAAAAATTGGTGATTCTTTTCAGGTTCATAACTTGGTCTCAGATAATTTTTCGAAACAAACTTACCGTTTTCGAAAAAAAATAAAAAAAAAACTTTAATTGTTGACCTTTGATCTCGAATAACTTATTTAGTACACATGGGATCGATGGGGATGTTTGTAGTTTTCTTTCACGGATTTTTTGTTATTTCAAATGTCTTTTTTCACCGCACTATAGTTGGCCATGAGTTTGAGATTTATTCAAAAAAGTGCCAAAAGTAAAAATTCACAATAAAAAAATAGGCCGATTTTATATTCCAAATTTTAAAAAATTCCACATTTTCTTTTTTTACACACACACAAAAACAAAAATTGCACTAGCTTCCAGGAACCCCCAGGATGCCTCCGCTGAATACGCGCCTGTTTCAAGTATTTAGTTATGTCTTAAGTGAAATTATTTTGCCTATAGACGGTTTTGCAAATAAATTTGCTGAATTTTTTTTTTTTTTTTACGACCACCCATCGCTGGACTCCCCTTTCACTCGCTAGGCAGTTTTCCGTTTTTTTTGGTATTTTTTTGTTTGAATGCGAAATTTATTATTTGTATTGATGAAACTCGATGCCTGGAACCCATGGTTACCAAATCTCATTTTTGCCACTTTCGTCATTTGGGAGCCACAGCACTCAACATCAAGGATATCAAAGAGGATATGAGATTCATATTCGTAAAAGAAAAATCTAAGGCTTTTGTGCAACACTTTCAGTCTATAGATACAACACTTTGTGGTCTTAACGTTACAACACACTCGCCGTTCGCCTTTTACTTTTTAGATTACAATATTAGTTTCATAATCCAATCAAAGACATTTAAAGTTTCATAAGAAGGAAGCTTCGCACATAATATCAACATTAAAGATTACTACTCTGATAAAGCAAGAACAATGAAATCTCATTAATAAAATTTCAACGGCTAGAGCATTACATTACAAATTGTACAATACTACGTTGTAACTATCTGATAAGAGCTCTAATACCATCAATAGGTCGTAAAGTTAGCAATCAACAGCTATGTATATGACTATTCAAGAGTTTAGTATTAATAAAGGAGCTTTTCAATAAACTAATGATTGGTTCTTAAGCACATTTTAATTGTACGTAATTATTAATATTACGCAAGAGTGCATACAAACTATGTTCATTACAAAAATTATTTAACCTAATAAGATTTTATGAATTCACAGAAAACTCTAACGTTAACTCACAAAGCCAAAAAAACAATAGTCAAACTACCTAAATAGTTTCACAAAAACTAGTGTTCAAAGAAATCAAGAAATATGTTTGTAGTATGTAAGTAAAGAAGACAGATGAAATTAAGAAAGTAAACAAAACAAATAAGTAAAGAAGTCTAAGTTCGGGTGAACTGAACATTAAATACCATAGCGATGGACGGAATAATAATGATATAGGCACTAGGAGGATTAACCTAGCATTTTATCTTATAACTTTAAACCAGCTAAACTTGTATATTTGTATATCCAGACTATGTCGGGAACCGCTTGACCGATTTGGATGAAATTTTGAATATAGATAGTGTGGTTGATTCTAAGTCTATTCACTCGGGCGTTGCAACTTGGGGCGGTTTACACGATTACCACCTATCTCAATTTTTTTAATTTGTAGCAAAATATGCCAATATGGGTATAAAATGAACGGTATTTTCAGCGACATGCAAACTAAAATATTTTCAAGTAGGGTTGCCACCTTAACGCAGTATGTTTGTATATCCGGACTATTTCGGGAACCGTTTGACCGAACACTTGGGGGGTGTACAGGGTTGCCACCTATCTCTATTTATTTGAATTATGGAGTTAGATATGCCAATATGTGTATCAAATGAAAGGTATTTTCGCCAACATACCAACTAAAATATTTTCAAGTAGGGAAGCCGCCCAGGGTTACGATTTTACCGTATTGTATTTGTATTGTACATATTTTTTTGGGATCATATTTGGATTATTTTAGGATCATTTTGAGATCATTTACGGGTCACTTTGCAATAATTTTGGAGCTATTTTGAGATCATTTTGGGTTGAATTTTGGATTAATTTGGAACAATTTTGGGGTAATTTTCGAATCATTTCGGAGTCATTTTGGGACAATTTTTGGATCATTTTGGGATAATTTTTGGGTCATTTCGGAAACATTTGAAGGTGTTTTTGGGGCCGTTTTGGGATTATTTTAGGATTATTTTGGGGACATTTTTGGATAATTTTGGGATCATTTTAGGGTGTTTTTAGGGTCATTTGGAAATCATTTTTGGATCATTTTATTGTCATTTTCGGATCATTTAGGGTCGTTTTGGGTTCAATTTCATATCATTTTGGGAACATTTGAGGATCTTTTTGGGATCATTTAAGGATTATTTTGAGATTATTTTTGGGTCATTTTGGGAACAATTTCATCAGGTATACTCCTTACAATGCTAGTATACCTTGGTCCAAATTTTATGATTCTACCGTAATCAGTTTAAAAGTTATGACCAATCGAATTTTCAAAAATGGCCCCTTAAAACTGGGCCGTTCCACGCACACTATTAAAAATTTATCAAAAAAATCTTAGTAGAATCATGTTGGCCATTTCCGTTACCGAATTATGTAAATTTATAGGATTTTCGAAATTTTCGATATCGAAAGTGGGCGTGGTTGGAGGGCGATTCTATCAATTTTCATCAGATATACGCCAAACAGTAACCTGAATAACAAATTGCATGCAAATATCTGAATTTTTACTAAATTTATGTTAGTTTATGTGATTTTCGAAATTTTCGATATCCAAAAAGGGGCTGTGGTTATCATCCGATTTCGCTTATTTTCAATAGCAACCTACCTCTTGACCAGAAAGTAACCTGTTTACAAAATTGCATGCAAAACTCGTCTTTTCAAACTAACAACTTTCATATATCGAACTCTATATCTGTCTCGATTGTTTTGTGCCGTTACGTAGTACCGTTATGAGGACAAAATTAGAATACCCTTGTACCAATACTAGTACGCTGGGTATAAAAAGAATGAACCACACTCAAGCCAAACAAACAAAGCAAACAAGCAAATGATAAAAATTTGAATACACCAAAAAACCGAAAGTCAAATTACATAAAGAAATTTATTGTTATGACATTTTTAAAATATAAAAACAACCACTAAAGTTAACGAGAAAATTATAGAAACCCATAATTACCGTTAGTAATGAGTTTTCTGAAGATAGGTTGTATGTTTGTATGTCGTTCGATACATTAGGGTTTATTTAAAATTTTACCCATTTGCCCGTTTATTGGAAGATTTCACTTTGTTTCCAAGCACTTCACCAAAAAACTGCTGAATCAGTATTTCGAAACCAGGTATTCTTCACCCCTTTATTTCTCAGAATGATTCCAAGCGATATTATCTTGTTTATGTATCCCTTTTTTTATGAAATACGTTTTTCAAAACTTGAACTTTCCCAACATTTGTGGGTACTTTACAGTTTTACCAATTTTTTGAATTAAAGATAATATTGTCGTTTGATTTGGAAATCACCTACCTATACATACATATGTATCAAGAAAATCGATTCGAAAACTTTTTATATCAGGAATCGATTAATTGATTAATTAATCACCTTATCTCAGAATTTTTTTCAACAGTGCCGTATCTCAGCATTTACCCAAAAAATATTCTTATATCAGCTAAAAATTTTGATATGGTATTCTTCAACAAAAAATTCTAATATAGGGCGTTTTTTCAAAACATTCGTAAATAGTTTGATCTTCCATTCATATTTGTTCAAAATTTCTAAAACCCGATCAAAGTGTTCACGAAAATCGCAATTTCTTTCTCTCTCTTTCTTTTCCATTTTCCTTTTTATATTCAATCTACGTTCCGCGATAAAAAGTAAACTTAAATTAAAACTGGGAGTGTGTCAATCGTAGCTACAAGTAAATAGGCGTTAACGCTCTGTGCTTGAGCAATTGAAATGTCAGTTGAGTAAAGAAGACCGCATTTTGTTTAAACATTTGTTTGCAGTTCATTGTTTTAAGCGCCTCCAAAACACACACGCATGCTTATCTCACCTTTTCCAGTTTTTTGTATTTTATTTGTCGGTATTTATATATAACAGGGTGTCTCAAACGCATCAAAACGAAAATTTGTGGAAATTATTGCCTACGATTTCTACTGGAGTACTTTCGAGTAAGTTGACGAGCAAGAATTGACCGGTGCAATGTTTAAAATATTAAAATATTTCCAAAAACTCTCAAGGGAACCTAACTTCCTTGGAACAAGTTTCTTTTAGTTACACCCTGTTGACATATACAAATGTTAATATCTATGTATTGTACACCTATGTATGTATGTATTTACTTGTGTATATTCATTTGATAACGTCACTGGCATGTGTGTCGCGTCCCGGTTGTATTTACTGTTTTTATTGTTCCTTCTCCGTACGTGACCCAGGTGAAATGTGTAATTTTATTCACTAAAGCAATAAATTTATTCGTCAACGCTCATAATGTGTGTGTGACCCTAACCTACCCAAAAACACAGACAAAAAAAAAAAATAATAAAAAAAAAAATAATGAGAAAACCCGAATACAAATACCAAAGAAAAAAGTAAGTTTAATACAAGCATGAACATATTTAAAACAAGCCAGTCATAGAAAAGAATTGGAACTGGAGTACTGAAGCACGAGTTTTTCTCTCTATACATATTTTAAAGCACGATGCAGACATACATATATCGTCGCTCCCAGCGAAGACTAACAGGGTTGAGTTTTCGTTCTCTGAGACTAACACACTTCAGTTTTCTGCATCGAAGACTAACACACTTCAGTTTTCTGCGTGGAAGACTAACACACTTCAGTTTTCTGCGTCGAAGACTAACACACTTCGTTCTCTGCGTCGAAGACTAACACACTTCAGTTTTCTGCGTCGAAGACTAACACACTTCGTTCTCTGCGTCGAAGACTGAAGTGTGTTAGTCTTCCACACTAACTGAATCGTATTAGTCTTCGTTGGCAGCGACACTATCTGAAGAATTGAAAAAGTCAGCATAAATATAAGCCCCAGTTTGCGAAGGATTAGCTACTTCTTCCTCACAGGAAATTACCACCGAGCAATGTATTAGAACTAGTATTTCAGTAGTCCTTTTCGTTCGCTGTGTACATAATGCTCTTCCTGTGTACCTATCCTGTTTTTATTCAACTCCAACATCAGTGTATTTCTTACCCAAAATTAAAATTACAATTGCTATTTGCCATGCGAAATAGAGATGTACGAGCATGTTAATTTAAACATATTCACTATTGAGGCTCATTTGTATACAAAAGGGTAAATAAATTATATTTATAATAGCTTTTTTTTGGGTAATGTGAAGCATATTATTGTCATTGCAAACTCGATATGCTTGTAAGCACTACTTACTTGTAAAAGAACTAATTGTTTAGAACATTCGTAAGTACAAAGTTTCAAACTAATGTTGGTATAGAAATATCCGTATCCTTACACCCAGTTGATAACTTTCGGGAGAAGTTTTCACTGTGACATAAATAAGAAATTGAGTGAATTTTTTCACCAAATTTTTAGTGGTTTTTGATTTTAACTATCACTGAAAAAATTATCACTAAAAAATTAGTTGTAGTGCAAAAATGCCCAACCCTGCTTATATTCTAAAGTACCTGGGTGGCCGAGCTCGATGGGTGTTTTTTAAAAATATAAAAACTACCACTAAAGTTAACAAGAAAATTAAATATAAAAATACAAAAACTTTTCAAACGAGATTACCGAAAAAATATCAAATAGGTGGCAACTTTATAAACCGCCTCAAGGGGCAAATCCATGTATAAAATCTTAGACAACAAACAAATTTCATTCAAATCGGCCATTATACGAAAAAAAAGGCAGTAAGGTGACGATCCCATAATGGCATACCCTGCTCAATATTAAACAAAAATTTAGATAGGTGGCACCCCTGTAAACCGCTCCAAGTGGCAACACCCAAGTGAACAGTCTTAAAATCAAGCATAGATACTATCTCTATGCCAAATTTCATCGAAATCGGCGAATCGATCCAAAATGACCCCAATATGATTCCAGAATGTTCCCAAAATGATCGTAAAATGGTTTCAAAATGATCTCAAAATGACCCCGAAATGATCTTAAAGTGACTCCAAAGAGACCCTTAAATGTGCCCAAAATAATCCAAAATTGACCCCAAAATTATCCCAAAATGATCCGAAATTGACCCAAAATGATCCAACCCTACTTGAAAATGTTTTATTTTTCATGTCGCCGGAAATATCTTTCATTACATAATTTAAAAAAATCGAGAAAGGTAGCAACCTTGTAAACCGAACCAAGTGGCAACCCCAAAGAATCAAGCATACTATTTCTATACCAATTTTATCCAAATCGGTCCAGCGGTTACCGAGATAGTACCGAATATACAAATATACAAGAATAGCTCGTTTAAAATTATAAGATTATGTAGTATGGAAAAATAAGCGTAAATCGTAGGTCTGACTGTGAAAGAAGAGAATATAAAGGCTTTGGGTCTTTCCATGTCAAATCGACACATATTTAGTTAGTATCGAACCCCACTAAAGCATTTTTCGCCAGTACTAGACTTTATGGGGCTGTCTCCCAAAATTATGTACTGGTCATTTGATACGGTACGCTTCCCTAGTCCCGAATCTACATTATGTCGGACGGTCAGGCCGCCACACGTGCCTTGCAGTCTTAAACTACAACTTCGAAGCTTGTCGATGAGTGCGTCGCATGACGGCAACGAAAAATCAGATCATCTTGCAAAACACGGTGTTCTAACAGCATTTTGTGATCCAGAACCCTTCTATGGGCTTACCAAGGCACCACTGATCGAAATATATACCGTGACGTCACAACGTTGCTTGATTCAAAAGAAGAGAAGTTACACCCAACTGCTTGATGCATATGTTTGAATCGTTTGGGAAATCAAGACCGGTAGCACGAAATAGAAATTTATTTGAATTTCCGTCACACAAAACTGAGTACATTAGTACATATTTACATACTTTCATGTAATTGCTTAATATGTTTTTACT
Organism: Campiglossa producta; assembly: GCA_964058755.1. Classification (NCBI taxonomy): domain Eukaryota; kingdom Metazoa; phylum Arthropoda; class Insecta; order Diptera; family Tephritidae; genus Campiglossa; species Campiglossa producta. The sequence continues at coordinate 111,584,163 of CAXKVI010000004.1, read as the reverse complement.
ATTGTTATGTAAATTACCATTACCCATTAACAAGTTGTTTTCATTCATATAACACTGCAGCGGAAATGTAAATATGCGTGTGCATATTGTTAAACCACAAAACTACGTTCTTTTTTTTTCTTTTTTTACACACTTGTTACTTTTTTTTTTGAAACTATTACTTTGTTTATGTTACTTTTCGCTGTTATCCCTTTTTACCACTTTTTTGCGGCTGAATGCATTATAATGAGTTGTGGGCAAAATGTCAACCGATTGCTAACGATTTTACCACACTGCACCTGCGAGGCTTCCTGTTGGATTCAAAGCAAAGCCAGACAAAAAGAAAAAAAAAAAGAGTTTCAAAAAGTGCTTAGTTACTGCGAAAAAAAGCAAATATTAAAAACAAAGCCATGCGTTTGAATGACAACTTGAAAATAATACAAAAAATAAATATTATATGTACCTACCTACCTAATCATACCTACGGCGTATGGTAGACCAAAAGACGCTCAGCAATCAATCTATGTATACACCTGAAGATTTACAGCGGGAAAAAAAGCTTTAGTTTCTTTGTCACTTTGTTTTTTGTTGAACCGAGTTGGGCGCAAAGTGTTAACATGACTTCCGTTCATAAGCCTTCTGTAGACGGTGTCTAATGACCAAGTGGAAGTTGCTTTGTTTCTTAGAAAGTAGAGAACAAGTTTGTAAATTTAATACAGGGTTTGGAATTGTATTACACATATTTACTATGAAAAAACATTCCTCCCCTGCCACCAAAAGTATTTGGAAGTGTGCAACCCACTAAAGTTAAACAAAAAATGCACAAAGCAACCGAGTGCTCAAATTTGTTCTTGCTCGGTGCCCTTAAATGTTCCCAAAATGATACGTAATTGAACCCAAAACGACCCAAAAATGATCCGAAAATGATCCCAAAATGACCCTAAAATGACCCAAAAATGATCCGAAAATGATTCAAGAAAGATTCCCAAATGATCTCAAAAACACCCTTAAATGTACCCTAAAATGATCCCAAAATAATCCTAAAATAATGCCAATACGACCCTAAAAAGACTCTCAAACTTTCCCAAAATGACCCAAAAATTATGCCAAAATGATCCTAATATAATCCCAAAACGACCCCAAAGAGGCCCTCATATGTTCCCAAAATGACCAAAAAATTATCCCAAAATGATCTAAAAATAATCCCAAAGGATTCCAAAATGATACGAAAATTACCCCAAAATTGTCCCAAATTAATCCTAAATTGAACCCATAATGATCTCAAAATAGCCCCAAAATAATTCCAAAGTGACCCCTAAATGATCTCGAAATTATCTCAAAATGATCCTAAAATAATCCAAATATGATCCGAAAATTATACAATACAAATACAATACAATATACCCTATTTGAAAATATTTTAGTTGGTATGTCGGCGAAAATACCTTTCACTTGATATCCATATGGGCTTATCTAACTCCATAATTTAAAAAAATTGAGATATGTAGCAACCCTGTATACCTATATTGGCATATGTTGCTCCATAATTTTAAAAATAATTAGATAGGTGGCAACTCTGTAACCCGCCCCAAGTGGCAACCCCCAAGTGGATAGTCTTAAACGGTACTAGGTAACGACACACAATAATCGAGATAGATATATATGAAAGTTCTTAGGTTGAAAAGAGGAGTTGATTATAGCATGTCCGCCCGTCTGTCCGTGTACACGATAGCTTGAGTAAAAATTGTGATATTTGCATGAAATTTTGTATTCAGGTTACTTTCTGGCCAAAGTAGGTTACTATTGAAAATGGGCGAAATCGGATGATAACGCACCCTTTTTCGATATCGAAAATTTCGGAAATCACATAAATTGACATACATATCTCGGTAGCTGAAATGGATAAAATAATATAATTTTATAGGTTAATCCTTCCGGTCATTCTCTTATGATTTTTCCATAAATTTTTTATAGTGGGCGTGGCACCGCATTCATATACATATATATTTGCTAAGTAACTATAATTTTTCTTGGGTTTTTTTCATTCAGTTTCATTCGGTAAGGTTAAGAGCAAAAGAAAATTGTTTAAAACTTTCGTTGTCCCTGAAACACGAATATGTAACAGATTCATGTTTCTGGTGCAACAAAAATGATAAAAAACTAAATTTTTTAATTTCTTAAAACTTTTGTTGCACCAGAAACATGAATGTGCTGCACTCAACTACAGACACCATTGCGTATACGAACAATTGTGCTACCAATTCATGTTTCTGGCAAAACGAAAATTTTAAAAAAATTTTAAATTCAGTTTTGTGGCGCCAGAAACATGAATTTGTAGCACATTCGTTTTTCTGGCACATTTTACAGAGATTAAACAACACATTTATGAAAATGGCATTGCAAATTTCGGGGGATTTCCTGTGTATTTGGAAACCCAGGATTTTCGTGAATCGTAGAAAAACGAGAGGTTAATCACATGAGCCTATTAACTCAAACCTGGCAAATTGGCACATTCATGCCTCTTGCAAGCAAGCGACGATATACTCGTATACCGTAACAGTTTAGTGACAAATCATTAACAAAAAATGCATTTCACTGCTGAAACTATTAATATATAAAAATAATTTCGCAGTTCAATCAATCATGGCATTATGCAGCCAGCAACAAGGGCAATCAGTGTTCACACTTGCGTCTTTATTTTACGTGCAAATTATGTCGCACTTTAGTGCTTATCGCTAACATGACATGCTCCATTTACGATTAACTGTAGTACGAGCACATAACGAGTTGTAAAACAGGGTATATACGAGACCAATTCATTGATTTCAATTAACGCAATTAGTAACGCATAGTGTGGTTAACACACGATTTGTTAATTTTTGTAAAGCAATCTTTTCTCCTTTTTGTTTGTTTTTATATTTTATTTTTCGGTTGCGCTCAAAGCATTTTTTGCGCTTAAATGACGAGCTAAAATTTAAGTAACTATTTTAAAGGGTTAAGAATTGGTTGGCAGAACGAAAAAACTTAAAATGGAAACTAAACGAACGAGACCCTAATTTATTATGTAAAAGGCCCAAACCCAAAAAGGGCTAAATTAAATTTATATAAAAGTCTAGACTAATATAAAAGCACATAAGAGCTTTGCCAAGTAATACTTCTTACGTTAAGATTTAGTAATTTTTGTTAAGAAAAAATTGGGCCATATCATTAGTCTTAAAAAAAGTACCATATTTGGTGCAAATAAAAAAATTGGCATCCCAGATTTTTTCAATATTTGCGGGCGAGTCTTTCACCATTTACTATTATCATTATATAAACAATTTTATTTGTAAACACAAATCGACTAATGGTTTTGCGGCGCGTCGTCCCTTTTTGGTGACGCCCACTTAAAAACAGCACGACTAATTGAAAGTGTTAAGCAGAGCGTAATTTTCGCAGCGTGACGGCCAGACAAAAATTACAATATGCTTTTTTGCATTTCAAAATGAATAAATTAAACTTATTTACAATTGTTATTTATATTATTGTTGCTATTGTTATTGTTTAGTACTTTTATGGATTTGAATTTGTAGTTTTTCACCTTTTTGTTTAAATTTATTGCTTTGTCCATTGTGAAATAATCGTTAATGTCGTTCAATGAACCGCTAATGTCTGCGGAAGTTGGATTTGACTTTATTTGCGGTGCTTTTTTTGTGTGCGTTTGTTTTTGGTTTGTGACTTGTGGGTGTTAAGTCTGTAAATCATTATATACAAATGTGCATATAAAAGCTTATTATTTACAACTCTTATTTGCTATATTTAGTTATTTTTATTGGCGACTGAATTGTAATGATTTAATGCTTAAATGGTTTTAAAAGCTTTGCTTTGAATTTTTTTTTTTTTTTTCAATTTTACTTGAGGTTACTCATACGCCAAGGGGTACCTATATTAAAAAAAAATGTATTTCCGTTTTTTTTTTTCGAACGGAAATGAGTTGAGTGGGCGTTGCATGAGCTTTAATCTCCAATTTGACTTGTAAGGTTAAGCTGACTGAGATTTTTGTTTCGAATTTATGTAGAGAGAGACTAGTGAAACAATTAGAGTACCACATAATGCAAATTTTGGTCCAATTTGGTGTTAAGTCACCGTATCAATGACAACTCTTGTTCAAATAGCGTAGTGAACTCCACTACTGTTCGAGATAATAACGGATATATAAAAAAATGAATGTAATGAGGTTAGGCGGCAACCCTAGCTAGCAACCCCGTCTAGAAGCTGTTTCTTTTTGCTTTTTTTTCTGATACCCTATATCGGATAAGTCACACAATTTTTTAATATTTCAAACAGGTGGCAATCTTGAAAAAAACAAACAAAAGCTTGTCAAAATAGGTCACTCTTTTTTGCATATAATATCGTGTATGCCAGAAAAAGGATAAGGTGGCAACCCTATATGGTAATCTTACCTAAAAAGAGTTTTGCATAAATACGACGTAAAGAACTTCTTGTCTCATACTGATGTATTGGTATATTTTACACATTTTTTTTAAATTTCGAATAGTTGGTTACCCTGTAAAAACCTCCTAGTGGCAAGCTCGAAAATCAGCGTCTTACCTATGCTATAAGACAAGTCATTTTCGATAAAATAGTGACCATGCTAAAAAAATAAAGTTAATTGGATAAGGTGGCAACACTAAGTGGCAACACTACCTAGAAATATTTTCTGTTGAAATACGAAGTAAAATAAATTTCGTTTGATACTCATATTACAATATCAGCCCCACATTTTTTTTGAATTCACAAAGGTGGCAACCCTGCTAAACCGCCTAGTCGCAACGCCTAAGTGGGAGATCTACAAATATACCATATTAACTTTGCTCAAAAGTTCATCGGGAGATATGACCTAATATTAGAGATAATATCGGATATGCCAAACAAAATTTAATGTGATTAGGTGGCAACCCTAAGTGGCTCCAAACATCCAAGCAATATCTTTGCTGAAATACAATGCAAAATGTGTTTCGTTTGATACTCTTAAGAATATCTTATACAATTAAAAAAAATGGATGGCAACCCTGTACACCTTGCAATGTTCAAAAGTTCATCAAATTTCACCAAATTTTCCAGATAACAACGAGAAATAACTTTCTCTTGCTGAATTTTCTAAAAATTTCAAATAGGTAGCAACCCTGTAAAATCCTGCTAAAATACCTTTTGTCTGATATCCATATTGGCATATCTTACTCAGTTTTCTAAAATTTCAAATAAGTGGCAACTCCGTAGAAACGCATTTACTGCAATTGATACCTGTGAATATCTTATTGCTAAAATAAAACACGTGCGATATTGCGTACAACTTTTTATAAATATTTTCATATACTTATTCGCGTATATTTGACACTTTAGAAAGGTCTGTCATATCTGCGCCGAGTGAAAGTAAGAGTTCGTCTCGATTGACTTGATTCACTCGTTCATATCATTCCTTCACTGAGTGCATGGTTCAGTGCATTTAAATAGTTTACGAGTATTAAAAATCACACAAATGCACATACATATATTTTGCAGTGTTCATGTAGCTCTATGTACTATATACAGTTAATTAAGTGCAATGCAATGTGGCTTCAATTGGCGGCTTCATCGTTACACTCTAATTAGTTTCGTCGCAAATATTACTTCGATGTATTTATTACAAATGGTTACGGATGTACAAACATTTGCTATAATTTTAGTAGCCAGTCGCACCGTAAAGTATCAATTAATATTAGTTGGCTGCATTTGATAGCACAAAGCATTCATAAACAATTCAATGAGTTAAGACAATGAAAAATATCAGTTTATCTTATAACTTTAAACGAGCTAAACTTGTATCTTTGTATATTTGTATATCCGAACTATCTCGGGAACCGCTTGACCGATTTGGATAAAATTTTGTATTTAGATAGTATGATTGATTCTAAGACCATACACCTGGGGCGGTTTACAGGGTTGCCACCTATCTCAATTTTTTTTAATTTTGTAGAAAAATATGCCAATATGGGTATCAAATGAAATGTATTTTCAGCGTAATGCCAAGTAGGGTTGCCACCTAGGGTTGCCACCTAAGCGCAGTATATATGTATATCCGCTCTATCTCGGGAACCGCTTGACCGATTTGGATGATATTATATAATATAGATAGTATGATTGATTCTAAGACTATCCAGTTGGGGGCTTTCCACTTGGGGGTGTACAGGGTTGCCACATATCTCAATTTTTTCGTTTAATTATGGAGCTAGATATGCTAATATGGGTATCAATTGACAGTTATTTTCGCCGTCATACCAACTAAAGTATTTTCAAGTAGGGTTGCCACCAGGGTTACCATTTTATCGTATTGTATTTATGTTGTATATTTTTGGGATCACATTTGAATTATTTTAAGATCGTTTTGAGATCATTTAGGGGTCACTATGGGATAATTTTGGTGCTATTTTGAAATCATTTTGGGTTAAATTTTCGATTAATTTGGGACCATTTTGGGATAATTTTTGGGTCATTTTGGGAACATTTGAGGGTCTTTTTGGGGTCGCTTTGGAATTATTTTGGGAACATTTTTGGATAATTTTGGGATCATTTTAGGGTACATTTAAGGGTGTTTTTGGGGTCATTTGAGAATCATTTTTGGATCATTTTAGGGTCATTGTGGGGTCGTTTCGGGATCATTTTCGGATCATATTTCGGTCGTTTCGGGTTCAATTTCGGGTCATTTTGGGAACATTTAAAGGTCTTTTTGGGATCATTTTAGGATTATTTTGGGAATATTTTAGGGTCATTTTGGGATCATTTTGGGTAGGTAAAGTTAGCGGAAAATTGATAGCACCGAGCAAGCTCGGTCACCCAGGTACTAGGAAATTATTCCAAATATTTTTCAGTTTAGTTCGCGCTTTTCTGTGAAATAAACTCATATGGGTCTTCTGATTTGAATGAATTTTGGCGTCGATTTTTTTCTAAAATCAAACGAAGTTGTCCCAAAAAAATTTCCAAAATTAATTACTAACTTTAAAAACTAAAAAAAAAATTTAAATTTTGTTTACATTTTTTTTCCTTTTTGAGTCGTATTTTATTTTTATAATTCCTTTCGTTTTTCCTTCACCCATTGAATCATCAAATATTCATCGTTTCAACGTTTTCATTGTCATCCAATTATATCTTTTTATTGCATTTTTCACGCTGCCAACTCTAATTTACACTCACTTCTATAGCATGCCGCTATTGGCCTTTTTTTCTCGCCTGTTGCATGCCATCACACAGTTCAAGCGCAATACAACAGTTCCAAACGTTTGACATCCAATGCAAATCTAATGCGACGATTATCACGCCATGACTCACAAATGTAAATTGTCTAACAAATGCATGCATAATAAAAGTTGCACAATGTTTCACTTCATACATACGTAAGTGCACCAAAGCAACAACGATGTTAGGTTCCGCGTGCATCACTTGCCCTCTCTGGCTCTCTAGTGGCTTGATGATGGCGAAGGTGCCCCTGCAACCAGGCAATGATTAGTGGCAATTGAATTGCAAAGTGCAAAAGAGCAGCGACATTGTCGGCCTTTCTTTTTATTTTTGTAGCTTTAAGAAAGCCGCCACTAGTGCACTGTGGTGTATTTTGATAAAGGTTCATTGCAATATCGAACTTGTTGAAGTATCTTGTCAAACCGCTTTGTATTTATTGTTATAAATTGGTGTGATGGTTACACGCTGCGGTTAGAATCTCCTTGGTTCGGTGAACTGTAAGGGTGATGAAGAATTTCTAACAATACGGTACAAAGCGGTTTGACAAGATCCTTCAACAAGATCGAAATTGCAATTAACGTTGTTGGTATTGTTTGTAGCATTTTTCAACTTGCTTCCGCCAAAATCTTAAAAAAATAATTTGATAAATGTTATTCAAATCGTCAAAAGTCCAAAAAACACTTAAAATTGAATTAAACTTAAAAAAAAGAATAGTATGAAATAAAATTTAAAAGGCTATTATTTTAACCTCTAAAGATAGTTACCTGAAAATAATCATTATCGATTAATCAAAACAACTAATTTCACGATTAATCATATTGTCATTATTTATAGTTTTATTAATATTGTTATTCAGAAATCAGTTAAGTGATCAACAGCTCTGGTTAATCAGTGATATGATTAATCAAAAGTGTTCAATCGATTAGTCCTAAATTGACTATGGTAAATACTTTAGACCTAAACCACTGTGCACCGCTGTTCTCCTATTGTCGCGTGCTTTGCCGTGCTCAGCTATGCGTAATTTCTGTTTTTTGCTATCCACCATTGGTGCAACATGAAAGCTTTCTTCGTGGAGCTTGTTGTTTCTGTTGCTTTTTCACGTTTTTGTGATTTTTTATGCAAATTTGCGGCTGAGCGCAATAAAAATTAGTATGTAAAATCTTTAATTGTGTTGGCAGCAAAAAATAAATTGATTACTAAGAGCCGGCCACAATTTGTGGTAGTTGTGTGAAGTTTTTGTTGTTGTATTTCAGAGCAAAGTTCATTGATTTTGTGACTTTAACTGAACAGTATTTTAATTTGCAAACAGTTATGGCTATTGGCTTTTTTTAGCTATGTATGTGCGCAAATTTTGTTGATTACTCACTGATGGCGCATTAAATCGAATTATTTGAGGGCTTAATTTTTGCATGGAGCTGGGAACACCACGATAATTAGCGGCCACTTTGTGTATATTGAATTAATAAAGTTTAATGTAATAATTGTTTCAAAGGTTAATGTGCGCTTGCATATTTTGTTAACGTTTGACAAAATAATATTAAATTGAATAAAATTTAACTAAATTAAACTGAAGCGAAATTAACTTAACTCAAATTAAAAATAATAACTAAACTAAATTAAAAAGAAAATAAATGAAAAAAATTAAACAAATTAAAGTATAATAAAATGTAATAAATTAAAACCAATTAAAACAAAGTAAAATACAATAGTATAAAAAAGTTTAAAATAAAATTAAAATAAAAAATTTAAAGAAAATAAAATAAAATAAAATAAAATAAAATAAAATAAAATAAAATAAAATAAAATAAAATAAAATAAAACAAAATAAAATAAAATAAAATAAAATAAAATAAAATAAAATATAATAAAATTAAATTAAATTAATTTAAATTAAATTAAATTAAAAAAATAAAATAAAATAAAATAAAATAAAATAAAATAAAATAAAATAAAATAAAATAAAATAAAACAAAATAAATAAAATAAAATAAAATTTAATAAAATTAAATAAAAACAAAAAATAAAAAAGAATAAAATAAAATAAAATAAAATAAAATAAAATAAAATAAAATAAAATAAAATAAAATAAAACAAAATAAATAAAATAAAATAAAATTTAATAAAATTAAATAAAAACAAAAAATAAAAAAGCATAAAATAAAATAAAATACAATAAAATAAAATAAATTAATTAAAATGAAATAAAATAAATTAAAATAAAATAAAATAAAGTAAAACAAAATAAAATAAAACAAAATAAAATAAAATAAAATAAAATAAAATTAAAAAAAAAAAAAAACAAGTAAGGAAAGCTGTCTTCGGCTGTGCCGAAGGCTAAATACCTTTCATGAATAAGCGTCACGATTTTCACTGTTTGATCCCAGTACAGCCTGTTTGAATTTAACTTTAGCTCATACCGAAATTATCGGAACTATCGATTATATGGGGGCGATGTGTTATATTGGTCCAATCGCATTGATTTTTAACATCGACATTCCACATTCTAAAATAGCAACAGTTACGAAATTTCAGGTTCCTACCTATATATAATTACAGGAGTTATCTACCAAAATCCGTTTATCGGAACAATCGATTGTATGGGAGCTATATGTAATATCGGTCCGATCTTGCTGGTTCCGACAAATGATTCCTATATTGGAAAATGGTGGCCGCATACAAAATACAAAGACGGGCAGACGGACAGACGGACATGGCTAAATCAACTCATCTCGTCATCCTGATCATTTCGGTATACTTATTGATGGGTCTATCTCTTCTTCTTCTCATACTTACAAACATCGGACCAAAGTTATAATACCATTTCATGTTCATCAAAGGTATAATAAAATAAAATAAAATACAAAAAAATAAAATAAAATAAGAAAACAAAATAAATAAAACAAATTAAATTAAATTATATTAAACTAATTAAAATTAAATTAGATTAAATTAAATAAAAACAAATTAAATAAGCTGAATTAGATTAAACTAAATAAAAAGAATGAAATAAAAAATTAAATGATTAAACTCAAAAACAAAAAAATAAAATAAATGAAAGTAAAGTAAAAAATTAAAATAAAAATTTGTTTTTAATTAAATTTATTAAAATAACATAAAATACAAGAAAAAAAGATTTAAAAATAATAATTTAAATTAAATAAAATTGAAAATATGAAATAGAATAAAGTAAAAATCAAATAAAAGAAAAGAAAATGTTATTAAATGAAGAAAAAAATAAAGTAATTAAACTAGGCTATAAAAATAATAAACTATATACAATAAAACAACAAACAACTTCATCGAAATTCCGCAGCTCATTAAATGAGCTATTACAATGACGTGCCAATTCCGAAGACAAACGATTTCTTCGACAACTTCGACAAGCAATTTTGAAACTAACTCACATCCCAATAGCCAAAATTAGATGTCATTAAAGATCTATCACAACATACAACACATTCAACAGCACGAAAAAAACCCAAAAAAAAAAAACTACAAGAAAAACTTAATTGAAAAAAAAAACCATTTGAATTAAAGAATTTAAAAAAAGAGACAAAAATAACCAACAAAAATTAGCAACAGGACAAATACAAATATTTAACTTGCAACAAGATAAACAATACAAACGCTAACCCATTATTACAACAAACACAAAAAGAACAACATCCAACTGCATTTTCAACAGTTAAGTTAAGACTCGATACTCAGTGGCATTTTTTACGAGCGCTAACACAGCTGTTGACTGATATATAACCGCTAAATAAACAATCACATTCGCAGCTGCATAGTTAGAAAGAGGCTGATGAAGTTTCAAACAGTAGAGTAACCAAAAATATGTATGCAAATATAAAAAATACATAACAACAACACACATTGTTAGAACTTAACCGCCATATGGTGCTTGGGTCACGTTTGCCTCGCCTTGCTCTCTTAATAAAAATAATGTCTTATTTATATTTTTTCTCTCAAACACTCACATCACTTCTTCAGGAAACTTTTCGTCTGCGCGTCGTTTTCTTGCTCCATTGCTCAAAGTATAAACTATGCCAATATGCATTCCGAAGCCAGGAATCTAGTTTGGCGTGTAAGGGTTAACAGTTACTTAGTTTTATTTTTCCAATATATTTTTCTTCATAAATGTTTTGGTTTTTATTTTTGTTGTTGGTTATATTTTTCCAACCAACTAAATGCCCACTTAATGTCAACTTGTTTGAGCGCGTACTCGATTGCAAAAGTCAAATAGCAGTACAAAATCGTGGTTGTTGTTGTTGTTTGTTTTGCGGCTGCAGCAGTTTATACAAACACTCATATAAATGTCGTGGCATGTTGCAAGTAGCCGATTTGAGAGTGCAACAAAAATATTTACATGCAAGCATGTGCGACACATATCCGGCTCGCACCAAAGCTCGCGCCAGCCCAGCTGAAATACCTCAATAGTCATTTCAAGTACCCATGTTTTGTTGGTGATTATTTGAGTGTTTGGACACTTGCTTACTTTTGATTTACTCTTTTTTTTGGCAGCGAAAAAATGCAAAGCAAGCAAAAATCAATACAGCGAGACTTTAGTGCAAAAACAACAACAACGGCCTACTAGGTTAGCACAGTAAGAGAACCAGTCAATAAATGGGAAGTCGGTGACACCATGTGCCCATATGTAGATTTGAAAGGCAGTTGCTTTTACAGGGTGGCGCCCAACCTAAATAAAATCAAATCAGTGAAAAAATAAACAAAATGAAATAGCCTAAAATAAAATAAAATAAAATAAAATAAAATAAAATCAAAAATATAAATAAAAAAATAAAAGAAAATAAATTAAAATAAAATAAAATAAAATAAAATAAAACAAAATAAAATAAAATAAAATAAAATAAAATAAAATAAAATAAAATAAAATAAAATAAAATAAAATAAAATAAAATAAAATAAAATAAAATAAAATAAAATAAAATAAAAACAAAAATATAAATAAAAAAATAAAAGAAAATAAATTAAAATAAAATAAAATAAAATAAAATAAAATAAAATAAAATAAAATAAAATAAAATAAAATAAAATAAAATAAAATAAAATAAAATAAAATAAAATAAAATAAAATAAAATATAATAAAATATAATAAAATAAAATAAAATCAAATAAAATAAAATGAAATTAAATGATATAAAATAAAGTAAACTAAAATAAAACAAAAATAAAATAAAATAAACTAAAATAAAATAAAATAAAATAAAATAAAATAAAATAAAATAAAATAAAATAAAATAAAATAAAATAAATTAAAATAAAATAAAATAAAATAAAATAAAATAAAACAAAATAAAATAAAATAAAATAAAATAAAATAAAATAAAATAAAATAAAATAAAATAAAATAAAATAAAATAAACGAAAATAAAATAAAATAAAATAAAATAAAATAAACTAAAATAAAATCAAATCAAATAAAATAAAAACAAAAATATAAATAAAAAAATAAAAGAAAATAAAATAAAAGAAAATAAATTAAAATAAAATAAAATAAAATAAAATAAAATAAAATAAAATAAAATATAATAAAATATAATAAAATAAAATATAATAAAATAAAATATAATAAAATCAAATAAAATAATATAAAATAAAATAAAATAAAATAAAATAAAATAAAATAAAATAAAATAAAATAAAATAAAATAAAATAAAATAAAATAAAATAAAATAAAATAAAATAAAATAAAATAAAATAAAATAAAATAAAATAAAATAAAATAAAATAAAATAAAATAAAATAAAATAAAATAAAATAAAATAAAATAAAATAAAATAAAATAAAATAAAATAAAATAAAATAAAATAAAATAAAATAAAATAAAATAAAATAAAATAAAATAAAATAAAATATAAAATAAAATAAAATAAAATAAAATAAAATAAAATATAATAAAATAAAATAAAATAAAATAAAATAAAATAAAATAAAATAAAATAAAAAAAAAATAAAATAAAATAAAACAAAATAAAATAAAATAAAATAAAATAAAATAAAATAAAATAAAATAAAATAAAATAAAATAAAATAAAATAAAATAAAATAAAATAAAATAAAATAAAATAAAATAAAATAAAATAAAATAAAATAAAATAAAATAAAATAAAATAAAATAAAATAAAATAAAATAAAATAAAATAAAATAAAATAAAATAAAATAAAATAAAATAAAATAAAATAAAATAAAATAAAATAAAATAAAATAAAATAAAATAAAATAAAATAAAATAAAATAAAATAAAATAAAATAATATAAAATAAAATAAAATAAAATAAAATAAAATAAAATAAAATAAAATAAAATAAAATAAAATAAAATAAAATGAAATGAAATGACATAAAATAAAATTAAATTAAATTAAATTTAAAAAAATAAAGTTAAATTAAATTAAAAAAAAATAAAATAAAATAAAAGAAAAATTTTGGTAATTTTTAATAATGTTAATATTAAAAGTATTTTTATGAGCCCAAGGCCGTTGAATTAATAAAACACAATATTTTTAGGGTTGTATTTTAAAAATGTATGAATGTCGATATTTTGGTTTTATTCTTAAACCATCATCAGGAACATATGAACATATGTTCGACGATCAATTTATTTTGTTTTATTTTATTTTATTTTTTATTTTATTTTATTCTCTTTTATTCTACTTTTTTATTTTATTTTATAAAGCTTTTTTTTTTAAATTTATTTTATTGTATTTTATTTTTTTTTATTTTATTTTTTATTTTTTTTTCTTTTATTTTATATTATTTTATTTTTTTTATTTTATTTTTTATTTTCTTTTCTTCTATTTTATATTATTTTATTTTATTTATTTTTTATTTTTTTAGTCTAATTTTTTAATTTGATTTTATTTTATTGTATTTTATTTTTACTATACTTTATTTAATTTTTATTTTATTTTATTTTTCATTTCTTTTCATATTTTTTCTTTATTTTATTTTAATTTAGTTTAATTTAATTTAATTTTTTATAATTGTATAAAATAATGTGAAATAAAATTAGATAAAATTAAAAAAAAAATTAAAAATAAAAACAATATAATAAAAATATATAACAAAAATATAAATTTTTTAAATATTTTTTTCTTTTAAATTTCCATTTAAGTCTTTCCTCAGTCTTTAATAAGGAAATTAAATACTGCGGGCTATTAATAAAATAAATGTTCATCTAAAAGCAATAAAACTCAAGTTGAATGTGTGAAATAATTAAAGTCAACATTTGTAGATAATAGCAGTTAATTATTGAACATTTTAGTATCTCCACTCTTTGTTCATCAATAATTGCGGTACAATTGATAATTAAAAATTCCCACGCTATATTTTCGCTTTCACTTCAGACGAACCCAAAAATCGTTTGTACCTACATACATACATCGTGGATGAAGTGCATTTGCATCACACAACTGAAATATTTATTAGGTGAAGAAACTGAAAGTGTAAATATAGGCAAGACATAAAATTAAGTGAAAATTAGCTTTTAACTAGTTCTTTTTGAATCAATAAAGGACAGATCTAGATTTTAAACAAACTTTTGAATAGATCCATAAAATAAGAAAAATGTAGAAAATTGCATGTGTTGTTCCCAACGATATTTCTTGCTTAGTTTTTTTCATACAAATAGCACATAAGGACTATATGTAATACAACGGTCTTATAATGTGTACTTTTTGCACGTATTTTGGTATAGTCTCTGTTAATAACTAGTTTTCACCGTGTGCTTATCACAAATTAGATCTCAGACCAAAAGGCACACACACGCATATTGAGTGGGTATCAGCGAAAACAAAGTTGTGTTTACTAAAAGCGCAGGGCTCTACAATTTTCATTCATTAAATTTTTTTTGCCGCTTTTGAGTTATAGTCGTCATTTTTATTTATTTTTTAATTTGCCATCATTGCCACATGCGTTGGCGATCCGGTCGTCATAAATTTATAGCCTTATAAGCGCTTAAGCAAAGCAAAGAGCAAACACTAAAAAATGCCTATATACATACAAATGTATGCAAATAACAAATGAAAATAATACAAAAAACCATCAACAAAAATAAAACAGATTTATAACGTGTTTTACCAACTACTTATAAGTCAATGCAAAAGCAAATAAAATAAAATTCAAACAAAATAGATACCAAAAAAGCTGACAGCCTGACAGAGAGACTGTGAAATCACGCGCGTACCTCGCTGCAATCTTTTTTACTATC
>CAXKVI010000004.1:111543701-111563701 GCA_964058755.1 Campiglossa producta | reverse complement strand
TAAATTACATAAAGCTGCTTTGATTATAAAAAACTTATAAAAAAGCTTAATTGTTTAAATGTTGAGCTATCTGCAAAATAATTATAAAATAAAAGAATATTGAATAATACATGGTTTTCCGTCTAGAATATATCAATATGTCTGAAACTGCTTAATTATACTACATAAATTAGCATCATCGGCAGTAGCTGTAAATTAGTTTGAGTTTCGGGATTAGAATGGTATAATTAGCAAATATTGTAATTACATACAACTTAACATAATATGCAATTTAGTTAATAACATATAATTAATTACTCATATATGTTTGTAGATACCCTGCCGGAAATAGAACTGCTATACTGTTTTATATTTTTGAAATTGTCTGCCTTTTTCCGACAGGGTATGTATAGAAATAATTTTATATTTGCAGTAACCCGTAATTATTTACGTATATATGTATTTATTTGTAGCTAAATATTTGATTGAAAAAAGCTATTTTTTCAAACAGTTGGTGGTGAAATAATAAAACTAATAATAAATGCTGCTTTTGGGAAGATATCCGGGACATTGCTTTCTACAGAAGCGTTAATCAATAAATTTGTTAAAGAGAAATCTTACTATTTTCCAATCCAAATAAGGGACAAGCGCCTTGTGATCTAGCAAGCAGTATGGGTTAGTCCTTAGCAAGTGTGCTTACTCAATGGTGGCCATTTCGAAACTTTTATTCTGCCATCACGTTACCATTATTCGAATACTCAGTCTATTCGCACCAGTTCTCTTTTTTTTAATTTTTCGGCTGATTTATTTTTTTACATACTTTTAGGCGTCTTTTTTTAGAATATTTGTGCTGAAAATATAACAAGTCTTTTACCGAGAAGATAATGCATGAATCAATCGGTTGAAGATACTACCTAAGCTGGAAATACGTTAAGTATAGCCCAGTACCCTTTTCCATTTGTGAGCGAATTTTTTTCTCTTGCATATTTTCAGGCGTTTATTATAAGTTAGCTTCTTAGTTGGTAAGATAACCCGCCAGCTGTTTGACTAAAAATATACCACTTTTATAACATAGAACTCCACCAGATACTGTGGGTAGAGGGGCTAGCCCAGTTCTTCTTTTTATTATTGTGTTAATTTATTTCTCTTGCCAATTTTTAGGTTTTTTTTTTAGAATTTAGTTTCTTGCTTAGCTGGAGCAACCGAAAGCTGTTGCAGCTAAAAACAAAAACCACCTTCTATATAATAGTATTTCACCAGATGCTTTAGGTATAACCCAGCACCAGTTTCCCTGTTAATTCTTATTTCTGTTGCATAATTTTAGGCGTTTTTGAGAATTCCCGTTTTACTTAGTTGGAGAACCCGTAAGCTGTTTGACCGGAATATATAGGTACCTCCCTCTGTAACTTATAACTCCTGCAGATAGTTTAGGTATGGCCCAGCTCCACCCCACCCCTCTTTTCCATTATTGGGTTAATATTTTTCACTGGCATATTTTTAGGCGCCTAGCTTGGAAATACTTCATGGCTTTATAAAACTCACTGATTACTGTGAAAGAGCGTACGAAACTGACACGAATTCTTGAAATATATGACCAGGATATTTGATATCAGCACCCCATTAAGGAAACAAACCACATATTTGTTACGATGAAAAATACTATACTTTCAGAAGATAAACCAAAACACGGGCAGCATAACACTTTTACAATAATTAATTAACTTTCTAAATTATTATCTACCTTTTTCCTAATCACAACATACCAACGCTTTAAAATTATAAAATTTAAAAATCAGTTTTCCATTTAAACCACACGAGTTTTCTAGTGCATACCTTTAATCCGTTCCACAACCTATTTTTCATTTGAGCCTACAAATGCTAGTGTCACGTTCGACATTTCGCTTCATTTGTTAACCTTCAATATACTTTCAAGATAACATATTTGTAACTGGGTTAATTAGGTATATGTTCAAAAATAATGAGTGACTTGACTTTCTTGTGCATTCGTGAAATAATTTATTTTTACCTTAATAAGGCTGTAGAGAAAAACATCAAAAAGCTTACACGTGAAAAGCGCTTAAAGCTTTCATAAAGGCCCTTTTTATACCCAGCTGTGTTAGAGCATGGATGGTTTTAACCTGGCTCAGCAAATTATGCAGACTGAAACTGGAAACGAAATATGATAAATTAAGTTTAATGAAATTAAAAAAAATAAAAAAAAATAAATAAAAATTAATAAAAATTAAAATTAAAATTAAAATTAAAATTAAAATTAAAATTAAAATTAAAATTAAAATTAAAATTAAAATTAAAATTAAAATTAAAATTAAAATTAAAATTAAAATTAAAATTAAAATTAAAATTAAAATTAAAATTAAAATTAAAATTAAAATTAAAATTAAAATTAAAATTAAAATTAAAATTAAAATTAAAATTAAAATTAAAATTAAAATTAAAATTAAAATTAAAATTAAAATTAAAATTAAAATTAAAATTAAAATTAAAATTAAAATTAAAATTAAAATTAAAATTAAAATTAAAATTAAAATTAAAATTAAAATTAAAATTAAAATTAAAATTAAAATTAAAATTAAAATTAAAATTAAAATTAAAATTAAAATTAAAATTAAAATTAAAATTAAAATTAAAATTAAAATTAAAATTAAAATTAAAATTAAAATTAAAATTAAAATTAAAATTAAAATTAAAATTAAAATTAAAATTAAAATTAAAATTAAAATTAAAATTAAAATTAAAATTAAAATTAAAATTAAAATTAAAATTAAAATTAAAATTAAAATTAAAATTAAAATTAAAATTAAAATTAAAATTAAAATTAAAATTAAAATTAAAATTAAAATTAAAATTAAAATTAAAATTAAAATTAAAATTAAAATTAAAATTAAAATTAAAATTAAAATTAAAATTAAAATTAAAATTAAAATTAAAATTTAAATTTAAATTTAAATTAAAATTAAAATTAAAATTAAAATTAAAATTTAAATTTAAATTTAAATTTAAATTTAAATTAAAATTTAAATTAAAATTTAAATTAAAATTTAAATTAAAATTAAAATTAAAATTAAAATTAAAATTAAAATTTAAATTTAAATTAAAATTAAAATTAAAATTAAAATTAAAATTAAAATTAAAATTAAAATTAAAATTAAAATTAAAATTAAAATTAAAATTAAAATTAAAATTAAAATTAAAATTAAAATTAAAATTAAAATTAAAATTAAAATTAAAATTAAAATTAAAATTAAAATTAAAATTAAAATTAAAATTAAAATTAAAATTAAAATTAAAATTAAAATTAAATTAAAATTAAAATTAAAATTAAAATTAAAATTAAAATTAAAATTAAAATTAAAATTAAAATTAAAATTAAAATTAAAATTAAAATTAAAATTAAAATTAGAATTAAAATTAAAATTAAAATTAAAATTAAAATTAAAATTAAAATTAAAATTAAAATTAAAATTAAAATTAAAATTAAAATTAAAATTAAAATTAAAATTAAAATTAAAATTAAAATTAAAATTAAAATTAAAATTAAAATTAAAATTAAAATTAAAATTAAAATTAAAATTAAAATTAAAATTAAAATTAAAATTAAAATTAAAATTAAAATTAAAATTAAAATTAAAATTAAAATTAAAATTAAAATTAAATTAAAATTAAAATTAAAATTAAAATTAAAATTAAAATTAAAATTAAAATTAAAATTAAAATTAAAATTAAAATTAAAATTAAAATTAAAATTAAAATTAAAATTAAAATTAAAATTAAAATTAAAATTAAAATTAATATTAAAATCAATTAAATAAAATTAAAAGAATCTAAATTAAACTTAACTAACTTAAATTAAGTAAAACTAAATTAAAAAATAACTTAATACGAAACTAACAGGTAAGCCGAGAGTCTAGTGAAAAAGTTATTTCTACCGTCCATGACTTAAACCCACAACCGGGTATACAATGTTTGATTCTAACGAAATATAGACTTGTTTACTTGCATCTACATTCTAACAACGATAAAAAATATATCTCTAAAAAAGCACACATTACACCATCCATCACAAAAACAATTTGTTGTAGCAACAAAAAAAAGTAATAGTAATCTACATCGGAAAAAGAGGGCGTGAGCAGCGTGTTAAGTTGAATAGAAAAATATAATATAAAAGAAAACACTAAAACCGCAAAGGAAAAACATAATCTCAATTGCAACCGACATTTGAAGCTGTAATAGTGGAACAACAACAACAACAGCAATAGACAGTACATTTGTATGGTAGTTATAACCAACAACTGTAATTAGAACGAGGCGAAATTTTATGTTTCGTGGGCATGACGTGCAACTTGAGGCAACACCTGTGTTTCATTTGCTTTTGAGTATAATGCTTATAAGCACACAAAAGTGCTGGCATGTGTTGCTGATATGCACACTTGAATGCAGGCCCACATGCTTACACACCACTTGCTTGCATGCCTAAGAGAGTTATTTTTTTTTTTTTTTAAATCTATATTTTTCTATTTAGATTTTGATAGGTGAACTTCTTGTGCTCAGTCACTCCTATAACGGTGTGTGTATGCGATTGTAGGTTTGTTTGTTTGGACCTCTGACTGCGTTCGCATGCTGTTTGATGTCAGTTTGCCGATAATAACTTGAATGTTGCCCAATACATCATAGTCATAAGTTGTTGGGGTTTGTTTACGTGCTTTGCTTGCGTTTTTTTGTTTTTAGTTTTAAATGCGGTTTGAATATTAGAAATACTTAGAATTCATTTCTTGGCGTGTGAACTTTTGAACTTGAGAATTATGGTGCGATTGTGATAAAAATAATTCAACTTGACGCGTGGTAAAGGAAATTCTTTAAATTTTTTCGTTTATACTAAACTGCACAAGTAATAAAAAAAAAATCGTTCAAATCAAATTAACTTGAGTTAAATTAGATTCAACTAAACTGAATTAAGTAAAATGAGAATAAATTATTCTTTTGATTACTTGCGAACAAGTTGGGAAAAGCTAAAATATTTACATGCTACGATGATTGTCCAATTTCGGCCTTGCTGAAGGGCCGTGTCAAACCGCTTCGTTTGTTTAGAAATTATTCATCAACTAGTGGTCATTGAACCAAGGAAGCTAGGAATTTCCTAACCACAGTGTATCCTATTACACAGATTCTAAACAAACAAAGGGGTCCTTACACAAGGTCGAAAATGTACAATTGTCGTAGTTTGTATTTGTTGTAGCTTTTCTAACTTCTTCGCTAGTTAAAATTAAACTAAATTCAATTAAATGTAATATAATATTATAAACAGGCCAATTTAAAATAATTGTTCATCAAACTCTTTCACCTTTTCATTTTGCTTTCAAATTATATGAGAGTGAGAAAACCAGCAAAAGTGAAAAATTATTTAGAATCGGCCTGATATTAAAAATACCTATACCGATGTATCAAATTCCATACCACAAATATTTTCATTAAACAAAATTTATGAACTACCAAAAGTATGTGCAATGACATGTGGCAAGTCTCGTAACAATACTTTGATTAACAACACAGCATGTAGTGCAATCGATTGCAATTACAAACACAACAACTAACCTGAGACGCGTTAACTACTCGTATTTAGCAATCAAAAGCAAACAACCAGCAACTAACTGCCAACTTCCAAACATAACGACGATTGCGCATACAAAAGAATTCATCCAAACAATTGAGAGCGCATAAATATGCACGTAACGACTTAACAAGCAGCGAACTGACAATGAGCTGATTGTGGTAGACACGCAATTCCTTGGGACTATGTTCAGAGAACGGCAAGTGTACCCGGTAGTTATAAGTAGAGTCAGGCCCAGGCAACTAGTGGGACAATTGTCCAAAAATCTGAGAACTAAATTCATACAGATTATTACGCTCTTTGCTTGGCCTCTCGAAGAATGAAATTGTTGCTGCGCTTGTCAGTCGCTTACTTGCAAGCAACGCCTCAACATCATAAACGCTGGTGTCTCGTTGTGCTAGTAAGCGAGGGAGCGAAACCATTCATTGGTGTGATGAGCGGTCCTTAACTAATATCCCATAACTTACAATCCTGCCTAGCCCCGAATTAAATTATTTTAAATTAAATAAAATCTTATAACTTTAAACGAGCTAAACTTGTATATCCGGACTATCTCGGGAACGGCTTGACCGATTTCGATGAAATTTGGCATATAGATAGTATGATTGATTCTAAGATTCTTGGGGGTTGCCACTTATCTCAATTTTTTTTTTCAAATGAAAGGTATTTTCGCCGACATACCAACTTTTGTATTTGTATTGTATCTTTTTTGGATCATATTTGGATGATTTTAGGATCATTTTGAGATCATTTAGGGGTCACTTGGGGATAATTTTGGGACTATTTTGAGATAACTTTAGATTCAATTTGATAGCAGCGAGCAAGCTCGGTCACCCAGGTACTAAAAAAATTAAATTAAATAAAATAAATTAAAAGAAAATATATCAAAATAAAATAACATAAAATAAAAGGAAATGAGTAAAAATAAAACAAAATAGAATAAACTTGAAAAAAAATAAATCAAAAATCTGAGAATGAAGAAACTAGAGTGATCTTCCAATCAGGTGTTGTTGTTGTTGTTGTTAACAGCAAAACACTCCCCGAAGGTTTTGAGGAGTGATGCCGAAGTTGACAGTGCTTGCGGTACTCCCTTGCGGTACTGCCCGACTGTCGTGGTAGCGATTTGGTATGACCAGTGGAACCTTCTAGGTCATGTCATCCCTCCATCCGTGAGGAAGAAGAAGATGGGTAATGAGAGGTGAGAGGAATCATATCCGTAGATCAACCATCGAGTAGCACGTAATTACCTATGTGCATATTAGTCGCCTCTTACGACCGGTATGCCTACCTCGGGCATATTCTAAACCCCTAACCCGCAGGGCACAACAATCAGGTGTCGATATGATGTTTACTTGCAGTTGTGGCATACGACTGCATTTCTCTGATATCTACAAACTTATTACAATTCATATAAGTATATTTTGCTTATAGATACACAAACCAACAGCAGCAATAGTAAAAATCATCAGCAGCAGTGACTTCTAAGAAAATTGCAATGACGGTCGCTGTTACCACTAGCCATACTCTAGCATCCAGGCAGTCTTCGCGTATGTTTGTAATATAATCATAGCAGATTACCAATAAGCCAACGATTGCAATGAAAATGCAGTCTGCGATGCGGTTACACTCGTTGCAGAGTCAAATCGCATTAGCCAAAGTCCAGACGATGTCGACAAATGCCAGGGCGTCAACTGATATCACTTGCGTATGTGTGTGTATGTGTGCGTATGCAGTGGGGTGTTCGCGCATGCGCGCCTAGCACAGATTTAGCGGCAAGTCAACAAGATGCACGTAAAAGTGTATTAATAAGTATGGAAGCTGTGCTTTTTGCCGCCTAGACGAAGGCTGCATTCTATTGTACAATTACTGAGTGGCACATTAGTTACAGCTGCCACATATGGATAGTCTACACAAATGTAAAGGGTGACTGATAATGTTTTGGCATATCTAAACTCCAATAAATTTTTGTAGGTAACAACCCATTCTAGCTTTTGTTTATAAGGCCATATGTCGAATTCATCTAAATAGTCAGATAGTTATTTCTACTGAAATAACAATTTTTCAACATTAGCACCCTGTATTTGTTTGCTTGTCCTGCCCATACTATCCTTCTAAATGCCTTAAATATTTGCCTAAAGGCTTTATTGTTTCCTTCCTTTGTTGACTCTTTTGATCCCTATAATTTCGCTAATAGCTCACTGCCGCGCATTTATCAGTCGCAACTAACAAGTAAAGGGAATTCATTGTACTTAGTTAAATGCTACCAAGAATGAAATTACAAAAAAAAGCAAAGACCTGAAGTATTTACAAAAGGGAAAAATCGCGTAAAAATTGCGACAATGAAAATTACCCATTGCGCCGGCGCAACTTTTAATGCGTGGTCACGTTCTTGGCACGCCAAATGAGGAGTTGAAGAAGAAGAAGAAGAGCAAGTCAAAGCACAATTGCCACTTGTGTACTCTACTATATGTAATTCCCACTGGTTTAATAGCCACTGCGATTTGTTGCTGCTATTGCTTCATAATATTCTCATATAAGATATTAGGGATGTTGCGAATATTCGTCCACGCAAAAGTCCGAATTCCTCAACTAATACAGCTTTAAATAAGTTACAAACAGATATGTGAACAAAATAGACTCAGGGACAAAACATATGCCAGAACAAAATAGATACTGGAACAATACCTAAACCGGATCAAATGCCTGAACAAGTACCGGGATAGACCCGATACCTGAACTAAACAAAAACCGAAATAAAACAGATACCAGAAGCAAGATATCCAAACAAAATAGACCCTACCAGACAGATAGCAAAAAAGAAAAATGCAGATACCGGAACAACCCAGAAACCCAAACTAAATAGTGTGAGGAACAAAGCAGATATCAGAACACTAATACAGGAACAGGAAACAAACAGATACCAAAACAAACAAGATACCCAAACTAAATAGGCTTAGGAACAAAACAGATATCAGAACAAGAATACAAGAACCGAAAACAAACACATACCGGAACCAGCAAGATAGCTAAACAATATAGACTCAGGAACAAAACTGATACCACCACATGGAAAAAAGATACCGGAACATACAAGAAGCCCAAACAAAATATGTCGACTCAGGAATAACACTGGTACCATAACAGGAAAAATAGGTAACGAAAAAGACGAGATAGCCAAAAATAGTTAACTCAAGAACAAACTAGATACCAGAACAAGAAAAAAAACCAGATACCAAAACTAACAAGACAGCCAAACAAAATAGACGGTGGAAAAAAACAGATATCAGAACAGGAAAGAAACAGAATTATATCTGGAAAAGGAAACGAAACGAAAACCTGAACAAAAAAAAAAACATTACAAGATACCCAAATCAAATACTCAAAAACAGATACCAGAACAGGAAAAAATAAAACAGATCTTAGAACAGAACAGATAACGAAACAAACAAACAGATACCCATCTAAATAGAAACAGATACTATAAAAGGAATACCGAACAGAAAAAATACAGATACCGGAACAAACAAGGTTCCCAACCAAAATAGACTCAGAAACAATACAGATACCAAAACTAACAAGACAGCCAAACATAACAGACTCTTAAAAAAAACAGAAACCGAAACCGAAAGACAGGAGCTGAAACGAAACAAATACCCGGACAAAAATGAAAACGAAAACAAGCAGATACCCGAACAAAACAGAGGGTTAAAGAAATAACAATAGGCTAAGCACGTAGAAATCAGAAGAGAAAGTGTGAGGTTAGGAACAAGAAAAAGGAAGAGAACAATGTTGGATAAAATTGTTTTGGCCTAACCTGAACCGATATGGCTACAGACGAAGAAATAGCAAAAAATCAAGATTCGTAACATCACTACAATATATTACAACTTGAATGGAGTTGGCTTAGTATGGACATATGTGGCATGCAACTTTATGGAGCTATGTATGTAGTATGGTAACCCCACTTTCAGTATGAAGTATGACTCACTTTGCGCCGCTTTTGATTGCGTGGAAATAAAAGTTCATTGCACTGCAAACGCATAAAACTCTCCATACAATTCATATGCAGTATTGCATGACGTGAGCAATATTCCATACATACATATGGTTGTTATTGTTCTATTATTTGTTGTTGCTGTTACTTTGGTTGCGTCCAGCGCAGTGCTACCATGTGAACGATCGACCACTTGTGCGCGCATGTGCAGCGCGATTTGTGAGCACGTAACCCCTTGTGAAAAGGTAGTAAAGAATTTTTTTTGTTATAACTAGTAGTAGGTACATAGTATAAAAGCTTATAAATATGTATGATTTGTGCGAATACTTACATCTTAATACTTCCTTTGACCAAATTTAGTATGTTTATAAACTTGTTGCTTAAGCGTATTTAATAGGAAAAGTGAATAAATGTGAGATATTCTATAGTGTAGATAGCTGAAGATGAAAATAAAATGTGGGATATAAAATGACTGAGTAGAATAAAAAAAATTTAACAAAATCCAATCAAATAAAATAAAACAAAATTAATTTAAACTTAAAAATTAGCTGAAAAAAACTAAAATAAATTAAATTAAAACAATAATTTATAAATAAAATAAAATCAAATACAATAAAATTAAATACAAAATTAAATAAAAGAAAATAAACGGAAAGGAAATGCATAAAAAAATAAAAAACAAATTAAAATTAAAAAAAATCAAATAAAATAAAATAAAATAAAATAAAATAAAATAATATAAAATAAAATAAAATAAAATAAAATAATATAATATAAAATAAAATAAAAATAAAATAAAATAAAATAAAAATAAAATAAAATAAAAATAAAAATAAAATAAAATAATATAAAATAAAATAAAATAAAATAATATAAAATGAAATAAAATAAAACAAAATAAAATAAAATAATATAAAACAAAATTTAAAAAAATAAAATAAAATAATATAAAATAAAATAAAATAAAATAATATAAAATAAAATAAAAATAAAAATAAAATAAAATAATATAAAACAAAATAAAATAAAATAAAATAATAAAATATAAAATATAAAAAATAAAATAAAATAAAATAAAATAAAATAAAATAAAATAAAATAAAATAAAATAAAATAAAATAAAATAAAATAAAATAAAATATAATAATATAAAAGAAAATAAAATAATATAAAATAAAATATAAAAAAAAAATAAAATAATATAAAATAAAATAAAATAAAATAATATAAAATAAAATAAATTAAAATAATATAAAATGAATTAAAATAAAATAATATAAAATAAAATAAAAAAAATAAAATAAAATAATATAAAATAAAATAAAATAATATAAAATAAAATTAAAATAAATAAAAATAAAATAAAATAAAATAAAATAAAATAATATAAAATAAAATAAAATAAAATAAAATAAAATAAAATAAAAATAAAAATAAAATAAAATAAAATAAAATAAAATAAAATAAAATAAAATAAAATAAAATAAAATAAAATAAAATAAAATAAAATAAAATAAAATAAAATAAAATAAAATAATATAAATAAATAAAATAATATAAAATAAAATAAAATAATATAAAATAAAATAAAATAATAAAAAATGATATAAAATAAAAAAATGGAATAAAATAAAATACAATAAAATAAATAAAATAATATAAAATAAAATAAAATAAAATAAAATGAAATAAAATAAAATAACATAACGTAAAATAAAATAAAATAAAATAATATAAAATAAAATAAAACAAGTAAGGAAGTCTAAGTTCGGGTGAAACCGAACATTACATACCCAGCTGTGCACATAAAATGCTGTTATTCTTTGTTTTGTATAGTTAATGGTGTTAAAAAAATAAATTAATATACGTGGGCGGTACCACGCCCCCTTTTCAAAAATTTTTATAAAATCGGCCTTAGAACATCTAAATCAATACATATTGCAAATTTTATCATTGTAGCTGCTTCTAATATTGAATTAACCCATTTTATACGTTTTTCGAAATTTTCGATATCGAAAAAGGGGCGTGGTTATGGTCCGATTTTACCCATTTTCAATAGCAATCTATTCTGAACCCAAATAAGTACGCATGCCAAATTTGGTGAAGATATCTCATTATTTGCTCAAGTTATCGTGTTAACGGACAGACGGACGGACGGACGGACGGACAGACGGGACGGACATGGCTCAATCAAATTTTTTTTTCGATCCTGATCATATTGATATATGGAAGTCTATATCTATCTCGATTCCTTTATACCTGTACAACCAACCGTTATCCTAACAAAGTTATAATACCCTGTGTACAAGTACAGCTGGGTATAAAAAATAAAATAAAATAAAATAAAATGAAATAAAATAAAATAAAATAAAAAAAAATTAAAGAAAAGAAAAGAAAAGAAAAGAAAAGAAAAAGAAAAGAAAAGAAAGAAAAGAAAAGAAAAGAAAAGAAAAGAAAAGAAAAGAAAAGAAAAGAAAAGAAAAAAGAAAAGAAAAGAAAAGAAAAGAAAAGAAAAGAAAAGAAAAGAAAATAAAATGATATAAAGTAAAATAAAATAAAATAAAATAGTAAAATATGAAATATAAAAAAATAAAATAAAATAAAATAAAATCGAACAAAGTAAAATAAAAAAAAATATTAAAAAGTAAAAATAAAATAAAATAAATCTTATTAAGTCAAATGAAATAAAATTAAATAAAGCAAAATTTGAAAAAAAATTCAAAAAAATTATATAAGACAAAATTTTTTATTAATTTCTACATATTTCCTTTTAGCAAAGGTTGCAAGTATGTATACTGTAGTACCCTTGTAGAAATAAATATTTCTCTAGCTAGTTCATAATAAATTTGAATAAGGTAAAATATCTTAGAATACTCACTTCTTCGAAGACATTACTATAAAATCGATATATTGTATAAACACAACCATATACATTTACACATATACACTGTCATCTATGTGAATATCATCGGCCTTCTGTGTTTGTACAAAGAACATACAGTTAATTTCTTTGGTTTGTACATAACACTTCACGATTGCCATACGTCTTAATTTGACTTAATATCCATTACTTCACACGCTTTTCTTCCTTAATCACGCAGTCACACCACGCACACAAATATGGAAAAATGTACATTTTATTTTTCAAAAATTAGTTTCACTCAACATAACTCAATTGGGCTTAAAAAGTTAATATTAATTAACACATTAACTGCCAAGTTTTATTTTGAACAAATTAAATTTCAATTGTGGCAATAGACAGTGCTTCAATGCAAAAAACTTAAATATTTACAAATAAATAACAAATCTATAATCCCACAAAGAAGTTGTCAAAATGACACATGGCATTCAATGTGTTAATAAGTAACTAAATTAAACGCAAACATCATAATTTGTTTAGCAAAATTTGTTGCTTAGTTATTGTTTCCCTTTTTTTAAATTCATCGATTATTATTTTGCCAATTTTTGCACTCTTTTTTCTCTTTTCTTGCTCTCATCGCGCAGGAGGTACTGGAAAATCGGATTATCGAACTCGAAGAAGCGCTTTCCCGTTTGCAGGAAAGAGTTAATAATGTGAGTATCGTAGTGTTTGTTTGTTGTTAGTGCAAATAATGTAGAAAGAGGAAAAAAATTTAAATCTTAGTTAATGACTACAATAAGTACTTACATAAATGCAAGCAAGTAGGTATATAAAAGGTCAAGCGGTCAAATGGTATGACAATTTTGTATTAGAACCCATGTAAATGTTAATATCACGCTTAGAAACGCCGCCAACGTCAAAAACCACAAAGTGTCAATACAACTGCACAAAGTCGATGAACGACAACGGTTGATGTATGACAGCTTATAGAGATGTATGAATAGAGACAAAGTTTCGAATGACAGTGAGACTTGTTTATAATACAGTCGAGCTTCAATTGAATTAAAATGAAAATAAAAGCTTGTTAGTAAAGTTATCTACTAATGCACTAGTGATGCATATGACAATAGAAGCATACTGAGCGAACCATTTCAAAGAGAACCGAAATCGACACAATATGTTCTGAAAGCCAGCTCTGGTACAACAAAAGAACGTTTCATTTTATTAAATTTTGTATTTTATTTTAATTAATTAAATTTTTTTTCCTTATATTTTA
The DNA here is from genome assembly GCA_964058755.1 of Campiglossa producta. Taxonomy (NCBI): domain Eukaryota; kingdom Metazoa; phylum Arthropoda; class Insecta; order Diptera; family Tephritidae; genus Campiglossa; species Campiglossa producta. The sequence goes on along the minus strand of CAXKVI010000004.1, from coordinate 111,549,966 downwards.
TTTTTTGTTATTTCACTTATTTATTTTTTTTTAAGCGAAATAACATGGTTTCGTTTATTTCATCTGCATTACATATTATTGTAATTCGCAGATAATTTATGGAATATTCGGAGTACATAGCTTATAGTCGCAGTCACAAAACGTGGTTTTTCACAAGCAAAATGGGGTAAGCCAATAGCCGCCAATGCCTCAGAGCCCAAGTGCTCACCACCAACAATTTTGAGTGGTTTTCTAAGGAAGTGAGAATAGCCAACGATGCATTCTCAGAGCCAAAGTGCTCACCCTATTAAATACATACAGAGTGTCAATACCAAAACACAGTCCACTAGACTTGATGGTACATACCAATAATTAAAAATAACCAAACACAGTCCATGAGACTTGATGGAATATAAAAATTAATAAAATTAAAAAGACTTTGATTGAAGTGGGATTCGAACCGGCAACCCCAGCCAACTCTCTCAACCATATAATATCACAACAACAATAATAATAAACTGCTCGCCGGCCACCATAGCTTAGAGCTTAGATAATTTTATTACTATGTTTTATTTTTTATTTTTTTTTTTATTTTTTTTTTTTTTCAATTTAATTTTTAATTATTTTTTTTTACTTTTTTCGTCTTTTTTTACTTTATTGCATTATTTTTATTCTATTTTAACTTTATTTTTTTAATTTTATTTTAATTAATTGAATTTTTTTTTAACTGTCATTTCCTTTCTTTTTGTATTTATTTTTATATGGTTTTGTTTTATTTTATTTTGTTTTATTTTTTTAGAATTTTTTTTATTTAATTATCATTTTATTTCTTTTTTATTCTTATGTGGTTTTGTTTTATTTTGTTATAGTTTTTTTTTTTATTTTAATTAATTTTTTTTCTTATTTTTTAATTTTATTGTTGTATTTTTATTTTACTTTATTCGATTAAATTTTCAATTCATTTCGCTTTGTTTTTTTTTTTAATCTAATTAAATTTTTTTTTTTATTTATTTTTGTTTTTTTCTATTTTCAATTTTTTTTTTTTTTTCTATTCAAAAACCGCTTGAGTTCTAAACCGCATTGCAGCTCTGCTGAGTACCTCTCATCACTAGTAGGCAATAATCACCAGACATGCATTCACTCAGTTACATAGTCGATTCCATCACATCGTATTACAGATGTATCTAACGGTTATGTGACTGTAAACACGCCAAAGCTTCAACTTAATTTCCTGAAACGGACATTACTCTTCGACAACATTCCACTAAACACTTACAAGCACACACAAAGCAACAAACGCCCAAGCGCATCAACACTCGATCTCTCTGAGCCTAAAAGTGTAGGTTTGATTTCTGAAGCTCTAGATATTTCTATCTAGCCAATAAACGACAATTCACTTGTCCATCTCAACATGCCTGTAATTTCAAATAACAAACAACCAAACACTTTGCAACTTTGGCACCCAACGAGTAATGGGCGAGTGTGAATCTCATGTAGAGTTATTTTATAAATTACGTTCTTTACGTTTGCTAACCGACATTTCTACTACTCTGCTCCGCCCTGTTAGCAACTCCTCTTATTCATAGCCACCCCGTATCTCCTGTGGGATGGTATTTGCTTTTGAAGCAGGAAATGTATCCAATATGCCTGATAGAACACCACAAATACAATTTCCTTCCCCCCCAAAAAACCTCAACAGCCTTCTCAAACCTTCAGTTTCTGCTTTACAACTGGTAGAAGACATATGGAATTACTTATATGTATGTGGTCTGCTCATATAAATATTATTACGCAATATCGGATTGTTTGTTTATTTGCCTAGCTTACTCTTACGCCCATTTGAAAGGTATTAAGGTGGACCGGAAATATGTGATCTTTTTATGAATCATAACGTGTGGACTGTCTCTAAAGAAGATTCTATATATCGCAGTCAAATTGTAACTCTGTAGGAAAGACCTAAAATACTACCAAGATTTAGAACCGACCCATATTTAGTCCTGAGTTATCTGTACCTGAGTACCTAACCTACTGATAGACTGAGGAAATAACCAGTTTCGACTCATAAATACCACAGAAGATTAGTTTCCCAAGCTCTTTTAGTGAAGAACTTCGTTGTATGCGATAAGGGAACTCCTTGATTCAATTCAAAAACGGCCGACTATAACCATCTTACGATTTCACAATGAAAGGCCCCACCCTAATACAGAAAGCTCCCATTTTTATTCTTTTAACTTTACTAATGGCGGTTACTAAACCATTTGAAGCTTCCTCTTCTTAAACATCTTCCTCGATTTGCATTATTGTTGTTGTCAGTTCAAGTACTTACTTCTTGTTTTACTACGTTCATTTTCTACAGTAAAAGCTCAAATTGAGTGTACTAGGAATACCTACATTCACTTCTGGCTTGTGATCTTTAATGGTCGTTTGCTGCCAGCATGTTTTGTTTGGCGCATTAACGTCTCAAATGAGGAATTAAATATCTGACCACTGACGAGTATCGAGAACATTATAAAAAGCTTTCTTAACTCAAACTCACTAATGTCAATGTAAGCGCACAAATACGATATTCTGGGAACATTCAGTTCCGGGTTTTATGGTCAATTTGAATGGAATTAATGTAACTTTAGATGAGTCGACTTAAGTGTGTAAGTAAATTGAAGCATACAAATACTCATACTCAAATATTGACATACTCATGTTTGTGGAATGACGCCAAAGGAGTTTTGTGATTTCGTGTTCATTAAAAGTTACTTCAACTAAGTTTTAATGACATTACATGTGTATGAGTCTTTGATAAGTGATTGTGCTTATAGAAAAACTTTGATGGAGTTCATATGGATATCCATTCATATATTTGTGATATCTTAAGATAAAGATAAAGATAAAGATAAAGATAAAGATAAAGATAAAGATAAAGATAAAGATAAAGATAAAGATAAAGATAAAGATAAAGATAAAGATAAAGATAAAGATAAAGATAAAGATAAAGATAAAGATAAAGATAAAGATAAAGATAAAGATAAAGATAAAGATAAAGATAAAGATAAAGATAAAGATAAAGATAAAGATAAAGATAAAGATAAAGATAAAGATAAAGATAAAGATAAAGATAAAGATAAAGATAAAGATAAAGATAAAGATAAAGATAAAGATAAAGATAAAGATAAAGATAAAGATAAAGTAAGATAAAGATAAAGATAAAGATAAAGTAAAGATAAAGATAAAGATAAGATAAAGATAAAGATAAAGATAAAGATAAAGATAAAGATAAAGATAAAGATAAAGATAAAGATAAAGATAAAGATAAAGATAAGATAAAGATAAAGATAAAGATAAAGATAAAGATAAAGATAAAGATAAAGATAAAGATAAAGATAAAGATAAAGATAAAGATAAAGATAAAGATAAAGATAAAGATAAAGATAAAGATAAAGATAAAGATAAAGATAAAGATAAAGATAAAGATAAAGATAAAGATAAAGATAAAGATAAAGATAAAGATAAAGATAAAGATAAAGATAAAGATAAAGATAAAGATAAAGATAAATGAAGATGAAGATGAAGATGAAGATGAAGATGAAGATGAAGATGAAGATGAAGATGAAGATGAAGATGAAGATAAAGATAAAGATAAAGATAAAGATAAAGATAAAGATAAAGATAAAGATAAAGATAAAGATAAAGATAAAGATAAAGATAAAGATAAAGATAAAGATAAAGATAAAGATAAAGATAAAGATAAAGATAAAGATAAAGATAAAGATAAAGATAAAGATAAAGATAAAGATAAAGATAAAGATAAAGATAAAGATAAAGATAAAGATAAAGATAAAGATAAAGATAAAGATAAAGATAAAGATAAAGATAAAGATAAAGATAAAGATAAAGAATAAAGATAAAGATAAAGATAAAGATAAAGATATAGATATAGATATAGATATAGATATAGATATAGATATAGATATAGATATAGATATAGATATAGATATAGATATAGATATAGATATAGATATAGATATAGATATAGATATACGGAAACGGTCAAAATTCTAAAATTAAAATTCTGAAGTCAAAATTCCGGAATCAAAATTCTGGGTCGACAAAATTCTGGAAATCGGAATTCCGCACTTCCTTCGCCTTTTTTGGCTGTATTTCAAAATTCTGGTTTTCATAATTCCGGAATTTACGTTTTCCAGAATTAATTCTGGAAATTTTTTCCCCAAAATTTGAGCAAAATCGAGTATTTTAATAAATTGTGCTTATATTTAAGAAATATACATTGACTTTGATTTTTTGGTCATAAGACAGGAAAACCAGCGGAACAATTTGTATTTCTACTCAGCCGTGTATGATAAATAGCTGCCTCATCATCGTTGGAACAACGTCAAATTTACCGTACATAATCCAGCAGTCGCTCTCATTTAACAACTGCAGCGAAGATTTTGTTCCAAAAATAAGAATGCATTCGCCATAACTTTAATAACTTTCTTACTTAAAATAAATAGTTGACCTTCCAAAACGTAAAGTGATAATAAAGGAATGTCTATTTTTTCAACACAAGTTGGCTCTTTAAAACATTTTAAACTGTTCCGTTGTCTTCTAATTTTTAACTTAAGGGCAACTCTTGATGACAGATAATGTCCAATGTGTTTTTCTGTCATAGATACCGAACGCTGAATTATTTGGCTAGGCTGCAGAAAACTCAAGCGAAACCATATTTTTAAAATGATTACTTGGATCTGCAACCGATTTTTTATGCGCACATGGATCATGAGAATGTTCATTTTTTTTCGTATAACATTTCACAGCCGTGAAATTGTGTGTCAATACGCACGGTACATTTGTTTTTAATTCCTTCAGAACAAGTCCAGTTAAATGTTAAAGGCAAAATTTGTAATTAATGATTAAAAATGCGTGTTGATAACAAAAAAAGTGCGCACTTTTTTTGTTATCAACACGCATTTTTAATCATTAATTACAGAATTTTGAATTTCAGAATTTTGGTTTCCAGAATTTTGCAATTTAGAATTTCGTTATCCAGAATTTTGGATTCCAGAATATTGACTTCCATAATTTTGATTTCCGGTGTTTCGACTTCCGGAATTATGAATGCAGAATTTCCAAAAAAGCAGAATTTTGACCCCAACCCATAGATATAGATATAGATATAGATATAGATATAGATATAGATATAGATATAGATATAGATATAGATATAGATATAGATATAGATATAGATATAGATATAGATATAGATATAGATATAGATATAGATATAGATATAGATATAGATATAGATATAGATATAGATATAGATATAGATATAGATATAGATATAGATATAGATATAGATATAGATATAGATATAGATATAGATATAGATATAGATATAGATATAGATATAGATATAGATATAGATATAGATATAGATATAGATATAGATATAGATATAGATATAGATATAGATATAGATATAGATATAGATATAGATATAGATATAGATATAGATATAGATATAGATATAGATATAGATATAGATATAGATATAGATATAGATATAGATATAGATATAGATATAGATATAGATATAGATATAGATATAGATATAGATATAGATATAGATATAGATATAGATATAGATATAGATATAGATATAGATATAGATATAGATATAGATATAGATATAGATATAGATATAGATATAGATATAGATATAGATATAGATATAGATATAGATATAGATATAGATATAGATATAGATATAGATATAGATATAGATATAGATATAGATATAGATATAGATATAGATATAGATATAGATATAGATATAGATATAGATATAGATATAGATATAGATATAGATATAGATATAGATATAGATATAGATATAGATATAGATATAGATATAGATATAGATATAGATATAGATATAGATATAGATATAGATATAGATATAGATATAGATATAGATATAGATATAGATATAGATATAGATATAGATATAGATATAGATATAGATATAGATATAGATATAGATATAGATATAGATATAGATATAGATATAGATATAGATATAGATATAGATATAGATATAGATATAGATATAGATATAGATATAGATATAGATATAGATATAGATATAGATATAGATATAGATATAGATATAGATATAGATATAGATATAGATATAGATATAGATATAAATATAAATATAAATATAGATATAGATATAGATATAGATATAGATAAAGATAAAGATAAAGATAAAGATAAAGATAAAGATAAA
>CAXKVI010000004.1:111421158-111541001 GCA_964058755.1 Campiglossa producta | reverse complement strand
TAACAGTTGATTCATTCAAACGCCTAGAGGCCAGAAAGTTTTCGACGCCCTCTCAAAGACATACCAACAAAATTCCAAACTTCTCGTACATTCAAAACATTTGAAAGCAGACAAAAGCCAAGTTAACCAAGCAGTTAACCAACCTACCAACCCACCAGCCTCCAACGACACTCAACAGCTTCATCGATGTAATGCGACTTTCCATTTGGTAATTGAATTGAATTGAAAATAACAAAGTGGCGCAGTAGCGGTGGTTCAAAGCCTTAGCAATCGTTCAACCAAAACGAGATTCAACTAACTGTTTGGCTCTTGTCTATTCAAGAAGAGTAGGAGTACGTACTCGTTATAAGTGTTTACCCACCCACAATTACCAAAATTGGCTGCGTATTTTATGCGAAAATTCCATTATGAGCAAACTTTATGATGTGAAAAAGCACAACAAACAGTCAATTCAGTTAGAACACTTAAAAAAATATGGCTAAATATGAAGGCACTTATAGATAGAAATATTTACACGAGGGTTGTTTGATAAGTCGATGGATTTTTAATCTGCACTCAACAATTTAAAAAAATTTATATTTTTTTTATTGATCTCATATTAACTTTAGATATATCAGAGCTACATTTTTTTAATAATATTAGGTTCGCAAAAATCCACATTAAGGCTTCGAAAATTACATGATTTTAATATTTTGCCTATATATGAAAGACTGTGTAACAAATCTGCACCTTTGAATTTTTATAAGGATAACAGGATCCTTTACAAGAATATTAAAAAAAAAAACGTATGCACTAGAGAAGGACACTGGAATTGCAAAAGTGTTTTAGTAGATTGCGTTATACGAGTACGTTTTCTAGCAAACACAATTGTGTTCAACGTGAAACTTTGCAATTAGAGTGCACTTTTTATAGGTCTTACACGGCGTATGAGTAACATTTAGTTATACAATAAGAAAAGTTCAAGTAAATTGTCTTCATGTTTTGCTTGATATCTCCGAAACGGATCGAGATATCGAAAAAAAAACTTACGCTACTTTCAGGCCAACATGATAACCTTTCGTTTGATACCCATACTGTAAAATCGACTTCTAGGGTACATATATCCTGTCCACTTTTTGGATTATCCTTTTATATTTTTATGCATATTTTCAGGGCTTTTTAGGTGCGAACATGAACTCGATGTGAGCTTTTCGGGAAACTTTTAAAAAATGTCATCTCGTAGGAAATTTTCGGCAATAATAAGAGGTTCCATTATTATCTATATGCACTAACCAATTAAACTACCCTCGTATATACGTATCTAACAATATCAATAACAACCAGGATGAGTTTTCTTGCACGCCATTATCATCAAAAACAAAGCAAAATCTTTTTTTTTTTTCACTTGCCAGTTGTTACATTTTCGTCACTCGAAAGTTAGTAAGGGCGTAAAAATTTTCTAATGATTTTCAGCAGCGAAGGAGTGTCAGATAGACAGACGTCTACAACGAGCGCGCGTATGGTGTCATTTGCGCCAAGTGAGACTTGTCATGGTGTGGGTGGTCGTACGACTGTTCGACTCTGACAAGCTACTTGGTGAATTCCACAGCAACGAAAGCACTACCAACTAAAAGCGTATGGCTGAATGACTGCGCGTCTAAGTGACTGAGCAGTGAGATTGACAGTTGAAAGGTGGGGTACTTGAGCGGAAATTTATTGTCTTTTATGGGCCATGGACTTTGCTTATCGATTTCTACAAAGTGAATCAACTTCTTTTCGCCATCTTTTTTTTTTTTTTTTTTTTTGAACCAAATGTGTTACAACTTTTTCTTTATTTTTTACTACTTGGCTACTAACTCCCTGCTGTTTTATCAATTTGGCTCTTTGCCATGTGGATCAGGCTCGGCCCAGTCATGCAACTACAAAAGCGTGTGGATTTACATATAGGACTTTTTTGTGTTTGTATGTGTGCCGCTAATTTGATTGTGTGCGTTGCTCATTTGGTCGTTGGCGAATCCGTTCCAGCCTTTATCTCCCTGTAAATAACGATTATTGCTAGCAATTTTTTCACTTTTCGCCCATTTTGGCCAAATGTTCAACGGAAGTCGTCCCATTTTAGTTTGTTTTCATCTCGTGCATTATGCTGAGCCAACAATTGTCCGAGTTTTTTGCTGTGCTTTTATCGCCAATGCGGATGCGTACATTCTCGCATCTGTTTTACTATGTGTGAGTATGTTGCTTTGTTTTGCCATTCCCGGTTGACACAATTTAATAATCACTGAGCTTGAAATCCTTTTAATTAAAGATGCTGAAATATGGCCTTTGAAACAAAAGTGGATTAAATCGTTTAATCCAGAAAAAATTAACTCTGTGGCTTGCGGGAAATTATAAGCAGCAGTAAAGAATAGCAGTATGCTTAAGAAAAATCCATTGGTGGATTTGATTGAAGTTTCATAAATCAAGCTCAAGACAAAGCTTTCTTTAATTAAAGAAACGCTTTTTTAACTTATTTATTAGTCACTAGTAATACCCGGCGTGCGTTGCTACGCCAAAGAGAAACACCTGAATAAGATTTTACCATTTTTGCCATTTCCCGGAAGATACGTTATCTCATATTTTATCAAGGTGAAACGCCAGCTACACGCCGAATATCAAGCTCATCGAGACATAAATACGATTTTTTAGAACAGATCGGTCCCTGGTAAACTTCTTGGAAGAAAAATTATCTCACACTTTAACCATAGCATAACGCTACCTACATACCAAATTTCAAGTAAATCCAACAATCCATACGATAGTTTAGAATAAGTCAGTCCTGGGTCCATTTTCCGGAAGAAAATTTATCCTATATATAAATCTAAGCAGATAGCTATCCACACACCAAATTTCAAGCAAATCGAGCCACAACTACGATTGTATAGAACACATCGGTCCCTGGTCTACTTTTCGGAAGAAAAATCATACCATACTTTAACCTAAGCAAAACGCTACCTACATACCATTTTTCAAGTAAATCCAGCCATTTATACGATAGTTTCGAATAAGGCGAGTAGTTTTGGAGTCCATAAGCTACATCCATACATCCAATTTTGTATATATAGATGTAAAGACGGAGAGCAGGACTCCGATGGACGGTCCAGGTGGAGGCAGATCTGCGAATACGCGAATGGCTCAACAAAAACGAAACATGTTTGGCCGCCAAAATCCAAATAGGTGGCAACCTAGTGACGAGTGAGGAAAAAATAAAAAAATTAATTTTTATTCATTATTCAAAAAAGTTTGAGTGATGAGTGATGGGTTAAAGATTATTTAAAAAAAATCAAATAACCATTTTCTAAACCTGTTTCGGGATTATTTCGGTAATGTTTCGGGATAATTACGGGACTGTTTCTGGAAAATTTCGGAAATGTTTTCGGATCATTTCGGAGCAGTTTTTGGGATAATTTCGGAGTGGTTTTTGGGATCATTTTGGGTTACATGTTATTTTTAAATAAAAAACAAGTAAGGAAGTCAGTTCGGGTAAATCAAACATTAACCACCCAGCGGTAGTTTTCATATGATTTTCGAAATATTCCATTTCGGAAGTAGGCGTGGTTGGGAAGCGATTTCGTCCAAGTACATCAGGCATACTCCCTATTTTGTTAGTATACCTTGTACCAATTTCATAGTTCTGCCGTAATTAGTTTAAAAGTTATGACCCGTGAAATTTTCAAATATGCCTCCCAGAAAAGTGGGCGGTGCCACTCCTACTTTTAAAAATGTATCAAAAAATCATAATAGAATGCCTAGGAGCTTCATCCTACCAAACTATATCATTTAAGCCATTTCCGTTACCGAATTATATAAATTTAGGTGATTTTCGGAGCTTTCGATATCGAAAGTGGGCGTGTTTGTAGAGTGACTTTATCCAATTTCATCAGGTATACTCCCAACGATACTAATATGCTTTGTTCCATATTCCATCGTTCTATCGTAATCAGGTTAAAAGTTATGACCAGTCGAATTTTCAAATATGCCTCCCTTAAAAGTGGGACCCGCGCCATTTTGAAAAAATTATCAAGAAATTATTATATAATGACCAGGGGATTCTCCTATAAAATTACATATATCATTTTATGTCAATTTATATGATTTTCGAAATTTTCGATATCGAAAAAGGTGGCGTGGTTTTCATCCGATTTCGTCCATTTTCAATAGCAACCTACCTTGGCCAGAAAGTAACATGTATACAATATTTCATGCAAATATCTCAATTTTTACTCAAGTTATCGTGTACATGGACAGACGGACAGTTTTTTTTTTTCAACCTAAGAACTTTCATATATGGAACTCTATACCTATCTCGATTATTTTGTGCCGTTACGTAGTACCGTTATGTAGACAAAATTATAATACCCTTGTACTAGTACAAGTACGCTGGGTATAAAAATTATCAAATGGCAAACTCATTACAGCAAGAGTGAGTTAGAAATCCTTAGAAGAAACCGGTGAAGCCTAGGGAGCTAGATCAGTGAACTAAAACACACAACCCCGATGCCAAGTGTATTTTTTGGAACACGAAAACTCAAGAAGGAAGCAGTTATCATACGTTTGGAGTGCGACTACCTCGCTTTAGCCACCATTAACCAAAAATTACCACCCATTTACCTTTAAACGATTTATTTAATGAAATGTCACTAAGGAAACTGTCATCAAATGCGACCTACAGTAAAGTGTGCTTATACTTCAAACTCGCTTTTTAGTTTTCCACCCCAAAAATTATTAGCAAAAAAAACAACCGTGCCAAACAAAAGCGAAGCACCCAATAAGTCAGCTTGTTATTTAGACTGCGTCATTGTTACTTGTCATAACTTAACAAAAGTAGTAGAGCTTTGGGCGGAGATTTTAGGTTAGGCTGAAGTTTGAGTTGGGGAGTTGGCGATGGAAATGTAGATGAAGGTGTACTTGATGTGAGACCATTATAAAATAGTCATTCAATATATACTTGTAAGCAGAAAATACAAAATAACCTTATTCTAAAAGCCACTATGGGTGTATACTTACTAGGGGTGATGTATACTGCACTTCTTAACGGCTCCATTAAACACAGACGCGCACTCAGTGGCTAATAAAGCCAATATATGGGTGAGAACGTATGAATGAATGGAACGAATTTTGAATGGATGCGTTGTAGCAAACAGCACCTGCCTGTTAATAGCAATGATGAATAATGTATACATGAAGTCCTTAAGGCATTACACGACATCAAAATTATTTGTAAGGATGTCAGATTGAGAGTGTAGCGGTCGGACAACATAAAGTGTAAGTGCATACGTACGTTTGTGCCCAACGCAAGAAAAACTCTTCATAAAAGGTTATAAAGTCACCAATTAGCCCGAGAGAACACAGCTTCCTCCTGTGTCATCGAAAGCACTTCACAACACGGCGACCGACAAATATGATGGGCCTACAGAGGAAGCTCTATAAACAGACATTTTTTATACCCTGTTGTTGGTTGGTAAATTACATTAAAAAAATGTTTAATGAAATAAAAATTAAAATCAACTAAAATGAAATAATGAAAAACAAAATAGTTTAAAATAAAATAAAATAAAAAATAGATGAAAAAGGAAAAAACAAAAAAATAGAAATAAAGGAAAAAAGGGAAAAAACAAAACTAAAAAGAATAAAAAGGAAAAAAAGAAAAAACAAAATAAAATTTAAAAAAAAAATTTAAAAAAAGGAAATAAAGAAAAAAATAGAAAAAAAGAAAAAACAAAAAAAAAGAAAAAAAAAATAACAAATAAAATTAAAAAAAAAAATTAAAAAAACGAAAAAAAAGAAACAAATAGAAATAAAAGAAAGAAAACCAAATTAAAAAGAATAAAAAAAAAAAATAAAAATAAAAAAAATAAAAAATTAAAATAAAAAAAAAAAAAAAAAAAAAAAAATTTTTTAAAAATTAAGTTCAAAATTTTATAAATGAAAAGAAGTAGTAAAATAAAATCAAATCAAATCAAATCAATTCAGATCAAATTAAATTAAAATAAGTAATCACTTTCCATATAAAATCTTCACTGACTACAATTTGAACTATTGCAACTGGGTATAAGCCCCCAAACGATGTGACTGCGTTTGTGTTGGTAGGCTTTAATGATTAGCTGGTTTGGCGAACTTGTTTGCCACTGTGTGCTTGATTCCGCGTCACGCTCATAATAAATAATAGACTCTTGAGTACATTTTCGAGTGCATTATGCTGTGATGTATTCACTGATGTACCGGGTACTCCTACTCGGCACTCTAAGTAAGCTACTTAATGTTTTCTTTTGCTTGAAGGTTTTGTTTTTGAATTTGTATAAAAAAAATTTGTTTTTTTTTTTTGTCTCATTGATAGGCTTGTGTGCATTTGGGCTTGCGCAAACATATGCCGCTGACACTTGAAAGCGAAAGCTAATTTAGCGTCATTCAGTCTAGCTCAACGCACAGCGAATGCGTTCGGTGCTTCAAGACATTGTTTCTTAAGTTTGTTTTTTTTTTATTTTTTTTCTTCTTCCTTTCGACTTTTTATACTGAGTCTCGGCTTTTAATAATCTTTTATTAACTTTTTTTGTTCAAATTTTTTTTTTTGCATATTTTTCTTTTTTTTTTGTTCTTTCTTTCCTCTCAATTTCAAGTATACGTTCAGTTTAATGTTCCAGAAAAATTCATGCATTCATCTGTCAACATTAAAGTGACTCTTTTGGCACTCCAAAGTGCTTCTTCTTACCTGGGCAGAGGTCGGTAGTTGGGTGGGAGTTGTTGTTATGTCGATGCGTTTTTTATACATACTTTAAAGGAGAACACATGTCACATTCGAGTGTGTGCTTTTAAGATTTTCACCTCACCTCTAATTAAAATTTACAGCTTAGCTAATTAGAATGCGGCAGGGTTGCTACTGAAAACCCACATAGATTTGACAGCTGTTAAGTTGGGGCGGTATTACATAATAGATGTTTTAGCAGCTAATTAAGTATGTCGAATATTTTGCGGTTTTTTTTACCTTTTTTTTGATGGGTTGTTAAAATTTTAAAGATCGCATTTAGATCAACAAAATTTATATTAAAAAAATTAAGTAAAAAAAAATGAAAATAAATAAAGCTAAATTAAATTGATTTAAAATAAAAGTAAATTGAATTAACTAAAATTAAATTTAAAAAATTAAATTAAATTAAATAAAAAAAGTTATGTGGACAATCTATCGAAAAAATTCCTTCTCCGCCATTTAATTGTCACCATATGTGTATGAGTTGCAACTTCAATGCCATAAAATTTCAAATACATAGTTTGAGTGGTGCATTTTTTCGCGTTTTATTTGCACTTATGATTCATCACATTTAACCGTCTGGTGTCATTTTCGAAACAACCCTCTAATTCTTGAGTACCGAAAAATAAAAACTACCCTTAAAATTCCCCCTTTTTTCATAATGTGGTTGCATTATTTTATGTTATTCGTTCGCTTATTCAAAATAAATAGTTGTTGCTGTGGACATGGATGGCCCTTCTAACTTATTTTCAGGTTTTATTCCCATTCCAATAAAATAGTTAAAGTGCGTTAAAATTAAATGCAAAAAAGTTTAGATACGCATAACAACAAACAATATGACACCCACTCTACCGAGTGATACGGTATTATTGATTTTGAATGTTACGCCCTTTAGTGGCAAAAGGGTTCTTGGGGTGGCAAGTTGCTAGAGTTGTACTACAAGATGAGTTTATAGCGATTTACGAAGTTCTGTAGAGGTTTAACATTCTTCTTCGACGTTAAAATATTTGTTTTGTTGCTTTATTTTTAATATCGCGCAATGCTTCGTGCTTAGATTCAATTTGATGAGAACTGATCAAAACTCATTTAGATATATACCGACGGCAAAGTCGGCTTCTGATTCGAAAACCCCCCTTTCTTAGAACATGTCGTTTCTTCACCATATCAGCTGGCAAATTTTGAATTGATGCTGAGATAGGACATTTTCAAACCAATTCTGATCGTTCTTCAAAAAATGTTTGAAATATGACGTTTCTGAGAAAACTAATGGTTTCTTTAGATTTTAAAAATTATTTGAATGAAACGATTTTACTGTGCCAGCGCCTCCAAAATTTTTCATAAACATCACGATTACTTTCTTAACCACAATATCATTTTCATACGTCAATTCGTTATCCGATACGTTGATTGAAAGTTGTAAATTTTTTAATTAGAACTTTCGCACTTATATTTATGTAATAAGTGGGTGGGTTGAATATAGATTATGAAATGCCTGCGATATCAAATTCACTTAACTTATTTTACCTTCATTAGGGTGTGCGAGTTTCATACAAGTGTAAAAGTTGTATAGCTAGTCAATAATTGTCATCCATTAAACTTCTACTTTTCTATAAGTCACTTAAATGAATACTAACTATATAGCTAAAGTAATTTTTGGGACCAGAGTAGAGCTGAAAAATAATCGATAGTACGATAGTATCGACATTTTTTTGCCAGACACTGTTTTTTCTTTCATGTTTTGTTATTTTATACAAGGAATAAAAGCTTAATTAATCTTCCGCAACGCATGCCGTAACATAATCATATATATATATGATATATCAGCTGATTCAACACCTTATTGAAATCAATGGGGCGTTATCATAATCGAAATAACATACCTAAAGTTAGAGGCAGCATATTTGACAGACCGATGGAAATTGTGTCTAAAAGTACCTAATAAATTATGCGGCTCAATGCAATCGATATGGCGATATGGTTAAGCACCTTTAGTCGATTAAATTGTTTTCCAAAAGGTTATTATGATCAGCTGTGTTATTAAGTTATGGAGGAGTTATGGAAGATTAACTGATCTTAAACTGTTTTGTGCTCTTAAAAAAATTGTATGTTGAACTAACTTCTTGAAAAATTATAAAATTGTTGAATTTAAATAAATAATTGTGTCTTTAGTCTCAATACTTTCGATAATAAATTTCAAAATATGGAAAATATCTCAAGGTGGCAATTTCGATAGTTTTCCGGAACAGAATCACATTTAATTTTTGCCCAAGAAACCATAGGTCTGCAAATAATCTCGAGCCAGCGACTTTTTCTATCTACTTATCTTTTTTTCTGTTTTAGCACTTTTCTTCAAAAATCTACCAAATTAGGCTAAAAGTCAAATTTTGTGGAAAAAGACATTCAAATCCAAAAAAAAAAGTACAGAAGAGCTCTGACGACCTTCAAAAGAGAAAATAAAGGCAACAAAAATAAATCCTTGGAACCAAAAAACCCCATATTCGGATTATTTTTTTAGTTGTCAATGCAGCTGCTTCACAAAAAATTTACCCCACCCTAATGTAACATAATGTACATATTTACGTTTTTAAAATTCAATAATTGGCGCGTTTTTGGCGTAGCGAGTGTGAAAAGGCCGCATAAATCAGAGACAATTCATTCAATTCAACATTTCAGCTGGTCAAAATCATCATTGGCTGCGATATTTAACCTGTGTAAGAGTAGGTCGCCTCCACGTTGGTGCACCCTGTGTAACGCTAAATGACCAACATGGCCTACACGGCTAATTTCTACGTATTGCCGGATCTACGAGAACGGTACCAGTACTTGTGCTTTACCCATCTTGCCGAAACGACCCGGGCCGTTTTTTTATATCAACCCGACCAAGAGCAATACACGCGGGGTGACCCTGTCTGACATTTGAGCAGTGCTACACCTCGTTACAATAACAACAACCTACAAAAATATATCCCTAGTACATTTTACGAGCTCATTCACAATAGAGCATTTTTTTTTTCTTATTCAATTAACGACTTCATAAAGAAGGATAAAATAACCGAATTTGTGTTGTTGCTTTGAAAAAAATTCGATAATTAAGTGAATATTCTTTCACACTCGTTACGAATGAAATACGCCTAATGTAAGCTGATATTTTACACGCACCGTTTTTAAGTTATGTATGTAATCATGAAATGCTGTTTTGTTTCAAAGCATCATTAAATTTAATCAAAATGAGAATCGGATTTCAAAGAAGTTATTCGGGGGCAAAAGTTGAGAAAAATCAAACCATTAAATTTGGATTTTTCTCGACTTTGTCCCCGCATAACTTTTTTGCGACAAAGGGGATCGATGGGAACTTTTGCAGTTTTCTTCCTTGGGGTGAACCTAAGCTCTTAAAAAGAAATTTCCCTGTCGGAGAAAAGATGGCTCTATCTCGAGAACTATAGCCTTTACAAAAATAACTATTTTCATTGTCGATGGGGAACTTCGTGACAAATAAACGCATACTAAATTTTTGGAAAAAAAAACTCCTGAAATGTCATGCCACGTATTTATTTTCATATACATAATATCCTGATTTTACAGTTGCGACATCTCAGAACTGGTTACCCTTAGAGAAAAAATGAAACGACCATATTTGTAGAGAATTTCCAGGTCTACAACTTGGTATCAGGTAATTATTCGAAACAACTTACCGTTTTCGAGAAAAGTCCAAAAACCTAAAATTTTAACCTTTAACCTCGATTAACTGTTTTATCACACATGGGATCGATGAGGACTTTTGAGGTTTTCTATCTGAAGGTAAACCTAAGCTATGTATATGCAGAAATTTGGCTCTGTGGGAATTATTGTTGTTTAACCACTATTTTTATGTCTATATTGGCCGGACTATTCTTTGGAGTGTTTACTTTGATTCATAACATTCTAGCATGACTTTTTGAGTAGTTTTCTCTGGCGTTGTCTTTACTTATAGATCTCTGGTTCAGAGACATGAAATATGTTACATCCGTTCTGTAAATAATTTTCACTGTTGAACGTTCCCGTAAACGGGTTTTCATTTATCTATAAGTCAAAGACGAAAGGTCCTTATCATTAACTATGACAACTTACAGATCCGTCCTAGGCACAATAAAGGTATCAGTTCTAACCACTCCCTATACGACTTTTAAATAATAAAACTCAGCTTATTTTTACAATTCAGCAATGAAAATTTAAAGTTGTAGAGTGTGCAGTTATAGCTTCTCCCACTGGGTGCATGTAATCGTTTCCACTCTTTAACCTTTCCTCCTTCATTCGCCACCAATAAAAAAAAAAGAATAAATCTACACTCCCACAAAGTTATACTCTCTTCCTACCCAAATACAACAAAAATAATTTTTCAGTGTCACGAACAGCTGAAAAACAGTTCATCGCTAGGTTGGCTGACTGAGCACGGCTGAGTAAAACTGAATGGTGGTCACGAGATGCCGGCCGGCTGGCGAACCAACACCAACGACCTCCGCGCGACAATGAGGGTTGTTTGCTCTATATGAATGTAGTTTTTGGGTCGACCATTGCAAGATTTGCTTGATTCATTTCTTCTTTTTTTTAGTAATTCACCAACTTTTTCCCAAGGTAGTAGTGCTCTCAACTACTATCGTGTTTTTATAACGGTTGTTGTTTGTTATTGTATTTATTTATTTTTTTTATTTATGTGCAGCGTAAATATACATATTTAATTCAGCAAAATAAATTGTTTGTACCTAGTATGAAAAGTTTTCAAAGGCTTACTGTGCTAAAATAAAAAAAATAACTCGTTCAATAAATTGAAAATTTGGAATAAAACTTATTCGCTTTAGTGGCCATTAAACCTCAGAACAGCTTGTTATGTATTGTATTCCTCGTTTATTGTACAAGCCAAAGAAATGTGCGACATTTGGCGTTTGTGATGTGGTGAGTTTGTTTTTATGATTTTTATTTTTGAGGTTAGAATTTAAGATTTCTTCGAAAGAAGTTAGATATCAAGTACTGGAACACAGTTCATGTTTCCATGTGCTACGGACAGGCATCCAAACTTTTATTCCTTCAAACAAAAGTTCAATGTAAAAAGTTGACTCCTGTACCCGGTTTCTGTATAAAATCGGCGATATTCTCAATTTTATTGTCGTCACACTCGACTCGATTTAAAATTTAGAAACAAAAAAATTCTTCTCCACCTCAAAAGCAAGTGAGAAAATAAATCGTCAAAAATTTTATTTTTTTATCGAAACAAAATAAATGAGTGTGACGTCAAATCGATTATTTCAGTCGAGACGATCGATCGAATTGAGTTACAGAAACGCAGTACTGTAGTCTGTTTCTTTAACTCAATTCGATCGATCGTCTACTGAAATATTCGATTTGACGTCACACTCATTTTTTTTGTTTCTATAAAAAAATTTAATTTTGTCGATTATTTTTTTTTCAGTTTTGAATCGAGTCGAGTGTGACCACATAAAAATCGAGAATTTTGTCGATTTATTATAGAAACGGGGTACAGAACTTTATTTTATTCGGACAAGTATTAAACATAAGTCAACCCGGACTTTTCGAAAAACCCCAAAAAAAAAACCTCAAATTTGGATTTTTATCGACTTTTGTCCCCGAATAACTCTTTTGAGCACAACTGGGATCGATGAGAACTTTTGCAGTTTTCTTCCTGGAGGTGAAACTAAGCTCCTGAGCAAAAAATTTGCTCTGTGGGAATTTTTATGTCTAATTTGACCGGACTACTATTGAAAAGTATTTTTATTCTTTTCTGAAAAAATAACTAGCCAAAGACAAAATTTATTATTGGCGAGGAAAAATGAAAGACCTCGCGATTATTTTTGTCAAAATAAAGTTGCTCAACAACCCCCTGCGCAACTGTCATTTGAAAACAACATACAATAAGCAATCAAATCATCATCATCAACGCTTTGACAGTTATCTCAGGCCATCATCACGACCGCCTCATATCCTTCACGTGCTGGACAACAACAAGAAAGACTTAAACATATCCATTATTCATTTTCAAAATTTCAAACAATCATTCATAATGCACATACATATACTTACACACCCCCTTGTGCGAGTACTTCAAAAAGCATTTTTCATTTCATTCATCAGCTGTTGTAATCATAGAATTCACAATCACCACCCACTGATTTTAATGCTTAATGTTAATTAAATATTACGCATGTTCATATTTTCGGAAAATCTCTTCCTCAATTTTTCATAAATATACAAGTTCATGAGTATGCAAATCCATTGAAGCTGAACAGCGACTATGTAGAAGAACAACAATAATAAAATTTAAGCCCTTCCGTTTTGGATCAAGCTCAACGAACCAAGCAACCAACCACCTTAACACCCACGCCACCCACAAGAAATTTACTACCGCAAAAAAGATTTAACTACCTCCACCATTTCAGTGCAATTGCAGTAGCAGCACGTGCAGATGCCATACGCAAACGTTTGCCGGCGCCATCTCCATCTCCGATGTCTTTCCGTCTCTCACCATTTTCAGTGTTTGCCGTAGTCAGTCAAGCCAACTTGGCTCTTCTGCGGATTTACTATTTCTTCCCACCTCTACTCAGTATATTTTTTTTTCCTTTCAGTCCTTTAGGCTTGGGGTTTGTCAAAACATGGCATTATGTTCGCACCAATGCAACATGTTGCTAGGATTTGTTTTGTTAATTCGTGCAACTGTTTGAAATTGACAACAACCCTTACTCGGTCGGAGGTATCAAATAGCTTTCGTTTTTTTCTTTCAGGTTTCTCTTTTTTGATATTTTGTTTGTTATTGTATTGAAACCACTGTTGCTTTGTCGGAAATAAAGGGTGATTCAAAACACCAATGCGATTTTTCTGGAGCATAAAGCGGAGGATCGCCCTCAGGCTCTTCAAGACAGCAATCGCTTCCACCCATCATTAGCCTCGGTACTCCAGTACTTCGAAACATCACCCTTGACAAGTCCTAAGGTTGCAAAAACCGCCTTCGCCTCTGAGACATCAAGCACCGATCCACGTCGTGTCAGCTCAGCGGCAATTTCGGTTTCCTGTAGGTTACCATGTCCCGGCATAGTTCACCCCTTGCACTGACCAACCAGGCTAGATTTAATCGGTGGTCACCTGAGACCCGGAAGAGCGGTCTGTCTGCCAGAGAATATTGCTATCCTATTACCGGTGATGCCCGGCATTCCTCCTGGATAACGTAGATGGATCTCGTATTAAAATATACTCGCTGAGTTCAGGAGACGCACCCAATACCGAATACTGTACTGAAATAAAAGTATTCCTATCGTTGACATTCGTAACTCTCGAAACCTCGAAACAGTGTCTCCTTGATAAAGAGATCGATCGGTGTCATGTTGCAGTTCACGTTCAAACCTCTGTGGGGTAAGATCTAATTCGTTTCGTTATCACACCACATGCATCCGGCTGAGCTTTGCCTAGCCGCTTTAGAGTCTACTATCCGGTACGCCACGGACTCGCTCCTTTTGAAACTATCAAAAAGTGCCAGGGCCATGTAGAGAAGTTTGTGGGATCATTTCGGGACTATTTCAGGATTATTTTAGGGATCATTTCAGTACCGCTTTGGGAACTTTTTTGTGGAATTTCGTTATATTTTCGAGTTTGTTTTGGCTCAACTTCTAAATAATTTCGGAACTTTTCGGGATAATTTCGGAACATTTTTGTATCTAGCTTTGTTCGGGATTATTTTGCGATTTCAGGAGATGATCCCGAAACAGTTGGAAAATGGTTTTAAGCCCATAAACCAATGAGGCCCTCTAAAGATGTCCTTAGGGAGTTCTGGTAAAAAAAACTGTGATTGCTTCGCGGATATAAAATAGACTGCGGGAATCTATACATAACCTGGCTAGATTTGCCACTTGACAGAGAATCCTGTTTGGAACTTTGGGGCCAATGTTTTGAAAAAAATATATTTATACAGGGACATTCTAAAAGCAGGCTTGGTATTTTGGCCTGACTATCTTTATCGCCGGTATTTGGGACCTCAGGTTTCCTCTGTCGAAATAAATCAATTTAAAAAGATATATTATGAAAGAAAATCACATTCGAACATTAACAGGTATTCCTAGAATTGCTTCCCATTGGAGAATGTCTCTAACGACATGCTGAAGAGTTGGATACGTTGTATTTCAGAAAGGTCTAGAGCCTGTTATTACGTTAGACTTTTCGTAGCACCCGGTATGTTTAACAGCTGTATGCCTTTAGATATACTACCTATTTACGACCATTTGAATAGTCATCAAATTGATATTTATGCAGATACACACTCCACTCAAACTCCATCGACGCATGTGCTCGCATCAACTTTAGCCAATGTTTTGTCCACCCAAAGTCTCCTGACTGACTGCCTCTAACTGCTTGCCTATCCACAGGATATACTCAACTGACACTTGTAATTTATTTTAATATTTCGCTCGCTGCGTAAGTGCAGATTCTTGTTTTTCTATAGCTACTTTCTTCCTTTTTTGCTGTTGTTGCTTTATGCATACAAAATATCACGCTTATGATTTTGACATTCATTTCTATGACGTGGTAAGAGTAGCTCATACTCTTATGAGTCATTTATGCTAATTGTGGCAGCAGGAATCCAACATCCACATGACAACTGAGCTCATTTTAACAACTGACAATGTAAAATTTGCCAAAATCTGTGTTGTTTGTACAAATGCCCCCAGTGTGTGTGATCCACAGGATTAACTTAAAGAAAGTGTAGCAGGAGGGCAAGAAAAACGTTGAGTGGTTGAGTTTGTGGCTGGTTGCGTATTAAAATTTGGGGGTTGACTGGGAGGTTACATTTAAAATTCTGCTCCAGGCTATTTGCAAAGCTATTCAATTATGAATACGTTTGTACGTTATGATAAATGGTATTTGCGAGTTATTTTATATTCGAGTTCGTAATTCAAAATATTCAAATGAAGTACTTACTAGCTCCTTGAAAAAGTCGCACATAGCTCCTAATTTATAAAAGCTGCTTTCCAGCTAGCCAAACGGAGGGAAGAAGACTCCATTCGGAGCTTCACGCACACATTTCTCAGAGCGTTTTCCTCAGAAACTAGTACTTGTGATCGTCCTACGCGACAAAATAAAGAATTCATAAAACAGAATTTGGAAGGACCCCGAATTCGATACATGGCAGAGTTGGAGGAGGGGTTTATTCAAAGGATCTGGAACTTGAGCTCTCATTCAGACTACCTGATCACTGCAGCGTCTTCCAGGCTGAAGTGTCAGCCATCTATCATATCGGCCATCAAAGCTCTTGGCTCTTATTCGTTCAACTCTGAACTGACGCTCAGCTGTCGTCCATCTCTTCAAGAGATGGCTCAGCAGAACTGCGTGAAGCTCACATGGGTCCCGGGACACAGGGACATTGAGGGAAACTGTAAGGCAGACGAACTTGCCAGGCAGGGTACGACCAAGCAGGTTCTTAGGGATAAAGAGGTAAGCCGTATGCCACATGCAAGCAGTACACACTACGTCAAGCCAACGAAAGATGGCAACAATCCCCAGGGTGCCGGATATCCAAACAAACCTGGCCAAATGGGACCAAAATCTAGAGACATTCGCGCCCTAAGAAGGAGAGAAATCTCCAATTAATAGTTGTTTTAACAGCATGCTGTAGGAGTTGCAAAGACGATGAGGAGGAGGAAACGGTGGAACACCTCATCTGCAACTGCCAGGCTTTAAGCGGTGCGAGATGGCGTTTTTTGGGAGTTCCCTTCCTGGATAGCTTAAGCCAGATCGCGAAACTGGACATAAAGGACTTGTTCTCATTCATAAAGTCATCTAAGTGGTTCGAGAAGGAGTAACGGTGTCGGTTTAGGAGTGTCAGTCCCGGGATTCTGCTATGTGGAAAATCACAACAACTCAGGGATTTTCAATATGGCCGGGTCCCAGGACTGACTTTCCTTGTGTTGGTGGTATCACAACGGGCCTTTCAAAGCTGGCCTAAGTGTGCCTCTGCGGCAGCCACTTGAACCTAACCTAACCTAATATATTTTTGATCCTTTCTAGAGTCACATCAAAGGTTTTTTTGACCCTTTTATGAAAACCCCCATTTACGGACTCTTTTTGGATCAATATTTTAGATCACTCCGACTTTGGTTTGCTAGGTTGTGATTCATTACCGATTAAATAAAATAATGTCAAGATCTTAGTAGTTGGTTCAAAGATAGATACACGATAAAAAGGACCCTGTCCTCACTGCATGCCCTGTGAAAAACTATAGAGAGTTTTTGTGTGAGAAAATGGCTTAGAAAGTAATTAATTTCGACATAGGCTATTTTTTCCCGCTAGATGGCACTAGAGCCTGTATATTTTTGCAAAATCCGTAACTCGCTAGGTGGCGCTGGATTCGAATTATTAAAGATCCCATATTTAGGACCATTTAGACAACAACAAGTTGTAAGTTACCTATCTTAAGGCCCAAATACATAAAACTTTGTAGGATCCACACACAGAAAAATTTTCATGTAAAATCAACACTTTTTCAGGTTACTATTTTTCAACACTATCGAATATGTGATTTTAACATGAAGCTCAGGCTGAAACACTTGACTTCGTGTTAAATTAATATGACTTCCTGTTAAATAAACATGAATTTCGGTTAAATTAACATTAATTCCTGTTAAAACAACACTATCTACCTCATTATCTCAGGCAAATGTAACGGGATCTTTCTTGTTAGTTTAACATGGTTCATGTAGACAAAAATTATTCTGTGTGCACTTTCATACAAAGTCGCGCATCTGTCAAAGTTTTATGTAAATGGGCCTTTAGGCCTAGATCTAGGGACCTTCGAATAATAATAATACCGACTAAAACACGAGGGACTTGATTGATGATAGTTTCAAATTTTGTGAACTGAAGGATTAAAAAAGCATTCTTCGAATAAATTAACACATCTTCATCGCGACAACCCGTTCTCTGTACTGACATAATTTTGGTTTGACCCCACCAAGGTTTGCTGTTTTTCGGTCTTCCAATTTACAGAGCTGCTTTGAATTCTTTTATTTGTGTAGGTATGGAAGATCCTGAGGTGACAACAGCTTTGTCCTAATATACAAATAGGTTTCCTCAACTATGGTTTAACCCTTTTATGTACGCAGAAATTATATAACATAAATCCGAATGTATGTAGTTTCATAACATTCGAGATCAAAAATTTATAAATTACATGATTCTTTATAAACACATGTAAACAGTAGCTCTGTCTAACTTCTAGCCTTTCCGCCTTTCAACTTGGCTGTCATGTCATGTTAAACAACAAAATGTCATTCTGCTTAGCTACTGTCTTGTATATTTAATCTCGTGACTACACCGCCCGCCCACACCCAATACGTGGCGCCACCAATGCTGCCTCAAACCACTAAACGCTGGCGCCTATTACAAGTAGATATAGCAGCAACAACAACACCAACTACTACAATAAAAACAAAACGAAAAATATAAAACAATTTCCACATTAAGAATAACAATGTGAAAACTATACTACTTGATATGCATAAATGAAATGTTGAACTCAGAAGCGAAAAAGCAAAGCACTTAACACTCAACACTCAACAAACGACGGCAGCCAGTCTAGAGAGAATCTCGCAACAACTTTTGATAGGTTTTCTTTTAATGGCGATTGATGATTTTGTTGCTGCATGGACAATTGATTGCATGGCGTTTTTATTGGATGAGTGTTGACTTTTGCTTCTTATTAATGTTTGTGTGTGTGTGGGGCAGTGTGTACTTTTATGCAAATATACAATATGCGTATGAAGGGTATGTGTGCTCGTATGCGCGATTGTGTATCCATATATTGTAATTTATTTTATTTTAATACTTTGCTTCCGCTTGATTAAGCAAACTTAGTCACTTACATGACTGCATAAATACATATTAATGATAAATCGGTAGCTTGACAACGCACTCCCATGCAATATTGCCTAGGATTTTAAGTACCACATGCACCAAACTATGTTCCTCAAATTAAACTAGTCCGAAAAAGACAACAAATGACCATGACCAATTTTTTATATGAGTTGGACGATTAACTTTTTTTGAGCATGCCCTATGAAGAGATTTATTCAAAACTTATTGATTTAGAGGTGCATACCTACTTAGGTATAGCGTTTAAAATTTTACAAAATAATTTTTAAGTACGACGTTAAAAAAGTAGGCTCTCATCGGACTTAATCCATTTTCACAATAAGAAAAAAATATACAATCAAAAAAGTTCTGTGTAACGATTCACTAATAAAAAAGGGGCGTAGGCACGGCCGTTTTCAAAAACTTATAGTTTTCTCATTTTGTATACAGACACTTCTAAATTGAAATACTTAGTAATGATACATATTTAGGATCCTTTTCAAAATCTTTGATATAAAATTGGTCTTGACCCTTAACCGATTTCGCGTTTTTTATATTTTTCGTATTTTTTTTTCATATTCGAAAACTTTAAAAGTGAAATAGAAATTATTTCTTATTTTAGCATAGGACCTCTATTGTTGAATACGATCTTTGTCGGTAATATCGCTTTCGTTCGAAGCAGCGGAATTGTGCCGCAAATGCTGGTTACCCGTTGTTGTTGTTGTTGTTGTTGTTGTTGTTGTGAACGACGAAAATGCTCCCCGAATATTTTGGGGATTGACGTCGAAATTGACAGTCATTGGCCGGATATGAACTCGGCACGCTCCGGTACTCCCTTGCGGTACTACCCGACTATCTCCGGATCGATTTGATATGACCAATGGAACCTTCAACGTCATGTCATTCCTCCATCCGTAAGGAAGGAGAAGATGGATAATGAGAGGTGAGGGGCATCCATTGAGTTAGCACGTCACTACCTATGTGCATATTAGTCGCCTCTTACGACCGGTATGCCTACCTCGGGCATATTCGAAACCCCTGGATCCATCCTAGAATATTATTTAGGTTTCAAAGAGCCAGTGATGAGTTCACAGATTGCTCGAAGTAGGCCGCTTCGTACAAGAAGAAACAGACGCCCACCTGCCGGCTGGCCGGCTACCAAAGAGGCGCCAAGTTTGTTAACGAAGTGTCCTTCGGCATGTGTGCTCTGCGGAAGATATTTCATTTCTCTCTTACGACCCATATCTGGGAGGCAGGGGATGCGCTCTCTAGGGATTTCAGGCTTCTCTCCCAGGGATTGCCTACTAAATAATTATATTTATAATCCGTTTAAAAATCGTTCGTATAAAAATGGGCGAGTGCATTGACCGATTTTGCCCATTATTCTTCGAAACATTCAGTATTAAGTGTTAGCTGGGCGCCAAATTACCTTTCGATATCTGCATCCCAGCAGAAAAATCTGCTTATATGTATTTAACTTAATAAGGGGGTGGTGCCACGCCCATTGTAAATATTAAAAAAAATTTATTTGCCGCCATCATGTTACTTAACTCATCAAATTTGATCTCAATAGATGTAGGCGGCCGCCGTGGTGTAGCGGTTAAGTGTTCGGCCTTCTACACCAAGTGGTGGCGGTTCGATGCCCGGCAAAAGTAACTTCAAAAATTATTTAGAAAAAGAATTTTTCTAAAACGGGATCGCCCCTCGGCAGTAGTTTGGCAAACTCTCCGGGTGTATTTCTCTTTATGCTTGTTTATGAGTGCGTCACAGTCCTTAATGATCTGGGGGCCAAAAACAAAGTGTTGTTAGGTTGGGTCCCAGGGCATGAAGGACATGACGGCAACGAAAAAGCGGACCACCTTGCAAAACACGGTGCTCTAACAGCATTTTATGGTCCGGAACCCTTCTGTAGGCTCACCAAGGCTCAAGTAAGGGAGACCATAAGCAACTAGGAAGACAAACAGTTTAGGCAGCATTGGCTTAGCAGCCTAGGACAGAGGCAGGCCAAACTCTTTATAGAACCATCGCAAAGAGCATCGGCCAGGCTCATAAATCTAAGAAGGGTGGATCTAAGAACCCTCACTGGGTATTATACGGAACATTGTAGTCTACGTTATCACCTGAGTAAATTGAATCTGTCAGACACAACAATTTGTCGGTTTTGCGAACTGGACGATGAAACGCCGGTTCACATACTCTGCGAATGCATTGCGTTTGCAAGAAAGAGAGTTTGCTACCTAGGTGGTGTCACTCTAAATCCGTTCGTGATATGGAATAAACCCCGAGGATGTGCTCAAATTTATGAAGAGCGTCCGCATACAGTAATAAGCTGCCAGGTCACACAATAGATCGTACTAATGATCGCGGTGTAATAAGGCCTTATAATAATAATAATAATGAGTGCTAGGTCAGATGTGTTTTTTACTGAGAAACTGTGCATGGCAGATATACATACATTCGAAGGGTTGCCGATTACTTTCGATGCGCGTCCCTTTAAAAAAAAAAAAACACGTGGCTTTGTATATACCTAGACTATGTTGTGGAAGAAAATGGGTGAAATCGGACAAGAACTACGCCCACTTTTTATATATAAAAATTTGTGTAAAGTAATTTTTTTATAATTTGAGTAGATAAATATATGTAAATTGGAATGATTTTCCTTCATCCCTTGTCAATTTTGGGTTTGTTACAAATTGCTTAAATCGATGCATTCGAAATACATTTTTTCCCAGTGTACCTTTACTTATTCACTTAAAAATATAATTTAGGATAAATTAAAGCATTTTTCGTAATTTTTTTGGTCGATCTTCTTATCTCAAGAGAATAGGGAAATCATATTGTTTTACTCGTGTAATAGTTAATCCCGTGCAACAAACGATTTATTTTGAGTGATAACCAGTTTTTAATATTATTACTGGTTTTATTTTTTTCATTTTTAACCTTTTTCATAATTTTGTAACACCCACACTCCGGGCTATAATTAAGTTCTACCATTTTTGGCAATAATCGTTGCGAAGTTATGACTTTTGCGTTGTCTTTTTATGCGCACAAGATTTTATTATATTTATGAATATTGTTTATTCATAGCTTAAAGCTTTAGCTACCATAAAGGGTGCCAGAAATTGTTATAAGATTTAACTTAAAGCTAGCTTTTATTGTATACTAGCTGGTGCCCGCGACTTCGTATGCGTATAATTTCTGTTTTTTTGCAGCTGGGTTAGCAAAGAATAAAATCCAACAAAAAGACTTGAGTTCAGCACTTAAGGGTCGTGTTGTCATGTAAGCTTTAAAGTTTGTCTGCTCGATAAACCCAAATTTCGGTCACAAAAAATATTTTCATCGGACTGATAAAGCTTAAAGTTTAATAAAAAACGACCCCACATTTTATGAGATATCTCCGGGGTAGCTTAGGTATTGAAATTAATCAAATGGTGTATGAGAGCATTCATAAACACCCATAATGTACTAACACATTTTTGTGGAAATATTCGTCGATATCTCCGAAACCGGTCGAGCTATCGAATTTTCAAGATATCTCCCAAACCATTTCAGATATTTCAATGAATCACATCGCATATTATAGCACTCATTGACACCTTTCGTTTTACACCTATATTGTACTAAGACATTTTTGGTGACCCCTGGTCCACATATTGGGCGATAACCCCAAAACCCGTTGAAATATCGCAAAAAATAATATCTTAAACTTTAAGTTAAGCGTCTAGCAATCCAACGATTCAATTCCATTTAGTACTTTTAGAGTGTTACGACCACAAACATACAGACAGACACGGTCCACATATTGGGCGATAACTCCAAAACCGGTTGAGATATCGAAAAAAGTAATATCTTAAATTTTAAGTTGAGCATCGAGAAATCCAACGAAAAAGTTTCATTCAATTCCATTCATTACTTTTAGAGTGATACGACCACAAACATACGGACAGATAGACAGACACACAAAAATTTTTAAAATGGTTGATTTGGATTCTACTCGCTTAATAATGCTTCCCCCAATCAATTCTTTGTTGATATCTGCCATGTACAGACATCGACCTGTTACAATTTTATTATAGTTATGTAGAGATTTTTGATCGATCACTTACAGATTTGAAATTTGCTTCAGTGATTTTTAACATTTTTTTTAAACCTGTCCACCTTATTATAAACGTGAAAATTAATAATATTTTCAATCATGACTTTTATAAGAAACCTCTTGCATCTATAATGCATTTTTTATACCTAGTTTGGTTTTAAATTTTTTTTATTACTCCATTTTATGATTTTTTTATTATTATACCTTTCATGAACATGAAATGGTATTATAACTTTGGTCCGATGTTTGTAAGTATGAGAAGAAGAAGAGATAGACCCATCAATAAGTATACCGAAATGATCAGGATGACGAGATGAGTTGATTTAGCCATGTCCGTCTGTCTGTCTGCCTGTTTGAACGCAAACTAGTCCCTCAGTTTTTGAGATATTTGGCTCAAATTTTGTATGCGGCCACCATTTTCCAATATAGGAATCATTTGTCGGAACCAGCAAGATCGGAGCGATATTACATATAGCTCCCGTACAACCAATTATTCCGATAAACGGATTTTAGGCTATAACTCCTGTAATTAAACACGTAGAAACGTGAAATTTTGGAAGCATCACTATTTTTATATGTAAAATATCGATGTTGAAAATCATTGAGATGGGATAAATATTTCACATAGCCCCCATACAATCGATTGTTCCGATAAACGGATTTTGGGCTATAACTCCTGTAATTAAAGAGGAAGGAACGTGAAGTTTTGGAGGTATCGCTATTTTTATATATGAAATGTCGATGTTGAAAATCATTGAGATGGGATAAATATTTCACAAAGCTCCCATACAATCGATTATTCCGATAAACGGATTTTGGTAGATAACTCCTGTAATTATATAGGTAGCAACGTGAAATTTTGGCGGTATTGCTATTTTTATATGCGAAATATCGATCCTGAAAATCATCGAGATGGGATAAATATTTCACATAGCCCCCATACAATCGATTGTTCCGATAAACGGATTTTGGGCTATAACTCCTGTAATTTAAGAGGAAGGAACGTGAAGTTTTGGAGGTATCGCTATTTTTATATGTGAAATACCGATGTTGAAAATCGTCGAGATGGGATAAATATTTCACATAGCCCCCATACAATCGATTGTTCCGATAAACGGATTTTGGTAGATAACTCCTGTAATTATATAGGTAGGAACGTGAAATTTCGTAAATGTTGCTATTTTAGAATGTGGAATGTCGATGTTAAAAATCAATGAGATTGGACCAATATAACACATCGCCCCCATATAATCGATAGTTCCGATAATTTCGATATGAGCGGAAGTTAAATACACACAGGCTGTACTGGGATCAAACAGTGAAAATCGCTACGCTTATTCATGAAAGGTATTTAGCCTTCGGCACAGCCGAAGACAGCTTTCCTTACTTGTTTTTTATATATCTTTGGAACCTCATAAATGTCAATCAATTTAGTATTTTCTTGAATTTTTATGATTATTGCATAAGCTTTATAAGAACGACTCCTCCGTAAATATGTATGTAATTACAATATTTACAGCGTAGTGTCAAAAATTTTATTGTTCAACAATTAAACTGTCACATTTTATGATTATTTCTAATTTAGTTTTTATGCTTAAATTTTTAACTTCCATAGATCTATTATTATTCTATAGAATAACAATTCAAAATTCATAAAATTTTCATATTTTATCGTTACAGAGTCATTGCGTGTCGCCAACGTTCGAGAAGGAGCTGCGCGAACAATTGGATAAGTAAGTTTGTTTTTATTGTTTATGAGAAAAGTTATAAAAAATATTTAACGCATATTTTCGTAGATTTTTATTACGTACTGTTCATAAGTAAGTTCGTCCAAGGTTTTATTCATGGATTTTTCCATGTCAAGTCGTCAGATACATAATTAGGATCGAAAGCCAATTTCTGCCAAAATTAAGGGTCACTTGTTTCCTGTTTATTATTTTTCCAATATTTCGGTACTTACTGTATTTAAAAAATCGTAGGCGCTTTCAGAGGGGTACTAAAAGATTGAAAATAAAAATTGTTCAATCGTAAAACGTTAAGTTTGCCAGTAAATATTGGAATACAATTTTTATACCCAGCGTACTAGTAATATAATTTTGTCCACATAACGGTACTACGTAAAGGCACAAAATAATCGAGATAGATATGGGTCATTCCATGCCAAATCGACAAATTTTTTACCTGAACCCCTTCGATTTCGCTAAAAATTTGCCATCTTTTTCTACCCTCCGAAAGACATTTTTCAGAATTTTTTCAAATTTTTTTCCCCAAATCAAAAAAAGTTATGAACTTTAAAAAAAATTTTTTTTCTGAAATATGTTTTTTTTTTTAATGCTGTAACTTTTTCAAAAATCGACCGTTTTGGATAATTTTTTTTTAATTTTTGTTTTTAAATGTAGTTTTCGGAAAAAAAATAAAAAAAATTTTAAAAGCCCAGATATATAATTTTTTTTATTTTTGAAAAAAAAAGTCAGACTCTTTTTTATTTTTATTTTTATTTTTATTTTTTTAAACTTTAACTAATTCTTCAATATCAAGATGTGCCGACAATTACTTATATTTTTTATTTTTTAAATGATTTTTTTTTTTTTTCAATCAGAAAAAATAGAAGCGATTGTT
The DNA here is from genome assembly GCA_964058755.1 of Campiglossa producta. Taxonomy (NCBI): domain Eukaryota; kingdom Metazoa; phylum Arthropoda; class Insecta; order Diptera; family Tephritidae; genus Campiglossa; species Campiglossa producta. The sequence continues at coordinate 111,515,643 of CAXKVI010000004.1, read as the reverse complement.
ATTAGCGGGGCTTATTGCAGAATTAGTTGGAGTTTAAAAAAAAATAAAAATAAAAAAGGGTCGGACTTTTTATTCGAAAAAAAAATTTATATACTGGGCTTTTAAAATTTTTTTATTTCTTTTTTCGAAAACTATATCAAAAAAACAAAAATTTTAAAAAAAATTATCCCAAAAGGTCGATTTTTGAAAAAATTACACTTTTTTTTAAAGTTCACAACCTTTTTGATTTCGGGAAAAAATTTGAAAAAGTTCTAAAAAATGTCTTTCGGTGAGTTGAAAAAGATATCATTTTCAGCGAAATCGAAGGGGGTCAGGTAAAAATTTGGCGATTTGGCATGGAATGACCCATATAGAGTTCCATATGAAAGTTCTTAGTTTCGAAAAAAAAGTTCATTAAGGCATGTTCGTCAGGCTACTTTTTGGCCAAGGTGGGTTGCTTTTGTAAATGGGCGAAATGGGATGATAACCACGCCCTCTTTTTCGATATCGTAAATTTCGAAAATAACATAAATTGAATTGATCGTTAGCTGGAATGGCTAAAATGATATAATTTTATAGGTGTATTTTAAAGTGGGCGTGGCACCGGCACTTTTAAGGGAGGCATTTTTGAAAATTCGACTGGTCATAACTTTTAAACTGATTACGGTAGTACGATGAAATTTGGCGCAAAGCATACTAGTATCGTTGGGAGTATACCTGATGAAACTGGACAATATCGCCCTCCAAACACGGCCACTTTCGATATCGAAAACTTCGAAAATCACCTAAATTTAAAATGATATAGTTTAGTAGGATGAACCCTCTCGTCATTCTATTATGATTTTTTGATAAATTTTTAAAAGTAGGCGTGACACTGCCCACTTTTCAGGGAGGCATATTTGAAAATTTCACGGGTCATAACTTTTAAACTGATTATGGTAGAACGATGAAATTTGGTACAAGGTATACTAGCATAATAGGGAGTATAGCTGATGTAATTGGAGGAAATCGCTTCCAAACTACGCCCACTACCGAAATGGAAAATTTCGAAAAATCATAAGAAAACTACCGCATACAACTCTTCCGCCTTTTCTTCATTTCGTGTACCCATTTGTGTGTTTTTGCTTCTTTTAACGGTAGCATTTTCAATATTACCTTACTATTAAAGCCAATTTCCTTCTATATATTCTCAGGAAAAAAAATTCACACGCTTCCTTCAGCAGAGTTAAATTACAGTTTGTTACAAAATTGCACACATCCTTTGAAAAGGCACATGATCTATGTATGTCTAAATATATTTTTTTACTCTTGGTAACGCATAAATTTTTCACCAGCTTTTCGTATTAACTACCCACGCAAAAGTGTTTGCTGCAAAACTTCATAAACCTATTATCAAACTTTGTTCCCTCCATCAACAATAATCAAAAATTTCTCCCAACATACTTTCATATTCAGTTTTAGTGTTATTTTACTACTTTCCATATACGTATGTATGTAAAAAAAAAATTGTTCAAATTGCCTAGTTGACCTATCTGCTATGATTACTTATCTCGCAGATATACATACTCTTACAATCACATTAACTTGTGCTACTCTCGCCGTGGCTTAGTTCAGTGTTGCTTACGCCCTCAGGGCTGTATTTGGCCTCATATAGCTATTTTTGGTTAAATTCAGCACTTACCAAGGGAGAAGAGTCCTTAAGGGTTGTCGAAAATTGGCATAACCCATTTACAACCGACAATTGCACATACAGAAGCTCTACAAACTCATAGCTACAACGTAATTACATGAGAAAATTCATCATACAAGTGCTAATACTTTACTAGCAAAACTTTCAAGCTACAGTGGTGTTGATAAAAGTAGTAGTGTATGTGGAATCATTAGCAGAATAGCGGATATTTTGTTTGTTTGCTATGCGGTTTGTCCAAATTTGGGCAGGCATATGCTGCATACCAGCACCTTACCAATTTTCATCCATATATCTTAATAAGATTCCAAGGATTCGCCGATTTTAAAAAATTGATAAGATTTAGCTTTAATAAGCATATATTTTGCACGCCACTGTACTTAATAAATACCTAACATATGCGCCCACCACACTTTTTGGCAACCGCACAAAATTTAGAAATTGCACTATTACTTACTTATCTGGAATATAAAACGTGGTAAAGTGTCTTTCCCGGCATATCCATAGATATTTATGTACAACTCAAACTACTCGCCTCAGGGTAATTTAAAATTTTTGGGACGCCCAAATAGTAGTTACAGTAGCATTTATTGCAGTTAAATTGATGTTCCCAACATGCATACATCTATACATTTTGTATGTTTGTTAACGTAATTGTAAACTTATGCCTACAAAACCAAATTATCAGCTCTATCTTTTAGGCTCTATGGATTTTGTGTAACTATGTATTTTATGTGGTTTGTTTGTTACTCAAAACCTTTATAGATACTTGTTTGTGTGCCAATGCGTTTAAAATATTCCGGCCTATGGCTTTGAAACTTATAATTTCGTAAAATTTAATAAGCGTTGCCTCAGTAATTTAAGCATATTTTTTACTAAACAAAATTTTAAAGCAATTTTTTGCCAAAGTACTAGATGTGTGAACGTTATGTGGCTTAAGCACTAAGTCTAAGATTCTCTTTGTTTTTCTTTCTTTACAGCATGAATCGTGTGATAAAATCAAAAGAGCGTAAGCAAAAGATAACATGTCCGGGACACAAAACCTTGCAGGTGAGCAGAATTTAGTTAAATTTTTATGAAATTGCATAGCATAGCGGCCAGAATAGGTCGACTCATACTTCGTTTTAAGGCTCATTTACACGGGTCGATTTTTATCGAACCACTTGTGTTCAACCCTTAAATACATGGTGAAGATCCATCGAATTGCTGCAACATGTTTACATGGTCGATTGAAATAAAAGGTTAGAAAAATCGGCCCGTGTAAATCATCCTTTATTTCGTTTTATTTTATTTATTTTTTTTTTTTTAATTTTGATTCAAATGAATTTTTGTAATTTATCAAATCATATTTTTTATTACCAAATTTTTTTCTATTTTATCTTATTTTATTTTTTTTAATAGTTCATTTTGTTTGATTTTATTTAACTTTATTTTTTTTATTTTTCATAGTTTTATTTCATTTTTTTTTTTCATTTATTTCATTTTTTCCCCATTCTATATTATTTTATTTTATTTTAATTCAATATTTATTTTATTTAATTTCTTTTTATATTTTTATGTTTCTTAGTTAATTTTATTGTATTTTTGTGATTCCTTTTTATTTTGCTTTGTTTTCTTAATTTTTTATTGTTTATATTTTCTTACTTTATTTTATTTTAACTTATTTCATTTCTTTTTTTTTTCATTTTATATTACTTTATTTTATTGTACTTAATTTTTTTATATAATTTTTTTCTTTAACTTTTCCAGTTAATTTTTTATTTTCATTTTATATTATTTTATTTTATTATACTACATTTTACTTTTTATTTTTTTTTTTGCTCTATTTTTTTAATTTTTTTTTATTTTTTTATAGGCTAGATTCTCTTATTTTATTTTAACTTTTTTAATTTAATTTTTATTTTATCTTTTTATTTTCGTTTTAATTATTTTACTTTATTTTATTTCTTTTTTTTCATTTTATATTAGTTTAATTTATTATACAACATTTTTAATTTTTTTATTTTGTTCCTTTTTTTTTCTTTTTGGTTTTTTATTTTTTTCCTTTTTTAGTTTTTTTTTTTTTTTAACTTTTTTAATTTTGTTTTTATTTTATTTTTTGTTATTTTACTTTATTTTATTTAATTTTTTTTTTTTTCATTTTAAAAAAGTTTATTTTATTTGACTACATTTTTTTCTTTACTTTTTTTAATTTTTTTTATTTTGTTTATTGTATTTTTTTATATTTTGTTTTGTTTATTTTTATTTTGTTTCATTTTGTTTTATTTTATTTAATTTTTTGATTTTATTTTACTTAATTTGTTCTATATGTATTATTTTTTTGCTTTATGTTATTTTAATTTTTTTTCTTTGTTTTTTTCTAATATATTTATTTTTGTTTTTTTTTTACATTAGGTTATTTTATTTTATTAAAATTTTTTTTGTATTATTTTAATTTATTTCTTTTTTTTTGTTCTATTTTTTTCCTTTTTATTATTATTTTTTATTTTTTTTTTATTCATTTTATAGGCTACGTTCTCTTATTTTATTTTTTAATTTTTTAATTTAATTTTTATGTTATTTTTTATTATTTTACTTTATTTTATTTCTTTTTTATTTTATATTAGTTTATTTTATTATACTACATTTTTTATTTTATTTATTTTTTATTTTGTTCTATTTTTTTCATTTTTTATTATTTTTTAATTTAATTTTTTTTTTTTTTTTATTATTTTACTTTATTTCTTTTAATTTTTTTTTTTTCATTTCATATTAGTTTATTTTATTTTACTACATTTTTTTTTGTTTTTCTTTACCTTTTCTATTTTTTTTATTTTGTTTACTGTATTTTTTTATATTTTTTTTATTTATTTTTATTTCATTTCATTTTTTATTTTATTTTACTTCATTTTTCACATATTAATTTTTTTTTTGTTATATGTTATTTTAATTTATTTTTTCTTTGTTTTTTTTCCATATATTTATTTTTTTTTTGCTTTATTTTTACTTTAGGTTATTTTATTTTATTTTTTAAATTGTTTTTGTATTATTTTAATTTTTTTTATTTTTTTTTTTCATTTTATTATATTTTATAGAAATTTAAATAAATATTTTCTTTTATTTTTTCCTTCTTCCAGACACGCATCACCCACCAAGAGACACTCCTACGCAGCATGCAACAAGAAAATTACACACTCAAACGTAGCATACGCCACTACGAACGTTGTTTGGACGACGTAATGCGCAAGGTGGTGGATGCAATTGTAGCCGAAGACATTCTCCGCGAAGAGGTTACAATGCTGAAGAATCGAGTGCGAGATTTAGAAGCACAAAATGCAGCGTTATCAGCCAGTCCAGCGAAAGGGCGTGATGAAGGCTATTGTACTATGAGCAGTGGGCAACCACAACCTTCCAATGGACACTTGGAAGATTTACCTGAAGAACCTGAACAATGGCTACTGCCAGCAGAGCCATGTTCAACGGAAATGGAAGATTGGAGTATGTCGCAGGAGGAATTGCCCATGGTGGCATTGAGCGACGAGCAACAACAGCACTTACGCAATGGCATGCGTTTGACAACAACAAACCTACGCAGGCCGAATAGCGAAAATGATTGGATATGGAATTCAAATGATTTTCTAACCTCAACAACAGGCGAAACAGATTCGGAGTCGGAAGCGATCTCGCAGCTGTTGCAACAAAAGGTGAGTTCGTAATTGGTATAAACTGGTAAAGAGACCCCGAGTGCTCATACACTTTTATTTCCACAGATCGTTTACTCCGAGGATGAGGATATAGCGCGTACTGAATTCACGAACGAATTCTACAAACTCGTCGATATACGTACCGCCTCGGCGCGAAGCCTCTTCTCTTACATAGAAGGCGAAACAGACGACGAGGATGACGATGATGATGAGGACGAAGCTTCTAGTTTGTCGGAACAACGTGTACGCCTGCGCAACAAGCAGCCATTGAATGGCAACAGACTGAAAACGGTCAGCCCAACACCAAGCGAAGCAGGGCGCGCACAAGTGACAAGCTGTTCGTCTAGTGAATCGGATGAGCAATCGCGTTGTACGGCAACGCAACACGAACTCAACGGCAGTGGTGGTAGTGGCAGTGGCAGTGCCGCCGTCGAAGATAGCATAGAAGAGGAGATGGATACACAGTTGTGCGGTCAAGAAAGTAGTAGTGATATCGAAATCGAAGATATACAACTTGAGCCGGATGTACTAAAAAAGTTGAACGAGCAAGAATGCATTGAAGCTATAATACGCACAGAACTGCGAAGACCTGCTGCTAGCAGTACCAGCGCCAGCACCACAACCTCGACACATGCGATGGTCAAATCGAAATCGATGATGCATAAAAGCGAAAACGAACTAAACGGTTTGAATGGTTTGGCGCTGCGTAATAGAAGCACGCCTAACGGAAACGGGGAGCTACAACGGCCACCACGCGTTCTACGCAGCGAAAGTGTTGATACTGCAATCGTGGGTAGCAAGAGCAGCGCAGCGTGTGCTGTAGTTAACGGTATTAGTCGCGGTTCAACGAGCGCACACAAATTGCAAGAACGTCTACAGCAGCGACCAGCGAACTCGTGGCGCAAGAGCAGCGGCTGGAAGCGTGTGACAACGCCAACCAGCTCACCGACAGCGCCGTTATCGCCGAAAAAGGTAATTTAGACCAAGGTTTTTCTGTCTTATTTCCCTGCCTAATAGTTGGATAGTTTGAATCAACCCCTTCATTCATAATTTAAAATAACATCAAAGAAGATGAAATAAAACAAAATAAAATAAAATAAAAAATAAAGTAAAATTAAATAAAATAAAAAAATAAAATAACAAAAAATAAAATGAAATAAAATTAAAAAAAAATAAAATAAAAAAAAAATAAAATAAAATAAAATAAAAAAAAATAAAATAAAATAAAATAAAATAAAGTAAAATAAATGAAAATAAAATAAAATAAAATGAATTAAAATATAAAATAAAATAAAATAAAAAAAAAATAAAATTAAAAAAAAATAAAATTAAAAAAAATAAAAAAATGAAAATAAAATAAAATAAAATGAAATAAAGTAAAATAAAATAAAATAAAATAATATAAAATAAGATAAATAAAAATAAAATAAGAAAATAAAATAAAAAATAATAAAATAAAAAAAAATAAAATAAAGTAAATTAAAAAAAAAAATAAAAAAATAAAATAAAATAAAATAAAATAAAAAAATAAAAAAAAATAAAATAAAATAAAATAAAATAAAATAAAAAAAAAAAATAAAAAAATAAAAAAAATAAAAAATAAAATAAAATAAAATTAAATTAAAAAAAAAAAATAAATAAAATAAAATAAAATAAAATAAAAAAAATAAAATAAAATAAAATTTAAAAAAATAAAAAAAATAAAAAAATAGAATAAAATAAAAAAAAATAAAATAAACAAAAAAAAATAGAAAAAATAATAAAAAAAAAAAATAAAAAAAAATAAAATAAAATAAAATAAATAAAATAAAATAAAAAAAAAAAATAAAATAAAATGAAATGAAAAAAATAAAAAAATAAAATAAAATAAAGTATAATAACATAAAATAAACAAAATAAAATAAAATATAATAAACTAAAATAAAACAAAATGAAAAAAAATCAAAAACTTTAATTAAATAAAATTAAAAAAATAAAAAAGTATAATAAAATAAAACAAAACAAAATAAAATCAAATAAAAAGATAAAAAAAATAAAATAAAATAAAATAAAATAAAGTAAAACAAAATAAAATAAAATAAAACATTGTTTTACCTTTAGCCCTTCGATTAAAATTTTAAAACCGCCACTTAAGAAAATTAAGGCACACAATTTTGCATGCGAATTCATACTATTAAAAATTGATTTTTTTAGGAACTAAAAACGGAAATTGTGCGCAATGGCATAACCGCGACGACGACGACGCCAAAATTACCGCCAACGCGTATTCCAACTTGCGTGCAGCAACAATCGCCGCCGTCACCCAAACACAACCAAAGCTCACCAATACACTTTAGTGAGGTGCAAGCGCAAGCGCAGTCGCCGCAACATCATCAACAACAACAACAACCAATACGCAAATCAAAAATTCCTCCGCCAGTACCCGTGCGACGTTCTTATGCGAGCTAAAATTATAATTAAAAAAAATATATATATACAACAGCAATAAAATTTATTTAAAAGTGTTGTTGTTGAAAAAATAATTAATACCGTTACGGTTAAAATGTAAGAAACTAAATTATTTAATTTAAGCGAAATTAATTAAAAATAAAAGACTTATATGTGATATTTGAGCGATGAAAGTGACGGCAAATGTATGTAGTTGTAAAAAGAGAAAAAATAAAATTAATAAAAAATTAAAATAAAAAATGGCAAAAATAATAATATGGAAAAATGTATTATAAACAATAAAAATTATTAAATAAAATAAAAATTGCAGTTGAACATGAAAATTAAAGTAAAAAAAAAAACTAAACATTTTTGAGTATGAAATGTATAGTTTTATGGCAAAGAAATCAGGATTTGTGTGTATAAAAAGTGTAGAAAGAAATAATCAAATGCAACACCAGAACAATAACTGCCTAATAACTCTTCGAAAACAAACAAAATTAGATATTCAACTAAAATTTATATGAAGTTTAAAACTAAAACTAACTACAAAAAAATTTATACCTAGTTGTAGACTTTAGGTAACAAAAAATATGAATAATTAAATTTTCCATATTTTGTAATTAATATTAGAAACAAACAAAAATTTAGCAATTTGTTTTACTACCTAAAAAACCTATAAAAAAGAGAATAAATTGTGCATAAGTTTCCACTGACTACACACTCTCTGTACCACACTAAAGGTATGCATAAGTGCATATGAAATCAATTTTTTTTTTTTTTTTGCTTGACACGTCAGCTTAAAATTTAAGACTAAAAGTGTATATTAACTTAAGTAAGCATATTATTTGAAAAATTAAAAATAAGTAATTTCTACTATTTTCACCACACTCCCCCAATATGTAAGTGGGGAGTGCTCACATTTGGTTGCAGAATAGCGAAATGGCCACGTAGTTTAAACAATACTTTCAACTCGTTCATACCGCCATACTTACATCAAACTATTTTGAATACTTTCATATGGAATTAATTGCATAATCTTTAACCGTATGTAAGTTGTTGTATGTCGAGTTGTAGTGACACGTTGGTTTATTTCGATTCGAAATTACTATATCATAGACCTTGTAGATAGAAAGACTTAATTAAGACGTAAAATTAAACTTAATTTAATTACAACTTTTTGTATTATAATTGTTTAATGTACATAAATACATACATACATACATATATACTCGAGTGTTATATTTTAAAGTTTTTTATTTTGTGCTAAACCGAGTCTGGGCAAACTTTCTGTTACTGTGTTAAAAACAATCATTGATTCTAAACCAAGCATCGAAACCACTTCTTGAAAAAAAAGATCTTGTTTTTAAATGTTTTTATAAGGTCGCTTTGGTGGTATCTGCGTTGCATTCGAGGGTCTTTCAATTTTCACCATAGTTCAGGCCGTGATGAAAATGGAATGCAAAGGAAAAAATCCGAAAGTTGGCGCGTGGATCGCTGTACTTACAAAAATCGGTTTCGTAGTCCTAATGTGCAGGATTTCGAACATTACTACCATTAAAATAAATATTTCCTTAAGCAATATACCGCTAGGTGGCTCTAAGATCGTGGTAGTGAAAACTCGGGTGACCGAGCTTGCTCGGTGTTATCAATTTAGCGCTAACTTTACTTACCCAAAATGATCCCAAAATGACCCTAAAATAATTCCAAAATAATCCTACAATTATCCCAAAACGACCCCAAAAATACCATTAAATTTTCCAAAATGACCCGAAATTAAACCCAAAACCACCCAAAAATGATCCCAAAATTTCCCGAAAATTACCCTAAAATGATCCCAAAACGATGCAAAAATGATTCACAGATGACGTCAAAAACACGTTTAAATGTACCCAAAATGACTCAAAATGAACCGAAAATTACCCCGACATTGTCCCAAAGTAATGCAAAATTGAATTCAAAATTATCTCAAAATAGCTCCAAAATTGTCCTAAAGTGACCCCTAAATGATCCCAAAATGATCCTAAATTAATTCAAATTTGATGCCAACAATTCCTTACTTGTCTAAGTTCGGGTGAACTGAATATTTAATACCCAGCGGTAATTTTTAGAACGGGATAGCAAACATTAGACCCTAGGAGGATTTACTCAATTTCCGTTACCGAATTATTTCAATTTATGTGATTTTCGATATCGAAAGTGGGTGTGGTTGGAGAGCGATTTTTTCCAGTTTCGTCAGGTATACTCCCAACAATACGAGTATGATTTGTGCCAAATTCCATCGTTCTATCCTAATCAGTTTAAAAGTTACGACCATTCGAATTTTCAAAAATATCTCCCTTAAAAGTGGACGGTGCCACGCCCATTATACAAAATTTATGAAAAAATCTTAAGAGAATCACCAGGGGGATTCACCTATAAAATTATATCATTTCAGCCATTTCAGCTGCCGAGATATGCCAATTTGTGTGATTTTCGAAATTTTCGATATCGAAAGTGGGCGTGGTGTAAGGGCGATTTTAGTATGCTTTGTGCCGAATTCCATCGTTCTATCGAAATCAGTTTAAGAGTTACGGCCAGTCAAATTTTCAAAAATGCCCCCCTTAAAGGTGGGCGGTGCCACGCCCACTATAAAAAATTTATGGAAAAATCATAAGAGAATGACCAGGGGGATTCACCCATAAAATTATATCATTTTAACCATTTTAGCCATTTCAGCTGCCGAGATAAGTCAATTTGTGTGATTTTCGAAATTTTTGATATCGAGAAAGGGGGCGTGGTTATCATCCGATTTCGCCCATTTTCAATAACAACCTACCCTGGCCAGAAAGTAACCTGTGTACAAAATTTCATGCAAATATCTAAATTTTTACTCAAGTTATCGTGTACACAGACGGACAGACGGACAGACGGACGGACATGCCTTAATCAACTCCTCTTTTAATCCTAAGAACTTTCATATATGGAACTCTACAGTTGTCGCTAAAAGAAATGTTTGGCGGGCGAGACGCGAGACGAAGCCAGAACTCGAGATCTCGAGTAGAAATCTTTTGCTCTATGTAGTTTGTATTGGGGATCTCCACCGGTGACGTTTCTGATACACCAATTTTTCGTCTTATAAGCAAAAGGGAAGTTCATGCTCATGCCTTGCGTAACTTTCAGATAGTCCATCGAAACTGTTCTAAATGTAAAGGATTTATATAACACTCGGTATACTCGTCCTTCGATACTTATCCCTAAGAAAAGACAAAATCAAAAATTCAAAACTTTGTAAAGTTGAGTTTGAGTTTACGACTACTATAATCTGACCTTGTTAGGGATTTTAAAATGAGTTATTGCGTTGAAATAATTTTATAAATTTTATTTCATAAAATAAAACTTAGTATAAAAATTACAAAAAAAAAAACTTAATATTGCTCTTTTGAGGAGGAACTTTAATAGTAGGTACCTATTTATTAGTTGGATAGTTTTTTTTTAAATCACGTGCTTCAAAAAAACTTAATCTTCGTTATGGTAAAAGTCTCGAAAATAATAAACTAAGAAGTTAACTTCAAAAATAGAGTATAAATAAAAAATAAAGTCGAAACCAAACAAGAGGAAATAAAAGTTATAAGTAAAGTCGCAAGAATGTAGCTGAACGATATATAAAAAAATACTATGCCCAATATTCAAGTTATGTAGTCTTCCGCACAAAATATTAAAAAAAAAAAATAATAATTTTATAATCAAAAGAACGAAACAAAAATATCGGCGCCAGAGTGGAAGATAGAGTTGGAAATTTTAGTTCGTTAAAGTGATCAGAGTTTTCGAGCTAGCTCACGAAAATGAACTATGTAGTTCATGTGGTTCGTTTTTAGTTCATTTATTTCAATTATTTGTATTTCTTTTCCTTAGGAAATAACTGCTAAAACACGTCCAAAAATGTTGGGAGGGGTTATCAAAAGATGTATTTTTGCCTCGGTATCACTAATCCAGAGGCGTGTCTTTTGATACCTCCTTCTACACTTTTCAACGTGTTTTTAGAGTTGAAACTTGACCCTGCAAAAATCGAGAGTACTCTATTTCCTACCCAAGAGTACTCCAATTAGAGCACAAGAGTACTGCAAATGTAACCCTTTTGCATATAATTATAATATATTATATATAATATATTATATATAATATATAATTAACATTGCGATGTCCTAGGACTTGACCACCTACTCCAACCTTCGCTTTGCTTCTGCTACTCCATGGAGTACCTACTGTCAGAGTACTTTGCAATGTACTCCAATGTTGTTACTCCATGGAGTATATATTGTCAGAGCGATAGTGTCGTGATTCGGTAATTCGTCGATAAGGCAGGAGCAATGATCGGCTTTCAAAAAGCGGAAGGTGGTCCGATTATGTATACAAAGGATTACTATTGGAGTACTCCAATATCAGAAAATTGGAACACATAATCCAACGATTTTTGCAGGAGAAGGCAACAAATACCACCTTAGTAGGTAATTGAGAAGTACAAAACCCTGCTAACCAGCAGCGGATAAAATCTTCAGAAATTACTGGATAGCACTTACCAAAAATGAGTATAAAAAGTGGGCAGTTTTTTAAGCGAGGTTCTTTGTTTATCCATGTTGGGGCTGCTGATTCATGCCTACTTTAACCCAGAGTCATTTTTGGTATTGCACGCGTTTTAGTTTCTCGGTATTTTCTCATTCTCAATAAATCTTATAAATTTGACGAAAATTTTACATAGTTCAAGTAATTTAGTTATTGTTATTATTGGTCACTATATTTACGAACTTTGAAAATTTTGTGGACTTTTTACCAGTCGAATAATTTTTATCAAATTATTCTTTTGAGTTTTTGGCAAAAACAAGTTGAAAAATGCTACATACAATACCAACTACGATTATTGCAATTTCTTGTTGAAGGATCTTGTCAAACCGCTTTGTATTGTTGCTTAGAAATTTTTCGTCACCTTTACTGGTCATCGAACCAAGAAGAGGAGATTAGGCATTTCTAAACCGCAGTGACTGGCCAAAAGTCCACAAAATTTTCAAAGTTCATAGTTCAAGTAGTTTATTTGAAATTTGGAACTAGTTTGCGCCATCACTTACATGATCTAGTTCAATGAACTAATTAGTTTATGAACTACCCAAGTCCACTGGAAGATCATACTATTTCGTGTGCCGATTCCACAATGCTTTAACTTCAGAAACTCTTATGGGTCAGTTACATAAAACTTTATTTTGGCTTTACCTCAAACTTTGACTTTGACAGAAAAGTTCAGTATACGTATTTAAACGAAGCATGGCAAATTGGAGACCTCAAAGTTGAAGCAAGGTTAAAATTTGGCAAACTCTCAAATTCTGCTTGCTTTGCTCGCTTTGACAATCACATGTTGATGACTTTGCTTTAATTGGAGAATAAAAAGTTGAAGGACATAATAATTAATTAATTTTTTCTCTATTAAATTAATATAATAACAAAAAAACTCTGAATACAAAGAAATAAATAACGAAAACAAATGTATAAAAGAGAAGCGTTGCAGCGTTCATACCTCTGAAGTAGGACGCAAAGTTTTGAGGTAGCAAATGTCAGGCGAGGTTAACAAAGCTTTATGTATTCGACCCTTTAAAGAGCTTAGTTTTTTCGAATTGATTCGAAAAAATTCCGATCTTAACCGACTTTTTCTTTTTCTTCAAATAGAACGTCGGAAAGCAGAAATTTAAAAAATGGTGGGCTCTTAAAAAAAAACTGAGAAAGGTAGTTTTCGAATCGACAGCCGAAATAGAGTGATATTCACCTCGGCCTTCGATAAAAAAATTTAATTTATACAAACACACATTATGATACATTTACACTGCACCAAATGCGTCGCATTTGGCAAAGTTATTTCCAGAATGTTTGTCCGCAGAATGAATTTGTTTGCCAAATTATATGAATTTAATTTAATTTGTCCTAATTTGGGTATCAAATTCCATCTTTGGATGAACGGTCTCGAAAAAACTTGGCCAAAAGTGACGCATTTGGTGCAGTGTAAACGTAGCTTTAGTCTTGAAAGAAAAATAAATGTACATATATTGAAATATGAACAGAGAGCATACATATGTAAATAAGTAGATTATTAAAAGTGTAGAGGCGTGGCATAACAAAAATAACGTTATATATTGAACAATAAAAAAACATCTAAACAATAATTCGAGGAAAGTAAAAAGATATCGATGACGGATAGTTCTAACGGTTTCTAGCAGTATCAAAATACAAAGACATTTTTATATTCCACAAAAAATTGTTACACCTTCACAGTACTCGTACGTAATAAATGATAATGAAATTAAATTTAAAAAAATAAAGCATACAAAAAGGAAATTATGGTCTCCCACGTAATACACGCTCATTTTAATAGTTTTGGCCTTATGCTTAGATTCGATTTTTGGGTCAAAGATTTTTAAGTCAAAGACAAGAGAGATACTAGAAAAATAATGCATATGCAATTCACGTTAAAATTCCATTAGATAATGAGATTTGAAAATTATGTCCAATTTTTTGGATAATACTATTGTTCTCAAGCGTTTCTCCAGCCATGCTCTAACGTTGGAGTTTAGAGAGTGAGTTTAATCGACATCTAGCTTCAGTGTTTATTGGGAACCTACTTCATTGATTTATGAATAAGGGGGTTAGCGTAATACTAAACATGTCCAGCATAAAAAAAACGTTGCTATAACTTACGCCTAAAATTACACTATACAGCAAAATCAACTGCCTTTCTGAGTATGGGATCTAACTAAATTTTTTGAAGAGATTGAGAAATACAAAAAAAAAAAAAACTACGTATCCCATTTTTCGACGTTAGCCTCCAAAATTTATGTAGTGTTCATGCTGAGTTTTAAAAGCAGCATTTTCCATTTTCGGTCGTACATTTCGAAGATGCGTTCATGCTGCCGCATTTCGAAAATGCGCATTTAGCTAATTTTCGAATGATTAAGGTGCGTTCCTGCATCGCAAGTGGAAGTATGCTTGCCTTTTCAGATAATCTCCATTTCTTTTATAAAACTAAGTTCGTGGGTAAAGAAACCGACTTCCGAAACAAACTCTTCATCTCGAAAATTGCAACTATTAACAGGAAAAATTATTGCATAAATACGTTGACTTGCTTAGTGAAAAGATATCCTAATATAAACAGCGGTTCGCCCAAAAGTATGCAACATTTTTTTCACTTTTTCTTCATGCACGGATAATTTTGTTCGTATTGTATCTTCGAAGATGCTAAAGCTAATGCAGAAATAAAGTAGCATTTAGTTGCGTTTAGATTTCAATATTCTATGGAAAAAATGCTGCATTTTGATCTAAATGCTAAAATGCAAAATGCAGGCTCAGTACATTACCCTGCAGCGAAAGCAACTAGTTGAAAACTACTTTACAACTAGTTGGTGCACCGGGCCCAACTAGTCAGTGTTCTGTCTTTTTCCATATAAGCAACTGGTATTTTTTACGTGTTGATGTCATACGAGATGTCAATTGTCAGATTTCGACCAGAATATACCAGTTATCTACTAGTCAGGAAATACAAGTTTCATACTAGTTGTAAAATACCAGTTCCATACTAATTCATCCTGGACTAGTATAACTTCTATAAAATTAGCTAGTCCACATACTAGTCCAAAAATGACTATTATGAAATATACTAGTCCCACACTAGTCCAAAAAGCATTGAACCTGGACTAGTATAATTTCAACCCTTTATTTTATCATTTGACTTTATTTTCATGTTTATTCTTAAGAAAGCAGCGGCTATTTGTATTTACCCTATCACGAAAAAGCATCTGTGAATTATAAGAGAAATCGAAACGAATGAATTTTTGAATTTTTTAACTGGTATAATTTCATTCAGAAAAATCTAGTTGTATACTAGTATGGAATGGATATTTCCTGACTAGTATGAGTTCTGCCAGAAAATTATAGTTGTATTTTTCTGACTAGTTTGAGGTTTCGCTGCAGGGTTAGTTATGGGCTTTCGAAATTCGAAATTATACCCTTTTCATCTTGCTTTCCAATTGCTGTATTAAAAAAGAAAAATGTGGGCGTGGTCTGCTTGACGTTTTTGTTCGATTGGTATACTTTTTTACAACGGCATGAAGTTTTTCGAAATCAGTTGAAAAAATTTTTAAACATACGACCTTTAATTTTTTCGAAGATCTAAATTAAAAAAAAGTGGATACCAATCGAGCAAGGAAGTCAAGCAGACCACGCCTACATTTTAAATACCGCAATTGGAAAACTAAATTAAAAAAGTCTAATTTCGAACTTCGAAAGCCCATGACTAAATTTTGGAGGCTAACTTCGAAAAATGGGATATGTAGTTTTTTTAGGTATGTCTCAATCTCTTCAAACAAGCTGTCTAGATCCCATGTCGAGCCGGCTGATGTACAGTGTTATATCTTTTTTGACTTTTTCCAGAGGTAGTTCTAGAATTAAATTGATCGGAAAATTCATTAAGATTGTAACTTCAAGTAATAGAAAGAGGGTCAACAAAAAATTTGCGAATACAATAACTGTAAATTTGAGTGTAGGTATCCCAGAACTCATATAATAAGCTTTAGTATGTTGACTGAAAAGTTGTAAAAACTTTTCCAAAAATTTTTGTAAAAATAGATATCAAATTTTCTACTCAGCACTGCCACTAGTTAAGACAACGTTGCATTTTTGTGCATACACAGTAAAAAAAAAATAAATAAACACAACAATATGATAAATAATAGCAACACAAGTACATACAAAGAGAAAAATGAGCTGGGAATGAATAAGAATTGACCGTAATTTTTGTTGAAACAACAGATATTTTGGTTGATATGACTGTCAATTTTTATCCATCACCAGCTTATTTTTCTCTGTGTGTAACAATTGTAAAATTAAAATTTCGTAAAACTGTCGATCGAAAAAGAGCACAGTTAGTTCTCCAGCTCTAATTGTCAAAAACATCATATTATAACTTACTGCATTCTTATTTTCTTTATAAGCAAAACTTCCTTGTATTTTCCCTAATTTTACGTCCTTTATTCTCAGTAACGTATTTAGTCAGTACAAAATGTTTAACAAATAATTACTACATACCTACTTATATTAAAACAAGGTTATAAACATACTACATCTATTAGCTTAGAATTTAGTTAGCAACTATCAACTTACTATTAATAAATTAGTATCTATGATATTTAGTGTAGAAGGGACGTTAAAAATCGTATCACACTTTTAGTTATAAGTAATAAATTTAGTTTTTTCTTTTCAGTGTAACTAGTTACTAAAACTACCTATAACACTTGTATACTAATTAGTGTAACTATTTTTTCACGACTCTCTTTAAATATTTTTGCTAGTGTACATAGAACGAACAAAATATTTATTTATACATATATATATATAATTATTACATAAGCATATTGTTCAGGTAGAAGAAAGAAATTGATGAAAAATACACAGAAAGAAACGAAAAATAAAATATATACTCCTATTAAAAAAAAAAGTGTGTGTGTGTGGTTTTTTATTTGGATAGTTTTTAACTAGTAAAGCTCAAAAGCAGAATTCTCTCAATAGCTTTGTTTCTTGAAATCTCCAGCAAAGAACTGTCAGCAAAAGAGAGTCTTGTAAAAAGCTATCAAAATCTCATTTCTGCTAATTTTTCGTCGAACAGGGTTCAGCAGAAACTTGCAGACAAAACAGCGGTTACGTTTCTGATTGGCTAACAATTTGAATTTACATTTTTTGTTGTTGTTTTACTATGTCACCGATCAGCTGTTAATGCTTGCTGGTTTCTGCTGGACGAAAAATCTCCAGCAATAAATTGCAGCGAATTGGCGCTCTCTCTCTCAATTAAATGTCAAAAAGCTGCTGATTTCGCTGCTAATTTTTTCAAAGAACACTTTTTTAGGAATAATTATTCATAATTAGCAGGAAAGAAACAAAGCTAATATATTTCGTGTCGTGTTAGTGCGTATTCGTGCTGAGTTCTAAATCCAAAAAAAAAAACACGAATCCTATCTGATCGAAAATTCAATATATTTTTAGTTGATATAGGTTGTTTTCGAACCAAATTCTGAAATATATTAGAGTGAATTTTATAGGAAAGGAAAAATACGAAAGATCGCCATGTTGTTGTTGTTGTTGTTGTAGCGAGGTGTAGCCCTGCCTAAATGTCAGACAGGGTCACCCCGAGTGTATTGCTCTTGGCCGGGTCGATATAAGAAAACGGCCCGGGTCGTTTCGGCACGATGGGTACAGCACAAGTACTGGTACCGTTCTCGTAGAACCGGCAATACAAGAAACTAGCCGTGTAGGCTATGTAGGTCATTTAGCGTTACCCAGGGTGCACCAACTGGGAGGCGACCTACTTTTACACACATCGCCATCGTGGTATATAGTCTTATGTTTCATTCACGTTGACAATAAACTCGAGTTAATTGACAACAAAAATATGAATAAACTCAAAAATGCCATTTAACTCGAGTTTTTGGCCCAACGTGAATGCAGTCTTAGGATCAATCTGATAAACTTTCATAAAGAAAATACCCTGTTTTTTGTGCGTGTTAGTGCCTACTTTCAAGAGTCATGTTTCGTTCAGAGTCTTTTGAAAAATTTATAAATTTGCTTTTTTTTTATTGACTGTACCAAAAATTTTTGAAAGTGCTCAACCCTTAAGCATAATTTACACGGGTCGATTTTCTGATCGATTTTTTTTCTTTCCACCATGTTAAACGGAATTAGATCGATCGACAACCTATATTTGCGCCTAAAATCATCAAATATAGCTGTCAATCGAAACTATCTCAAAACATTTAGATGCTGTTTTTCAATTTCAGGTCAAACAAAAAAATAAGGATATCTTCATGGAACTTTGCATATAAGTTGCCGTATTAAAGTTATTGACTGCTCAAAAATTTCTCTTGGACCTATAAAAAATACAAATTTGTATTTCCCTTGAACCTATATAAAAAGTTTTACTACAATTACTACATTTTTATTTCAACTCAAAAAAAAAAAGATATAAACACGAATTTTTTGCTCGCTTATTTTTGTTTTAATATTACGTAGAGTGCACTGATTTTTTCTTTAGAAAAGAAAATACTTTACTTTCGTACAAAATCACAACTAAGACCACACCTTAAAAAGTTATATGCAAAATAGGTATATAGCAAAAGTTAGCATAAATTCAAAGCAGTTTTATTTGAATACAATTTTCCTGACTTCTGTTACCATTATTTAAAAAAAAAAATACGAAAACTACCACCAAAAATTTTGTGTCTGACGAAAACTAACACTTTCTTCTCCGAAGAAAATGTACTACCAAAAGTGTTAGTTTTCGCCAGACACAAATTAAAAGTGTTAGTTTTCTTACAGAATTTAAAAAGTGTTAGTTTTCGTAAAAAGTTGAAAAAGTGTTAGTTTTCGTATGGTACGTCGATATATATCGCACACCTAGATCTAAAGGGAGCTAATTCAAAAATCTTGAATTTTGAGACATTACTACCGCGCTCTCCCATTCAATACCCACCGATCTGTATACTCGATTAACTAAAAGCTACACTACTCACCGATAAAAGGGCTGTTCAAAATTTATAATGCCATTGGGATATATGGAAGCGGCAGCCAGTTTTTCGAGTTTTTTGAACATTTTGATTTTTTGAGTTTGTAAAAGCCAAACAGTCGATCCACTGGCCCGTTTTTTTTTTATACAAATTTTAAAATATCATAATCCGGCCACAATAGGACACAAGACACTTTTTTTAATTAAAACCCAGCTAGACATGAAATACAGTACCATCAGTTTTTTCATATTGCCTTTCAGAACCTGATGGTAGTATTTGTATCATGGGATAGGGTTAGATTTTCATAAAAGTGATTTTTTTACGCGCCTGAACCACTGTACGACTGAGTGATACGATTATGATTTTTACCAAAAAAAAACCCTTAACATAATATTCTTTACAAACCTTCTTCTATCAAAACCACTGTTGATGATTTAACTTGTTTACAATGGATTGGCGGCATTGACAAGTAAACAAAGTATTTTTGTTTTTGTTTATTGTCAAAAGAATAAAAATATAAACAAATTCATACAGAACACAAACAATTAATAAACAATACTCCGTTAGCGCCGCGAACAAGGAATTAGCGCGACGAAAAATAAAACAAAGAAATCCTTTCAGGCAGCGTTATCAAAGACACTAAAATGTAAATTGCACTAAAAAAATTAATACTTTTTATTAAATTTACACAATTTGTTTAGGGCATTACTGCAATTGCCACCGAATAATGATCATGCGATCGTGCTCAATACACCAAATCGCAATGAAATACTCAGAGAGGGAGTGCCAACGCACACAAAATATACAATTTTAGGACGCGGCGCTTTTGGCACCGTTTTTAAGGCGATCTATAGAGGTAAGGAACGCTGATGTTTTTATTTTTTTATTTTTGAAAAATTATTTACAAATAAATTTTTGGGAGTTTCAAATTCTCATTTTTTTTTTGTTTTTTAACTTTGAAGTTGGATTTCAAAGGAAAATTGAAAAATTATTTTGCACGTAGTGTTGGGAAACAACGAAAAATAAATTTTAAAGCATTTTAAAATTTTAACCCCCATATTCATAAAAAGTCAAATTATTTTTTTATGAATATAGAGGTAATTCTATATATTTGATTATAAAGGTTTCTTTGAATTATGTTTTTAAAATTTCAAAGGTCAACAAGTTGCTGTGAAGATCGTGCGAAATGTGTGCAAAGCGAATGCTCAATCGATGCGTAGTGAAATGCAAATTTTGGGCTGGAAGCATCGTAATATTATACGAATTTTAAAGGTAAAGGCTCATTTACACGGGTCGATTTTTATCGAACCACTTGTGTCCAACCCTTAAATACTAGGTGAGGATCGATCGAATTGGTTAGAAAAATCAAACCTCAATCATCCTTAAGAAATTTTACAAAAAAAATTATGATGTATCATGTATGTATTTTTTTAGGTTGAAACTACACCAAATTTCGGCTTTGTCATAATGGAGATGTTAGTAGGTCAAAGCTTGCAAGAGATACTCGAAGCCACACCACTACCATTGGAGCACCGAATTTTGTAAGTTTTCATACCTTTGGGCCGTTTTCTAGCTTTTAACTTTAATAGTACATTTACACCGAACCAAATTTGGCGAAAAATTGCAAATTTGGAGCTTTTTTCCATAAAAAAATCTCATTTTCCAAATTTGGAACCCCATCACATTTGACCTCCCTCATTTGCCGAACAATGCAATCCACAGTTCCTCAAAATAGCAATCCTGCCTGTGTTCCACATTTAGAATTGCCAAGCAAGAACCTTAAAGGGTATTTGACGTGTGATAAGCTGTAAATAACAATTTCAACTCGATTTTTTTAAGGAAATGGACGATTTCTACCAGGGAAAGACAGAAGGCTTCTTGACCCTTATTTTATTATTACTCTACAGGTGTTAAAAGCTACACGGTAGTGCTTTTTATTTCGGTGGCTTTTTGTCCTGGTAGCAGATTCTTGCAGGGAAGGTGAAGCCAAATGCAAATTTGCCAGTGTAAACGGTGTCGAACTGGCTCATTTGAATTCGCCAAATTTGGGATAGAGATAGGGATAGAGAAAGAGAAAGATATAACATAGATAGATGACCACCGCCGTGGTGTAGCGGTAATGTGCTCGGTCTACGACACCAAGTGACCTGGTATCGACTCCCGGTCAAACTAACATCAAAAACTATGTAGTAAAAGCATTTTCTAAACGGGGTCAGCCCTCGGCAGTAGTTTGGCAAACTCTCCGGCTGTATTTCTGCCATGATAAGCTTCTCAGCAAAAATTCATTTGCTTTGCAGATGCCTTTCGAAGTCGGCAACAAACTGGAGGTCCCACCAATTTGTGGGAAAAGATTGAAAGCAGCACACCTCAAATTGGAATAACCCCCCCCCCCAAACGTTTTTTTTAGATGAGCAGTTAGAAAGTGAATTTTTACAGTTGCACTATAGTAAGTTTTTGGTGCAGGACGACGTCTGCCGTACTTGCCGGGGCACGAATTTAACATTCTTGAAAAAAAATTCTTTCAGCATCACATTGGACATTATCTCAGCACTGTCGCACTGCCACAAACGAAATTTACTACATCTTGATGTAAAACCACAAAATGTTTTGATATCCTACGTTGGATTACAGCCAAACTTACGTGACAAATCACTATCTACTACTTACTGCTCTCAACGCCAATATGTTTGCAAACTGTGCGACTTTGGAGCCTCACTAAAGATCGATACAACAGAGATGGCGTCGAAAGGGAATGTGCGGGTAAAATTTTCAGCTTACAAATGGACGACTGAGGGGAACAACACGCTATTTTAAAATATTTTTTAAAAACGTCCCTTCTCAATTTTTGTTTTTTTTTTTCTTCGAAACATCTAACCCTATTTCAAAATTTGCTTAAAGAACGCAATATCTCAGAATAAGTTTTAAAAACGCCCTTTCTGAGCGAATATTCATTACATTTTTGGCGGTTTTGAGTCACTATTTAAGATGGGGCGTGGTTAAATATGCATATTCTGAGATACGGCGTTCTTCAACCAATTCAACATAGGTAGGGCATTTTGAAAAAAAAAAATCTGGGACAGGGTGTTTTGAAAAATATTTTGAAATAGGGTGATCTACCAATCAGCCGTCTAAATACTTTGGATAGAATTCTCATTTACCCGTTGGCTACACATTTTTAGGGCACAATGCGTTATATGTCTCCAGAGGCCTTGCGCGAAGAACCACTCACCACCGCGGCCGACATCTATTCGCTAGGCATAACAATGTGGCAAATGCGTCAGCGTCTCATGCCCTATCACTGGATTGCCTGTAATGAAGTGGTCGCCTATCAAGTAGTCAAAAATAAGCTGCGTCCCGATAGCACAGCACACGTCAACACCATCCTCATCCCGAATGGCATCAACACCTGCAAGAGTGCTGCTATACGTCCAGTGGCTTTGCCTCAGCATCACAATTGCCATTGCGCCAATTTCACAGCCGATGAGATAACATATCATTCATTGGTGCACTTAACGAATGTACTAAATCGCACCAAACAACCAGAGGAACAGTTACGCTTTTCCGATTGCGTTGGCACAGTGGATGAGCCGCAACAGGCGACTGAGCTTCGGCGTCCCTTCGCCTCATTGACTGCAAAAATAAATGTGATGCGCAATTTAAGTGGCGAATTAAACTTCAACAAATCTCTGCAAGCTGTTCAGCGTTCTCCCTTACAACAAAAGAGAATTTTTGGACAGCAACAAAAACTGCTGGTGGGACAACAACAACAACAACAACAGCTTAAGAACGCTGACCTTGTGAATTTGTTGGCGTTATTTCAGGGTATTCTTCGCTTGCAGGATCGCAGTAAGGAGCAAAGTTATGAAATGATATGTCGAGCTTGTTGGTCTGATGACTCAACGCAACGTCCAAGCGCCACTGCATTACGAAAACGATTAATTGAGTTGTTGTGATAATTGTTTAAGTTTTACTTTTGTAATGTTGTAATTTTTGCATGTGAGATTTTAGTTTTTAAAAATTATTTTAATTTTAAATTTTGTTAATATGTTTTATGATTTAGTATGTAGAATTTTCACCAATTAAATATATGGGTGTTTCCCAGCGGATATTTTAATTTTGTATGGAGAAAATTTTTTTTTTACTATGTAAAAAACGTTCGCAACAGAGATATGGAACGATTACTTACAAAAAGCTTTCCTTATCCTGACATTCTATTGGTTTTTTAAGAACACATAACATTTAACTTTAATTTATCCTTAAAGGTTTTGCCCTTAATATTTGGCATTTGGTAGAAAATTCCGTTTTGAGTAACGTCCGCAAAGCACTTAAGGATGATTTACACGGGTCGATTTTTCTAACCTTTTTTTCAATCGACCGTGTAAACAGCAATTCGATCGATCTTCACCTTGCATTTAAGGGTTGGACACAAGTGCACAGAGCCAACACTGCCTAATAAAATAGAACAAAAGTCATATGATATCTCTATAGATTTTCTTCAAGAAGAAGTTCTTTTTATTTTTGAAGAGAAAATCTTATTAATCTTTACAAAGAGAAATCTTGCAAAAAACGTACTGATTTCTTAGGGTTCCTAACAAGAAGATTCGACTTATTAATGTTTTCAAAGGGAAAACATATTTCCACGTAATTGTATGTGTTAATAAGACGATCTTAGGGTTCCTAACAAGAAGATTTGACTTATTAACAGATTTCCGCATAATTGTATGTGTTAATAAGACGATCTTAGGGTTCCTAACAAGAAGATTTGACTTATTAACAGATTTCCGCATAATTGTATGTGTTAATAAGATTTGACTTATTAATGTTTTCAAAGGGAAATCTTGCAGAAAACGAACTGATTTCTTAGGGTTCCTAACAAGAAGATTCGACTTATTAATGTTTTCAAAATGAAATCACATATTATTGAGAAGAAAATAAAAATTATATTTCAGAGTTCTTATATTGTCTTCGAGAACTTCAGATTATCAGTTACGATTCAGTTTTAGATTTCTCTTGTATTGCCTTTACCTTCTTATGTTGCCTTTTTATATTTCCTTCAAGCCATCTCACCGCACTCTTCCTTATATTGCCTTCCACACTTGCCATATTGCCTCTACCGCGAATCGAACTAACCACATATTGAATGCTGAACACAGGTGCTTACCATCGAGCCATCGGATACTTCTGCTTCTCAGCGTATAATTGTTCTACATGATGTCTGCTGATGATGATGCAAGATTTCCCTTTGAAAATATTAATAAGTCAAATCTCCTTGTTAGGAACCCTAAGATCGTCTTATTAACACATACAATTATGCGGAAATATGTTTTCCCTTTGAAAACATTAATAAGTCAAATCTTCTTGTTAGGAACCCTAAGATCGTCTTATTAACACATACAATTATGCGGAAATCTGTTTTCCCTTTGAAAACATTAATAAGTCAAATCTTCTTGTTAGGAACCCTAAGAAATCAGTACGTTTTCTGCAAGATTTTCCTTTGAAAACATTAATAAGTCAAATCTTATTGTTAGGAACCCTAAGATCATCTTATTAAAATAAGATGTTTTTCTCTTTCAGCTTTTTTTCAATATTTTGACAGAAATTTCGAGAAGATTTTCTTATTAATAACACATATAAAAAGAAATCGCAAAGAAAAAAGAAGAAATTGCACTTGATAATATCAATAAGAATTTCCTCATTAAACCAAATAGATTTGCGTATGGTTTTTTTTTCGTTTCCGCCGTCTTGACTACCCCTGAGCCTGAAAACCGTTCATAAAGACAATCTTATTAATTTTATTAGGCATTTTTGGCTCTGTGTGGTTCGATAAAAATCGACCAGAAAATCGACCCGTGTAAATGAGCCTTTAAAGTGGTTAAGATAGTGACATCATACTATATAAGTGCCTGCAACATACTTTTACAGGCAGCAGGTTCCTAAGTATGCCCATATATAATAACTCAGCCCCAGTTTTTACGGTACTTCTTACTGCAAATTCAATAAGTTCGTCCAGACGTAACGTCCGCAACGCCAAGGGCCTTATCATGTAATTCGATCCGAAAGAAACTTGTTTCGCATTTGAAAAAAAATGTATGCGATTTGACAGCTTTCGAATAGCATTTGCTGTAGAATCGAGTTACATGATAAGGCCCCAGGAAATGCCCATATACAACATTCATTCTGAAAATATCTCGACTCTAGCGCCACCTATCGAGTTAATTTTTTTGTAACCGAGTTTTAGATTGGATATTGATAGTTCGGTTCAGTGGTTCCAACCACATCGATAAAACTTGAACCGGTTCGTGAACCTTAAATGCAAAAAAAAAATTTCAAAAAAATTAAAAAAAAAAAATATGGGGGTCGATACCCTGCTAAACAGTGCTATGACATTCAGTCAGTTTTGTAATGTTGCCTTTGAAAACGTGATAGAAAATCGTGATGTAAATATAAAGCAGGTGATTTTCTATCATGTTTTCAAAGGCAACATTACAAAGCAGGTCGAATGTCATAGCTCTCGACTTTAGTGTTTTCACACTCGATTCGATCCGAAATTGAAAAAAAAAAACATTTTTTGTCACCGCCTCAAAAGCAAGTAAGAAAATAAATCGACAAAATCTAATTTTTTTACAGAAACAAAAAAAAATAATGTGACGTCATTATGAGGTCAAATAGACTATTTCAGTCGAGACGATCGATCGAATTATGTTACAGAAACGGGGTACAGATGGCGTTTCGGGCCCAGGGGCCTTATCATGATATCGGATCCGAAAGGAAATGCGATTCGAAAGCTGTAAAATCACATAAATTTTTATACCTTTCATGAACATGAAATGGTATTATAACTTTGGTCCGATGTTTGTAAGTATGAGAAGAAGAAGAGATAGACCCATCAATAAGTATACCGAAATGATCAGGATGACGAGATGAGTTGATTTAGCCATGTCCGTCTGTCTGTCTGTCTGTCTGTCTGTCTGTCTGTCTGTCTGTTTGAACGCAAACTAGTCCCTCAGTTTTTGAGATATTTGGCTGAAATTTTGTATGCGGCCACCATTTTCCAATATAGGAATCATTTGTCGGAACCAGCAAGATCGGACCGATATTACATATAGCTCCCATACAATCGATTGTTCCGATAAACGGATTTTGGGCTATAACTCCTGTAATTAAACACCTAGGAACGTGAAATTTTGTAAGTGTTGTTATTTTTGTATGTGAAATATCGATGTTGAAAATCATCGAGATGGGATAAATATTTCCCATAGCTCCCATACAATCGATTGTTCCGATAAACGGATTTTGGGCTATAACTCCTGTAATTAAACACGTTGGAACGTGAAATTTTGGACGTATCGCTATTTTTATATGTGAAGTATCGATGTTGAAAATCATCGAGCTGGGATAAATATTTCACATAGCTCCCATACAATCGATTGTTCCAATAAACGGATTTTGGTAGATAACTCCTGTAGTTATATAGGTAGAAACGTGAAATTTCGTAACTATTGCTATTTTAGAATGTGGAATGTCGGTGTTAAAAATCAATGAGATTGGACCAACATAACACATCGCCCCCATATAATCGATAGTTCCGATAATTTCGGTATGAGCTTAAGGTAAATTCACACAGGCTGTACTGGGATCAAACAGTGAAAACCGTGACGCTTATTCATGAAAGGTATTTAGCCTTCGGCACAGCCGAAGACAGCTTTCCTTACTTGTTTTTAAATTCAAAAGAAATTTCTTTCGGATCGGATTGATTACATGATAACAAATCTGCTACGATGCCCTGTAGTATTTCTAAGTCAACTTTCTTACATATGCTTTCGCTTGGCGTGTAATACCGCGGAAACGCCAAATGCGCTACCGCGTATATATAAACCAAACTTTCAGAAATCGAGATTTCGTTGCCCTGTCTGGTAAACATCAGTATTTCAACTTTGAACTACAATTTGTATATGATCGAATGTACATAAGTACTACATAGTATCATATTCTTTAAAAATAAGATCATTATTAGCTTTTAGGAACTTTTTACAAAGATTAAAAGTGTGACTCCTGGGACATTTTCCTTTTTTTTCGTGATAAGTTTTTTTCAGTTTTATCGATGCAGTTCCCTAAAAATTTAGCTATGGAACTAGTTACCCCTAACCCATGATAATAAAAAAGACCTTTATTGTAAAGTTCTGTCAGAGCAGTGGGAGTTTGTGGCACTTTAAAAATTTGGTACTTTTCCTCTTTTGGCTGGAACTTTTTTATATGAACTTTGATCTTCACAGAGCCAAAAATGCCTAATAAAATTAATAGCATTGTCTTCATGATCAGTTTTTGAGCAAAGGGGTAGTCGCAACGGTGGAAACGATGGCCGAATGGTTAGCAGCTGGGTTTAGCATTCCAAAAATTGTAAGTTCGATTCTCTATTTTTTTCCTAATTAGAAATGTTAAAAAGATTATATATATGTGATTTTCCTTTGAAAACATTAACAACTATACACATATCAGTAATTAGACGCTGGCAATCAAAAGTGAGCGATGGCCTGACGGTTAACAGTTGGGTTTATCATTCCGAAAATTGTAGGCTCGATTCTCGGTGAGGGCAATATCATTTTATTTTTCATTTGAAATATTAAAAAGAAAATCTTCTTAATAACATTAAAAAAGATTGTCTCTACAATAGTGTGAAGCACATCTTCTTGAAGAAAAACTATACAGATATCTTATCATTTTTGTTCTATTTTATTAGGTACCTTTGGCTCTGTGTTCAATAACTTTTGCTGTTATTGTTTCCCCTAAAAAGAAACACACAGTTACTTTGATACACTACAATAATATCTGTCGACCCCATACTTACTTTATTTTTAATTTGGGAGTGGGACCTATTCTGGATGTAAGCCGATTTTTCATACATTATTTTTCATGCATCTTTTCATGGATGAAACATTATCCATATAAACAACCATGGTAAAGATGTGGTTGCTTTTCTTTGTTTACCGTTCGTTTGTTTACGTTTCGTTTGTTTACGTTTCGTTTGTTTGACAGCCGAAATCAGCAGTGCAATGAAAAAAATCAAATCAGCTGATGAATCGAGACAACCTTATACTTCAACCATGGCCACGGGCTTCCAGTTTTGTATGTTTTGTTTTGTTTTTGAGAACTGTCACACTTTACATCCATATTGAACATCCATGGAACGCGATTCATGATGGATTGATGGATCGCAAATTGACGCTACACGTTCAATATGGATGTATGTGATTTTTATGCTTTTTGTTGTTATTTTTGGGAAAATTTATGTTTTAGGCATGAAACTCATTAAAATTTATTCCAATTTTGAACCGAACCAAACCACTTTTTTTAGCGGTTAGGTTTAAAGACTGAAAACCCGTTGTGGGTAATACGTAAAAAAAAAAAGAATCGGATCATAAGTACGGATTTTCAAGTTTTCATAGCGACTTAAGCGCCATCTATCGGAAAAAAATTATCCATGTCGAGAGGACTTATCCAAAGAATAAACTCAAGAATTGGAAAAATCTGTTTAGTAGTTTTTTAGCAATTCGTCACACAAACACAGAATACAAAAATTATTCGGATTCAATACATGATATTTATTTATGCCTTTTTATTTTTAAATCTTAAATCTATTAGAATTATTTTTTGTTTTTTAATTTGAGGTTTTATTTGTTACTATAATTTACTATGAAAATGTTTTTTTGTAATAGCCGGGTACAAGCTAATTTTTACAGGCTTATTTACAAGGTAACGCAATACTCACAATACACTTAAAATAATTTAATTATATTAAATTAGCTAGAAAATTTTAGTCTAATTTTATGGTTTTAATATTTTTTACAAATAAATATATTGTGATTGAAAACAAATAATACATAACATAATACATTTTGGCTAAGAACACACTATATCAAAATATTTTTCACAAAAGCTCACTTTTAACAAAAATTTAATATATTTTAGTAAAAAAAAAATGATTTTACATTGAGATGGAACATTTTTAAAACAAATTCTAAACACGCCTTTTTTGAAAATAAACAATTCCAATCTAGTGCGTTCTTCGAACCCAGTGCTGCGCCGGCCCTATACCCTGAAGCACTTTTGTTTTTGTTTTGGCCTGAAATATAGGCACAGATACAAATTTACACTTTGAATTCAAAAAAAAAAATGCAAACCACTCCCATTTGCCCTCATATAAAAATTAAATTCAAATGAAAGTGCCTGAGTTTCTTAGGAAAGAGCAAATCAAAAGCCTACACGATGCGTCTGAGCCAAGAGTCAGTTTAGGTGTATTAGTGAAAATGTGTATGTAGTAGTTACACCGACATGACTCTAGCTGCTATAGTACGAGTCAGACGCACTGTGTATAGAGTCTATACTATAGACCCTATTAGAAGCTCAGGCACTTCCGTATGAAATAAAAAATTACATTAACAAATTGACAATGGAAAATTTTTTGAAAATATTGAAGCACTGAAAAAAATTCATGTTCAGAATCATGGTTCAATTATACCAGGTTAGCTTTGCGATGACAGATTCTGTCAGATCTTGCTCCCTGAAAAATTGTCATTCACATTCTGGGTAGCCTTTTAGCAAAATCATGTAAAAAAGTAATTAGAAAAGTAGTTTAAAATAGTAGTAGTTAGAAAAATAGTAGAGGCTGGCTTTTGGAAAATTGATGAATTTATAATTAATAAGTTACTTAAAAGATTTTCCTTCTGTGATTAGAGGATGTTATTTTCATTCTTAATCATCAGCCAAGTGTGCATGAAAGAGTTACGAGGTAAAATTATTGGAACTGGTTAAATTTGGTTAGTAAAATCAAAGAGAATATATCAACAAGAGCCGTCACTCGTTATAAATGGAAGGAAAAAGATGGATGCCGTTTTCTTTCAGGGTTTCGGTAATTTTGTTTTCCTCAGTTTTGTAAATTCGACAGCTGGTAATTTTGAAAAAAAAAATTTTGATTACTGAAATACAAAAAAAAATCTCAATGTATACATATTTTTGTCTATGTATATCCATAGACCAATATCCATATAAAATTTTCTGAGCAGCTCTGATCATGGGAATTGAAAAGTGATCGCACTTTTTTAACAAATATTTTACTCTGATTCTAATGACAATATTTTTCTTCTAATTTTTCAAATTATAAATAAAAACGGACGCATTTTAAGTTTGACGCGGGCAGTGTAAATTTAATTTAATATATCTTACTAATTAGTGAAGAATAGTTAAAAAAGGTAATGTCAGCAAAAAAATTGCAAAGGATGGCTAAAAGAGAAGGCGAAAAATTCATATCTCCACAAAAAAGGAAATGTGTATGAAAGTGTTAACATTAGTGTTCAAGAGCGTATAGAAATTTCATTTACATGTTTACAAGATTCGAATGACAAAAGTTATTTTTTCACACCCCTATTTAGCAATGTCGCAGAATAACTTTATTTCGTCTGGAGAGTTTCAATACACCCCGTCCAATAGTTTGACAACATGTAAGTAAAAAAAATAAAGGTTGCTCTTATTATTACTTCTCTTATGGGTTTGTTGGGGTTGTTGTTGTCTTTGCGTTGTTGTTGTATTTGTTGCTTTTGTTATTATAGTTTTTTTGTTTGTTATTGTATTTACTTTATTTCTTAATATCCTGTATTGGTTTTTTAGTGCAAAATGTATACGGTCCCACAACCAAACAACATTCAAAATATTATTTTAGATTAGATAAGATTACACAAGTTCGAAATTGTATATTTGAAAAAGTAGTTAAAGGATTTAAAAGATGGCCATAAGCGATCGTTCACCAAACTGACGAAGACATTACGACAGTAGAGGACTTCAAAGATTGCCAAAGCCTTTCGTGAAGAAAAACATAAAAATGAGGATACACTTAAAAATTGTTCGAGTGTTATAGCTGCACATAAAAGATGTATGTATTTTATATTGATTATATTTTATTATGTAGAACGAATTTATAGCAAGTCTGGCAGAGTGGAAGGCCATAAAAGTGATGGAGGCAACGAACAAAAATTAAACAGCGAGGAAATTAACGAAATAATACGTTGAGTAGAAGAAGATAATACAATCACACTAAGGCAAATCGGCATGAGAAAAGTCATTTGCACATCCACGACAGCAAATTATTTAGAAGGTAGGCGTTTACCCTAAAACCACTGCACCATTTGCCAGCGACTATAGTCTCACATATTAACACGCTTGAAAGAAGCAGAAACGGGCAGAGTTTGTCATGCGATTAACTGCCTTTATCCAGCAAGCGAAACATATCATCTATATTGACACAACATATTTTAATTTGTTTGTCGCCGCACTAAAAGCCGCTCTCGATGTGGAACTAGGGCAAGTTTGACGTTGCCCTCATCAAGAGGACCAAACGTCCATTTAATCGGAGCCATTATCACATCAGGTGTGCCCTCATTTGAAACGCGACGGGGCTCATTCAAAAAAGAGAACACTGCGGAGTGGATGAGGCAGCTTTTATAAAGGTGGAGGTCACTAAATACATTTTATCTTTTCTGAAATACCGTTGGAAAAGGTGTAGTAACTTTATAATGTGCGTTATCAAGATATTTCAATGAAAATTGATAAGCTGATTTTCACCGGTAGGTATGTAAAATATCCTGACAAAAATGTATAAAATCGGATACCTAACAAACGAAGTAAAGGTTAAACGGAATTAAGTGATGATGCCTGTCAAAGCTTTAAGCTGCTTAAATCTAATATTAAATAGAACTTAGATATGATTCCTAAAATAGTTATGACCGCTTTCACATTTCGTACTTATTTTTAAAAGTTCTAGCGTTGGGAATTTTAGTTGATTAAAGTGATCAGAGCTTTCGAACTAGCGCACCAAACTGAATTAGTTCATGTAGTACGTTTTTAGTTTATTCAGTTCAATTAGGAAATAAATGCTAAACCACGTCCAAAAATGTTGGGAGGGGTATCAAAAGATGCCTTTTGGTTTCAATAATCCGGAGGCGTGTCTTTTGATACCTTCTCCTACACTTTTCAACGTGTTTTTGCAGTTGTCTCTTAAAGAAAAAAAATACGATAGTACAAACCCTGCTAACCAGCAGCGGAGAAAATGTTGGGAAATTATTGGGTCGCACTTACCAAAAAAAAGAGGATAAAAAAGTTGGCAATTTTTTTCAGCGAGGTTTTTTTTCTACCCATGTTGAAGTTGCTCATTTTTGTCGAAAATTATCGAACTCTGTCGAGTTATGTGTTGTTATTTCGATGCCTACTCTTACCCACAGTCATTTTTGGTATTGCATAGGACTAATTCGTGATTTTGTTTTCACCATGGCTAGTCTTAGTTATTACCGCGTTTTGGTTACTCGGTATATTTTAATTTTCAATAAATTATATAAATTTGAGGAAAATTTTGCATAGTTCAAATATTTAATTTCAAATTGGGAACTAGTTCGCGAAATCACTTCCATGATCTAGTTCAATGAACTAATTAGTTCATGAACTACCCAAGTCTAAATAGTTAAAAGTTCATAATATAATGACCAATATAACAACAACTAAATTGAAAAAAGTTTTTTAAACAAGTAAAATGGAAACTTATAAAATGTTGAATAGAAAGGAGTAAAAATGATATATTAAAATACACACTCACTACAAATTTTATAGAGTTGCTAGCAGTAATAAGGGAGATTTTCCAAATTTACAAAGCTATTATTGCACGCGTGCAATGTGAATGTAATTTATGTCAGTTAGGGCGTTTATGAATAAAGGTAACGATATGTGAGTACGAAGTGTGAAGATCGGCGTTAACTTAACATAAAACTAGAGCTTATTTTTATTTATTCATTTTATCTATTGCTTATACTTTTTGGGCTATTTTTTTATATTACTAATTACATATTAGCTAAAATTATGTATTCTCTTAGTCTCTCGTATATACAATAAATATCTTTATGGATAAAAATTAATAAACAAAAAAAAAATAATAATAGATATTTACTTAATTACTATAGCTTTTCTCTATGAAGTTTCTGAGTTTCTTCACGTAAACGCTACAATGGAAGAGAGAGAGAAAAACAGTATTTTTATTGCATATTAACTAAGAAGCTAATTATGTAAGACGCCGTAACACTTTGCGCGACAATCACTCACATACAATATATAGTAACAAACAAGCTCACATATTCCCCTTTTTTATCGTTTACCAATGTTAGTGAACGCCTGCGTTTTACATAATAAGCGCTTAAATTTTCCATTTTCAAACAAACTTATGCTGATTTCGTTTCATCGAAAAAAATGTACACTTTCACGTTGAACATGTTTTACACTCTTGCACAGAACACTATAAAGATGTGATAAAAGTGTACCCGTTCTGCATGAACCTGTTATCGATAAAACGAACATAAAACACTGCCCCGTTTGCTATTCTATGTGCTTGAATAATTAGATTTCGCTTTTCACCCATATTTAATTGTTTTTGCAAAATCCAATTTATTTCACCAAATTTATCTATGAAATAAAATTTTCGTCACCTGATTTTCAGTGCAACCAGCTACCCTGACAAAGCTTCAGAGGGTAAAAAGTGTGAGTTTTTTACACTCTTGAAGTGTACATTTTTAGGAAACGAAAACATATCATATTTGACGTTTTACCTTCATTTTGCAAACGAAAACGGAAAATTGAAGAGTGTAACAAAAATGCGCATTTTTTTGATGAAACGAAATCACCATTAATACTTACATGAAACGCATCTTGTATTTTATCCGTTATAAGTTTTCTCGCCTCCGGCTCAGGCACGTTACGATCCTTCAGATCTTGTATAAATTCATTTAAATCCAATGGCTCACCAATATTCAGTGTCACATTTTTGCCCCATTTTAAAATGTATGGCTCAGTGTTGGGCAACACCTCATCCATACCTTCATGCCACATGGGTAATATGATGGGTATACTGGGTGATTCGTATATAATGCGACCCACACCCCATTTCAGCCGCATATGTTCTTTGGTCATGTTAACTCTGCCCTCGGGGAAGACATGCACCCAATGACCTTGCGCACATTTTTGTATACATAAATTGATGGCATCCTGATAGACGCCAACGCCACGCACCACAGGAATGCATTTACCTGGGGAATTTTTGAGAGAGGAAAAAAATCATTTCATTAAATCATTTCATAATTTTCTGGTGTTTTTCAATTATCTACACTTTTATTCAATTAACTTACCAAACATAAAGAAAAATGAATGAAATTTATTGGTGAAGCAAATATCGTGCGCCGCCATTGACCAACGTATTTTAAATGTATTACAAACATATTTAATTGGTAGTACACCTGGAAAAATGAGGTTTGGTTTTATGACTAAAAGTTTTCAATAAATGAAGGGATAACCACAC
Organism: Campiglossa producta; assembly: GCA_964058755.1. Taxonomy (NCBI): domain Eukaryota; kingdom Metazoa; phylum Arthropoda; class Insecta; order Diptera; family Tephritidae; genus Campiglossa; species Campiglossa producta. The sequence goes on along the minus strand of CAXKVI010000004.1, from coordinate 111,480,918 downwards.
AAGTCCTTTTTTGGCCAAAATTTAGTTATTATCATGGTTGGAATGAATCTCCATATTTGCTTTCAAATTGTGTCCAAATTTTATAAAAATCACTCCAATAGTTAACGAGATATTAACGAAAGAAAACGCGATCAGGTCAAAGTGATTGCTTTGCTTTGTATCTTTAATCCGCTCTCTTGACAAATCCAAAAACCCACTTGTGTTGTTATTACTTGTGACCACAGAATTTACTTAAAGATGACAATGATATTTAAGAAATGTTTGATAACGGGACACGGTTAAAAATTTGAGCCTAAATTTTAAACTTTTTTGGACTTCATATATGACCAAACCAAATTTGGTTTCAAATTTAAACTAGACCAGTTCTCAAGAAAATTGGCTAAATTAATCAGGTTTCAATTTTAAGCCAGAAAAGTTTTAACAATTTTTGAAAGAAAAAATAATATTTTGTCCGTTGGCTGGTATTCGAATCAAGATTTCCCGCATCATGCCCGTCTGCCCTACCACTGAGCTACATCGCATGCATAAATGTTGTGGGAAAAACTCAATATTAAAAAATAAGCTTGCAAAAATGAATGAAAACAAAACAAAAATTGTAGATCAAAAAGGTTTTAATTTTAAACCGAAAAGTTTTAAAAATAAAATAAAATTAAAAAAAAAAGAACTTGGTAGCACTCGAACGGAAGCGCTCAGCAGTCACAGCCGACTGCTCTACCGCTGAGCTATGCCACACGTGAAGTTTTTGTGGGCAAAATGCAATGACTATCGATCTTAAATCGAAACCAAAAAATTTAAAATCCTTGTAGGCTTTTAGAAGGTTTAAAGTATTCCAAAAAAAAGTTTAAAAATTCGCTTAAACTTTGGACGGGTTTAAAATTTAGGCAAATTTTTTTAACCGTATATGGACCGTTTTAACCGTTTTGGGACTCTTGGAGCTATGCTGTGCTTTTTTCGCAAGATATACACGATCTAGTATAGTATGGGATCTATTAGCTTTTCCGGCAGAGCTCCCGGCGTGAATTATTGTAATATTGTCGATAGAGATATCGGCGTCTTTATCGAAATTCACTGCCAAATCCTGATAAATCGATTGAATTATGTCATGATCTATTCGATTTTCTATCGCCGAGAGCTCCGCCGGAATAGCTGATAGACCCAGCATTTTGTTTGCAAATATTTGTACAGTATGAAGTTATAACTCACCCCATAGGCCTGGGTCATCGAAGCATGAATGATGATTTGAAACAGTTACTAACGGCACACCGGCAGGACGGTTCGATACCAAATTTATCAGTCTATCTCTATTATAAACGGTTGTTTTGTTCAGAAAAACTGCAAAATTAAAAAAAAAAAAATATTATAAACTTTTGAATACTTATGAATGTAGATCAAATCAGCAGAAATAGTAAGTAAAAAGTAAACCTGCGCAAATTTTTAAGCATTGACACACCGTTCTCCATTTCCCTCTCACATTTTAGGGGGTTTCTCTGAAACCAGATGAGATACTGAAATTATTTTTTTAAAGCGATTACTCGCGTTTGTTCGAGGAGAAATTTTTTGTGAGTATCGGCTTTTCGCGATAGTCTCGTATTACTCTTCCCGAAAATGCTCGCGAGAGGATGAAGCGAGAACTTGAGTTCTCCATTTTAGGTAGTACATTTTCTTCAGAGAAATAATTAAATTATTACTTTTCGTCGTGGCGGCCGCCGTGGTGTAGCGGTTAAGTGTTCGGCCTTCTACACCAAGTCGTGGCGGTTCGATGCCCGGCAAAAGTAACATCAAAAATTATTTAGAAAAGAATTTTTCTAAACGGGGTCGCCCCTCGGCGGTAGTTTGGCAAACTCTCCGGGTGTATTTCTGCCATGAGAAGCTTCTCAGCAAAAAATTCATTTGCTTTGCAAGTGCCGTTCGGAGTCTGCAAAAAAAAGTCATCATGACGTCAAATTGACTATTTAAGGGCCACTTGCATAAAAGCCGATTAAGCCTAATCGGTGATTAACTTGACAGCTAACCATACAAAATACGTCAATTAAACTCCGGTTAGTCGTTATCAGCTTTTATGCAAGCGGCCCTAAGTGTTAAAGAAACGCAAGACTAAAAAGGAAAAAATATCAAATTTTTAGGTTGCATAACTTTGAAAGAATTTTGTTGATTTTGTTTTTAGAACTTTGCTTTATAATAAAATTAAACACCTCCAACCAAAAAGGCCCACTCGCCTGAATTTAGTTTCAATATCGAAAACAATGATTTCCAAACAAGAAAACGATTAAACACGCGCGCAAATATGAGCCATGGACGAATAGTAACCACAGCTAGGCACAGTGCATTAAATTTTTATTTTCACTAAAACTAGAAATCTGCGGTAGTGAAAACGTGGTTATCAGCACGGCCTAGTTTTCAGTTGCATAGGAAGGGGGAAAGGTTATGTTGAGGTCGAATATTCAAAATTGAACTGAATTACCTGTTTTCGTAATACTGAAAAGTATCGTCACTAAATACCAGTAAAAAAATTTCCACTACTTCTAATTTTTTCGTAGTACCGTAATGCTGTATGGCATAGAGTCTATGCACTACAACAGAGGCGGAATGAAACAAAAGATGCAAAAAACTGTTTCTTATATGTTTTTCTATAAAAAATAAGAAAATAATTGTTCGACTTTTACACGCAAATTAAATAAATTACGCAAAGTACCTTACGCAATAAAAGTAGCATTAATGTTCGTTTTCTTTTGCGCTCACTGTTTTTCTTGTTCCGCATCATGAGTGAAACGACGACGAATAAGCGAAAGCACAATATCGTGCGTGCACATCGTTAGCGTTGGTATTTGAGTGTAAACTCAAAAAGCACAAAGTACAGTTCTTGGCCCGCATGGCACTAAAACTTGAGCTGCGCTATGCCCAACTATGATGCTAACAAATTTTTGTTTACAATTAACACACTTTCGTATTAAAATGAGTGAATATGTATGTATGCCCGTAGGTCGAAAACGTGAATGCATCAATGAATATTTACGTTTTATTAATTACATACTTGCAATTTTTGCTTGTTTGACGATTTTTGTGATTGCCTATAGTGATATGGACGTTGACACAGAAAATCGTCGCATCAAGTTCATCGCTACAGTGCCTATGAGCAACATACGTACACACATATGTACCTAGTAAAATTGTGAATAAAAAATAGAAAAAAAAAATATTTGGTAGCAACAAGTTCGAATGAGCTAGATGTTTAATAAAGCAATCAAAAACATAACAACACCAATAAAGTTTAAGCAAAATATCGTGAATTGGTTGTAGTCGAACCCTTCCGATTTTAATGAGTTTTTACTAGAAAATCAAATTCTGCCAAAGGAAAAAAAATAAATTTTTTTCAAAAGTTATGCAAATTTAAAATTTCACTTTTTTCTCCTAAAATAAATTCTGACGCGTTGAAAGGTGGTACTAGAGGTATAAAAACAAAATTTTTTCAAAATTTAAAGAAAAATTAAAAAAAAAAATTCGAAAATTCTCATATTTGAAAAAAAAACACCCGTCTGAAAATTTATTGGTGAGCTTTAATTTTAACGATTTTTATAACTAAAAAAATGTAGTGGACATTTCATTTTTTTTTTTTTTTTTTAAAAAAATAAAATCTTTCTTTTTAAAATTGCAAGTTTAAAATTTCACGTTTTTTTCTACCATAAAAAACTGTCTCTTTCAAGAGGACATTTAAAGAAACGAATGAAACAAATTTTCGGTATAACAATTTTACAAGTTTTTAAAATTAAAAAAAAATGGGTTATTCTTGAATTTTTTCATAAAGAAAAAGAAAAAGAAATTACATAACACCTAGTGTCAAAAAAAAGTTTGGGGCTAATGGTACTAATTAAAGACCTCATTTTCTCATTGAAAACTCTTCTCATTCATTATTAACAATCCTACGGTTTAAGCTCTCAATGCAACACCCTGTATTCAAAATTAAATCAACTCACCTCGTCTGCAACATGTGCACAAATAATTCCTACAACAATAAAAATAGAAATATTGCAGACTACGTTTTTTTAACTTTAATAATAGAATATGGGCAATTGTTATAAGATCTTTAATAAATTTTAATTAAAGGTACGAATGGGTAAGAAGTCTGTATGTGAACAAAAATTTGCAAAGAGAGCGCGAGAAGGCTGAAGATGTTTGCTCAATTGAGATATAAATAGAAACAGTTTAGTGAATTTGCGTATGGGCCTAAGAGTGAATGATGAAAGAGGAAATCCATGCCAAAAAACGAGAGATTATCAGGGTACTACAAATAAATCTTTTTATTTTTTATATAAATTTTGGTCAATTTACATAGGAGCATCGACTTCATCTCAATTGACTAAATTGCTTTGCTTCTTTGCGTATGTTGGGCGTAATACTCAATTGAGTAAGGTTTGCAGATATCTGCACTAAATTGACACGAAAAGGTACTTGAATATTGAACTGGTAGATCGCATCTCGTCATAAGTGTCTAAAGTTCTATCAAACAAAATTAATTTCATGAATTAAATAATATTTGGCTAACTTTTTTTATGGTTAAAGATTCATCATATTTAAAAAACGCCGTTTACTAATTTATTTAATAAAGTTTTTTTAAATTTCACTTTTATTTAGTCTTATTAGGTATACTAACTACTATTATCTTATCTTATGTTTCATTTTGTCAAATCTTATCTACCACACCACAAATGTTTCGGTAAAGCAATACTTTCAAGTCTATAGCAAAATTGTTTAAGATTACGCAGTTGGTCTTTGTTACTGTCAGCAGTTCCATACTTCTTGGCATTTGCAATAGCAAACCAAACAAAGAGTTTGCCAACCATACATATGTGGGCTCGCCGATCTTTGTCCATACATTAGGGCGGGTCAATTTGTATGGACCGAAAAAATCATATGGGTAATTTCAACCATTTTTCCCCAAAAATTCATAGACATAAAATAAAGTAAATTTGTTTAGCTACCTTCAGCAAAAACAAAAGCAAAGAAAAACAAAAACAAAAACAAAAAAACAAAAACAAAAACAAAAAAACAAAAGCAAAAAACAAAAACAAGACCCTAAAACAAATAAAAAAGCCAAAAACAAAAAAAAAAAACAAAAAACAAAGAAAAACAAAAAAAAAAGTATGACAAAAACAAAAACAGAAATAAAATTAAAACCAAAAACAAACCAAAAAAAAACCAAAAAAAAAGACAAAACCTCCCTCCCCAAAAAAAGAAAAGAAAAAAAACCTATGAAACGTTATATCAACAGGTTATCATTAGAACCTCTAAAGAGATTTATGCGCCGAGCTTTCCTTCCAATTTGTCGTTTAACAAATTTGGGGGACCTACAGTTTTTTGCGACTTTAAAAAATTTATCAAAAATTCATAATTAAATGATCAGGGGGAGTCATATATAAAATTATAACATTTTATCCATTTCAGCTACCGAGATATGTCATTTTATGTGATTTTCGATATCGAAAAAGGAGGCGTGGTTATCATCCGATTTCGTCTATTTTCAATAGCAAACTACCTTGGCCAGAAACTAACCTGTATACAAAATTGCATCCACATATCTAAATTTTTACTGATATGTGAAAAGGGACCGTGGTGGATCTTTGTATGGGATTTAAACACAAAGACTGCACCGCTAACTAAAACTACATTTACGTTGAGCCATTAGCAGGTATCGTTACTAAGTAACCTGATGACAAACATATAAGAGTGACTTTCTTCGGAACATGAAGGAAAGTAGAAGATTGATTGTGCGAGGTATGCGTTGATAAGCCATCGGTTTAGAAAGGTCACTAAATTTTTACATAGCTCGAAATTTGTAGGGAAGCTGATTAGGTTAGATACATCACTTGTATATTTTATTTCCAAATTTTTTACATTTACTCACCCAAAACAAATTTGGCAAATAATCCCACCGCAGTGACAGCAATTTGACTAGCAAAATACCAAACAACATTAGGAAATCGCATACGTGGGAATACCCAATCGATGTTATAGCCCATAGCAAGTTGTTGAGGTTGCGGCTCTGGTTGAGGCTGTACGTGATACTAAATGAAATGGAAATATGATGATGATGAAGATGAAGATGAATTTTGAATTTTTTTAATGAATGAAAATATGAAAGGAGATAGAAAAAAATTAGAAAATTTATCAATTAGGGATTTTTTCAATTAGTATTTTTGTTTTATAAATTGCAAATAAACTTAAAATATGCTTAAATAGCAATATCTAATTTTAATTATTTTTTATTCTTTGTTTTCACCTTTCTAGCTGGCGTAAAAATTTTCAACTTCATTTAGTTGTTTTTGATTCAGTTCGCTCTCACGTTCTTGTACATAGTAATTTACGCAAATTGCGTATTGCACAACAGCTGTGTAACGCAAACGATTGCTAAAAATAACAACAGCAAACAAAATATATACGCGAAATATTTTTTTTTTTTACTATTATCGGCACTGTAAATTTATTGTCAATGAAGACATAAAACTCATTGAAATAGTTTTTTTTGTTTTCGAATTAATTTTTGAGAGCTTGATTGTTTTTTTTTTTTTTTTTTTTGTTACAGAGCTGTAAAGTAAATATTGCAATTGAAAAAAAAATTTTAAATTTATTTTTTTTTTTTTGCAGAACTTTGTTTTATGATATAAGGAAACTCCCCGCCAAAATTCATCCAAATCGAAACGGGGCGACTTCAACTATATGACGATTTGACATGGAAAGACCCACATACGGAAGGTAAAAATATTTTTTTTTCAAGTTCACTGACCTTACACCGCAAAACCAGACCACCTCGTCTTGAATTATACTAAAAATTTTACTTTCGTTGAAATCGCTTTGACATTGCCCTCAATTTACGAAAAAAAAGCAACTTAAGATGCAAAAAAAACTTATCGCGAACAAATAAACTGCCTAAATAATAGTGGCAAATTTTAAGCAGATAACAAATCTTAGTTTGTATATAGTATGTATATTCTTAGTAATATTAGACCGTTTCAAAAAAACTTTATTTCAAAATATTCTTCAAAAAGTCCTATCTCAGAATTGGTTTTATGAACGCTCTATTTCAGATTTTGTTTCAAAAATTTAATATAGAGTGAGTTTCCAAAGCGCCCTATCTAAAAAAAAAATGCAATTCACTTTCAGATGAAACAGGGCGTTTTTGAATCAGGTTTTGAAAAAGGGCGTTATTGAAAGAGTTCTTAGATAGGGCGGTTTTGGAAAGTATTTCCACTCAGCAGTCAATTGGCTTATTTTGATTAACACTGATTGATTATTTAAATTGTTGAAGGAAACCAGCAATTGATTAATTCTTGTTTTATCAAATGACAAAATAAGAAAAAAAAATTGTTTTTGGCTTGTTCGTGCTTGTTGGGTTTTTCGATATGCAACCCTGTCGAGGTGAGTTGAAATTTTATTTGAATACGTTATGCGGCCCATACATGCATAGTACAAATTGGTGTTTAAATTTTTACGGCGCAGGGTTACTGCACATTAGAGCGTATCACGGTGTAAGGAGGAAAAAAAAGATGAAAAATTTCCCCCCTAGTTTGAACACTTACCTTATGAGGGTTTCAAAAAAATATTTTTTAAATTTTTTGTCACCCTGTAAAAACAGCGAAATTTGTTTTTTCTATAATTTCTATATTTTAAGTTCGATTTTCTAAAGTGACACATTTTTAGAAAGGTGTTCACCAAGGCAATATTTCATCCATATAAACTTTTAGTCCATCATGCCAAGTACAGCTTTTATTCTATTTTTACTAAAACCAACACCCTGTATTTGAAAAAAAAAAATTGTTTCCTGAAAACTAAGAAAAAAAAAAGAATATTTGCCTGCATATAATGAGGAAATAAATGTAATGCATTTATGCTAAATCTTTCCTTGACTCTAATTTGCTGCAACGTTCTCGGCTACTTAGTTTAGCGAATATATAACCTAGGCGTTCCTCATCGGCAACTTCTAACAAGAATCACTGACTACGTGAACAAATGGCATAGAAAATCTAAGGCTATATTTATTTTATTTAAAATTATGTTTTAATACAGGGTGTTAGTTTTAAATAAATTTGAATAAAAGATAAAGTTGGTGTCGCAGGTTAATGGCTTATATGGACGAAATATGACACGGGTTAAAACCTTTAAAACAAAATATTGCTCGTTGAAATCAAAGACCAAATAGAAATGTAAATATGCGTAGCTGAGAGTGCATGCGAAAAACCGGCATGCGTGAGATACAGTATAAGAGGAAGTAGTGCCCCCCTAGAGCATCGTGTAACAGAATCAGCACACACCCCCTCAGGTTACTCATACGCCACGCAGTGCCATATGTTTACGAGGTGCGTCTATAAGGTTACGGGAGGGAATTTCTTTTATATTGCGGAAACAATGAGTTATATTTATAAAATAAACATTTGCTTTTTTTTAAACAGTACTATACGTTTACTATATGTATTTCCATTTCCGTCATCAGAATTTGCTTAACGGAACAGAGTTCGGCCCTAACCTCAAAGACCTAAAGCAAAGCACTAGCGGCTTTTTTTAAGTCTTATGGCGATTTCGCATTTAGCATTCAATTTTCTTTAAGAAATCTCTATTAACCTTTTTACTACATTCATTTTTGCATTTATGCCAATAAAAACTATTACAGAATTTGAAAGCTTTAAAAGTCCCTGTTTTTTATTATAAACAAGTATACACAGACACGTTACGTTTTTAATCAAGTCCCTTTATATATTTTAACGAAATGGAACCAATTCGATTCGGCATGAATTTTATAACGTTACGTCACGGTGTGTCTGAACTAATTTTAAAAGAGATTTTCTATTTACGTACATTTGATTACACACAGTTAAAAATTTGAACCTAAATTTTTTACTTTTTTGGACTACATTTATGACCAAACCAAATTTGGTTTCAAATTTAAACTAGACCAGTTTTCGACAAAATTGTTTAAATGAACACCGGTTTCAATTTTAAACCACAACTCTTTTAACAATTTTCTAAAGCAAAAAATAATATTTTGTCCATTGGCTGGGACTCGAACCAAGACTCCACGCATCATGCCCGTCTGCTCTACCACTGAGCTACATCGCACACATAAATGTTGTTGGCAAAATTCAATCTTGAATAAGCTTTCAAATATAAATGAAAACAAAACAAAAATTGTAGACCGAAATGGTTTTAATTTTAAACCGAAAAGTTTTAGTTTTAAACCGAAAAGTTTTAATTTTAAACCGAACTGTTTTAATTTTCAAACAAAAAAGTTTTATTTTTAAACCGAAAAGTTTTAACTTTCAAGCCAAAAAGTTTTAATTTTAAGCCGAAAAGTTTTAATTTTCAAACCAAAAAGTTTTAATTTTCACCCGAAAAGTTTTAAGAATAAAATAAAATTAAAAAAAATGTGGCAATTGGCAGGATTCGAACGATAGCGCTCAGGAGTCACAGACGACTGCTCTATCGCTGAGCTATGCCGCACACAAAGTTTTTGTGGGCAAAATTCAATCACATTCAAAAAACCAAAAAAAAAAATTATACCGCTTTTTATTTAGATCTTAAATCGAAACCAAAAGAACTTTAAACTCTTTTTAAGCGTTTTGAAGGTTTAAAATATTCATTTTTTATAACTGTGAACGAAATGGTTCTACAAAATGTAAAGTAAAAAAATAAGCTGTGTAATGAAAAGGGTCCCTCCTCCACTAAAATACCCTCCCCTGAATAAAAATTCTAAAAACGTGATACAAATATTTTGTTTTTTTTCTTGATAATAATCAAAATTCACAAATTATCAAAAGCACAAAGGCGAGGGTTAAGGGGATAATAAAAAAACTATTTTAAAAAAATTTTGATTTCTAATTTTTTTAATTTTTTTTTTTGTAAAACTTTTTGATTTTAAAATACCCTCCCCTGAATAAAAATTCTAAAAACGTGATACAAATATTTTGTTTTTTGTTTTTTTTTCTTGATAATAATCAAAATTCACAAATTATCAAAAACACAGAGGCGAGGGTTAAGGGGATAATAAAAAAACTATTTTAAAATAATTTTGACTTCTAATTTTTTTAATTTTTTTTTTAAAGCATTTTGAATTTTTTCCAAAAAAAAATATTTTTTTCCACAAAAAAAATTTTTGTTTTTCTTTTTTTTAGTTTCTAGTAGAATTTAATTAGTTAAATACGAAATACCTCAATTTTGAGCAACTTCTTTCTCGTGCTAGTGGTATGTAAAAACAAAGATGAAAAAAATTTAAAAAGTTCCTTTCACATTTAACCAGCACACCTCGTACCTACTCGTTTATTGAGAATAATTAATCGTGGATAGTTTTTGAAAGAATGTGTGAGAAAATCTTATGCGAAAGAATAACTGAAAATTTTAAACAAAAACGTTGTTCTTATTGTTGTTACTGTTTAATTTTTTTGCTACGCACTTTCAAAATTTTTGCGAACTTTTTAAGCTAAACAATACTTTAATTAAGCTTATTGGTATTACTTTCCTTTAGGGGTAAACTGCTAATAAATTAGCTAAAATTATGTGATATAGCTCAAAAGACGGGGTTCGCCCTCATGATCACGAATCCGGAAGCGCTTTTTTAATATTTAGCTTCTCTGCAGAGATATTTGCAATCAAAGTTTCAAGTTTTCATGTGGTTGTTGTAATTTTATTAGACTGTCCCTAAAAACGTGCAAAAAAAGTCCCGCCGTGGCGGTAGCCACGGTTATGTCACACGTCCGGACTTGGGATGGCGTAGCCCAGGGTTATTTTTTATAAGCGCGGCCGAAGGCCGCCAACTCAGAAAGGTGTTTCGCACATAAATACCATGGATTCCGCCCCAATTTTGGTATCGGACCCGGGTCATTTTTCGGTTTTTTGACCATAACTTTTCACTAAAACAAAAAATTAAAAAAGCGCTTCCGGATTCGTGATCCTGAGGCCAAAACGCGTCTTTTGAGGTATCTCCCATATTTTTAGCTAATTTATTAGGAGTTGTCCCCTAAAGGAAACTAATACCAGCTTATTTACCGGTATTAAATGGCAAATGCGTCGCATATTGCTAATTTAATTCAATTTAACTGCTCTTTGGCAACTGCTTTTGTTCTTGAAGTTGAGGGGGTTGCGGTTGATTGCTGTTGTTGTCGATTTCGGTGGTATTTTTGTACAAAAGCTGTTTTAGTAAATTTTTGGTTTTTTTAATTTTTTCAAAATTTTTAAATATGTATACATAAAATAATTTCTGTCAAATTCCAGCTGCAAATGTGACACAGCACAACCACACAGCCTCCTCCACTTGATGCTTCAATTTTACTCCCATACACACACACAACACTTCATTTTATGCAAAATATATTCCAGCTTTTCTATTCAATATTTTCTGCTTTTCTTCACACATACAATGGGTTGTTGGTTGTTGGTAGCATTTTTATCTATTCGCGAAAGCCATGCACGCTTGTTCACCGCACTCGTTCACTCTTTGTACACACGTCCAATCGGTGGGAATTTGCAAAAAGCACTGTTATTTACAAATCAACAAACCAGCGAACCAACCACAAGAATCACCAACAATATGATAGATATTTCCATGTATGAGTTCAGAGTGGTGGCGGGTTCTCTCTAAAAGAGCGACCCAGCGGGTGGGTATGCTTTGGAACTCTCGCCAGAGTCGTTGTCTCAGTTGTTGTCGGTGTGATAATAGCAACTACTCAACAAATACGCACTGATTTTACTATATTGTTGGAGGCAATAAACAAAGTTTCGGCCTGCTCAAGCGAAAATCGGAAAATTCAGCAAATACATGGCGAAGTCGCATCAAGGGTCGGCAAATCAAAGCGAAAGGGTGTATTAGTAAACAGGAGAGTAATTAAACTGCAATGATTTGAATAATATAATGCGATTTCTGTTGTGTTGCACTTTTTCTACCCCAACGCAATTTGACAAAACAAGTAAGGAAGTCTAAGTTCGGGTAAAGCGAACATTAAATACCCAGAGGTAGTTTTCATATGATTTTCGAAATATTCCATTTTCACCAATTTCATCAGGTATACTTTCAACCCTACTAGTATGCTTTGTGCCAAATTTCATCGTTCTACCGTAATAAGTTTAAAAGTTATGACCCTCGAAATTTTCAAATATGCCTCCCTGAAAAGTGGGCCTCGCCTACTTTTAAAAATTTATCGAAAAATCATAATAAAATGACTAGGGGGTTCATCCTGCCAAACTATATCATTTTAGTCATTTCCGTAACCGAATTATATCAATTTAGGTGATTTTCGAAATTTGCGATATCGAAAGTGGGCGTGGTTTGAAAGCGATTTTCACCAATTTCACCAGGTATACTCCCAACGATACTAGTATGCTTTGTGCCAAATTTCATCGTTCTACCCTAATCAGTTTAAAAGTTACGACCAATCGAATTTTTAAATGGGCATGGCACCGCCCAATTTAAAAAATTTATCAAAGTATCATAATAGAATGACAAGGGGGCTCATCCTACCAAACTATATCATTTTAGCCATTTACTTTGCCCAATTATGTCAATTTAGGTGAAATTCGAAATTATCGATATCGAAAGTGGGCGTGGTTGGAAAGCGATTTTCACCAATTTCATTAGGTATACACCCAACGATACTAGTATGCTTTGTGCCAAATTTCATCGTTCTACCCTAATCAGTTTAAAAGTAACAACCAGTCAAATTTTCAAAAATGCCTCCCTTAAGAGTGGGCGGCGCCACGCCCACTATAAAAAATTATGGAAAAATCATAAGAGAATGACCAGGGGGACGTACATTTAAAAATCACTTTAGCCATTTCAGCTACCGAGATTTGTATATCAATTTATATGTGATTTTCGAAATTTTGGATATCGATGATAACCACATCCGATTTCACCCATTTTCAATAGCAACCCACATTGGCCAGAAAGTAACCTGTATACAAAATTTCATGCTCTCATCATATCCTACTTTTTACTCAAGTTATCGTGTACACGGACAGACGGTAATACCTTAATGAACTCCTCTCTTCAACCTAAGAACTTTCATATATGGAACTCTATATCTATCTCGACTAGGCAGGGCAAAGTATGGCTACAACAACAACAACAACAATGTGCTAAATCTAGTATCATGTATGTTGTTGTTGTTGTAACGAGGTGTAGCCCTGCCCAAATGTCAGACAGGGTCACCTCGCGTGTATTGCTCTTGGCCGGGTCGATATAAAACAAAAACGGTCCGGTCGTTTCGGTACGATGGGTACTGAATTTATCTGCTCATCCAGCGCCTGTCCCTATGTCAGTTGTTGTTTTGATCTCTAAAATGGAATTGTCAGATATATCCCCTTTCATACGACTGGTATGCCTACCCCGGGCATATTCTAAACCCCTAACCCGCATGGGAATTGTTAGAGAGATCCACTTTCAACACCTATAAGATTTGTCAACAATTGAAAAATGAGGTATGCTAACTACAACCATAAGATACTAGTTGAAAGACTGGGAAAGCAGAAGAAAATAACCTTCAGCGTCCACAGCACGTTCTGCGAATGCCACATGAACATTAACACTGGTTGTTGAGCCAGATACGCAACACACATACGTACATTCATATGTATATATGTATGTGTATCTTTCATAAAGTGGGCTAATTGGATTATTTTCTTAGATTTGTAGATATTCATACATATGCTTATTCTATTTTTACTTACCCGTTTTGATGAAGTTGGATAATGTGCCGTGCAAGGTTTCTGTATCCGTACCAAAGCCACATAGCTTCCTCGTCCTAAGAGCCGTAGACGACCACACGCACCCATGCCAGCCAGCGACAGCATCTTTGTAATTTTATTGTTCTTTAACGAATCCTTAAAATATGTTAATAATACAATTCGGCAGTGCCACGCTTTAATGTCTACGATAAAAAGCCAATTTGACCAATATGAACGCGGCGTGGTGTTGTTATAACCAGTAAAATTTATGTGATCGCCCCGTGACGGAGCGCATGCTTAAGATTTGTTAAAAATGGAATTGTTCAGTGAACTTTCTCTGAATTGATTTATTATGAAAAGGTTTGACATTTTCTTTTTCAGTTGTCCTTCGTTTTAGATATGTATTCGTAAATATTTACGTTTTATTGTGAATGAGCAAAAAACTATGTCATTCACAATGACATTTATGTTGGCTGACCGCACTTTTCTTATAGCTCAAACAGAATCAGTCCGCCAGATACGACGGATACGTCAAAGTAGAATTAGCTCTCAAACTGACGTATTTGTGGAGTGATTCTGTTTCCCGCTTAAGCGGGCTACTCACCTGCCAAGAAATGCCTCAAGGAAAAAACGAGCATATATTGCTTGTGCCTGGTCAAGAAATTTTGACGTTTACCAAATTTTCCATTTTATTGCAATTTACGATTTTAAAAATTTATAAAACTTGTGTCGCGAAATATGTACTCACCTTTGCTGTGAATCTGCACGTTTACCTCAAGAAATATATACGTGCATATTTATTTCTTGAGGTAAACCGGCGTTGCCAACTATCGAAAAGTGTGGTATTTTTTCTTATGAGCTGAGTATTGGCTCAAGAATATTTGACGTATGAAAACGTTTCTTGACCATTTCTTGATCGTTTTTTTATATGGAGTTTGACATTTCTTGGCAGGTGGGTAGCCCCGGAAACGGTCAAAATTCTAAAATTAAAATTCTGAAGTCAAAATTCCGGAATCAAAATTCTGGGTCGACAAAATTCTGGAAATCGGAATTCCGCACTTCCTTCGCCTTTTTTGGCTGTATTTCAAAATTCTGGTTTTTCATAATTCCGGAATTTACGTTTTCCAGAATTAATTCTGGAAATTTGTTCCCCAAAATTTGAGAAAATCGAGTATTTTAATAAATTGTGCTTATATTTAAGAAATATATTTCTGTATATATACATTGACTTTGATTTTTTGGTCATAAGACAGAAAACCAGCGGAACAATTTGTATTTCTACTCTGCCGTGTATGGAAAATAGCTGCCTCATCATCGTTGGAACAACGTCAAATTTACCGTCCATAATCCAGCAGTCGCTCTCATTTAACAACTGCAGCGAAGATTTTGTTCCAAAAATAAGAATGCATGCGCCATAACTTTAATAACTTTCTTACTTAAAATAAATAGTTGACCTTCCAAAACATAAAGTGATAATAAAGGAATGTCTATTTTTTCAACACAAGTTGGCTCTTTAAAACATTTTAAACTGTTCCGTTGTCTTCTAATTTTTAACTTAAGGGCACCTCTTGATGGCAGATAATGTCCAATGTGTTTTTCTGTCATAGATACCGAACGCTGAATTATTTGGCTAGGCTGCAGAAAACTCAAGCGAAACCATAGTTTTAAAATGATTATTTGGATCTGCAACCGATTTTTTATGCGCACATGGATCATGAGAATGTTCATTTTTTTTCGTATATCTAACATTTCACAGCCGTGAAATTGTGTGTCAATACGCACGGTACATTTGTTTTTAATTCCTTCAGAACAAGTCCAGTTAAATGTTAAAGGCAAAATTTTGTAATTACAGAATTTTGAATTTCAGTATTTTCGTTATCCAGAATTTTGGATTCCAGAATATTGACTTCCATAATTTTGATTTCCGGTGTTTCGACTTCCGGAATTATGAATGCAGAATTTCCAGAAAAGCAGAATTTTGACCCCAACCCGGGTAGCCCGCTTTAGTGAGGAGTGATGTTAAAATTGGAGTGATGTTAAAATTGACAGTCCTTGGCCGGATGTGAGTCCGGTAAGCTCCGGTACTCCCCAGGGACTTTACTTTATCACTCGTTTTGGTTTATCGGTTTTTCTCATGCTCAATAAGTCCTATAAGTTTGACCAACGTTTCACATTTTTATAGTTCAAGTAGTTCATTTGAAATTTGGAACAAGCATTTGTGCTTGAGTTAGGTTAGATTCAAGTTTTGGCTCAACACCGAACAAACTTGAGAATTACAGCGTACTCGACAAAAAGGGCATATTTTGTATATAAAAAACGCTGCTTCTCACATGTTCTCACCCTTAACCCGCAGGGGTCCTCTTACGTGATTCTCAGGATCTCTGCGTAGAACGCACGTCTGCACTCTGCATTAAGCTGATGACCCAATATACGCTTGCTTTGCTTGCTTGATGAGACAAACAAGACAACAACAAGATAAACAGCGAAGCGTGTAAAGCGCTGTCAAATATAGATTTGGGCTATTCGACGCTTTGAAGCGTTTCAAGCAAGCAAAGGAAGGCTGCTACTGGGCTAACTTTCATGCATTTCAGTAGAGTTCGAAAGAATTTTGACATTTCTCGAGGCAAAGCCAGCAAAACAAGCGTCCATTGGGCCATGACCTTTACCCTTTACATACATTACAACAACCATATTTTCAACTTTGATAGTAAATATCTTATATTAGGACTTTCGGGATTTCGAAAGCGCGAGATTTGAATAAATATTATGCCGGGACTTTTCGTGATCCCGAAACCCCGGGCGTTGAAAAAATATAATCCCCGACTTTTGGGACGAAAAAATTGCACGGGAGCCCAGGTATTCGGGATCGGGAGTCCCCGGGCTTCATGACTCAGTAGCCACTTTAAGGCTGATGTACACGGGTTTTTCTAGTCGATATTTGTCGTTCCACCGTGTAAATAGCAATTTGATCGATTCACACCTTGTATTTGAAGGTACAACGCAGTGGAACGCAAAAATCGAACCGTTTAAATCAGTCTTTGCGGACTCGCTGGTTAAATTACATGAGTGGGAAAATTCCCCGTCGCCTCTGTTGCACTAGCAACCAACCGCCCACAGCTCATTGTGAACGGCATGTGTGAAGGAAGCTTTTCGGTAAATTACCCATTTCAATATTGTGAATGTACTTTAGAAAGTAGAAGCATATTGTATACTCCTTTTTCTACTCCGTTTTTTGTCTCACTAGAGGCCGCGCAAATTTTCTACTCCTTTTTCTACTCCGATTTTTGATTTGTGAAATGGAAAATATTTCTGTCTCACACAACATTGGGTAAAACAAAAGTTTGACAAACCCAATGTTGTGTGAAAGCGAGATATATTTCCGTTTCACACACATTCATTCACAATGGTCACAATGAGAACGTCAAATAGAGGTAAAAGCAAAAAGCATAAAAGTTTATGGTTATGAGCACATCGCTATCAAATCGTGTTTTGAAGTCAACATTGTCCAGTGAAATATTGGAGAATTTTCCACTGATAACATCCATCGAAGAACCCTAATTGCATCATGTCTGGACATTTTAGACCTTTGCGTTCTTCACGGGTGCTGCAAAAAATCAAGGAAATCGCAAAACCCACCGGTGAACCAGTAATAATTAACCGCAATCCACGCAATTTAGAACGGCTACGAATTGCACACAAACCCAGTGGGTATTTCCTAGAAAAACCAGGACGTTCATTTTGGCACAAATTGGAGTTGACTGTTAGTAGCCGATATGTGACAGCAGAGGTGAGACATTTTCAAAATGGACCCATCATCGGTGCCAGCACCTCCGAGTGGGCGATCAAGAAGCATTTATACAACACCAATGACACTTCTGCGTTTGTGAATCTAGCCCGTGTTCTCGCCATGAGATGCCTACAATCTGGCGTAACAGAAATGGCTTGCAATATCGAAGCTGTCCCCGGTGGTAAGATGGATAAATTCTTCAAGACCTTAGAAGATAATGGTATTAAACTGCAAGAACCTGAACGTTATCGTGCACCGCGGCCATGGGATGCTGAGCGCCCAGAGAAACCTTGGGATGTGTTAGAGGATAATTTGCAAGCACCGCAGCAAACAAAGGAGGATGTCGTTGATAAAAATTAAAAGAACCTTTTGTTTTTTTTTTTTTTATAACAATAAATTGTTACATTTATTTTAGTTAAATCGAATGTTTGTGCCTTGATTTTAATTCATCGCTGGCATAAAAGAAATTCCAATTGGTTGAACACAAATTTATAAAGCGCGTAGTTGCTCATTCGTATTTATCCTTGATATCCTTCCACAGTTTCTAGAAATAGCGTAAAAAATATAAAATGCTCTTACATAATTACACATGCGTCGACAACTTACTCCTTTATTGGCTGTCTCAAAAATTGTGGTTGAGGCGACATCAAAGGCGCGTTCGAAGAAGAACACAGATGCCATAATACCCACGGCATAGGTGGAGGTCCTTTTAAACACAGCGTTGTAGATGGCCTTCATTATTTCCGAATTATTTTAGATTTTTCAACTCGCAAAATATCACTCGATGAACTCACGCTGAAAATTGACAAAAAACAGCTGTAGATGTGAAACAAAAGTCGACGAGTATCGAGGTAGTATCGATTTTATAGGGATGGAAGGCCGATAGATTGCGGAACCCACCAAAAAATATTGTATTAAGGTAAGGGTGCAGGTACATCTAGCAGGACTACGCACACAACAAAAAATTCCTAGCATGTATTCCTATGGAGCATAGCACACCCAGCGACGGCAGTACCCCGGTCACTCTGGCTCAATTACGCTCGGGATATTGTAGCAGATTAAATTCGTACTTATCCAGATTGAACCCCGACATGCCGAATCAATGTCCGGCATGAAGCTCGTCCTCTCATCAAGCAGCTTCAACATGGATAGCAAGGGCTCCTAGCTGAACAAAATTTTCCTCCTTTCTTAATGAACTAAATATTGACAGTACTGGATAATAGTCGATAACTCCATTATTGTGAATGATTTTCTATAATTCACCATTCACCACATTTGTGTGTACGTCAATAGTACACAAAATCCAATTTCATTGATAAAAATTGCAGTCAAGTAAACTCCTCTAGCTGTGTCAAAAGTATAATTAAAAGTTAATACAGGTTTATAAAATCATTCCATTTATATTTTTTTGTAAAGAAAAATGGTTGATTTAACAGACGCATCATCACCATACCAACAAAGCATTCCCAATTATGCATTTTATGTACCGGCTGTTGTAGTCTTTGGACTAGCAGGTGAGTGGGATTACAAACAAAACCAATTGGAAATACATATAAGTAATATATAGCTTTTTCATAGAAAAAAGTTAATATCTATAGATACAGCATGCATTAGTTTTTTTTTTTTGCCTGTTGGTAGCGTATTTAGAAAAATGAATATACCTAACTCAAAATTATTTGGATTGCACCTGCTGGTTACGGTAAAAATGGAACACGTAAAAGCTTGTGAGAAGCAGCTAGGAGTTGAAAACCGGTTGTTTTTATTTTTTCTTCTTAGATTTAGCGGTCATTCACTCTTTCACGGTTGGCATGCAATTTGTTTGTTGTAATTTAGTGCTATTTTTTTTTTTTTTGTTTATAGAAAGTGTAGTCGCTTTCATGGCTGCACCCCTCAGTAATCTATTATTTATTCAAGTTTTCTTAATATTCGCTGATTAGTTTCGTTGGATAGTTTTCGCACTTAGACCAATACATTACTGTTATTACTTAGAATGGCTTAAATATGATTCTGGGTGCTAGTCTAATCTTGGCTTGCGTCATTTATTGACGCTTAACCGCCTAGGCGATTTTGGGCGTTACGTATAAAAGCACGTCAGTCATTCCTTTTTAGCGATAACTGACGCCAATTGGAAACCCCAAGGGAGTTCAAGTGAAGGTCCTAGTACCAGAGCGTATCGGATTTATATCCCACAAAGGGCTGCTAATACCAGGCCCGTGTGCAGGAGGTCGTTTTGGGGGTTCAAACCCCCCTATTGGCTCTCAACGACTGAATTTTTTCATAAAAACTGTCAAAAGTCACAACCTTCGTAGCATCCAAAAGTTCAAAACCCACCCTATAGAAAATTCCTGCGCACGGGCCTGGCTAATACATATGAATATAATACTGCCGTCCATAGAAGAAGAAGAAGAATATACTGCTTTCGTTCTACTGCCTAGTCATTTTACTGCCTTTTTGCTGACGACGGCAATTGGGGTTACAGCCTTGCTATGGACGGCAGTATAGTGAAGACTCATTCTAGGAAAGGATGCGCTGAATGAGCAGGGCGAAGTCTTCCCTTTTCTCCTAAATTTTTAAAGACCTAGGCATTTATTACTGTTCATTAGACTGAGCCAAAAAAGGACAAGAAAACGAAAAATTTACTGTAGCTATGTACATATAAGTTTTAGACTTAAAAATAAATTTTTAGGGGTCTATTAATTGTTAGTCTAGATTTGTAATGTCTTTCATTTTTGCATTGAAACTGCCAAACTAGTATACATACATACATAAGTTAAAAAAATGTATCTGATTTCAGTTTTGTTGAAAACCGAAATTCTCACAATTGTTTTATATTAAAATTTCCATCAGGCAGCTATTCCCAAGTGATTAGACCTTAAATAATTTATGGTTTTCTAAATTCACGTCTTTACTCAGAAAATGTGTCGCACTGAGTCAAATCCATCATCAGACTTTTTTCCTTTTTTCTAAAAAAAAAAAATTAAAAACAAAAAAAAAAAAACACTCCCCCAAGTTTAAGGTCGTTAGTAAATTTTGATAGCAGATTCGAATTCAGCAGAAAATATCCTTTAGACTGGTCCTAAGAAGCCTATTTGAATTTCTAATCGTCATCTACTATGAATGTCCTAGGCATAGTTAATCCGGCCCTGCAACTTGGCCCACAAGTCATTTTCAATGCATCGGATGTTGAGGCGTTTTTTTTTTCACTTGTACCTATGTACATACATACATTCAAGCTCTAGAATATGTACATACATACCTAAAGAAGCTTTAGTATTTTAAAATATTTATGTTAACAAGTGGGTTTTCTTGCTCCATTGGCCATCACATAAGTATCGGTAATCAAAGAAATGCTGACGTTGTCGAAAAGATTGTAGCGCGGCTCAAATAAATTATAAGTTACTTATTTATGTGTTAGATCAGATAAGAGCAATGGTACATTAGACTGTCGAAAAAAATTAAAGTTATGTTAAACTAAGAGATGGTATGTTTTTTTTTATAATTTTACATACATTTTGTATAGAAAAAATTACCTATTATCTATTTGTATTTTTTTTAAAATAATTTCCCCATAATTTATAAATTCGTTTAAAAAACCTTTATATAAAACGAAATCAATATAACTGACCTCCTTGTGGATCATATGGCTTCGACAAAGGATCTGAATCTAACTCTCGACAGTTCTGCGCCATGTTTGGTCTGGAGCACCGGGTCGGCGAGAGGATTCCATTGTAAGTCTTGCATCGCAATGTAGGCTAATGTTTTTCGAAGCGTAAATCGTTCAGCAGAATCAGTTCGTAAATAAGTTGAAACAACTGACAGTAAAGTAGACTGTGGTTGTTTGTATGCGTAACAACAGATACGACAAAATATGTAGAGTTTGCTCTAAAATTGACGTACGTCACGGAACTGACGTATTGGCGGACTGATTCTGTTTGAGCTATAAGGCTGAACCAAATATCCAAAAAAAAAATTTTCTATCACCCTAATGTATGTACATATGTATTACATACATATGTATATAAAATCCTAATGTACACCTGGCGCTCCGTATCCCTCAATGATTTTAAGTAATATTAGTACTTAATTTAGCGTACTACTGTACGGTTGTGTAGCCCTAAAGGTGCAGTTCTACCAATAACTTTTCCAAACTTTTTTTTTATAAAATTCCTTTAACCTTCAATAAGAGAACAATTGTTTATACAGGTGTTAAATGCAAATCATGCGAATTATCGCTATTGACAAGGGTTCAAAAAGTAAATATGTATAATGAAATGTTATATTCTTTAACATAAACATACAAAATTTACCAAAGGTTCTTGAAATTAAATAAAAATTAAAAAAAAATTTTTTTTTTTAAATTAAAAAATATTTCGCAGCCGGTAGGATTCGAACCTACGCTCCCAGAGGGAATCTGATTTCGAGTCAGACGCCTTAACCACTCGGCCACGACTGCTTGTGTGCTCGTGGTGCCAAAGTTGTCATTTAAGTTTACTGTGTGTGTGTGTACAAATTGTAGTTGGCATATAAAGCTAGCAGTGTTTTGATGCTGCCAGCCGCGAGTAAATGAAAACTCCTCAGTAATATAATAAATAGCTAAATTGAAAGATATATTTTTCAGTGTATGTATTTACTATTTTTGTTTTTTTATACCCTGTTGTAGTAGTATGTAAAATATTCAAAATTGGTTCACTGAAAGGTAGTTCGTCATCGCTTTACAATTGAAATGATTGCTAAATTATGGGTGAATAGAAAAAAAAAATTTTTTTAGAATTAATCCATTTTTTCTGGTATAGTAAGTTTTAAAAATGCTACCTGAAACGGTTTTCGGATAATCGACCGAAATGTAAACCCAAAATGGTCTTTTGCCGGATCTAAAGATTCGGCTTCATTCTGAACCTTTTTCGATTCCGGAATTTTTCGACACTGTTTTCTTCAACATTTGAGCACAATTTTAGGAACTTTTCGGAACTGGTTTCAGGACCATTTCAGGATCGTTTTTGGATTTGTTTTTCACTTCCCACCAAACCAAGACTTCCGAAATAGTCGGATATCAGACTTTTCTGAAGAAAATTGAAAGAATTTCGACTTTACCTAAAAAAATCGTAATCATTTCGTTAAATAAAAGTGTAACAAAAATTTTGTTTATCAGATAAAAAAAGAAGTTATGAAATGACTATTGCCCAAAGAATTTCATTGTACTCTGTAGCTGAGTGGATAGCACTTGAGTACAAGTCTGCAAGCGCGTCGGTTCGATACCTGCCGAAACCTTTTCAAATTTAAAATTTTTTTTATTTTTAACTACCGATTTTATTTAAAAAAATTCGTAACGAAGTCGCGTCAACCCTCTCATACAAATTTCTTAGAACTTCGAAAATAAATCGGTTCCGATTTCGGAAAAATCTTCACAGAGCCAACAATGCCTAATAAAATGGAACAAAAGTCATAAGATATCTCTATAGATTTTCTTCAAGAAGATGTGCTTCTTATTATTGTAGAGACAGTCTTTTTAATTTTATTAAGAAGATTTTCTTTTTAATATTTTAAATGAAAAATAAAATGATATCGCCCTCACCGAGAATCGAACTTACAATTTTCGGAATGATAAACCCAGCTGTTAACCATCAGGCCATCGCTCACTTTTGATTACCAGCTTCTAATTACCGATATGTATATAGTTGTTAATGTTTCAAAGGAAAATCTTATAAATATATTTAAGAAGATTTCTTTTTAACATTTCTAATTAGAAAAAAAGAGAGAGAGAATCGAACTTACAATTTTTCGATTGCTAAACCCAGCTGCTAACCATTCGGCCATCGTATACTAATAATTGCCAGCGTCTAACTACACCTTTGTACTAAATGTATAGTTTTTTTAATAAGAATTTCTTCTTAGAACCAAAAAGATTTCCTTATCGTTTTTTCTTCGTTTCCACCGTTGCGACTACCCCTTTGCCCAAAAACGAATCATGAAGACAATCTTATTAATTTTATTAGGCATTTTTGGCTCTGTGTTTCGACGCAGCGTAAAGACTTCGGAAAAATTTAATTAATTTAATGGGGTTTCTGTTTTTTTTAGTATTAGTGTAACATTGTTTTAAAATTTTCAGTTACTTTAAAGAAAAACTAAAATTTTTTTTCTGCATGCTATGTAGTTAGTCTTCACCAAGATATGCTATATTAAACCATCACCTGCATGGCCCAACATTTTTATGATTTTTAAACTTTTTGTGACTCACTGACCAGCACGAGTAGAAACAGTTTTTTGAAAAAAATGATTTTTCAATATGTTTAAAAGGTTTTTGAGAGATAATTGCTCAAAGGTGCTACTCTTAAATCTCATAACAGTTAATTCAATGGCATTTGAAACTCTAATGAAAAAGTTCGATTTCGAGACCAGTTTTGAATGAGCTTCCTGATTTTATAATGAGGTTAAAAACGTAGGAGGCTTTCTGTGACGACGAAGAATTGACTCAAAAACTAAGGAACAAGTTTTTAACAAATTTTGTTAGCTTATGCTTTGGAGAAGTCCTCTCAAAAAAGGCTATATTTTATCCCCCTAGATGGTTCTGGAGTCGCTATATTTGAAAAATCCGTATTAATGCTCAGATTAGTTTCTGGTACGTATGTTTGATATGTTAAAAACCCCCGATAGATGGCGCTGGAGATCTTCAATAAAGTCATAGTGCTGGTTATGTTACTTTCATTCAAAAAGTTTATTAAGATTTGATTTCATAGTCTTTTTAACTTTTTATAATACATACATACAGACATTAGTCCCACCCTTCCAAATTTAAACTTAGGTACACGTTATGCAATTAAATCATAAATAAAGTTTACGTTATATAAAAAATCATAAAATAAATAAATTATTTCACTTTTGCAATAATAATTTAAAAAAATATAAACATTGCATTAGAACTTCGTTAAAACTTCAGCAACAAATAAACGATACGTTTTCGAAACAACTTGCGTTTCTGAAAAGTGATAAAGCATAAGAGTTCGAGTGAAAGTATAGAACAATATTAAAAAAAAAAAATTAATTAAACTTGCTCACAATGGCTGATGATCCAAAAAATCAACGACAATTTGCTGAAGATGTTGCAGCATATAATGCTGCTAGTGATATTGGCGATAATGTTGGTGGTGCTCCATACGATAATTTTGAAAAAATGCCCTCTGTAGATGAGGTATGGAAGATGATTGAACAAATGGAAGGTATGAGCGATGAGGAAAAAGCTGAATTGAAAGAGAATTTGTACAATCCAACGCAAAAAGCTGCTGACGATCTCATAAATCGTATGGGTCAAGCTGGTCCGGTGCATCACACATCTTGGGATTATATGATTTTCTTTGTAATGATTGGACTCATTATGATCGTTTTTGGTAAGCAGCAAATATAATTAAATTGTTTTATTATAAATTTTAGTGGAAAATAACAAAGAAAAAAGATACAAATTTGGAAACAAAATTGGAGACTTATTAAAATTTGAATTAAAATTAATTTTAAGAAAATTATCAAATTTATGGCTGTTTGGTGAACACCCTTTCTCGGAATATGTTTCAAAGGACTGCCGCAGAAATCGCTTGAATGGCGTCAGATTTCGGTATAATTTCAAAGTAATTTCAGATGAGATTGCTTTATTTTTAAACAAGCTTTGAGGTAGAGTGTTCTTCAGCTGAATTTTGCGATTTTAATAATTCTTTATCTTATTACTATTGTATTTTAGTTTTATTTCCCTGACCTACATATGTATGAATTCAAAGGTTCAAAATAGAGTTGGGCGATAAAATAGTTCTTTCACCTAGTTCAGTCGAAGGATATGAACTTCGATATGAACGTACCGAAACTTTTTGAGAAAACTTAAGATGTTTTCCTCAAACAGTATTGACAGATTGTTACTATTGCAAATTTTAGCTCGATCTTGTGTTAATTTCCTGCTGCCTTAAAAACAATTAAACTACATACTTACGCTAGCGTCGAACTCTAGCATTGTCGTTCCTGAACGAAGTTGAATATATCTCAACGAAGTAGTTCAGTGAACTGGATCTTTCAACTGAACTAAGTTGATTCGAAAACTACACTGCTCTAGTCGAAAGTACTCAAGCGATCTCTTTAAAATTTGAAGAGTGGATTTTTGGGCTCACTGGGGATAATATAGGCACTCTATAATTTTGGAAATAGTGGGCGGTGCCACGCCCCAGACTATATACAATTTCGATTCGTCACAACTCTAAATGTTTTAGGTTTAAATTAATGATATTTGGATAAGTGAATGATTGATTCAAGACTTAATCAATTTTAGAAAAGTTCATCACCTATCCTAATGAGTCTTTCGCAGTGGGTCCACTGGACACGGCACAGGCTATACGTATATACATAATTTTGGAAAAGGCTTTATGAAACTTTTATTCGTAACAACTCTAAATGAAATTGGTTTAAATTTACGAAATTTGGATACATCATTGATTTAATCAAGATTTTCCCAATTCTAGAAAAGTAGGCGGTGCCATGCCCACATTGTTGGTTTGTCATTTATTCACGTCCAAAGTTTAACATCGATCTTAAATGAAATTTTCACAGTGGGTTCAGGGGTCTACTCAGCATGACATAGGCTATATAAACTTTTTCGAAAAGTTGGCAACGCCCCCTGTTTTTACCACGCCCACGTAGTTTTGTGTGTTGCTTGCCCATTGACGTCTCATTACCGATCTCTATGAAACCTTCATAGTAGGTTCAGGGGTTTGCTGCGTACGACACAAGATGTATAAGTTCGAATTTATTTGGTTCTCATTAATGATATTTTCAAATTTAGCTTTATGGCCCCATTATGCAAAGAAGGCCTTATAAAAAATATTGATCATTGTTTTTTTTTTTTTTTTCTTTTATTTTGAAAAGAAACAAAGCAAACTTTTGAAAACACCTTCGCAAGAATCATAAGTTTGATAAAAAGAATAAAAAACCCTGGCATAAAACTTAATGTTCTGTGTGAATTTATAAAGCAAACACAAAAAACATGTCTAGAATCCAGGGCTTTGATAAGATTAGAAATATAAAATGAACAATAAAAAAATAGGGCACAGTTAGGAAAGAAGAAAAGTAACCACAAAAAGCAATAAAACTAAATATTGAAAGAGCGCGCACTATTATCTGTGCGCTATTATCTTGCGTGAACGTTTCCCCAAACAGGTTTCTAAAAACCAAAACCCGAATGAGAAACTCGCTCTCGTCAACATACTCACGGCACCAGTACCCACTGAGCTCATCAACAGTCAAATGTGAACCTCATCGGTCTCTCTCTTTGTTCAGCACGATTTTGTTGGCAGTTGAACGCGGTCATTTAACACAAACGTACCTAAATAAAATATATTAAATTTGTGTTGACGTTGTTCGTTGCCGTGTACGACAAAACGTCTCCCCCCTAGCACGTTTTTTGTAAATAATTCGGCTAACAATAGACGTAGTGTAGTGTACATGTGCTAACAAAAATATGGAAACCGGCAACGGCGGCGACAACTCGGATCACTATCATATAATTGAACAGCTTCAAAATACCGTACAATCGATCATTCGACAAATTGGCGGTGATAACAGTTATGCACAACGTTTAATCCATAAAATTGGGGCACTAAAAGCAAAGGTTGAATCATTGTCGGGGCAAGAGCGCATCGAATTTCTGCACAATGCTAAAGATACGCTACGTAATACTATTGAGCATGCCGAACAAAAATTAATGCAATATACAAATTTTCAACAAGTCTATAATTATTCAATTGTGGCTGCGTTGTTATTTACGGTGCTGTTAGTTGTTGGTGTGTATTCGAGAGTTTTTTGTTGTTCATATTTTTATTCGTTTTTTTTTTTTTGTTAATTATGGTTCTAGTGTTGATATGACGTGTAAGAAAGCTTAAACAAATTATTATCGAAATTATAAGCTCTTAGTTATATATTTTTCAAGTATGTATGTAAGTACAAGGGTTGCTTTGAAGTTTTTGGAATGGGTTAGAAAAAACTACACAGTGCTGTATTCTTTTAGGATTCGCTGGGTAAAACATGAATCGAGGTTAGAAGTTTTTTTTTTTTTTTGAGTTGCTTTTATCTTTTTTTATTTAGCAATTTCGGTGATTTTCGAAGCTTTCGATATCGAAAGTGGCTGTGGTTGGAGAGCGATTTTATCCAATTTCATCAGGTTTACTCCCAACGATACTAGTATGCTTTGTGCCAAATTTCATTGTTCTATCCTAATTAGTTTAAAAGTTAGGACCAGTCGAATATTCATAAATGCCCCCCTTAAAAGTTTGCGGTGTCACGCCCACTTTAAAAAATTTATCAAAAAATCATTATATAATGACCAGGGTTCGGTTACCGAATTATGTCAATTTAGGTGATTTTTAGAAATTTTCGATATCGAAAGTGGGCATGGTTGGAGGGTGATTTTATCCAATTTCATGAGGTATACTCTCAACGATACCACGCCCACTATAAATTTTTTGGAAAAATCATAAGAGAATGACTAGGGGATTCACCTATAAAATTTCATTTCAGCCACCGAGATATGTCAATTTATGTGATTTTCGAAATTTTCGATATCGGAAAAGCGGGCATGGTTATCGTACGATTTCGCCCATTTTCAATAGCAACCTACCTTGGCCAGAAAGTAACCTGTATACAAAATTTCATTCAAATATCTAAATTCTTACTCAAGTTATCGTGTACACGGATAGGCGGACGGACATGCCTTAATGATATTTTTTTCAACCTAAGAACTTTCAAATATGGAACTCTATATCTATCTCGATTATTTTGTGCAAAGTCAAGAAATGATTTCGAAACGGCCACATCCCTAAAACAGTATCAAATATGGTCCTGAAGAGATCCCGACAGCCCGAACAATACCAAGTAGTCCTTACAAAAGGCATATGTTCAGAAAAGGTTCCGAATTTAAAATATCAAATCACCTCAGTGAATCTCAATTTCACGCGAAATTTTTTTAAATAATGAAAATTTTATTTTTTATTTGGTATTCAACGCGACACACCCTGATACGGCGTTTTTAAAAAATATTTAAAAATCACTGCTCGGTGATAAGGTTCGGTTTTATATATCGTGGCAGTGTCCCCAAGTCGCAAAATCCAAAGAGTATCCCTCGTATTTCCATACATACAAACATTGATACGGGCATGCAATGTCTGGGGTACTAAAGTTCATATTGTTTTTATTCGGTTAAATGGAATTAAATGCGATTGCAAGTAAAACAGTTATTAAATTTTATAAGCATGTATGTCACTGAACCCTAAGCTACTTTGATATGGAACTTCTTCTAATTATGGTGAAAGTTGAATTATTAATATAAAAATGTAGTGTGGGCTTTTAACAGAAAAAATTCCATAGCCATTACTAACTTTTTTGCTTATCATCGTGAAATCGACAGACAGTTCTTGGTTGTTAAAGTGAAAATACCTGCCAACTTAAATTAACATTACATACATACCTACATAGCTTGTGTTTTGATTGTATTCCAGCAATGCGCGTTCTTAAGGAAAAAAAAGTCAATAAGAAAGTCGCTTAACTGGTTTTTGTACGTTTTAATATTTTTTGTGCAAGCACTAGCACATGTTAACCGATTTTAAACACCTCTTTGATTGTTTCGATGTTATTGAATTGGGCATAGTATCTACATTAGGGTGATTCAAGTTAAAAAAAAGCTGTGTTTTAAGGTCTTACTCAATCATTTAACCCTTAGAGGTCGCTATTTTTTTCAAATATTTTTTTTTTTTTCAAAAATTACGTTGAAAAAGAGAATCAAAAATAATTTTTTTCATATAAAATGTATGAGAAAATTAAATAAAAAAAAAACAAGTAAGGAAGCTTAAGTTCGAAATACTCCGTTTCGGAAGTGGGCGTGGTTGGGAAGCGATTTCGTCCAATTACATCAAGTATACTCCCTATTATGCTAGTATAGCTTGTACCAATTTCATCGTTCTATCGTAATCAGTTTAAAAGTTATGCCCAGTGAAATTTTCAAATATGCCTCCATGAAAAGTGGGCGGTGCCACGCCTACTTGAAAAAATAATGAAAAATCATAAAAGAATAACTAGGGGGCTCATATTTCCAAACTATATGATTTTAGCCATTTCCGTTACTGAAATCTGTCAATTTAGGTGATTTTCAAAGTTTTCGATATCGAAAGTGGGCGTGGTTGGAGAGCGAGTTTATCCAATTTCATCAGGTATACTCGCAACCATACTAGTATGCTTTGTACCAAACTTCATCGTTCTATCGTAATCAGTTTAAAAGTTACGACCAGTCGAATTTTCAAAAATTCAAAAAAATTCAATTTCGATATCGAAAAAGGGGGCGTGGTTATCATCCGATTTCGCCTATTTTCATAGCAACCTACGCGGTCAAGTTCTTCAGCGAAATCAAAAATTCAGTACGTTAAAATGGCAAAAAAACGTACGAAATTTGGAAGTTCCGTACCCGGAAAAAAATTCGTACCAAAAATGGTACATTTCGGCCGAAACGGCAACCGTGGTTATGGTAGGTTTTAAATTAACAAAGAAATATCTCTCACCATCCAGAAATACTATTCACAAAACGGAAAAATATACTTAAAAAAATTACTTTCAATTCATGCACTTTGGTTGAAATTATTTGAGATTGCACTTTCAATGTTTACAGAAGTTGGCAACGTTTTTGAATGGAAAGAGATGATTACGCCATGAAAACCACTTTTTTATCCAAATATTGAGAGTGTACCCCAAATAGTTTATAGCAGGGTAGCGAAATTTTCACGTGAAGGCAATACCAAGCCTTAAGTAAAAAGAGTTCTGTTTTTTTCAAAAAAATGTATGGTCACCGTATCTATATCTATCTCGATTATGTGGACAAAATTATAATACCCTTGTACTAGTACGCTGGGTATAAAAATAGCGACCTCTATTTGATTATTAAGTTGTTTGAAGAAACTAGCGTTTCCCATTTTTCGAAGTTAGCCTCCAAAAATTAGTTACGGGCTTTGGAAGTTGGGCCCTTTGAAGATTTGGTTTTCTAATTGTTTTGCTTAAAAAACTGAAAAAGTTTAAATGTGGGCGTGTCCTTCTTGCTTGATTGATGTACTGTTTTTTAATATGAAAGTGTATGTATAAGGAAATATTATATAATTAAAAATAATACATATACGGCTTTTGATTTTTTCCACTTCATGGCTTAGCTAAATCATGGCCTACGGCCGATAGCGCTGCCGAAGGAAAATTTTTCTGCCAGCTACTTTTGTTGTTGTTGTAACGATGTGTAGTCCTGCCCAACGCGTATTTTTCCTTAACCTAATTGTCATCAATATCTTCTAACGGGAGTCCAAGGAAACTAGCAGTTTCAATAGGATTGGACCAAAGAGAGATGGGTGTTAGAAGAGTGGGCTCAAATGAGCAAGAAAATAAGTGATTGGTATTGTGGGGGGATGAGCCGCATGCCGGACATACATTCGGCACATCAGGGTTCAGTCTAGATATGTAGGAGTTTAACCTACTACAATATCCAGAGCGTAATTGAGCCAGAGTGACCCTTGTCTCTCGAGGAAGATGACGCTCCTCTTCAGAAATGCCAGGTGTTACGGCATGTAAGACATTGTTTAGCGGACAGAGCGCAGAGTAATGGCCAACAGACGTTGTATGGATATGCCCCAAAGCCTGTTTGTGCACCTGTAGATCAAACGGCGTTGTTATATAGTGACGGATCTCATCAAAATGTTTACGTAGATGCGACCTTATGGTCCTAGGAGGCGGAATGAGTTCAAGCAGTTGTCTACCGGGATGCTGTGGTTTACAGCAGTTCAGTAGGTACTGCTTGTTTAGCATTTCATTATGCTCCCTAACTGGAAGCATTTCCACCTCATTATGTATATGAGATATAGGTGACATAAGGACGCACCCCGTAGCGGTTCTGAGCGCGGTGTTTTGACAGGCCTGAAGCTGATTCCAGTGAACGTCTGCAAGCCCCGGCGACCATATCGGCGACGCATAGTTCAGGATCGGCCGACCAATTGCCTTGTACGTTACCAACAACGTTTCTTTGTCTTTACCCCAAGTACTGCCGGCTAGTGACTTGAGGATTTTGTTGCGGCTCTGTAATTTTGAGACAATTGCGGCTGAATGGGCAGCGAAAGTGTGCATGGTGTCAAAAGTCACTCCTAAAATTTTTGGGTGAGCGACAGTAGGTATTTTATGATCACCTACATAGATTTCTAATTCCATGCCAACCTGCGCCGTCCACGTCGTGAATAAGGTCGCCGAAGACTTTGTTGGCGACAATGTCAAGGATCGGGCAGTGAAGAACTCGACTAGAGAGGGGAGATAACCATTTATTTTGGAGCACAGCTCATCAACGGAAGTACCAGTTGCCAATATCGTGCAATCGTCTGCGTAAGAAACAATCGTAACTTCTTCTGGTGGAGGAGGAAGCTTCGAAATATAGAAGTTAAACAATAACGGGGAGAGGACACCACCCTGTGGTACCCCTTGTTTTATCTTCCTGGCTTTAGATTTTTTGTTTCTAAATACAACAGACGACCGACGACCACTGAGATAATTGGCGGTCCAACGCTTTAGACAGGGGGGGAGTGACGAGTCTTCCAAATCAGCTACAAGTTGCCCATGATTTACTGTGTCAAAAGCTTGACTCAAATCAAGTGCAACTAGAACCGTCCTGTCGTTAGGCCTATTTTGATTAAGACCGTCAGTTATCTGAGTGTTTATGACATTTAGAGCAGATGTTGTGCTCCTACCTTTCCTGAAGCCATGTTGGTGCTCGGCTAACATCAAGTGTGATGTGGGAGTAGGACCGCCTCAAGTGTCTTTACTACTGGCGAGAGGAGTGATATCGGGC
Source organism: Campiglossa producta (assembly GCA_964058755.1). Taxonomy (NCBI): domain Eukaryota; kingdom Metazoa; phylum Arthropoda; class Insecta; order Diptera; family Tephritidae; genus Campiglossa; species Campiglossa producta. Next base: position 111,448,549 of record CAXKVI010000004.1, on the reverse strand, counting down.
GATATGACTCCCCAACGTTAGCTGGCTTGCCAGGCTTTAGTAGTGGGATCACAGTTGCCTGCTTCCATTTGTCGGGTATGACAGCTGTGATCAGAGACAAATTGAAGACGGCCGTTAAATATTTGACTCCCGCTAGGCCGATGTGTTTTAGATGCACCATGGCTATGCCATCATGGCCGATGGCTTTGGAGTTTTTGGCCTTCCGGATGGCCTCTTGAACCTCTGTAGCGGTGATGGGAACGGGGGCATAGTTTTTGTGTTAATGCGCTCGCTTGAAGATTCCACGTCTAGCCCTGTCTTGCGCAGGGTGTGGGACATATTGTCGACAAAAAGCCTGTGCACATTTCCTGGGGTCATTTATTGTCTTGTCACCAAAGGTAATGTCGACATTTTTTGGTGGACCCGAAGGATTCGACAAGGACTTGACGGTGGACCATAATTTCCCAACACCGGTAGAGAGGTTACAAGACCTGAGGTGCTCCTCCCATTTGGTTTGTTTGTGTTCGTTAACCAGCCTTCTGATTTCCACGTTGAGATCACCGATCTGTGGGTCAGATGGATCGATGTTGCGTATGAGGTCACGTTCGTTGGCCAAGGCTGCGGCCTCAGCTGGGAAGTTAGGCCTAATATCTTTTATCCTACCAGCTGGTATGAAACGGGCTGTAGCCTTTTTAATGACCTCGCGTATGTTGCGCTCGCCAACGTGTACGTCAGTGGGAATGGGAAGATCACCAAAGGAGCTCTCCGTGAATTCCAAAAAGCCGACCCAATTGGCCTTTTTGAAATTCACGTAAGTACGTTTCTCCGACGTGATAAAATCCGTGGCACGATCGACAGACAGGATGATAGGCAGGTGGTCGGATGACAGGGCCACCATAGGTTGCCAGTTGATGCTGTTAATTAACCCCGGGCTAACAATAGTTAGGTCCGGGGAGCTACTGCAGTTAACAGCCATCCTAGTTGAGGAGTCTCCGTTCACAGTACAGAAAGAGGAGTTATCAATTTGCTCGGCTAATTCCCGACCTCTGCCGTCCACCGAAAGGTGTGAATGCCACATATCATGATGGGCATTAAAATCGCCCATGATGATACGGTTATCGCCACAAAGAAACGCCCTAAGGTCAGGACGATAACTTCTGGGGCAGCAGGTGACGGGAGGAATGTATATATTGATTAGCTCGAGATCAACGCCACCAGCTTGTATAACTATACCTTGACACTCTAAAGGTAAGTTACTTTGGTCAGTGTTGATATCAAATTCCCTATACTGCACCGTATGGTGTACAAGGAACGCGAGACCACCTCCGCCGTCTGTACGATCATGCCGGAGTACGTGGTAGCCTCCACTCGCTCGGAGATTCGAGTGGGGGCCAAGTTTTGTCTCCTGGATTGCAGCAATTTTGATTTTATGTAGCTGCATAAATGTGGTTATCTCCGCTATCTTGCCGGTCAAGCCGTTGCAGTTAAATTGCAACAATTTAAATTGCGAAGGAGAGGCAATAGCCACTCTGGGAGTTAAAGACTGATGTGTTCGCCTAGATGGTGGTAGGTTATGTCGCGATATTGATCTCCGTTGCAGTCCTGAAGCCGGCGGAATTCGTTCACTATTAGATGAGTGTACTTCCGTCGGCGTTGAGGGCTGCACAACTCGACAGCAAGGCGCGACAAACACATCAGTCCAGAGATTTCTGTTTGCGAGCCCAGAACATATGCGTAGGTGACACAGGCCTAGGCAGGAGTTGCACTTGACCGATGCCACAGACGCATATATCCTGTGCCGACATACAGTGCACGAAGAGTGAGGGACCAGAAGTTGATGGACTTGACTTTCATTCGTGCTAGTGCCGGAAGAAGTTATTAAAGAGTTTAGAGACGGGGGCTGAAGCTCAGTAGTGCTACAAGCATCAACCGATGTGCTACGAAGAAAGTAGCCATGAGTGGGTGCTTGTGCTGTTGATGCACTTGGAAGTAAGCTACAGCCGGGAACACATATATTCTGCTGGGCAATATAATTATTGCAGGTCGTGGAGACTTGATTATTATTAGAGGGCGATAAAGCAACATATGAGCGTCGCTTGCCTCGGGACGTCCTACGACGTGAACAGCAGGGCGCCACAAAATTTTTATAGAAACTAATGGGCCGATGTGCTTTTGGATCTAGTCCGGAGCAACTAGATTTGTGCAACCAACCTTTGCATGATGCACACTGTACTGAGTGTGATCGTCTTGTATATATTTTCTTCCGACAAACGCAGCAGAACCATTCACTTGGGCCAGGATTTGGCTCAATGCCAGCCCGGATCAAGAGAATAAGGAGCAGCCGTGCTGCAAGGGGCTGTTCCGGGGATGACAATAGGTGAGGGAATCGTGACGCGTTAGACAGGGTCACTTCGAAATGTATTGCTCTTGGCCGAGTCATTATAAAAAAAAAACAACCCGGGTCGTTTCGGTACGAAGGGTATTGTACAGGTACAAATACCGTTCTCGCAGAACCGGCAATACGTGCTACTCTGCTGCAGCGCTGCCGGTTTGTCGTCGTCGTCAAATGTCTTATTATTTTTACTGCGTATGGTTTAATGCTTTACATACAAATATACTATTAATTTTCATGTAAATACGAGTAAACTTTTGAAATTGTATTAAATGTCTTTTGATACTTTAAGTGTTTGTTCATACAATTACTCTGACGATAATGACTCCCAAAAAAGTTACGATTCGCGAACCGGTGATAATGGACGACAACAGTCCAGTGCAATCAGAAAACGAAGAGGATCAAACTCATCAAACGCAAGTATTAAGCGATGTAGAGATAATTCCGACGACTCAAGAAGTAATCGTGAAAGAAAGGATGAGGAAGATAAAGGAAACAATGAGTCTATCGAAAAAGAAGAAAATAGATGTGGAGGAAGAATTGAAGAAAGCAAATATACTGCAGGACAATTCTTCTCTAATTTCACTCCTTTCTATAATTTCGATAATTTGGACGAAAGAATTTCTCCTCCACTCGATTATGACATTAGAGATTTTGATATCTCTTTCCTTGAAGGAGAAACAGTACGAAGTCAAGAAGCATCTACATACGTTGATGGACTCCCTCCAGTATGCTCAAAAAATAATAATAGCCCAGAAGAAAGAGCTAAGCAATCCTATTAAACAGCGAGTGGTCCACGACGTATTTGGAACGAAATGTTCCAGTGGAATGTTCCGAGTGGATTGGGAACAACTATGTAGAAAATTTTCAGGTAAAATTATTATATAACAATTTTGAATTTGAAATTTATTTTATTTTATTTTTTTTTTTTTTCAGGGACCGTCCTCATCATCTCACATCATGGGAACCACATCCATGATTGTTGCTTCTCCAACAATTCATGTAGATGCAAATTTACAGAATGTTTCGAAGAACAAATCACTAGAAGATTCGCTAGACGCGTTGTTCGAAACTGGAAGTTCTCGATCCAACATTGGCTCAATCTGTCAATCTATTTGCAGAAGGGTTCCAGGCAGTACATCTACTATAACATCTCCGGGCGTACGTGGTTTCCAAGTAGTGAAGCTGGATGTGTACGATTTTTCGAAGATCTGCAAGAAGCCGAAAACAGAATGGTGGAAGGAGGCGAATTTTCGTTCAACGTTTTTAACTCAGTCTCCTTTGGATCCCAATTATCAGATGGTAATGATGTTATTAGTTTCTGTGACGAACAATCTGACCAAAAAACCAGGTGTCAAAAAAAGAGGAAAGGGAGACAAAATAATTGATTTTTTAAAGCAACATCCAACTGCTCCTACTATAATTGTCTTAAATTCTTCAATGTGGTTATCCTTAGAATCTCGATTTTTTGATATTAATTCAACTTTAATCAAAAATTGTATACAAATTATGAATAATTATATAAATAATATAAGTTTTCAAGAAATTTTTTTATATTTAAAATCTGTTGAACCACAAAATCTTATTTTTAATTCACCTTTAGGAAATATGTATAATTATTATTATTCTATTTCTGAATCACTAAATGTTTTTGAAGATATTTTAAATTTCCAATTTTATAATGATGTTGAAAAATTTACTGAATTTTTACAAAATTTATATAACATTCTTGATAAAAAAATTAAAAAAAAAAAACGCTATGTTCATATTATCACCACCTAATGCTGGAAAATTTTGTTTTTTATGCTTTTATACATTATTGTTTAAATTTTGGACAAGTTGGAAATTTTAATAGATATTTTTCTTTTCCATTAATGGAATATGTTGACAAACGTATAATATTATGGAATGAACCTATATTAGAAGCATCAGCAACAGAAACTTTAAAAATGTTATTTGGAGGAGATACACTAGCTGCTTAAGTAAAATATTCAAATGATGCAGTTATAATGCGAACTCCTGTAATTGTTTTATCAAATAATGATGTATTCCCTCATGATAAAGCTTTTAGATCACGAATGTTTTTATATAAATGGAAATCTCCATACACTTTTAAATAGAAAAAGGACACCAATCAATCAAGAGAGGCAAGCAGGCCACGTCTACATTTTACCCTTTTCAATTTTTTAAACAAAACAATTAAAAAACCAAATCTTCAAAGAGCCCAACTTCGAAAGCCCTTAACTAATTTTTGGAGGCTAACTTCGAAAAACGGCGAATGCCATTTTTTTACTTATGTCTATCTATTTAAAAAAGTTAGTTTGGTCCCATATCCATCCGGCTGCTGTACGGTCTTATTGATCGGTTCTACGAATTATAATTTATAAATAATAAATTTTATATTTTTAGCAATTAAAACAACCTTAATGGATTACTAATCCTAACCCTAATTTGACAGATATACATCCTTCCTTTTTTTAATATTAATTTTTTATTTACTGTTTATATTTAAACATTTTATAAAAATTCACTGATTTACATTATTTCTCTATTTATTTCTTTTTGCAGCGCTTTTCGGCTTCAAACTGTACAAGTCGCTCATGGAAAAGGAACGCAAGAAGCAGGAGAAATTAAAATCAAAACAAGCCAAAAAAACGAAAAAGACAAATTAAAGTAGACAATTTATAATTAAAAATAAATATTCTCAATAAATGAAAACGTACTACGACTATAACATTCTAAATGGAAATATGCCAATTTCTTTCTCCCATAATGATGCTGTTTTTCTAATAATTATGTTGCAATTTGATTAATGTTAAAAATGTAATGTACATAATTGTCAAATCAAATTTAAGTGATTGTGGCGCTCAAATTGTTTATTAATACACAAAATAATTTTAAGTGTGTAAATGCAATAATGCAATATCTATACAAATTGATTATACAACAATCACATACGTACACACAGAGGCACACGTACATACATTTAAACACATATACGAAGAAAATACATTATTATATATATATATATTTACATACAATTGTAGTTTGTTGTAGCGAGTTTAACGCAAAAGAAATAAATATATGAAAATAAAGTAGTAGAAAAATAAAAGTAAATTTATGTGATTTTTTTGTGGGAAAATGAAAGTTCATTATTACACGACTTTATGTAAATTTTTTAAGTTCAATTATTTCCAACGATAAATCAATTAAAAATATTAATATAAAAATTATGTATGTAAGAAAAAAAATAAATGAAATTAAAATTGATTTCAAAACTTAAACAATCAGGTTAGCTATCTAAACAATATTAATTTCAATTCTAAGCATTTTACTATAAATCTAAATTATTCCAGCTTCAATCAATTACAACCATAGCATTGTCATCGGCGTTCTCGAGCCCTAAAACTTGTACATTATTAACAATTGGCATATCAATATCATCCACCAATAACAGCATGTAATTTTCCCCATCATAATTAGCAGCGTTATTCGTTATGTCAATCAGCTCCTCGCTTGACAGATAAATTTGACTCGGGTTTGATTCTGCTGTTTTCTCAACTGTTTCAGCATATACAATATTGCTCTCCGTTTCATTTTGATTCTCAACTGCAGTACTTGTGGACGCAGAAGTTTTAGTTTTTCTTCTATTTGTTTTAGTTAGTTTTAGCTTGGCAGGCGTTTTTTTATTTTTCGGCTTTTGATCCCATTGATTAGCATGTTTACTTTTAATGTGATTATTTAGTAAACTAAGTGTAATATAGGAAGCGTCACAGCCATCAACTATGGTATCGCAACATCTAAACCTTTTCGGAGAGAAAGAATGGAAAAGTGTGAGTTATTTGGTAAATAAATTATAGGAGGCATCTAACTTAAGACATGCAACTGATAATATTCCCCTTAAAACAAAAACAACTAAAAACAAGTAAGGAAAGCTGTCTTCGGCTGTGCCGAAGGCTAAATACCTTTCATGAATAAGCGTCACGATTTTCACTGTTTGATCCCCAGTACAGCCTGTGTGAATTTAACTTTAGCTCATACCGAAATTATCGAAGCTATCGATTATATAGGGACGATGTGTTATATTGGTCCAATATCATTGATTTTTAACATCGACATTCCACATTCTAAAATAGCAACATTTACGAAATTTCACGTTCCTACCGATATAATTACAGGAGTTATCTACCAAAATCCGTTTATCGGAACAATCGATTGTATGGGGGCTATGTGAAATATTTATCCAATCTCGATAATTTTCAACATCGATATTTCACATATAAAAATAGCAATACGTCCAAAATTTCACGTTCCTACGCGTTTAATTACAGGAGTTATAGCCCAAAATCGGTTTATCGGAATAATCGATTGTATGGGAGCTATGTGAAATATTTATCCCATCTCTATGAGTTTCAACATCGATATTTCACATATAAAAATAGCAATACTTACAAAATTTCACGTTCCTACGTGTGTAATTACAGGAGTTATAGCCCAAAATCCGTTTATCGGAATAATCGATTGTATGGGAGCTATGTGAAATATGTATCCCATCTCTATGATTTTCAGCATCGATATTTCACATATAAAAATAGCATTACTTATAAAATTTCACGTTCCTTCGTGTTTAATTACAGGAGTTATAGCCCAAAATCCGTTTATCGGAATAATCGGTTGTATGGGAGCTATATGTTATATTGGTCCGATCTTGCTGGTTCCGACAAATGATTCCTATATTGGAAAATGGTGGCCGCATACCAAATTTCAGCCAAATATCTCAAAAACTGAGGGACTAGTTTGCGTTCAAACAGACAGACAGACAGACGGACAGACGGACAGACGGACATGGCTAAATCAACTCATCTCGTCATCCTGATCATTTCGGTATACTTATTGATGGGTCTATCTCTTCTTCTTCTCATATTTACAAACATCCGACCAAAGTTATAATACCATTTCATGTTCATGAAAGGTATAATTATACTCACGGTTTATCATTTTCATGAAGTTTCATGTGCATCTTTAGCGAATTGCTACGGCCAAACATTTTCGAACAATAGGGACATAACAATTGCTCTTTATTTATATGCTTAGCTACATGAATTTCAAGCGATTTGGCATATTTTGTTTCATAATTACATGTGCCACACTTATAAGACGACTCTGGGTGGCTCTGAAAGTGTTAAAAAAAAAAGAAATAGTTATACAATAACGTATACAAAAAACTAACCCCCTTATTTAAAAAAATAAAATAGGTTTATAAAGCTTTTTAAAATGACATTTCCATACAAATTTTGAATTATAGGAGCTTATTAAACCTTTTATATTTTTTATGAATATGCGGGTTACTTTATATCCAAATTGTACATACAGCTTCCTCATGTGAGTCTCTCTGCGAACGAAAATAAAATCCTTTATCACAGTAGGAGCAAAAATATCTGCATAATTTTTCATGTATCGCTTTTATATGTGATGCCAAAACACGTTTACTAGAAAATCGTTTATCGCATAGCTCGCATATTGCAGCCACATGTGTCACATCTATATGTTTTTGTAACGCTTGTTCGTCTTTTAATACTCTCGAGCATTGTGAACACGATACATTCTCTGTAAGAAAATCAAGGTCGTTATATATATAAAATATAGACGATAAAGTAAAATGCTTACTAGTATTATGACTTCTGGCTACATGTATGGCTAAAGACATCTTTGTTGGACAAATTTTATTACAAAATTGACATACGTGTCTATTTGATACACATTCCTGCAGATGATTTTGTAATTCATCGACATTTGTAAATGTTTGATTACAATTTCGACATGTAGTTGCTTCATGTATTCGTGTTTTATGTCTATATAACGCGGACCATTCAAAATAACATTCATCGCAGTCCTGTAACAAATTTTGTTTAGTAAGTTACTTTGCATTTGCTTAAATATTTTAAATTTACTTACACCAACATCACACATACGTGATCGTTTGAGCGGTGGTAAACTTTCCAACCAGCTTTTGTAGTCTTCATGTGTTGGCAAATGTAAGCGTTTTGCCTTGAGATCCTTAAATGTTTTATTGCATAGAGGACATATATATTTTCCATCCTCATGTGTGCCGGCAGCGCGATGTTTTCGCAACGAATCTTTATCCTTAAAATCTTGCGAGCAATAGATGCAACTAAAAGCCGTTATAAGCATTTCTTCTTCAATGTTGCACTCGAAACATTCCGTACTGGGATTTGAATTGTGAGTCTGCAATTTAAAATGTGAGAAATATTAAATTTTGAATTCATAAAGCAAGCCTTTCGTTTCAAACAAATTTCACTTCTTACATGCATACCTTTAAATTTTCAGCATCACGCCCAATCAAACCACAATTCGTACAGATATGAACCAATACTTCCGCTACTGTCTTATGCCATTTCATGTGATTTTGCAACATTGGATATGTCGGAAATATTTTCCAACATTCATCGCATTTGAACTCGGCATTAACATGCACGTTTTCCTACAAAGTATGGTTAATTATTTGTTAAGAGGATAATCGTTATCTCGAAGGCTGAGTAGGATATCACCCTATTGATTTATTTTTTAAATTTTCATAATTCATTTAATAATGCGCTATCCCAAAAATTTATTCAAACAAGCCCTATCTCAACTGAAAATGTATTGAATTTTCGTTCAAATAGGGAGTTTTTGAAACTCATTCTGCGGAGTTTTTAAAAATAATAAATTTGAAAAGGTTCTTCAAAGGAATTCCGCAAAATAATTTGAAATATAGTGATTTTCCACTACTCGTTCATTTATAATATACCTTGTGTTGGGTCAAAAATCGCTTGTCATAGTAGCTTTTACTGCATTCATTGCACTTGTATTTGGGTTTCAATTTATGCATTTTTTGATGTGCGTCAAATGCCTCCATTCTAGTGAAAATACGATCACAGCTAAAGGGTAGGAAATTTTTTATATTATAAAGCATGCATGACTTTAATGAATTATAAAACTATCCATTAATAAATGGTTCGTTTTATATTTAAAAATAACTAAGATGCTACCCTCAAAGAAAGAGTTATTTAAGATACATGATTTATGACGACTTAAGCTAGCATTTGCTCAGACTTGATTTTTCGGGTTGTTGTTGTAGCGAGGTGTAGCCCTGCCTAAATGTCAGACAGGATCACCCCGAGTGTATTGCTCTTGGCCGGGTCGATATAAGAAAACGGCCCGGGTCGTTTCGGCACGATGGGTACAGCACAAGTACTGGTACCGTTCTCGTAGAACCGGCAATAGAAGAAACTAGCCGTGTAGGCCATGTAGGTCATTTAGCGTTACCCATGGTGCACCAACTGGGAGGCGACCTACTTTTACACCCCGGGTAAAGGCTAAAGGCATTTCCTTTTTACATCAAAAATCGTGGCTGGGCAAATGCTCGCCTTGTATAAATGAGTCGCATTATTTTTATTTCTTACATTTTGCATGCCATCGTTCCTGGCGGCTCGTGGGCATAATTTACATGTACAAAAAACGCATCGACATCATTAAAACTGGCATTGCAAATCAAACAGATTTTTGAACGCCGCTTCGCCAAATGAAATTGTAAATGAAAAACAAATCTGCAACCAAATTAAAAATTAGTATAAAATTTATGTATTTAAAAGAAAGTAATTAGGATAGCTACCTTTTATGAGAAACGAATTCTTCTTTACAATATTGGCAATACGGTTGTATACATGCTTTACGTGTCAATTTGCGATAACACGAATGTTTATTGAGTTGTGTGAAACTTGAGGAACGAAAGTCACAATAAGGACAGCAGACATAGATTTTAATACTGTAATTTAGATACAAATTAAATAATTTTACTTTTACAACGAATAAAGTAAAGTACAAGAACAAGAAATAAAGTTAAATAAAAAAACCTCTAACGAGATTTTTGCCGAGCTTCTCTTCCAACTTGTAGTGTGCTGCTCTGATTACACTGGATCATAAATTCCAACTTTTTTTCTGCACCAGAGACGCCATAGTGAAATTCCTATGTAAAATCACCTCCTAATTCCGAAAATCAATGTTATTTTTACTTGAATGGTACCGTTTTTGAGATATTTACGATTTACCGTTATTTCAAAAAAACAAAAAAGATGGCTCCACTTAATCGTGTATATCTCAAGAAGAAAAATGGTTTGAAAAATTTGAAAGCTTATAAAATTTACTATAATCAGTACATACAACACTTTTTGCTAGGTCCTGCAGATTCAAACATAGTGAACAATCATTACGGATTTTTTAAATTTTTTTGTAAAAATATAAAAAAATTTGTACTTTGCGAGGAAGCATCTCGAAAACTTTTTGTTTTTTAGCAGATATTTCCCCCCCCCCTCTAAGCTCTGTTTTATTACAAAAAAACAAGCTATCAGTGAACAAAATCGATGAACTAATACAAAAGTTATAAGCATTCAAGTAAATATATCCATTTAATACTTAAGTACCCTACAAATAATAGCATATGTACATATGGTTCTGTCTTAACTCTATGATCTTATTTTATAATTGAAAAAGTTATGTGTCTTGTTTTGACGCTTATTTAGATTAGGATCGGTTTCTCTTATGAGAAACCAACAGTAGTCGCCCATCATAGCGACATCCCAGAATCCTTGATACCGACTTTCAATCACTTTCATTTGCTGGTGAAACCTTTCGCCATGCTCGTCACTTTCGTCGCCAAGATTTTGCGGGAAAAAATTTAAGTGGGAGTGTAAGAAATGAATTTTTAAAGACATATTTACTCCAGAAAGAAAATAAAAAAGTAAATTAGATAAATACATAAGTGACACATTAGTATATAATTTTCTTAGGCTGGATTTATCTTTCAATTCAGAACAAATTTTTTGTTTATATTTTTCCCGTTCTTGTTTGTTCGGAACTGGACGATGAATTCAGATTTATGGCTATATATTCTCATGTAAATGTTTGTAATATATAATTTATTATAATATGTTTTTTTATTTACCCATTTCCGCATAGTTTTTGATTAAGTCGTTCACTATCATCTCGTAGTTAGGACTTTTGTGTTTGCCTAAAAAAGAAGTAACGACCTTTTCAAAAGAATCCCACGCTGCTGCCTCCACTGGTGACAATAGTTCTTTGAAATGGTTATTGGTCATCATTTTCCTTATTTGCGGTCCCACAAAAATCCCTTCCTTTATTTTTGCTTCTGAAATCTCTGGGAAGATTGTCTTCAAATGATGAAAAGCTTCGCCTTCTTTGTCCAAAGCCTTCACAAAGGTAGAATTATTTTTTCCTTCTTTATAAGTGGAGAGTATTTTATGTTATCTACCCAAACTTGAAACTCGATTCGTTCTGGCCAATCCTTTATGATGTAGTGGTCTTGACGAGCTCGGCTATCCCATTTGCATAGAAAGCAACAGTATTTTGTGTATCCACTTTGTAGACCACATAGCATTCCAACGACTTTAAGATCGGCACATATTTTCCAATCATGTTCTTCGTATTTGATTAACTTGAGCAATTTTTGCATTATCTCATATGTTTCCTTCGTATTTACTGCATGCGCGATCGGGATAGATGGCTTTTGGTTGCCAATATGCAATAATACGGCCTTTAAACTTAATTTATTGCCGTCTATGAACAATCGCCACTCTTTTGAATCATATCGTTCACCAAATTGTTTGAATAGACCAGCAATGTTTTTGCAGTAACAAACACTGTCCTCCTTCGTATAGTACTTGGAAAATTCCTTGTGACGAGTTCTATAATATGTTACCTTAACATCGGATGAAACAAATTTAAATTGTTGCATTCGAGAGGCGTGTAGTTCGGCCTTTTCCTTTGACAATTCCAAGTCCCTTATCCAATCATTGAGTTGCGCTTGTGACAAAGAATTTCTTTCGTTTTCCGTTTGAAATTCAGTACAACATGATGCCGCGTAATCAGATACTACTGTTGACAATGAAACTGGAGCCGGAACTAAAGTTAAATTTGATTCTGTTGAAATTAGTTCTGGTAATGGCACTGTAGATACGCTCGCATAGGTTACTTTTCTGGACTTTCCAACACCAAGTACTTTTGTAGTACAAATATAGCAGTCCGTTGAATGGCAAGTTGGTTCCCTCCACTTCATTGGTGTAATAAATTTCACACGTCGCCTAAATAGATAGGTTCAGAAATTAGTCAGCTATGCATTAAAAGGGAACAAATTCCTAATTTTTACAACGTACCTTTTTCTTCCGGTTTCCGAAGAAATCAATTCGACTCGGTATGTGGTGCACACAGTGTTCGGTGTCCATGGTTTTTCATTGTTTTTAGGCTCAATTCCAAAACACTTATAGTATGTAACTTTCAAAGGATTTGAAAACACACGTCTCATACTTTTAACAATAAATTGACCGCAAATGAAACAGAACATATCTGGATCATTTGTACACTCAAACTCTCGCGCCCTTTTATTTTTTTTTATTTTTAAGTAAATGACGGGTTATAAACTGCAATTATAAACTGAACAGTATCCGGCGAGCCTTGCAGATATTATGAAGGAACAAAAAAATATCTGCTAAAAAACAAAAAGTTTTCGAGATGCTTCCTCGCAAAGTACACATTTTTTTATATTTTTACAAAAAAAATTTAAAAAATCCGTAATGATTGTTCAATATGTTTGAATCTGCAGGACCTAGCAAAAAGTGTTGTATGTACTGATTATAGTAAATTTTATTAGCTTTCAAATTTTTCAAACCGTTTTGGAAGAGCTCAGTTTGTTCTTGAGATATACACGATTAAGTGGAGCCATCTTTTTTGTTTTTTGAAATAACGGTAAATCGTAAATATCTCAAAAACGGTACCATTCAAGTAAAAATAACCTTGATTTTCGGAATTAGGAGGTGATTTTACATAGGAATTTCACTATGGCGTCTCTGGTGCATTTTGGCTGTAAAGCGGGCTACTCACCTGCCAAGAAATGCCTCAAGAAAAAAACGAGCATATATTTCTTGTGCCCGGTCAAGAAATTTTGACGTTTACCAAATTTTCCATTTTTTGCAAATTACTCTTATAAAAATGTATAAAACATGTGTAGCGCAATATGTACTCACCTTTGCTGTGGATCTGCACGTTTACCTCAAGAAATATATACGAGCATATTTATTTCTTGAGGTAAACCGGCGTTGCCAACTATCGAAAAGTGTGGTATTTTTTCTTATGAGCTGAGTATTGGCTCAAGAAAATTTGACGTGTGAAAACAGTTCTTGACCATTTCTTGAGCGTTTTTTTATATGAAGTTTGACATTTCTTGGCAGGTGAGTAGCCCGCTTAAACCAGTGTTATTTTCCTACAAGTTGGCGGGACCTACAGTTTTTTGCCGACTCCGAACGGCACTTGCAAAGCAAATGAGTGTTTGCTGAGAAGCTTCTCATGGTAGAAATACACCCGGGTTTGCCAAACTACTGCTTCGACGAGAACTCGTTTAGACAAATTCTTTTCCTAAATAATTTTTGATTTTGGCTTTTGCCGGGCATTGATATGACACCACTTGGTGCAACCAACATCTATTTAAAAATCGTGGTGAAGTCTAGATCATCTGAAAGGTCAAAGAAGCTATTCATGGAAGATCTCCCTTTGTATCTGATCCAACATTGAACAAATATGCATGCCTACCTTCCCAAGTCAGCATGTCGCAGCACCAAATGTCTGGCAAGTAATTCTTCACTTTTAATGACTGTTGCACAATCTTGCAAAGTGCAAGCGAATTCCTCAAATTCATTCTTATGCAGCCTTATGCAGTGATCCAACAAATCCTGGTACTCTTCAAAAAATTCAGCACATAACTACAAATTGAAATTGTTATTAAACTCTATAAGTTCCAGGATTAAAAAATAACTTACCAAACATTCACTTTTCCATTTGAATTCAAGGTTTTCTAAATTTGTTAATAAAGCTTTGTCCAAATAATCATTGATATCTCGTCCATCCGGATCATCAGCGTTGCAGTGATATTGTATGCTAGGGTCATCTGCATTTGGGTGAGAAATATTAAGTGATCTATTTTTATAGTTTGCAAAATACAAAAAAACGTAAAATGATAGAGCCGTTCCGCACCCCAGTACACAGACCATCCGCGACAGCACGTGGCTTTAGTTTGTAAGAATACCTACCTTTAAGGCAGTGAAAAGCAAAGTTGGGCACCGCTTCATCATCGCTTTGTATTTTAAGTGTATCGTCCAGAAAATCACCGTCCTCACTTGTATTTTCATTCATTTTATTTGCTGTTATTTGTTTTATTATTTACAAAAGGAAAATATTAGATTTTTGTCAACACTCGCGTGCAAAAACTACTATTGTTGTCATATAACAGCTGATTGCAGAGCGCACACCGGCCTCTAGTTGTGAAGTGAGTAATTCACCAAAGCACAGGGTGGTTGTTTTGAGTAATAGTACATTTACACCGCACCAAATTTGGCGAATTCAAATGAGCCAGTTCGACACCGTTAACACTGGCAAATTTGCATTTGGCTACACCTTCCCTGCAAGAACTTTCTACCAGAAGCCTCCGAAAGAAAATTCAATATCGTGATGATTTTTTAAACACCTGTAGAGTAATAATAAAAGAAGAGTCAAGAAGGCTTCGGTCTTTTCCTGGTAAAATTCGCCCATTTTCTAAAAAAAAAGGTAGTTGAAATTGTTTTACAGCTGTGCATAGTGCAAAAGTTATCACACGTCAATTGCCCATTAAGGTTCCTGCTGGGCGTTTCTAAATTTGGATCAGCCGCGACATATGAGGTCAAATGTGATCAGATTCCAAATTTGGAAAATAGAATTTGTCTGGAAAAAGCGCAAAATTTGCAATTTTTTGCCAAATTTGGTGCGGTGTAAATGTACTATTAGACAGTGTGGAAAGATAATAAAATCTGCATATAAAAAAAAATGTAACAGGGCGATTTTGGCATAGTGCAGTTATATCGGAAAATTTGATAGGAGTCATAACTAACCATGCAAACACAGTGACTGGCATTTGATATATGTATCATTTAATGGTCAAACTTGACGTAAACCTACATCACGTTCTTTCATCAAGTTCTTAAAGACAATGGGCCGTAGTCATAGTCAAAATTAAACATGATTTCAATGCCCAGTTTTTCAGTGCAAGCTTAAAACACAGACAAAGCAAAAGCCCTGAAAAACCGGGTAACAGGTAGCCAGCCGACTTTTGTTCAACTTATCATTCAACTTTTGGGCAACCTTGGTTTACGGAATTTTTCATCAATCAACTTGTAGCAAATTTTAATTGGCATGCATTTTTTGTCTTGATCAATACCAACACCCAGAGCAGAATTTGCGCGTTCCATACCATCCAACCAGAACAGTCTGCAAGCTGCTCTGTTAGGACTGCCTGCGCGGTGCGCTTATCTACCTATTTTGGAATCTTCAAAGGTGCGTTTACGGAGTCCCAAAACACTCCCTCAGATGATGAGAAAAGTGTTCCTTCAAGACACACTCCCTGGAAGGACTCCGTGCTGACTCCTCTATTCAAATCCTTAGACGCTTGAGTTGGGATTCCTTCAAGAGAGTTTTGACGGAGTCCCTTTTCGCCGCTTTTTGGGAGCGCTCCGTACTTTCTTGGCTTTGATTCGTAAATCATTTTCTAGCTAGGATGCCCGATAATTGTATACCCTAATGACTAGATCTCTATTTCCGTTGTTGTTGTTATAACGAAACGTTGCCCTATCTAGACCTGACGCTTATTGCCCTAAATTGTTATCAAGCTCTTTTAATAGGATTCCAAGGAAACAAGCAGTTTCAATAGGGTTTGGCCAGAGTGAGAGTGGTGTTAGAAGAGTGTGCTCAGAGGAATAAGTGGTTAGTGTCGTAAGGAAAAAATAGCGAATTTTATCCAAATCAGTGAAGCAGTTACCGAGATATACGCACAATGAAAAAATTGCGGTTAGGTGGCAACCTTAAATTGCAACCCTGCTTCAAATTATCATTTTTCTATATTTAAAAAAAAAAATGAAAGTCGGCTACAATATCTATTTCCGTTGCATCATCAGTCATTTTCTCAAATTTTACTCTCAATCAAAACTTCATATCGCCGCCTAAGAAGTTAACTTCAAAAATTAGTTCAAATCTAGACTAAACCCAGTTCTAGTTTATTCTATTAAGATCTTGTATCGATTACTCGGTTTCTATAGTAATTTAATAATCCACTAATGAGCAACTATTTGATGTCATTAGCAAAAGCATTTATTGCATTGCTTACACGTACAACAACAACTACAACAACATCGCACATTGTTGCAAATAGCAGTCAGCCACAATTCGAAACAGGGGTTTCTACCTCCAACTAAGCGAGTGCACACGCTCGTAAAATACATATCTAAGAGCCAATGAATAGAAAGTATTTATAGCAGAAAAGATACAACAACAACATCAACAACAAAAAAACGCTTAAGTTTTTTTGTTATGTAATTCATTTGTAAGCAATCACTTTCTTGTATTAAACTTGTTGTTGCAGAATTACAAATATAACTTCAACTGCTTTGAAGTGACATAAACTCAGTCTAATAAAAGTATAAGAAGGAAAAAATATTTGAAAAATGAACTCAAATAAATGATAATTTAAATCCTTTTGCGAGTCAAAATTTCGTAAAAAAAAAAATAAAATGTCTAGAGTCAAAGCATTTCTTTGTTATTATTTTCTGTCCACTTTTTCTTGTTTTTGTTTCTCTGACCGACTGACCAATTTTTCGCATGCACCAATGCACCAATTGACCAACTAGAAATAATTCAATCGCATCGCACATATTTCGCTTGTGGCATGCAGCACACATATTAGTGTTGTTGTTGTTGCATGCTCGTTGCATATTGCGGGAGTTAGACGTGATTTTAATCATATAATGTCTATTTGTACAATATGCGATTTTATATAAAAATAGTAGGGTGGGTTTGGAATTTCTATCTCAAAAATAAAGTACCTATTTTATTTCATTTTATTTTATTTTATTTTATTTCATTTAAAATATTGACATTTTATGAAAAATGCAGAATCGGGGGTAAAGCTTTCGGCAGAATCAGTCCGCCAATACGTCAGCTGCGTCACGTACGTCAATTTTAGAGCAATTTCTACTTTGACGTATCCGTCTTATCTGGCGTTACGCATACAAACATCCGCAGTCTACTTTGCTGTCAGTTATTTCGACCTACGTGACGTACGTCACGGATTGATTCTGCTGAACGCTTAAGGTCGCAAAAAACTGCATTAATAGTACATTTACACTGCACCAAATTTGGCGAATTCAAATGAGTTAGTTCGACACCGTTACATTGGCAAACTAGCATTTGGGTTCACCTTTCCTACAAGAATCGTCTACCAGGACACAAAGCCACCGAAAGAAAATGCACCACCGTGATGTTTTAAACACCTGTAGAGTAATAATAATAGAAGAGTCAAGAAGGTATTTGTCTTTTCCTGGAAGAATTGGGCATTAAAAAAAAAAAAAATAATAGGTGAACAGCTGTACATAGTGCATAAGTTGTCACACGTCATTTACCCATTAAGGTTCTTGCTGGGCAATTCTAAATGTGGAACACCCGCAGGGTTGCTATTTGGAGGAACTGTGGATTCTATTGTTCGAATAATTTGGTGAAATGAGGCCAAATGTGATGAAGTTCCAAATTTAGAAAATTAGATTTGTATGGAAAAAAGCCACAAATTTCCAATTTTTCGTCAAATTCGCCAAATTTGGTGTAGTGTAAATGTACTATTATACTAAGTTCGCAAAAAACTACATTAAGACTTGGAAAATTACATGATTTCAATATTTTGCCCATATATAAAGAACTGTGGAAGAAATCTCCTCCTTTTAATTTTTATAAGGACAACAGGATCCTTTACAAGGATATTGAAAAAAAACGTATTCACTAGAAAATGACATTGGTGATTTAGTAGATTGTGTAAGAATATGTTTTCTAGCAAAAAACAAATTGTGTACATCTTGAAATTTCGTAATTATAGTGCACTTTTTATATGTCATACACGGCGTAGTTAGACAAGTAAGAATATATCAGGTAAATTGTATTCATGTTTGGTTGATATCTCCGAAACGGATTGAGATATCGAAATAAACACCTACACTTCTCTTAGAAAAAAAGTTTCCTTACCACGAGTAAAAAATGTCTTATTTCAAGGAAAAATTTCCCTTATTTGGCGACATGGATCAAAAGACCAAAGGGAACTCTTCTTCCCTACTTTGATTACTTATTTCTTTGTTTTTAGGAAAATTTGTCTTGTAAGCAGGAAATCTTTTACTTATATTGAGGAAATTAAGGTGTTCTGAGTTCGATTCTCGGTGGAGCAATACCATTTTTTTATTGAGGAAATTTTTACTTGTATTGAGGAAATTTTTACTTGTATTGAAGAAATTATTACTTGTATTGGGGAAATTTTTACTTGTACGGAGGAAATTATTACTTGTATTGAGGAAATTATTACTTGTATTGAGGAAATTTTTACTTGTATGGAGCCAATTATTACTTGTATTGAGAAATTGAGTTTTTAAAGTTAAGGACAACATTAATTTAAATTGAGGAAAAACGCCTTTAAATTAAGAATATTTTTTCTTCCGTTGTTTCAAGGAAATTCTTTTTTCTGAGTGCATATTGTAAAATCGATTTCAAGGGTACATCCTGTCCACTTTTTATTTTTATATACGTTTTCAGGACTATTATTAGATAACTTTTTAAAACATATCGAGCTTTCAGAAAGTTGAAGGATAATAATTTTAAAGGACATTACTTCCATGTCCGGAATGGATAATTAAAAAAAAAAAACTTTGTCAGCATAATGTTTGATGCGTAATGGTCAGCATAAGAAGTATGCGCTTAAATAAAAAACTTTGGTTTTTTGGGACAGTCTAATATATGAATATGTTTTTGTTTAGTTTTATTTTTTTGTTATAATTTTTATTTTTTTATATTGTTTTATATAATTTTTTTTTATTTTTATGCATAAAACTAATTTCATACTAAAAAGCGCATATTGGTTTTGCCAAAAAATGCCTTCAGTACGTTGGCTTTCTTCAAATACTGCACACGCCAGCTTTTTCATCGACAACATTGCTTGTGACTTACTGTTTGTGGGGTTAAAGATTTTTGGAATGTTATTGTTGTTACGTTAACATGTGTCCGCTTTTGTATTTGAAAATTTATTGTCACAAAGATTATCCTCGCTGTTGGTGCTTTCAATTGGACGCTGTTAGCGCACTTTAAATTTAAAATCTACGCGTCCAATCAACGGCCATAATTCATAATTCAAATAAATCTCGCTAGATATATGGTACCCAGTAGGGATGGCAACTCTGGACTCCCAGTTGAAAAACCGGGGCTGCCTTTTTACTCTCCGACATTTTCTTTTGGAAAATTTGCTCTTTCTCGCTTTTAAGGCTGATAGACTAGCGAAAATCCGGAATTAACTGCGTTGAACAGAGTTAACTTGAGTACAATCCTCATAGTTAATTCCCAAATATGAAGAGGATTTGAGTGGATTCAAGAATTTGCGCTGGCAACACTCGTCCAAAAAAAAACAGCAACAAATACAAGCAAAATAAAAACACACAGGCTACCGGCCGGTAGATGTCGCACCAAACACCAAACAAATAAAACTGATATACAAGATGAAAATCAGATGTTCACTTAATCCTCAATGTTGTGTGTGTGTCAGGGTAAAACATGGAACTGATAAAAGAGCATTTATGCGGGATTAAATCCGTGTGTGTATCCATAGCATTACTTCCTTTTGCCGATTAGGACTGGTAGTAATTATGGCCTTGATGACCTACCTAGGGTTTTTATGCAGAAATGTACTTCAATTTCTGGTTTACAATTTTTAGTGGTTCGCAAAAAATATACAACATGACAATCCTAAGAGTCCAAACGTGCTACAAGATCATACACGTAGCATTGCTCAAACGGCACCGTTCCAGTGCAACTCAAATTGTTGCACGTTTTTTTTTAATTTTTCAGCTCTAATAGTACATTTACACTGCACCAAATTTGGCGAATTCAAATGAGCCAGTTCGACACTGTTTACTCTGGGAAATTTGCATTTGGCTTCAGCTTGTGTATTATACGGTCCACGGTGTCGTTCAATATATTTTTGAAAAATAATTTCTTCAACTTAGGTCCAGTTTTTCAGTGCTATTTTAAACCACACACGTTTATCCCATACAAATTGACCGTTTAAATTTGAAAAAATAAAATATATTCCAAATACCAGCCAAATCGGACCATAAATGCGATTTTTGCAACTAGAGCTACCCGTGCGCCATATATTAAAATTAAAGAAAACTGAATTCCAAAAAAAAAAAAAAAATTAAAAAAAACTAAAATGGAATAAAGTTAAATAAAGCAAAAAAAAATTAAAAAAAAGCTTAAATGAAATAAAGTTCAACTAAACAAAAAAAATAAAACTAAATTCAAAAAAAAATATTAAATGAAATAAAGTTCAATAAAATAAAAAAATTATATAAAGTACAAAAAAAAAAAAATCAAATGAAATGAAGTTCAATAAAACAAAAAAAAAATTATATAAAGTACAAAAAAAAAAACTGAATTCCAAAAACAAAAAATTAAAAAAAAAAACTAAAACGAAATAAAGTACAATAAACAAAAAAATTATATAAAGTAAAAAAAAAAAAAATAAAACTGAATTCCGAAAAAAAACTAAAATGAAATAAAGTCCAATAAAACAAAAAAATTATATAAAGTAAAAAAAATAAAACTGAATTCCAAAAAAAAAATTAAAAAAAAAAAACTAAAATGGAATAAAGTTAAATAAAGCAAAAAAAAATTAAAAAAAAGCTTAAATGAAATAAAGTTCAACTAAACAAAAAAATTACATAAAATCTAAAAAAAAAATAAAACTAAATTCAAAAAAAAATATTAAATGAAATAAAGTTCAATAAAATAAAAAAATTATATAAAGTACAAAAAAAAAAAAATCAAATGAAATGAAGTTCAATAAAACAAAAAAAAAAATTATATAAAGTAAAAAAAAAAAAAAACTGAATTCCAAAAAAAAAACTAAAATGAAATAAAGTCCAATAAAACAAAAAAATTATACAAAGTAAAAAAAATAAAACTGAATTCCAAAAAAAAAACTTAAATGAAATAAAGTTAATACAAATAAAAAAATATTAAATAAAATCAAACTAAGTAAAAAACAAAAAAAAAAAAATTGAAAAAAAATTAAAAAAAAAACAAAAAAATTATATAAAGTCCAATAAAACAAAAAAATTATATAAAGTAAAAAAAAAAAATAAAACTGAATTCCAAAAAAAAAAAACTAAAATGAAATAAAGTACAATAAACAAAAAAATTATATAAAGTAAAAAAAAATAAAAGTGAATTCCGAAAAAAAAACTAAAATGAAATAAAGTTAATAAAAATAAAACAAAATTAAATAAAATCAAACTATGTAAAAAACAAAAAAAAAATCAGAATTAAAAAAAAAAAATGAAATATAAAATGTTCTTTGGCTTTCCCAATACCTTAACTAGGATGTAGCTTTTACAATTTGTTAAAAAACATTTTCGGCTCAATCTAACATAGTTTTCCAAAAAGGTAAAAAAAACTAAAATGAAATAAACTTCAATAAACAAAAAAATTATATAAAGTAAATAAAAAAAATAAAACTGAATTCCAAAAAAAAATTTGAAAAAAAACTAAAATGGAATAAAGTTAAATAAAGCAAAAAAAAATTAAAAAAAAACTTAAATGAAATAAAGTTCAATAAAATAAAAAAATTATATAAAGTACAAAAAAAAAAAAAATAAAATGAAATGAAGTTCAATAAAACAAAAAAAAAAAAATTATATAAAGTACAAAAAAAAAAAAAAAATAAAACTGAATTCCAAAAACAAAAAATTAAAAAAAAACTAAAACGAAATAAAGTACAATAAACAAAAAAATTATATAAAGTAAAAAAAAAATAAAATAAAACTGAATTCCAAAAAAAAAAAGTAAAATGAAATAAAGTCCAATAAAAAAAAAATTATATAAAGTAAAAAAAATAAAACTGAATTCCAAAAAAAAAACTAAAATGAAATAAAGTTAATAAAAATAAAACAAAATTAAATAAAATCAAACTAAGTAAAAAACAAAAAAAAAATCAGAATTAAAAAAAAAAAACTAAATAAAAAAGTTCTTTGGCTTTCCCAATACCTTAACTAGGATATAGTTTTTACAATTTGTTAAAAAACATTTTCGGCTCAATCTAATATATGTTAACATAGTTTTCCAAAAAGTTATCTACAGTTTCAGCTCCCAGGCCAATTAACACCACTTTACCAATCACATTAATATGCGTATTTGCTAATTACCACTAAACTCTTTATCTATGCGATCAATCTAAGCAACAAATCTAATCTAATTAAATTGAGACAAACGTACTTTTATGGTTGCTATGAGATTACGGTATATCTTGTATTTAGTTTAAAGACCGTAAATACTCATAAGTACTCATAAATACATGCATTCCAAAAGCGTTTTATTTAGATTGAAATAGTAAAGTACATAGTGGAATTGTGGGAATATCCTTAAGCAGCAAGCGCCCACTTTGGATATATGTATGTATGGTACCCAAACGACAACATGCCACATTGTAACATTAAAAGTGGAATGATTTTCTAACTGACAAATTATTTCAACAAATAACGGTATAAATCTTTTTGACAACTACCGTTTACGGCTCTTTGGGCTTTTGTACATATAGTATGTAAGTACATTTTTACGGTATATACGTGCCTTGCGAAATTTCAATTTGATCCACTTTTCGAGCATGGCATCTATGGTTGCAAGTATCTAAATGGTAGGAAATATATGTACACTAGACTGTAAAAAAAATTAATTATTTTTTTATTTAAACGCATACCCCCTAATTTTGACCAATATGCAACAAAAACTTACCTCACAATATGAAATCATTATCAAATGAAAGGTGTTCATGCCGCCCCAAGATTACTGTAACTTTTAATTCGATATCTCAAACCGTTTCGGAGATATCAACCAAAACATGAATACAATTTACCTGAACTTTTCTTACTTGTATAATTAAATGTTACTCATACGCCGTGTATAACCCATAAAAAGTGCACTATAATTGCAAAGTTTCCAGATGTACATAATTATTGTTGCAATCCACTAAAATACTTTTGAAATTCTGATATCTTTTCTAGTGAATACGTTTCTTCAATATCGATGTAAAGAATCCTGTTGTCCTTAAAAAATTTAAAACCTGGAGATTTATTACACAGTCCTTCATATATGGTCAATATATTAAAATCATGTAATTTTCGAAGCCTTAGTGTAGTTTTTTGCGAACTTAGTATAGGGCTATCAGCTATTCCGACCAGCTATTCCGATTAAGCTTCCCGTTGGGAATAATTCGTGATATTTCATTGACTTAATCGAAATCCTCTACCAAATTTCGATAAAGTCGATGAATTATCTATCGAATAATTCCAAACGGGAAGCTCCCTCGGAATAGGTGATAGCCCCCAAAAGCTACTAGCTCAAGCTTTAACTTAAAATTCGCACACATATTATTTAGGCTAAAACGTTTTTTTTTGGTGCGTATGAAAAATAAAATTGGTTTGAAATTTGATATGCATATGCACCAATATAGAGCGTTTTAGGCTAAAATACCTAAAATAATCCCAAAATAATCCCAAAACTACCCCAAAAAGACCCTAAAATGTTCACAAAATGATCCAAAATTGAACCCAAAACGACCAAAAAATAATCCCAAATGATCCCAAAATGACCCCAAAATTACCCTAAAATTATCCAAAAATGATTACAAAATGGTCCAAAATGATTCCAAAATTACCCCAAAAAGAACCTTAAATGTACCTACCCAAATGATCCGAAAATGACCACAAACTATCCAAAAATGATCCCAAAATCAACCTAAAATCATCCCTAAATAATACTAAAATAATCCAAAAAAAGAACCCAAAAAGACCCTCAAATGTTCCCAAAATGTACTCCAAAATTACCCAAAAATTATCCCAAAATGATCCCAAAATGACCCCAAAATTACCATAAAATGATCCCAAATTGACCAAAAAATCATTAAAAAATGGCCCCAAAATGATTCCAAAATGACCCCAAAAATACCCCTAAATGTACCCAAAATGATTAGAAAATGACCACAAAATTATCCAAAAATTATCCCAAAATGACCCTAAAATAATTCCGAAATAATACTAAAATAATCCAAAAACGAACCCAAAAAGACCCTCCCAAAGGGTACCAAAATGATTCCAAAATGACTCCAAAAATACCACTAAATGTACCCAAAATGATCTGAAAATGACCACAAAATTACCCAAAAATTATCCCAAAATGATCCGAAAATGACCCCAAAATTGTCCCAATTTAATGCAAAATAGAAACCAAAAAGGATCTCAAAATACCCAAAATAGGATCCCATAAATATACAATACAAATACAATACGGTAAAATGGTAACCCTAGGCGGCAACCCTACTTGAAAATATTTTATTTGATTCCCATGTTGGCATATCTCGCTCCATAATTAAACAAAAATGAGATAGGTGGCAACCCTGTACACCCCCCAAGTGGCAACCCCCAAGTGGATAGTCTTAGAATCAATCATCCAAATCGATCAAGCTGTTCCCAAGATAGTACCGGATATACAAATATACTTCGGTAAGGTGGCCGCCCTACTTGAAAATATTTTAGTTGCTATGTCGCCGGCTCCGCTGGCTGGGTCATGTTATGCGAATGGACAAAGAAGCACCAGCACAGAAAGTTTTCCTATCGACACCCGAATTCGGCAGCAGAGGAAGGGGGAGACCTCGACTGAGATGGAAACAACAGGTGGAGGATGACTTGAACTCCCTTGGGGTTTCCAATTGTCGTCAGTTATCGCTAAAAAGGAATTACTGGCGTGCTTTGATACGAAACTGCCAAAATCGCCTAGGCGGTTAAGCGTCATTATGACGCAAGCCAAGATTAGATTAGATGTCGCCGAAAATACCTTTCAATCGATACCCATCGTATTCCAACTAAGATATTTCCAGGCAAGGTTGGCACCTAGATTTTCCATTTTATTTTTTCCTTCATATATCGACCAATATCTCGGGAACTGCGGAAGCAATTTGGATCAAAATGTTTTCTTTAGAAAAATATGCCAATATGGGTATATCAAGTGAAATGTATTTTCCGTCATATACCTATGAAGTTTTTTTATGCAGGGTTGCCACCTAACGGCAATTTATTTATTCCTTCGTTTGTATATCGACCAAAATTTCGGGAATCCATTGACCTTGTGTCAGTTTTCTGGGTGGTCATCTCTATAAATTGTTTGTGAATAATGAATATGGTGTAGCGTTAGTTATTATTCATTAAAACTTACCAGTGCTATATCAGAGTAACCCTGTAAAAGTAATGAAATGTTTAAAGTGTGGGTTGTTTTAATTTGGATTAAGTTTAATTTCTTTTTTTTATTTTGAGCACCCAAAAATCAATTCATTCTAAAAGTGTATTGTTTACCTTTTATGCTGTTGACTATTGTTGTTGCTTTCCTTTTTCATTTGGCTACTGTTTTTCATTCAAGTTGGTGTTGCGAGTTTGATGTTTTGATACCGATATTTATGTGCATTCGCATTTTTTTTTTGGTAATGTGGAGGCTGTGAGGTTTTCCGACGCCTGTGTGGCGCTAAAAAATTCACTTGCAACAGAGCACAACGTCCGGCTATGGCAAACATGGATACTTGCAGCGCTTTGTATGGGCGTTTGCATGGTTGGTTTGTATGTAAATGTGTGTGTGTGTGTGTGTGTGTGTGTGTGTGTGTGTGTGTGTGTGTGTGTATCGTGTTTAGCTCTTTGTGCACTTTAATGATATGATAATTTTCCTGAATCGTGTTTTAAGTTTCATAGTTACTTGGCTATTCTAAGCAACCGGCTGAAAAATGGACTAAACTTAATTTATGATTTGGATTTAATTTTTCGTTTAGAGCAACAACAAGTGCTTTTGTTATTGTCGGCAAGTGTTCGGCAACTTTCATTTACAAAATTATAGCCAACACTTGATTTCGCAATAACAAACAATATTTCTCTTTTAACAATTCTTTATGCAATTAAATGTTTGGCAACGTTGGCAAAACAAAAAATAAAGACATAAACAAAAGCAAACATCAGGAAAACAGAAAGCGCAAAATAAAATGCTAAATAAAAATCAGCACATTCATTCATTTATAATTTCGCTTTTTAATGCAAAAGTCCATAATGTAAATAATAATGGCAAAAATAAAAATAAAAATTTAAACTAAGACCGTTGGTGGAAAAGAAAAAGTTGCAACATAGTTACTTATTTTGTATGTATAAACATTAGGGTGTTCGACTGATTATTTTCATTTTTATACATGAATAATGGATTATATTTTCTGCTTTAATTTTGTTACTGAACAAATTGATATAATACAGTTGCAATTTTTATGTTTTTATTCATCTAATTTTTATGTAGTTTTTTATTTTTATTTTTGGTTAATTCTGTTTATTTGATTTTTTATTCTATTTATTTTTTTTGCTTAGCCTTTTTATTTTATGTTATTTATTTTTTTATTTTAAATTAAATTAAATTAATTTAATTTTTTATATTTAAATTTATTTAATTTAATTTAATTTAGAAAATTAATTTAATTTAATTTAATTTGATTTAATTTAATTTAATTTAATTTAATTTAATTTTATTTAATTTTATTTAATTTAATTTAATTTAATTTAATTTAATTTTATTTAATTTAATTTAATTTAATTTAATTTAATTTAATATAATTTAATTTCATTTCATACTATTTTATTTTATTTAATTTAATTTTATTTTATTTTATTTTATTTTATTTTATTTTATTTTATTTTATTTTATTTTATTTTATTTTATTTTATTTTATTTTATTTTATTTTATTTTATTTTAATTTATTTTATTTTGTTTTATTT
>CAXKVI010000004.1:111408658-111413658 GCA_964058755.1 Campiglossa producta | reverse complement strand
GAACCCAAACAGACCCTTAAAGGTAGAGGTAGAGGTAGAGGTAGAGGTAGAGGTAGAGGTAGAGGTAGAGGTAGAGGTAGAGGTAGAGGTAGAGGTAGAGGTAGAGGTAGAGGTAGAGGTAGCGGTAGAGGTAGAGGTAGAGGTAGAGGTAGAGGTAGAGGTAGAGGTAGAGGTAGAGGTAGAGGTAGAGGTAGAGGTAGAGGTAGAGGTAGAGGTAGAGGTAGAGGTAGAGGTAGAGGTAGAGGTAGAGGTAGAGGTAGAGGTAGAGGTAGAGGTAGAGGTAGAGGTAGAGGTAGAGGTAGAGGTAGAGGTAGACGTGGAGGTAGACGTAGAGGTAGAGGTCGAGGTATTGGAAGAGTTGAAAGTGGAAGTAAAGGTAAAGGTGGAGGTATAAGTGGAGGCAGAAGCAAGGCAGAAGCAGAGATAGAGGACGAGGTAGAGGTTCGGGTAGAGGTCCAGGTAGAGGTGAGGTAGGTGTTCACTTCAAAATCTGTAATTATTTCGACGATATCGCCGTAAAACGGACTATGGATAAAGTCGGCATCGACATATGAATGAGGAAGATATAGAGATAGAGGTGGCAGAAAAAAGGGGAAAGTTTGTAGAGGCAGAAGTGGTGGTAGAGTTTGAGGTAGAGGTAGAGGTAGAGGTAAAGGTACCTGTGAGCGGTGTTATATCGGAAGATCGAGAGAGAAATGGGGTTTGAGATCAAGATGTGGAGTTGAAAACGTAAAAGTAGAGAGAAAATGAAAGGGGAAGTGGCAAAATGTGGACCAAGTATGACCGTAGAAAATATTTATTAGCAAGTCGTTGTTTTTAGGTCAAATTGCGAACCCAATTTCTTAACAGAGTAAATGTGGACAGTATGGAAAAAATACGACATGGCCTTTGGAGTATTAGACAAAAAAGATCTTCGGAAGATGTGTGGTCCTTTCTGCGATGCCAACGGCGAATTTCACCAAAAATGTGTCTACTGTTGGGTCATGATATGCGAATGACTATGCCACGAGGATGCTTCGAAAGAAAAGGGAAGGTCGGTCATGACCCTGTAAATATCTCCGGAAGACTTATGGTTCTTCCGGTGATGCCAACGGCTAGTATCGAATGAAATTTAACCATGAGCTGTACGAGCTTTACGCAAATCTGACCATAGTCCAGCAAATTAAAGCCCAAAGCCTCCGCTGACTGGGCCATGTCATGCGAATGGACAAAGGAAGCTCCAGCCCAGAAGGTTTTCCTATCGTAACCCGAGTTCGTCGGCAAAGGAAGGGGAGGCTTCGGCTGAGATGGAAACAACAGGTGCAGGATGACTTGAACTCTTTTGGGGTTTCCAATTGGCGTCAGTTATCGCTGCAAGGGAATGACTGGCGTGCTTTGATAGACAACGGCAAAAATTGCTTTGGCGATTAAGCGCCAATAAATGATGATGATGATGATGATGATGGTGATGATGATGATGATGACGATGATGATGATGATGATGATGATGATGATGATGATGATGATGATGATGATGGTGATAATGATGATGATGAATGAATAATCCCAGTTACTCTTACTGGACTTTGTTGGAAAATTAAGGCATACTACTTTGCTTTGAAAAGGTTTGATTAATTTACTTTCATCTTTGGCTTAAGCCATCCCACAGGGTTTTCAAATAAAGAAAGAAAATCAAACGTACAACATCTATGTAATTTTTTCACTGGAAGCTTAAACCGTTAAGAAGGGCTTCAAACCATTTCTTTGTTTTGTGGAAAGCAATTAACATTTGTAAACTTTTGCACTTTGCGGCAAAAGCTTTTATCATTTATAAATGCAATGTAAGTATTTGTTATGCCATACATTTATTTTTTTCCACATACATAGTTCAAATTAATTTAATTTGCTTACCTCCCAGTCTAATCTAAGACAAAATCAAAAACTCAAAAGATCATCAATCAATTTTTTGGAAGCAAAAAAAAGTTTACAAGCAATTACATGAAAGTTTACCATTCATTAAGACTTTTAGTATGTAAATAAATTGTGTTGTCTGTAGAGAATGCAAGAAAAACCAAAACAAAATTGCGTAAACTAAATTAATTTACATAAAACATATACATAAATAAATCCGAACGCATTTTCCAGCCAATCAATTATATTTAAAAATCAAAGCCCGTTAAACTATGTATGTGCGAGCACAAGCGTTGGTGCATGAGGGTCTACGTGTAAAAGTATTTGCGCATGCGGGTTAACTCACTCACACACACATCCGCATTGCGATCGCAGTATGCTACGCCTTTCATTATTCAATTTACCGCATACCAAGGTGGAAAAACAAATTTGTGAACATGACCAACAAATGGCTTAGTTATCAACCTACTACACGTATGTTTGTATGTACATATGTATGTTTGTGTATGTTGCTGGGCAAAATCAAAAAGAGCAACAACGAAGATTTGATCGAATGAAACGAATTTGTGTACAAGCGAACAAATTTTCATTTACACGTATGTAAATCAATTAAAAGGCACAACACAACGTCGCACAGGAACAAATTGCAAATTCATTGTGTTGCGCCAAAAGAGCGAGAGAAAAAAAAAACAGCGAAATTGAGATGAAAGGTGATAAAATACACGTAGGTATAGGTAGGAGTAAATTGGTGAAAAAGTGGAAAAATACTTGAAGCCAATGTTGGGGATTGAAATTTGTGTGGCGTACTTCCATTTAAATTGAACCAAACTCATTCACTCCTACGCTACATGCCACTTCGGTTAGCCGTACAAATAGATGGTGATGGTAAGTAATTTGTTGCTTTCAGTGGAAAGGTTTGCAGTGGTTGGGAGCTTGACGTTGTTGTTCTTTTTGTACCTCGGCCTGCCTAATCGGCACGTCCACCTTCGAGAATTGCAAAATCACTGCCGAGGGGCATATATAATACAATAAAATACAATGAAAAAAAAAAAAATAAATAAAAAAATAAAAAAAATCCAATAAAATAAAATAAAATAATCTCTACATATAATAAAATTCTAACAGTTCGATGTCTGTACATGGCAGATATCAACAAAAAATGTATAGGGGGAAGCATTATTAAGCGAGAAGAATCCAAATCAACCATTTTAAATTTTTTTGCGTGTCTGTCTGTCTGTCTGCCCGTATGTTTGTGGCCGTATCACTCTGAAAGTAACGAATGGAATTGAATGAAACTTTCTTCGTTGGATTGCAGGACGCTCAACTTAAAATTTAAGATATTACTTTTTTCGGTTTAGGAGTTATCGCCCAAAATGTGAACCATTTCTGTCCGTATTTTTGTGATCGTAACACTATAAAAGTACTGATTGGAATTGAATCGGTGGATTGCTAGACGCTAACTTAAAGTTTAAGATATTTGGGCAATTCACAAGGGGTGTCGTATTCGTCTATCGTTGTATGTTGCCATGGTTTCCAATATAAATTTTTTGAAAAATAGACAAATAGCAGGAAATACTAGAGGTTGTGAATTGCGTAATTATTTTTTGTGATATCTCAACGGGTTTTGGGGTTATCGTACAATATGTGGACCAGGGGTGACCAAAAATGTCTTAGTAAAATAAGGGTGTCAAACGAAAGGTGTCAATGAGTGCTATAATATGCGATGTGATTCATTGAAATATCTGAAATGGTTTGGGAGATATTTTGAAATTTCGATAGCTCGACCGGTTTCGGAGGTATCGTTGAATATTTCCACAAAAATGTGTTGGAGAAAAAAATAAAAAGCAAAATAAAAAGTTAAAATAAAATGAGACAAAATAAGAAATAAAGCAAGATAACACAAAATAAAAAATGAAATAAAATTAAAAAAATAAAAAAATATAGAAAAAAACAAAATAAAGTAAAAAAATTAAATAAAAAGTAAAATAAAAAGAAAAAAAATTCGAGTTACCCAAAATGAAATAAAATAAAAAAAAAACAAAACAAAAATGATAAAATAAAACAGGTAAAGAAGTCTAAGTTCGGGTAAACCGAACATCAAATACCCAGCGATAGTTGTCATTTGATGTTCGAAAATTTGGGAAGTGAGCGTGATAGGGCAGCGATTTCGTCAGGTATACTCCCTATTATGCTAGTATACCTTGTACCAATTTCATCGTTCTACCGGAATCAGTTTAAAAGTTATGATCCGTAAAATTTTCAAATATGGCTCCCTGAAAAGTGGGCGGTGCCACGCCTACTTTTAAAAATTTATCAAAAAATCACAGTAGAGGCTTCATCCTACCAAACTACATCATTTTAGCCATCTCGTTACCGAATTATGTCAATTTAGGTAATTTTCGATGTTTTCGATATCGAAAGTGGGCGTGGTTGGAAGGCGATTTCCATATTATGGTAGTATACCTTGTACCAAATTTCATCGTTCTACCCTAATCAGTTTAAAAGTTACGACCAGTCAAACTTTCAAAAATGCCTCCCTTAAAAGTGGGCGTTGCTACGCCCACTATAACAAATTTGTGGGAAAATCATAAGAGAATGACCAGGGGAATTTACCTATAAAATTCTATCATGTTAGCCATTTAAGCTACCGAGATATGTCAGTTTATATGATTTTCGAAATTTACTATATCGAAAAAGGGGGCGTGATTATCATCATCCGATTTCGCCCATTTTCAATAGCAACATACCTTGGCCAGAAAGTAACCTGTATACAAAATTTCATGCAAATATCTAAATTTTTACTCAAGTTATCGTGTACACGGTCCGACGGACGGACGGACAGACGGGCGGACATGCCTTAGTGAACTTTTTTTTTTCCAACCTAAGAACTTTCATATATGGAACTCTATATCTATCTCGATTATTTTTTGCCGTCCATTATGTGGACAAAATTATAATACCCTTGTACTAGTACTAGTACGCTGGGTATAAAAAATTAAGATTGAATGAAATGAAATAAATTTATATATACCTATTAGACTATCTCAAAAAATCCTTTTTGAGAATTATGCATCAAAAGGTATCCTGACAAATATTTATGAAATTCGGAC
>CAXKVI010000004.1:111398658-111403658 GCA_964058755.1 Campiglossa producta | reverse complement strand
GGGCAATTATTTGCATTTTTTCTTTACTTTGTTTGTAGTGTTTTGCATTTTTACTTAGTTTTGTTTATTCGCCACTTTGAGACTGCCGCTTTTGCCGTCTTGAAGTTTAATTGTTGTAGAAAAAAAGATTTTCAATTAGCTATGTATTATGTACTTTGCTACCGTAATGCTAAATATCTGATATGTCATACAGGTATTTGCCTAAGAAGTTTGTAAATATTTGTGTGTGCAACACTAGGGATGCCACTAATGTCTGGTGCCTTTTTTTTTGAGGTGCCGAAAATCATGAAATTTTGTCCAGGAAAGGAATACTTTATTTCATGCCAGGGGCATGAATGTGCCAATTTTCCAGATTTCAGTTAATAGGCTCACGTGATTAACCTCTATCTTCTCTACGACTCACGAAAATCTTGGGGTTTCCAAAGTACAAGGATCCCGCGAAAATTTGCAATGCCATTTTCATGAATGTGTAGTTCAATCTCTGAAAATTGAGCCAGAAAATCGAATGTGCTACACATTCATGTTTCTGGCGCAACAAAAATGTATAAAAACAGAATTTTTAAATTTTTGAAAATTTTCATTTTGCCAGAAACATGAATTGTAGTAAAATTGTTACGTATTCGCCATGGTGTCTGTTTACGAGTGCAACAAATTTACGCCTCTGGGAAAACAAAAATGTTAAACAATTTTACAATTAGGTTTTTAACATTTTCGTTGCGCCAGAATGAATGTCCTACACATTCATGTTTCTGATGCAACGAAAATTTTATACATTTTTTTTAGAAATTTTTAAAATATAAGTGTGCCGAATCTCATGAATTGAAGAAATATTAACTAAAAGCTATATGTGTGGAAAGATAATAATGAGAATATAACCGACAAAAACATATCTTATAACTATAATCGATCTAAAATTGTATATTTGTATATTTATATGTATATTTGTATATTTGTATATTTGTATATTTGTATATTTGTATATTTGTATATTTGCATATTTGTATATTTGTATATTTGTATATTTGTATATTTGTATATTTGTATATTTGTATATTTGTATATTTGTATATTTATATATTTGTATATTTGTATATTTGTATATTTGTATATTTTTATATTTGCATATTTTGTATATTTGTATATTTGTTTATTTGTATAATTGTATAATTGTATATTTGTATATTTGTATATTTGTATATTTGTATATTTGTATACTTGTATATTTGTATATTTTATATATTTGTATATTTGTATATTTGTGTATTTGTATATTTGTATATTTGTATATTTGTATATTTGTACATTTGTATATTTGTATACTCGTATATTTGTATATTTGTATATTTGTATATTTGTATATTTGTATATTTGTATATTTGTATATTTGTATATTTGTATATTTGTACATTTGTATATTTGTATATTTGTATATTTGTATATTTGTATATTTGTATATTTGTATATATGTATATTTGTATATTTGTTGTTGAAATTTTGAATATAGATAGTATGGTTAATTCTAAGACTATCCACTTGGGGGTTGCCACTTGGGTGTGTACAGGGTTGCCACCTATCTCAATTTTTTAAATTATGGAGTTAGATATGTCAATATGGGTATCAAATGAAAGGTATTTTCGCCGACATACCAACTAAAATATTTTCTAGTAGGGTAGCCGCCCAGGGTTACCATTCTACCGTATTGTATTTGTATTGTATATTTTTGGGATCATATTTGGATTATTTTAGGATTATTTTGAGATCATTTAGGGGTCACTTTGGAATAATTTTGGGGCTATTTTGGAATAATTTTGGGTTCAATTTTGGATTCAATTTTGGATTAATTTGGGACAATTTTGGGGTAATTTTTGGATCATTTTGGGATCATTTTAGGGTACATTTAAGGGTGTTTTTGGGGTCATTTGGGAATCATTTTTGGATCATTTTGGAATCATTTTAGGGTCATTTTGGGATCATTTTGCGATCATTTTCGGATCAGTTTTGGGTCTTTTGGGTGCAATTTCGTATCATTTTGGGAACGTTTAAGGGTCTTTTTGGGATCATTTTAGGATTATTTTGGAATTATTTTTGGGTCGTTTTGGGTAAAAAGAGTTAGCGCTAAATTGAAAGCACCGAGCAAGCTCGGTCACCCAGGTACTTTATGTAAAAAACTAAAATTTAAAATTTTTCGAGAGGAAAAAACTTTCAAATACGATTTCCCAAAATTTTAATTTAGGCACATTCATGCTTCTGGCAAGCGACGATATTTTATTATTTTTTTTTGTAATTTTTGTTTTTATTTAAATTTTTTTAATTTAATTCAATTTAATTTAATTTTATTTTATTTAATTTTGTTAACTTTTTCTTTCAGTTTTATTTTGTTTTAAATTTAATTTTACTTTTTTTCTGTTTTAACTACTATACATTATTTCACTTTCTTATTTTTTTTTAGAGCTTTAATTAAAAGTTTGACTAGAGGTTCATCCTAAAGTATTATTATTTACATATGTATGCGACTTTAAAGACGACATATACAGTCATATCCTACTTCACCAGGTACAGCCACACTTGTTAACACTTCTATTTTCTTATCGTACATATGAACATTAATAATAAGCCGCCTATCATTTTGCGATAAGACCAAGTCATAAGCAATAGTCTCTGAAGTGTTGCAATCATTGTTGTTGCTGGTTGTTTTCGCTGGCGCATGCGGCTTACACATTCTCATCCTCTCAATAGTCATACAGACTGTGCATTGTGACGAACGGGGTTAGAGCTACCGAAAAAAAAATCGTAGTACACGATGTAATTAAAATAGTAGTAAAAATCATAATTTTGTGTTACTTTTTTTAGAGATATAAATTTTACAATTTTTAACTATGAAAACGAAGCTCAAGTATCTGGGTTTAAAAAAAATACCATTTGCCCTCGGGGTTTTCTCTGGAAAAAAGTAGTAGAATTGTTTTTATAATTTTCAGCAGTCTCTGGAAAAAGGAGTAGAATTTTGTATAATTTTCAAGCAATCTCTGGAAAGAACGAGTAGAATTTTTTTTTATAATTTTCAAGCAGTCTCTGGAAGGAGTAGATTTTTTTATAATTTTCAAGCAGTCTCTGGAAAATGGAGTAGAATTTTTTTATAATTTACAAGCAGTCTCTGGAAAAAGGAGTAGAATTTTTTTATAATTTTCAAGCAGTCTCTGGAAAAAGGGAGTAGAGTTTTTTTATAATTTTCAAGCAGTCTCTGGAAAAAAGGAGTAGAATTTTTTTATAATTTTCAAGCAGTCTCTGGAAAAAAGGAGTAGAGTTTTTTTTTATAATTTTCAAGCAGTCTCTGGAAAAAGGAGTAGATCTTTTTTTTAATTTTCAAGCAGACTCTGGAAAAAGGAGTAGAATTCTTTTATAATCTTCTTTTATAATATTCAAGCAGTCTGTGGAAAAAAGGAAAAGATTTTTTTTAAATTTCCAAGCCCTCTCTGGAAAAAAGGAGTAGAATTTCTTTTATAATTTTCAAGCAGTCTCTGGAAAAAAAGGTAGAATTTTTTTTAAATTTTCAAGCAGTCTCTGGAAAAAAGAGTAGAATTTTTTTTATAATTTTCAAGTAGTAGACGTCTTTTAATTTTTCAAAAACGTAGTAAGTTACTACGAAAGTATTAAAGTCCTAAAACTGGTCGCGTACCTAATCATGCGTTATGACTTCACCGCGTACTATCTACGTAAGTCTACTTAAACAATCAGCTTAGTAAAAACAAAGATCTATAAACTTGTAGTACAAATGTAAGTATGTTTGTCAATGCATGTATGTCTGTATGTTTCGAGTTGATATGGCATACTTCAACTAACGAGCAATCTACGCTCTAGTGGCCGACTAGGCTATTCTTGTTGATAATAATTATATTTCCTTTGGACTTATGTACACTTACAAATGCATTTACATACATATTTACATACATGCGAACTTACGTACTTAAGCTC
Source organism: Campiglossa producta (assembly GCA_964058755.1). Lineage (NCBI taxonomy): Eukaryota > Metazoa > Arthropoda > Insecta > Diptera > Tephritidae > Campiglossa > Campiglossa producta. The sequence goes on along the minus strand of CAXKVI010000004.1, from coordinate 111,399,689 downwards.
CACCTGTTTGGTGCGTAGTTAATTATAAGTGGGCCTAACTATCATAGCTTGTATCAGCTTAACAACTACTTTACGATATGAAATATTTAATATGAATGTATTACAGCGAGAAATCGATGTTTGCTGACGTTACTGCTAAGCTTTGATATTATGATATAATTATTGGGGTTTGTTGTTGTTATTGTTTTGGTGGTGGTTGCGTGCGTGAGAATTTATTGAATGGCGATTTTTGTGAATGTTCAATTAGTTTAATGAAATTGATGGAGAGAGTATATTACAGTAATTTGAAAGGATATAATAAACTATCGGCTGGTTCATTTCGTGGTGAGTTGAGATAAGGAAGTTTGGTCCATCATACCCCTAAACCCATTAAAAAACTTTCACGTGATTTTTCTGAAAGTCGTGCAGTAGTCATGGTATCGAAACCAGCTGTAGCTGTACCGGGTTTGTCCAATAGTCTTTCTTACTCAACATAAACTTTTCAAAATAGATTTCCGAAAAAATATCAAATAGGTGGCAACTTTATAAACCGCCTATAGTCGCAAATGCAAGTGCAAAATCTTAGAATAAAAAATGTGTGGATAGCCAAATAAAAAGTTGAATCCAAATCGGTAAATATACGAAGAAATTAATAAAATGCAGTATGGTGGCAACTTTAGGTGCCAACTAAATTTTAAGACATCATGGTTGGTATGGGGCTGATTTGATACCCATATTGGTATACATTGGTCAATATTAATAAAAAAGAGATAAGTGGCAACCTTTTAAACCACGCAGTCCAAATAACACCAAAATGATCCCAAATTGATTCAAAAATGACCGTAAAATGATCCCAAAATGATCCAAAAATTAACCTAAAATTACCCTTGAATGATCCAAAAATGATCCAAAAATGAACTCTAAATGATCCCAGAATTATCCCAAAGGTACGTATAATTTATCCCAAAATGACCGCAAAATAATCCCAAAATGACTCCAAAATATACAAATACAATACGGTAAAATGGCAACCCTGGGCGACAACCCTAATT
>CAXKVI010000004.1:111358658-111393658 GCA_964058755.1 Campiglossa producta | reverse complement strand
CGAAGTAAGTTCGAAAAAGTCCGAAAATGATCTAGGACATAATTCGAAATGATGCGAAAATGGTATTGAAATGATTCCAAAAAGTGCAGAAAGAATTGCAAAAGAAAACATTTCGAAACGGTCCCGAAAAAGTCTCGAAAAGATTGCGAAATAATTTGTAAATGATTAAAATGCAAATGATTCCCAAAACAGTTCAAAATGATCCCGATAGAGTAGCGAAGTCAGCCCGAAAAAGTCCGAAAATGATTTAGGACATAATCCGAAATGATGCGGAAATGTTATCGAAATGATTCCAAAAAAGTGCAGAAATGATTCCAAAACAATACTGAAATGGTCCCGAAGAGTTCCTGAAAACATTTCGAAACGGTCCCGAAAAAGTCTCAAAAAGATTACGAAAGTCTCAAGAAGATTCCGAAGTGATCCCGAAATGATGCAAAAAAGTTTTGTAAATATTCTTTAAGCTATCTCTTAATGGTCCCGCAAAGGATAACCAAAATAATCTCGAAATAATAATGAAAATTATCCAGAAATTATCCCGAAAACATTCCGTAATGGTACCGAAAGAGCACGCAAACAATTTTGAAACCACGCCGAAAAAATACAGAAACGATGCCGAAACATTTCAGAAATTATTCCAAGAACCATACCGAACTAGTCCCGATATTATGCAACCAATATGCCGAACAGGCCCAAAAAAAAAAAAATCGAAATTATTCCATAATATAATCCTTGAAAAAAGAGCTGTACCAATATTATGCACAACACTGTATTAAAGCGTGTACGCGCTCATACCTCCATATTACAATTGGGGTTTACAAATCGTGTGCGATTTCGCTTGAGAGATCGATGGGAAATGGAGTGATGGCTTAAACTGGCTAGAGGGCGAGCAAGCAAGCATGCAGGTTGGCAGCCAGACCCAAACTTGAGTAGCTTTTGTGGCTTTCGGAGTTAAAAATAAAAAAAAATCTGAAAAACTACAGAGCAACAATGTATTGGTAGCAAAAGCAACGCCAGTGGCTGCGGCATCGAACTAAATGTTATTTATTTGAATTTGCTATCAATCGATCGATTCGCGTACATGCTGTGCGTTTGATTGTTGTTGTTAGCCTTCATCTCGCTCCCCTTGCTGCTACTTGCTGTGTGTGCTGCTTGCATGTTATAACCAAAAAAAAAAATGAAAAGTTTGTTACACATTTAGGGAGTGCATTGGTGCAAAATAAATCCCAACATGTTCAATTGTTGCCATCATGTTGCATGTTGTCACATTAGCTGCAATCTTTGGCCTGTGAGTTGCAAAAAACACTAGAATTCGTACATAAATAAGGCCGGCGCATAGTGCCGAAATTATCCCAAAAACAATACCGAAACCATTTTGGAAAAGTACCAAGAAATCGCGAAAAAGTTCCGAAATGATTCTGAAAACAGTCCCGAAATAATCCCCATCAATTTAAAAATGACTCGGAAAAAGAACCGAAAAGATTTCTAAATTTGTACAGAAATTAATTTCAAAACAATTCAGAAAAGGTCCCGAAACAATTTCCAAATTATCCCAAAAAACCTGAAATGATCCCGAAACCATTCCTGGAAGTTGTAGTCTCCAACAGAACACTCAACCTTGTTGTTGTTGTTGTTAAAAGTGTAACACTGACCGAGCTTGCTCGTTGCTATTGCGCTAACTTTACTTACCCAAAGTGATTCCACAATGGCCCTAAAATAATCCTAAAATGATCCCAAAATGACCCCAAAAAGCCACTTAAATGTTCCCAAAATGATCCGAAATTGCACCCAAAACGACCCAAAAATGATCCCAAAATGCTTCAAAAATGAGTCCAAAATGACCCTAAAATAATCCCAAAATGGTTCCAAAACAACCGCAAAAAGACCCTAAAATGTTCCCAAAATTTAACCCAAAATAATCCCAAGATGATCCAAAAATGATCCCAATGTGACTCCAAATTATGCGAAAATGATCCCAAAATTGTCCCAAATTAATCCAAAATTGAACCCAAAATGATCTGAAAATAGCCCAAAAATTATCCCAAGGTGACTCATAAATGATCCCTTTAATATACCCAAAATGATGCGAAAATGACCCCAAAATTATCCAAAAATGATCCCAAAATAATTCCGAAGTAGTCCCAAAACAACCGCAAAAAGACCCTGAAATGTTCCCAAAATGATACAAAATTGAACCCAAAATGATCCCAAATGACTCCAAACCCTAGGTGGCAACCCTACTTGAAAATACTTTAGTTGGTATTTAGGTGGCAACCCTGTAAACCGCCCCAGGTGGTAACCCCCAGGTGGATAGTCTTAGAATCAATCCAACTATCTATATTGAAAATTCTATCCAAATCGGTCAAGCGGTTATCGAGATAGTCCGGATATACAAATATGCTTCGGTAAAGTGGCAACGATAGGTGCCAACCCTACTTGAAAATATTTTAGTTGGTATGTCGGCGAAAATACCTTTCATTTGATACCCATATTGGAATATCGTGCTCCATTATTTAAAAAAATTGAAATAGGTGGCAACCCTGTAAACCGCTCCAAGTGTCAACCCCCAAGTGGATAGTATTATAATCAATCATACTATCTATAAGCCAAATTTCATCCAAATCGGTGAAGCTGTTCCCCAGATAGTGCCGGATATACAAATATGCTTCGGTAAAGTGGCAACGCTAGGTGGCAACCTTACTTGAAAATATTTTAGTTGGTATGTCGGCGAAAATACCTTTCATTTGATACCCATATTGGCATATCTTGCTACAAAATTAAAAAAAATCTAGATATGTGGCAACCCTGTAAACCGGTCTAGGTGGCAACCCCCAAGTGGGCAGTCTTCGAATCAATCCAACTATCTATATTCAAAATTGTATCCACATCGGTTCAGCGGTTCTCGAGATAGTCCGGATATACAAATATACAAGTTTAGCTCGTTTAAAGTTATAAGATATTTCCTCAATTATATCTGCCTCTGTGATTTCACCTGCATTTTAATATTCTTCAGAGCTTCTTTTGCACCTCGTTACCAAAAGATTGTAAAAAAATGTAGCATGCTGGTACGTTGCCACGTTTTTCTCCACCAAATGAATGGGATTTGCTGATAACATAGCTTTAATTTTTTTTTTTATCTTGTTGTTTTTTTCTGTTAGTTGTGCGTTATTTGTTATTGCAATTTGTCAATGATTGATTGCAAAACCATGGTGTTCGTGCAACATTTTTTAGTTTCCTTTTTTCAAAATTTTTGTGACAAAAAATAATCAATGAACATTTGCACATACTAACATAATACATATCTAGTAGTCTACTTCATTGATTATATAAACTTCTGTGGGTGTAGGCGAGACATTGGTACCAGGAAATATTTTTACTCGCTTCTTAATTGATTAAGATGCCACATTTTTTAAAGAGCTTCAAATGAAAAACTTTTCTAATTGAATTTGTCACTACAAAAAGTCTACAAAAAACTCAAGATGTAAAATTTATTGAAAACATGTCAAACTAATCTGTACATTGAATCATGAAAGTACTTAGATATACCATCAATCATGCTCAATTGGCTAAGGGTTATTCCAAGAAAAATAGTAGAAGATGAAAGAACTGTGTTATGTTTAAACTAATTTAATTTGTATGTATTTTTTTATTTTATATATTTTTTATATTATTTTTTGTTTGTTTTATTTCAGTTTTTTTACTTCTATTTTAATTAGTTTTATTTTTTTTTTTTTCGTTTCATTACCTTAGTTTTTTTTAATTCAATATATTTTACATATTTCATTTTATTTTATTATATATTATTTTATTTTATTTTATTATATTTTATGTGAGAACTCATTCAGTAACTTGTGTAGTAACCGCATGTAATAAGTTTAATATTAACTTAAGAAAATTCATTCATAACTTTCAATTCGCTGTAAGAGCAATGTTATAACATAACATAACATACATCTGTTAAATCCATTGTAATCACACAAATAACATAGATCCAATTCGCCGCCGTTAAAAAAGTAAAATGCGCCAAAGATCGGTTTTTGAAAGGCAAATGTGAGAAAAAGCCATAAACGAGTATTTTGCTTTCGTCATCTAACTTGTGAAACAACTTTGTTTTGCCGGTGCACTGTTAAGTATTTTTACAGAAGTTGTTGGTACACAGGCAGGTATTAAAGCACACTCTCGGTTTTTAAAAGCAACAAGAATGAATTTCAGATGCTTAGTAAATGCAGAATTGCAAGGCAAATATAGCAATATTTGTTGAGAACGACCACTCATTTGTTGTATTTGAGTATTTGAGCACTCGAGTGAGATTTTAAATTAAAAGTGAATGTCTTTTTGCATTAGGTCAATAACGCTACATAAATTTGCAAATGACTGACTACGGAACTCAATGACTTTGTTTACTATACCCATTTAGGGCACGTAGCGACAACCGTCAAGCTAGGATGCTTAGTTGCACAAGTCATTTAGTCTAAAAAAATATGGTATGGTAATGGTATGGTAATGGTATGGTAATGGTATGGTAATGGTATGGTAATGGTATGGTAATGGTATGGTAATGGTATGGTAATGGTATGGTAATGGTATGGTAATGGTATGGTAATGGTATGGTAATGGTATGGTAATGGTATGGTAATGGTATGGTAATGGTATGGTAATGGTATGGTAATGGTATGGTAATGGTATGGTAATGGTATGGTAATGGTATGGTAATGGTATGGTAATGGTATGGTAATGGTATGGTAATGGTATGGTAATGGTATGGTAATGGTATGGTAATGGTATGGTAATGGTATGGTAATGGTATGGTAATGGTATGGTAATGGTATGGTAATGGTATGGTAATGGTATGGTAATGGTATGGTAATGGTATGGTAATGGTATGGTAATGGTATGGTAATGGTATGGTAATGGTATGGTAATGGTATGGTAATGGTATGGTAATGGTATGGTAATGGTATGGTAATGGTATGGTAATGGTATGGTAATGGTATGGTAATGGTATGGTAATGGTATGGTAATGGTATGGTAATGGTATGGTAATGGTATGGTAATGGTATGGTAATGGTATGGTAATGGTATGGTAATGGTATGGTAATGGTATGGTAATGGTATGGTAATGGTATGGTAATGGTATGGTAATGGTATGGTAATGGTATGGTAATGGTATGGTAATGGTATGGTAATGGTATGGTAATGGTATGGTAATGGTATGGTAATGGTATGGTAATGGTATGGTAATGGTATGGTAATGGTATGGTAATGGTATGGTAATGGTATGGTAATGGTATGGTAATGGTATGGTAATGGTATGGTAATGGTATGGTAATGGTATGGTAATGGTATGGTAATGGTATGGTAATGGTATGGTAATGGTATGGTAATGGTATGGTAATGGTATGGTAATGGTATGGTAATGGTATGGTAATGGTATGGTAATGGTATGGTAATGGTATGGTAATGGTATGGTAATGGTATGGTAATGGTATGGTAATGGTATGGTAATGGTATGGTAATGGTATGGTAATGGTATGGTAATGGTATGGTAATGGTATGGTAATGGTATGGTAATGGTATGGTAATGGTATGGTAATGGTATGGTAATGGTATGGTAATGGTATGGTAATGGTATGGTAATGGTATGGTAATGGTATGGTAATGGTATGGTAATGGTATGGTAATGGTATGGTAATGGTATGGTAATGGTATGGTAATGGTATGGTAATGGTATGGTAATGGTATGGTAATGGTATGGTAATGGTATGGTAATGGTATGGTAATGGTATGGTAATGGTATGGTAATGGTATGGTAATGGTATGGTAATGGTATGGTAATGGTATGGTAATGGTATGGTAATGGTATGGTAATGGTATGGTAATGGTATGGTAATGGTATGGTAATGGTATGGTAATGGTATGGTAATGGTATGGTAATGGTATGGTAATGGTATGGTAATGGTATGGTAATGGTATGGTAATGGTATGGTAATGGTATGGTAATGGTATGGTAATGGTATGGTAATGGTATGGTAATGGTATGGTAATGGTATGGTAATGGTATGGTAATGGTATGGTAATGGTATGGTAATGGTATGGTAATGGTATGGTAATGGTATGGTAATGGTATGGTAATGGTATGGTAATGGTATGGTAATGGTATGGTAATGGTATGGTAATGGTATGGTAATGGTATGGTAATGGTATGGTAATGGTATGGTAATGGTATGGTAATGGTATGGTAATGGTATGGTAATGGTATGGTAATGGTATGGTAATGGTATGGTAATGGTATGGTAATGGTATGGTAATGGTATGGTAATGGTATGGTAATGGTATGGTAATGGTATGGTAATGGTATGGTAATGGTATGGTAATGGTATGGTAATGGTATGGTAATGGTATGGTAATGGTATGGTAATGGTATGGTAATGGTATGGTAATGGTATGGTAATGGTATGGTAATGGTATGGTAATGGTATGGTAATGGTATGGTAATGGTATGGTAATGGTATGGTAATGGTATGGTAATGGTATGGTAATGGTATGGTAATGGTATGGTAATGGTATGGTAATGGTATGGTAATGGTATGGTAATGGTATGGTAATGGTATGGTAATGGTATGGTAATGGTATGGTAATGGTATGGTAATGGTATGGTAATGGTATGGTAATGGTATGGTAATGGTATGGTAATGGTATGGTAATGGTATGGTAATGGTATGGTAATGGTATGGTAATGGTATGGTAATGGTATGGTAATGGTATGGTAATGGTATGGTAATGGTATGGTAATGGTATGGTAATGGTATGGTAATGGTATGGTAATGGTATGGTAATGGTATGGTAATGGTATGGTAATGGTATGGTAATGGTATGGTAATGGTATGGTAATGGTATGGTAATGGTATGGTAATGGTATGGTAATGGTATGGTAATGGTATGGTAATGGTATGGTAATGGTATGGTAATGGTATGGTAATGGTATGGTAATGGTATGGTAATGGTATGGTAATGGTATGGTAATGGTATGGTAATGGTATGGTAATGGTATGGTAATGGTATGGTAATGGTATGGTAATGGTATGGTAATGGTATGGTAATGGTATGGTAATGGTATGGTAATGGTATGGTAATGGTATGGTAATGGTATGGTAATGGTATGGTAATGGTATGGTAATGGTATGGTAATGGTATGGTAATGGTATGGTAATGGTATGGTAATGGTATGGTAATGGTATGGTAATGGTATGGTAATGGTATGGTAATGGTATGGTAATGGTATGGTAATGGTATGGTAATGGTATGGTAATGGTATGGTAATGGTATGGTAATGGTATGGTAATGGTATGGTAATGGTATGGTAATGGTATGGTAATGGTATGGTAATGGTATGGTAATGGTATGGTAATGGTATGGTAATGGTATGGTAATGGTATGGTAATGGTATGGTAATGGTATGGTAATGGTATGGTAATGGTATGGTAATGGTATGGTAATGGTATGGTAATGGTATGGTAATGGTATGGTAATGGTATGGTAATGGTATGGTAATGGTATGGTAATGGTATGGTAATGGTATGGTAATGGTATGGTAATGGTATGGTAATGGTATGGTAATGGTATGGTAATGGTATGGTAATGGTATGGTAATGGTATGGTAATGGTATGGTAATGGTATGGTAATGGTATGGTAATGGTATGGTAATGGTATGGTAATGGTATGGTAATGGTATGGTAATGGTATGGTAATGGTATGGTAATGGTATGGTAATGGTATGGTAATGGTATGGTAATGGTATGGTAATGGTATGGTAATGGTATGGTAATGGTATGGTAATGGTATGGTAATGGTATGGTAATGGTATGGTAATGGTATGGTAATGGTATGGTAATGGTATGGTAATGGTATGGTAATGGTATGGTAATGGTATGGTAATGGTATGGTAATGGTATGGTAATGGTATGGTAATGGTATGGTAATGGTATGGTAATGGTATGGTAATGGTATGGTAATGGTATGGTAATGGTATGGTAATGGTATGGTAATGGTATGGTAATGGTATGGTAATGGTATGGTAATGGTATGGTAATGGTATGGTAATGGTATGGTAATGGTATGGTAATGGTATGGTAATGGTATGGTAATGGTATGGTAATGGTATGGTAATGGTATGGTAATGGTATGGTAATGGTATGGTAATGGTATGGTAATGGTATGGTAATGGTATGGTAATGGTATGGTAATGGTATGGTAATGGTATGGTAATGGTATGGTAATGGTATGGTAATGGTATGGTAATGGTATGGTAATGGTATGGTAATGGTATGGTAATGGTATGGTAATGGTATGGTAATGGTATGGTAATGGTATGGTAATGGTATGGTAATGGTATGGTAATGGTATGGTAATGGTATGGTAATGGTATGGTAATGGTATGGTAATGGTATGGTAATGGTATGGTAATGGTATGGTAATGGTATGGTAATGGTATGGTAATGGTATGGTAATGGTATGGTAATGGTATGGTAATGGTATGGTAATGGTATGGTAATGGTATGGTAATGGTATGGTAATGGTATGGTAATGGTATGGTAATGGTATGGTAATGGTATGGTAATGGTATGGTAATGGTATGGTAATGGTATGGTAATGGTATGGTAATGGTATGGTAATGGTATGGTAATGGTATGGTAATGGTATGGTAATGGTATGGTAATGGTATGGTAATGGTATGGTAATGGTATGGTAATGGTATGGTAATGGTATGGTAATGGTATGGTAATGGTATGGTAATGGTATGGTAATGGTATGGTAATGGTATGGTAATGGTATGGTAATGGTATGGTAATGGTATGGTAATGGTATGGTAATGGTATGGTAATGGTATGGTAATGGTATGGTAATGGTATGGTAATGGTATGGTAATGGTATGGTAATGGTATGGTAATGGTATGGTAATGGTATGGTAATGGTATGGTAATGGTATGGTAATGGTATGGTAATGGTATGGTAATGGTATGGTAATGGTATGGTAATGGTATGGTAATGGTATGGTAATGGTATGGTAATGGTATGGTAATGGTATGGTAATGGTATGAAGTCTTACGTTCTAATTAGATTTTGCTATATATGTTGGGCTTCAATTACAGCTGAAAAATAAAAATTTTTTTGCAAAGACACACGTAAAAGCACAGCCAAAGAGCAAATCAAAATCAAAACACAAATGTATATTTTACGCTTGCATTTCTTGCAACAAAACATTGGCGCACGCGCATTAGCTACCACAGCGACTGCACGCTCAAGAAAAAATTACACCACACCAGCAGCACCAAAAACCAGTCAACCAACCCAACCAATAACTATCAGGCTCAAAAGTTGACTTGGTAAGCTAACTGCGCATGCGCTCTGCACAACGCCAACGACTAACAACAGACGCTTTTGGCACTGTTGCTAACAGAATTGTATCGACCATTAAAGCGTACGGTTGCACCCGCGGTTAAACGCGGCGGTTAAATAATAAAGTAAAGTTGATCACAATTTTATTTGGTGTGTAAATTTATAATTTTAATAATTTAGAATTTAAATAGATTGAATGCTTTAAGTTGTAGTTTACACGCGCAATGTGACTTAAAAAATTAAATACATATGATGTTTTTTCTAAATTAATTAATAAACAAAAGTTTAACCGGAATTATAGCCAAAGGTGGCAAATATTTTAATATTTAATATCAGCAAAGATCAAGCACTTAATAACGTCAACTAAAATATACTTAACAGTGACTGCTATGGACGTTGCTCAATAACGCAGCGAGGTTATCGGTGATTCGATCGCTAGCTGAAGTTGATGATCTTTGTTGTTGCTTTTCAAGTGTGTGTGTGTGTGTGATCTTTTTTTTGTTATTGCAATATTATTTGCTGCTGCATTTCTAGTGAATAGTGCCACTTGTTTTGGGTGTTAGTTTACGGCGGCATAAACAAAACGTGATAAAACATGATGAAGTATTGAAATTCGAAATCAATAAAAATATTAGTTGTGTTAAGAAAATGACACAAAAGAAATGAATGGAAAATTGAGGAAAATGATTGTGCTTGTAGAAATTGGTGAACAAAGTGCCGGAGTGATTTTTTTAATAAAAAAAAAAAAATGCAAAAATTTTATATAAAACAAGAAATATTAATAGAAACTAGAAGCATATAATTTGATTCTCAATTCATTTATAGATAATGTTAGCTTAGCCGCACACTTAGTCCAGTGTTCAGAAGTCCGTTGTCATACCGCGATAAGACACTTCTAGATAAGACTTCCTAGAACCATCCTGAGAACTGAATGAATGCCACCAAGTCCCTCATCTCATACTCCTCTGTTTTGCAGATAGGAAACTCCCAGGCAACTTCGTCTGGTTTCAATGAAAGCTGGGCATTTGCAGATGAGGTGCTCCCTCGTTTCTTTCTGTTCGTCGTTTTTACAAAATCATCGATAGGGAATTCTTAGTCTGTCTGCGTGCCTACCTATAAGGCAATGCCCGGTTAGATCTCCTATTATTTTGGAGATTTACATTCTTCTTATGGTGTAGATATGGTCCCTGTCTGGAGATAGGACATTTTTTAGATATTGATTGCATATGATTTTTTTCTTTGCTATGCATAATTGTGTCCTGCTAGCGTGTTTCTATGACCTTTAGTTCGGGATCTCTTGGCATCTAGTTTTCTGAAATTTCGACCCCATGGGGTTGGGAGCCATTTATCGTTTACTTTAGCGTTCATTATCCAGAAGAACCTGCTTGGTCGTATCGTGCTAGCAATTTCATCTCCCCGGAAAGTCTCTCAGTCCCGGAGCCATTGTTAGGCTCCAGCGGAACTATTTCGCCATCTTTTGAGGAGATCGACGACAGTTCAGCGTTAGTTCAGAGTTGAACGGGTAGGAGCTAAGGGATGCCCGCTTGGCGGTCGCTGTAAATAAAGATATCCTTGCTGGTATATTTTCCTCTCCAGCATCCAGGATTACTACCGGTGGTAGTTGAGGTAGTCTGAAAGAGAGCTAAAAGTAGGTCGCCTCCCCATTGGTGCACCCTGGGTAACGCTAAATGACCTACATGGCCTACACGGCTAGTTTCCTGTATTGCCGGTTATACGAGAACGGTACCCGTACTTGTTCTGTACCCATCGTGCCGAAACGACCCGGGCCGTTTTCTTAAATTGACCCGACTTAGGCAGGGCTACACCTCGTTACAACAACAACAACAACAGAGCTACTAAGTCTAAGTCCTATGTGTAAACCCTACTTCATGGCGGGCCATTCAATTTCGAGCCATCGGCGCATACGGAAGAACTGCCATTACTAACGAAATACCGATCCGACCCTCTCAATCTTCCTTACTAGAAATATTTATTCTAAAGTAGTCCTTGTGACTGTTGTGTTAGCCCAACGATCTATACTTCTGGGAGGGGGATTTAAGATTTTAGTTTACTGGTCGATTCCCTTAAATGCAGGGCTGACGATGCCTCTGCTCGGTATCCTGCTAGATCCAAAATTTTGTTTTATTAAGATGATCCATTTTAAAAATTGTATAAAAATAAACCCTAAACCTTCGACATTTTTTTTTGTTCAAAACCTTTGAATTTTTTTAACTGTTTGTCATGCTTTGCCATTAATGAAATATATTTAGTTCGAATTAGAAAAAAAAATTTTTTTTTTAAATTTTTTAACATTATTAATAAAAAAATGTTTTTTGGATTTGCACTTCGAAAAAATGGATTCTTATGTATATTCATGGAACCTATTTCGGAAACTCTCTCCAAATATAAGTTTTTTAAAACCTTTATATTAAGTCTCTTTCTTGTTTGCACCACCTTTTTCATACGAAATTTCGGAATCTTGCAAAGTCTTTTTAGGTAGCTTCCTGTTGAGCTAGACACTTGAAACTTGGAACATAGTTCGGAGCTCCGTGACAATGCAATGTGAACGAAAAAAGTATCCGCTAGGTGGCGCACGGATCAAGAAATACGGTAAATTAATTTAAAAATTGATATTTTGGGACGCATATTTGAGAAACTTCCCGGCAAGCTAGATTATTAAAAATTTGCATACATATGAACAATTGAAGACAATACAAACTGTTGTACAAGAAATTCCGCTAGATGTCACACTGGTCGAGATAATTACAAAAAATATTAATAGACTCCTGGAATTTTGCGATCGATTTTTATTAACTTCCAGGTTAGTTAGAGACTTGAAACTTGTCACAACCCGATGACAATGCAATCCGTCATCAAAACAATTCCGGTAGGTGGCGTACGGATCGAGATATTTCGAAAACTAATTTGAAGTTGAAAATTTTGCGATCGACTTTTGACCAACTTCCAGGTAACATAGGGGGAATCTTGCGATAGATTTTTGAGTAACTTCCCGCTAAGCTAGAGACTTGAAACTTGTCACATTTGTCAGAACCCGATGACAATGTAATCTCTCATCAAACAAATTCTGGTAGTTGGCGCACATATCAAGATATTTCCAAAACTATTTTGAAGTTGGGAACTTTGCGATCTCTGGTAATCTAGGAACTTGAAACTTAGCATTTAGTTAAAGGAACCGTGGCAGTACCATATTTAAAAATCCGATAGGAATCACCAAAACTAAAAATAAAATAATAAAAAGATGATAAAAAAAATTTTAAAGACAACCTTTATATGAATGCTGTCAAAAAGCCTCAGCAAATTTGTCGTTAAACAAACACATGGTTTCGGTGTTCTTGGTTTTGAAATTTTATTCACACCAATTGTAATAAATTTTTGAGATTTGAAAATATAAAAGTGAAGTGCACGTTTCCAAACTAAGGCAAACAATTTCTGAGAGCCTAAACAGAAGTTCGGTTATCGACAAAACATTTTAAGCCTATTAATTGCACTCCACCTTTATATTTTCAAATCTCAAAAATTGATTACAATTGGTATGACTAAAATTTCAAAACCAAGAACACCACAACCAAGTCTTTGTTTAACGACAAATTTGTTGAGGCTTTTTGACAGCATTCATATAAAGGTTGTCTTTAAAATTTTTTTTATCATCCTTTTATTTTCAATTGGAGACCTTCTCGCCTGAACATTTTGCTTATACAAAATTTTCATTCAATTTATGAATTTTTGGGAAGTTTATAGAAATTTGGGCCCTATAAATAGTGGACGGTGGATGAAAAAAAATGTTTGATATCATAGCTATGTTTCATGAAAACTTTTCTCAAATGCTAAGCCTTCGGAACAACTGGACATACATAGGTGATAGGAAAGCTGCTTTGAGAAAGCTTTATCCATGAATCTGCCAAAAGATAAATAGGTATATTAATATCGAAGGATAAGAAGACACCTTTTGAAAAATTTTAAATTATACTATTATTTCAAAAAACAAAAAAATAAATATAATATTTAATACATCTTTTTGCTAAGTTTTGAGTGTCTTATTTAAAATAGAACACTTTCGTAGTGCCACAAAATGCTCAATGAAATAATGTCATATACATACAAAAGTGTAATGCATAAAATAATGATTTCAACAATTGGTATTATCTTTCAAGTAACTGGAAATGTAACAACATACGGAGCATAATGAAAAACCTGCCTGCAACAATGTAATGCACTTGTACAATTATATGTGTTAAAGTGTGTGTAAATGGCTACGAATTCGCTGTGTACCTGTGACAAAAAAAAAAAAAAAAAAAAAAAAAAAATTTGTGTGGCATAAATAGATTATGTCGCTTAGCGCACATGAAAATAAGCCGTTAATATTTATGAATGTGTGAGTGCAAAGCTGCAAACTTTAACTGCAAAAAAAAAACAATTCCAACCAACACGCTGCACCAACAAATGACTTCAACGCCATAGAAGACAAAGAAAAAAAGAGGAAAAACTAAACATTGAAAAAATAAAAAAATTAAAAACAAACAATAAAAAATAAAAGAAAAAATCATACCATAACTGAATATCAGCTAAAACTAAACTAAATCATAGCAAAAGCACTTGCGATTGCAACTGGGTCCAAGTGTCTGCCACACCACACATATCTAGCAAACAAAACTAACAAACGTGCAATACGAGCATAAGAAATCTAAAATTATAATGCAGCATAGAAATGCAAATATCAAATGAAATTGATAGCAGACACTAACTAATTTTTCTTCGAACTCAATTATTTATTTTTTATTTTTTTTATACCTAGTTGTGCTTAGCACAACAGATGGTAGTATTAGCATTAAGGGATCGAAATGGATATATAAAACAAAATAAATTAAGAAATAATAAGATAAAAAAATATGAAATAAAATAAAATAAAATAAAATAAAATAAAATAAAATAAGTTAAAAAAAATTAAAGTAAAATAAAATAAAATAAAATAAAATAAAATAAAATAAAATAAAATAAAATAAAATAAAATAAAATAAAATAAAATAAAATAAAATAAAATAAAATAAAATAAAATAAAATAAAATAAAATAAAATAAAATAAAATAAAATAAAATAAAATAAAATAAAATAAAATAAAATAAAATAAAATAAAATAAAATAAAATAAAATAAAATAAAATAAAATAAAATAAAATAAAATAAAATAAAATAAAATAAAATAAAATGAAATAAAGTAAAATAAAATAAAATAAAATAAAATAAAATAAAATAAAATAAAATAAAATAAAATAAAATAAAATAAAATAAAATAAAATAAAATAAAATAAAATAAAATAAAATAAAATAAAATAAAATAAAATAAAATAAAATAAAATAAAATAAAATAAAATAAAATAAAATAAAATAAAATAAAATAAAATAAAATAAAATAAAATAAAATAAAATAAAATAAAATAAAATAAAATAAAATAAAATAAAATAAAATAAAATAAAATAAAATAAAATAAAATAAAATAAAATAAAATAAAATAAAATAAAATAAAATAAAATAAAATAAAATAAAATAAAATAAAATAAAATAAAATAAAATAAAATAAAATAAAATAAAATAAAATAAAATAAAATAAAATAAAATAAAATAAAAAAAAATAAAATAAAATAAAATAAATTAAAGTAAATTAAAGTAAAATAAATTAAAGTAAAATAAAATAAAATAAAATAAAATAAAATAAAATAAAATAAAATAAAATAAAATAAAATAAAATAAAATAAAATAAAATAAAATAAAATAAAATAAAATAAAATAAAATAAAATAAAATAAAATAAAATAAAATAAAATAAAATAAAATAAAATAAAATAAAATAAAATAAAATAAAATAAAATAAAATAAACAAAATAAAGTAAAATAAAACAAAATAAGATAAAATAAAATAAAACAACAAAAGAACTAAAGGAAAATAAAAACATTAATCAAAATAATATAAAAAATTTAAAAAATTTAATAAAATAAAGAAAACTAAAATAAAATAAAACGAAATAAAATATTATAAAATTAAGTAAAATGAAAGAAAATAAGATATAATTAAAATAAAGTAAAAATAAAATAAAAATAAAAATAAAATAAAAATAAAATAAAAATAAAAATAAAATAAAAATAAAAATAAAAATAAAATAAAATAAAAATAAAATAAAAATAAAATAAAAATAAAATAAAAATAAAATAAAAATAAAATAATAATGAAATAAAAATAAAATATAATTAAAATAAAATAAAAATAAAACAAAAATAAGGTAGGAATCAAATAAAATAAAAATAAAATAAAATAAAATTAAAATGAAATAAAAATAAAATAAAAATAAAAATAAAAATAAAATAAAAATAAAATAAAAATAAAATAAAAATAAAATAAAAATAAAATAAAAATAAAATAAAAATAAAATAAAAATAAAATAAAAATAAAATTAAAATAAAATAAAAATAAAATAAAAATAAAATTAAAGTAAAATAAAAATAAAATAAAATTAAATAAAAATGTAAGTATGTTATGAGTTTGTGGTCATTAATTTGAGAATATTTGAAACTTTGGTGGACTTTTGACCGTTCGTGAATAATTTTTCTTAAATTATTCTGTGTTTTATTATTAGTGAACAAGATAGAAAAACAACTACAATTACAAGCTACCATGGTTACGTAATTGTTGTTGTTTTTTCATCTTGTTCACTAATAATAAAACACAGTATAATTTAAGAAAAATTATTCACAAACGGTCAAAAGTCCACCAAAATTTCAAATATTCTCAAATTAATGATCACAAACTCATAACATACTTACATATTAATCGCAGGATACAGCGGAAAAAGCCACCCTGTGAAAATAAGCTGCATCTGTCAGTAAAAGGATCACAGGGTGCACTAAAATCCTTGACACTGCTAGTATAAATAGCGGCCGATTGATGTCGCTCTAGTTGTCGATAAGGTAGTATAAAAAACAAAAACTAATATAATGAATACATACTAAGTGAACATGATGGATATAAGCTGGCAATAATTTCAACGCAGCTTGGTGTAAGAGGTACACACTGCGGGCTTAGAAATTCCTAATCCCCTTGGTTCTTGGTTCGATGACCAACAATAGGTGATAAACAATTTCTATACACATAGCCATTTGAGAAGGCCCTTGAGCAAGGCCGAAATTACGTAATCATGGTAGCTTGTAATTGTTGTTATTTTTCCATCTTGTTCACTAATAATAAAACACAGAATAATTTAAGAAAAATTATTCACAAACGGTCAAAAGTCCACCAAAGTTTCAAATATTATTAAATAAAAAAAAAAAAAAAATTAAAAAAAATACAAAAATCATATTATATTTAATTAATTAAAGTTTTACAAACTTAAATAAAATAAAATGAAATAATGTTCAATTTCACATGAAATTTTCTTTTTTGCACCTTGAAATTTAATATGTAATATTTTCATTAGAATAACTTTTTAAATTAAACAAAAATTTAGTAAAAATTTCTTTTTTTCAAATTATTAAATTTCTGTTCTTTTTAATAATACTATACGGTATCTGACCAAGGAACAAAGTAACAGTCTTTTAGTCTTTTGTAAAATCGTCGCCTTCGCTAGCTAAGCTCACTAGCTGTGGACAGTGACTAGCAAGCATTTTGAAATTAAAAATTTTACTGTCTAGCATTGAATTACATTTGCATTTTGTGGCCTGTCTGTCTGTCTGCAGTTTGGTGGCGCACACGCCTGCGCTGGCGATTGTGATTGCAATTGCAATTTTCCATTCGTTTGCTGTCTGTCCAACGTTCATTGAAAAATTAAGTTTTTTTTTATTTTGTTTGCAAAACTGACCCGCAAGCATCAGGTTTTTTTAAGTTTTGTTTTAGCTTTTTATTTCTTTCAATTTTTATAGTTTTTGTTTTTTATAGATTTGTTTGTGCTTGGTTAAACTTTTTTTACATCTTTTTTTTTGTTTTCATATTATTATTGATCTGCTCGTGCTTGGCTTCTATAAGTATTTCTTAGTGTTGACGTTCAAAATCATTAGACTTAAGAAACGAACGTGACTTATGCAGTGTTTAGTGTTCTAGCGTGGTGAGTTGTTGAGCTGAGTTTGCTGTTAGAATACACGAGCGCGTTTAAATGGATAGGTAACTTTGTTTTTATATGATTGATTTGCGATTTTCTGCAATTTTTCAAAGCAGATGTTTTTGAAGGCTTTTACTTTTAAGAATAATAACCATAAATGCGATTGTTGAAGAAAAATGCAGCTTAAGAATTTTAGTGAAATACCTGACTTATTTCTTTATTAGTAAGATCGATTTATCTCTAATTTGATTAAAATATTTAAACATTCCTTGTCGCTCATGTTTAACCAAAGAAGGGCAGATATTTGAAAACCAATAACATAATGTAACGTAAACTAGTTTATTCATGATTTCATTTATATCAAAATTATTTTGATACATTAATTTCAAATTTCTCCAAATAGTTTTCAAGACTTAGATTAATTTACTTTAAAACAAGTAAGGAAAGCTGTCTTCGGCTGTGCCGAAGGCTAAATACCTTTCATGAATAAGCGTTACGATTTTCACTGTTCGATCCCCAGTACAGCCTGTTTCAATTTAACTTTAGGTCATACCGAAATTATCGGAACTATCGATTATATGGGGGCGATGTGTTATATTGGTCCAATCTCATTGATTTTTAACATCGACATTCCAGATTCTAAAAGAGCAATTGTTACGAAATTTCACTTTCCTACATATTTAATTACAGGAGCTATCTACCAAAATCCGTTTATCGGAACAATCGATTGTATGGGGGCTATGTGAAATATTTATCCCATCTGGATGATTTTCAACATCAATATTTTTAATATGAAATAAGCAACTTTTACAAAATTTCACGTTCCTACCTCTTTAGATACAGGAGTTATAGCCCAAAATCCGTTTATCGGAACAATCGGTTGTATGGGGGCTATGTGAAATATTTATCCCATCTCAATGATTTTCAACATCGATATTTCCTATATGAAATAAGTAACTTTTACAAAATTTCACGTTCCTAACTCTTTAATTACAGGAGTTATAGCCCAAAATCCGTTTATCGGAACAATCGGTTGTATGGGAGCTACATGTAATATCGGTCCGATCTTGCTGGTTCCGACAAATGATTCCTATATTAGAAAATGGTGGCCGCATACAAAATTTCAGCCAAATATCTCAAAAACTGAGGGACTAGTTTGCGTTCAAACAGACAGACAGACAGACAGACGGACAGACGGACATGGCTAAATCAACTCATCTCGTCATCCTGATCATTTCGGTATACTTATTGATGGGTCCATCTCTTCTTCTTCTCATACTTACAAACATCGGACCAAAGTTATAATACCATTTCATGTTCATGAAAGGTATAATTATACAAATCGCCGGAGCAGTCTTAGGTTGTATGTGATTATTTATTTCTAGCTACTTGTTGCCTCCTATATACGCAGAGAAAAATGAGCTGGTAATGGATAAGAATTGATTCAACCCATATTAACCATATTTTAGTTGATTTAACCAAAATCACTGTCAATTTTTATCCATTCCACCTCATTTTTCTCTGTGTGTACAACGAATTTATGTATCACAGTTGGTGGTCAGTGGATTTGCGATTAATCAACAAATTCCGCTCACCTACTGTTATTAATTATTTACGTTGTGGCAGAAAAATTTTAACTATTTGTCACCCCTCACTTATTTTTAAAGTTAAGTTTTAGGGGACAAATATTTTTTTATAAATTTGTTTTTTTTTTTTTTACTTTCGATCTTGGAGATTTTTTTTGCCGAGCAGTGTTATTAGACAAGCTAAAATTTTCCATTCATTTGTTTAGTTGGCAAATTATTCGTATCTTTGAAAGAGAAAACAGATGAAGACTTGGAAAAACTTTTCATTTTTGCGTTTTTACTGATTACTGTTGCATGCCAAGGAAGTGTGATATTTACAATATTAACATGCTTCCATTTAGCTTTAATATCAATTGCTTTCAGGTATAATGGCAGAAAAAGAATGGTTAAGTGGTACTAATCAAAGTCATAAAGGGTGGTAAAATCGTACACCGCAAACCATGTTCATGGCAAAACATTAGGGCAATTCACTCATGCTCGAAAATGCCTTGAAGCCACCGAAACTTCGTAACTAATATATTTATTTCTTTTAAGTTTGCTAGTTGTAGACAATTTGCGATTTTAACGAGTCATTAGTTGGGTTGAATGAATTGCCCAATTACATGATTTATGATTTTACTGCAATTTGGAGTAAACAAAACTTCAAAATGGGTCAATTTGAAGAAACAGACATACGAGGCTATAAATTATAGTACTTTGAAATAAGTATGTATTAATATCACAGCGCTACAAAAACAGTGAATACACTTTTAAACCAACCTAGTTGACACTGTTCATCTAGTCGAACTATACACGAAACACCCTTCCAAAGATTAGTAACACCCTCAAAATCTGGGTTTAGGGTAAAAAAACGGGGTTTTCAGTTTCTTCGTAATTCATTTAAAAAAAAAAACAAATTTTCAACACATTTCAAAATTCTCAATTATTTTATTTTATTTTATTTTTTATACCTTTCATGAGGATGAAATGGTATTATAAATTTGGTCCGCTGTTTGTAAGTATGAGAAGAAGAAGAGATAGACCCACTAATAAGTACGCCGTTAAGATCAGGACGATGAGTTGATTCGATTTAGCCATGTCCGTCTATACGTCCGTCCGTCCGTCCGTCTGTCCGTCTGTTTGTACGCAAACTAGTCCCTCAATTTTAGAGATATCTCGATGAAATTTGGTATGGAGGCGTTATTTTATATGAGAATAATCATTCGTGGGTACCAGCAAGATCGGACCAAAACTACTCATAGCTCCCATACAATCGATTGTTCCGTTAAACGGATTTTGGGCACAGCCGAAGACAGCTTTCCTTACTTGTTTTAGTTTAATTTAATTTTATTTTATTTTATTTTATTTTATTTTATTTTATTTTATTTTATTTTATTTTATTTTATTTTATTTTATTTTATTTTATTTTATTTTATTTTATTTTATTTTATTTTATTTTATTTTATTTTATTTTATTTTATTTTATTTTATTTTATTTTATTTTATTTTATTTTATTTTATTTTATTTTATTTTATTTTATTTTATTTTATTTTATTTTATTTTATTTTATTTTATTTTATTTTATTTTATTTTATTTTATTTTATTTTATTTTATTTTATTTTATTTTATTTTATTTTATTTTATTTTATTTTATTTTATTTTATTTTATTTTATTTTATTTTATTTTATTTTATTTTATTTTATTTTATTTTGTTTTATTTTATTTTATTTTATTTTATTTTATTTTATTTTATTTTATTTTATTTTATTTTATTTTATTTTATTTTATTTTATTTTATTTTATTTTATTTTATTTTATTTTATTTTATTTTATTCTATTCTATTTTTTTTTATTTTATTTTATTTTATTTTATTTTATTTTATTTTATTATATTTTATTTTATTTAATTTTAATTTATTTTGGTTTGTTTTATATTATTTTATTTCGTTTTATTTTATTTTTTTTTATTTCATTTTATTTTATTTTATTTTATTTTATTTTATTTTATTTTATTTTATTTTATTTTATTTTATTTTATTTTATTTTATTTTATTTTATTTTATTTTATTTTATTTTATTTTATTTTATTTTATTTTATTTTATTTTATTTTATTTTATTTTATTTTATTTTATTTTATTTTATTTTATTTTATTTTATTTTATTTTATTTTATTTTATTTTATTTTATTACATTTTATTTACTTCCTTATTTGCTATGTTTAGTTTAGTACACTAGCATCAAAAACAATAAGTACTAAAAATATTTTGCTAAGTAAGTGATTAAAATTCATGAATTTTTGTAAATGTTTGCATGAATATGTAAACTCTTATCTGATTCTCATTAAAATATAATTTGCAAACAACTTAATTTTGGTTTTTATTGAGTTCCTTAATGCATGTTTCATTAAATGGTTATAAAAATGAATGGAAGCATAACCAAGTTTTTCGAAATTAATAACGTAATTATAAATGCAAATTAACGCAAATAAAATAAAAATTCCAAAAAAAAATAAAACAAAACAAAAAAGTAAAAAAAAAAACAAACAGATAAAAGTTTTATTTCAAAATTGAAAACGTAGAAATGTGCAAGTATCGAATTGCATGAAATCAACAGCAATATGCCATATCAGAGTTTGCAAAAATCGTAACTAAAAAAAAAATAAAAAATAATAAAACGCAACCGTCGTTGAAATGACAACAACGACGCGTCTCATAAAAAACTACAATTTCCAGTTAAACGACTGCTCAAACAGAGATTTGTATGACGGCCTCTTAAGTTATTACCAAAAAATATTTCAAAGTGCGGCGTAGAAGAAAAAAAAAAAAAACAAAGAATGGTTTATAAACAATCAGCTAAGAAGCTATAATAGTGTTACATGAATCATGCTAAGTGTATATTCAAGTATTTATGCCGGCATGAAATGCTTAAAAAATTGTGTGACTTCTTTGTTAGTGCTTCTTAGATATTAATTGACTCAAAAGAAGTTTTTAAATAATTTTTTAAGACATCCAAATTGCATTTAATAGTCGACGCGTGCTCAATGAACGTAATTAAAATGAACTAGCAACTCAAACAACATTTATTTATAATAAACAATTAATTTATTTTAGTTTTATGGATTGGTTGGATGAGTTGTTGATTAAGAAGCGCGGTTATTTAAATTTACGTTGTCGATCGCATATAATCCCATATTATCGTTAGTCTTTAGAGTTTTTGAAAATGAAAGTTCTAATTTTTTGTTTGTTTTTGGAATAAACTAAATTTTAACGACTTTTATTTTACTTATGTTTAAAGAATTTTCTTACAGCAAAAATTGATTTTTTAATTAAAAATACTTATATTGTAATTTCAAGCTTAAGAAAATATTTTACAAGCTCTTATTAATAACATAAATTATGCTTATGCACTCTTTGGCTGGGCAGCTAGATCGTTCTCCATGTTGAACAATAACTCACCACCCTTTAGTTTAGCTTAAGTTCAAATGGTTGCCGCAGAGGCACATTTAGGCCCATTGTGACACCACCAACACTAGGAAAGTGAGACCCGGGACCCGGCCATATGTAAAATCTTCGTATTGTCGGGATTCCCCACATAACAAAGTCTTGGGATTGACACTCCATTTATATGACTTGATGAAGGACATCAAGTTCTTTATGTCCAGCTCCACGACCTGGCGTAAGCTAGCCAGGAAGGGAACTCCCATAAAGTGTCTTCTCGCGGCACTTAAAGCCGGGCAGTTGCTCCACTGTTTCTTTCTCGTCATCATCTTCGCAACTCCTATAGCATCGTCATCTTTGCTGCATGCCTTCAAATAAGGCAGTGCCCGGTTAATATCCCTAGTAATTAGGAGATTTCCATCGTTTTTAGGGCGTAAATATGTCTACATCCTTCAGGATCCCAATTTGGCCAGGTTTACTTGGATATGCGGCACCCTGGGGATTGTAGTCATCTTTCGTTGGCTTGACGGAGTATGCGCTCCTTCCACATTAGGCATACCTAAGCGTTCTTTATCTCGAAGAACCTTTTTGGGCTTGCCCTGCCTAGTGAGTTTGTCTACCCTACAGTTTTCCTCAATGTCCTTGTGTCCCGGGACCCATGTGAGAATCACGCGGTTCTGTTGGAGCATCTTTTGGAGTGAACGACGACAGCTGAGCTTCAGTTAAGAGTTGAACGAGTAAGAGCGAAGGAATTTGATAGCCGCTTGGCTGTCACTGGAAAGAGAGGTACTCTGTCCAGGTCTTTAAATATAACCATCCTCCAACTCGAACCGTCAATAGTATAGGGACACCAGTTCAGATCAGTCCTCTCTCAGAAAGAAGAAAGTTTGTAAGTATATGTATTTATTGTATTTATATTATGAGCTCAGCTGAGTAGTTATAGTAAGCCATCATTATTCTTCTTATTTAATAAACGCATTTCCATTCCAGCAAATTTTTAGTGATTTTACGATCAACGAGTTTCTTATTTTATCTATAAAAGTAACTAATAAAAAACAATAAACTCATAGATTGTGAATTTTTGTGAAAACAAAAGGTGCTTGCACCTAAAAAATAAGTGCACAAGGAAAAAAAGTATTGGAAAAATAAATAAAACACAAAGCAAAGTAAGAAAAATCAATAAAACAGAAAAAAACTAAAAATAAATCAAGTGAAGAGCAGCAATAAACGCGCTTACAAAAACACAAACTACCCAACACAATGCCGGCCTTAAAGGCCAAACAACAACTCGAAAGACAGCAAAAGCAACAGCAACATGAAGCTTTTGCGCCATTCCAAATACAACAACAAAAGTTATTACTAGAAAAGCTAAAGCATAAGAAGCCAGAAACTAAGAACTGGTTCTTTAAGCTGCTAAAAATAACAACACAAACAATGGCTACTACTAGTACAAAAACAAAAGAAATAAATATTACGATGCGCAGTAATAGCAAAAACATTAACGATGCAAGCGGTGGCGGCGTCAGTTGTTATCGCGGCCAGCGCTCTTCATTCACCATCACCTTGCTGATGCTTATTTGCGCATGCGCAGTGCTCACCAATAGCGACAGTTACACTGTGTCGGCTGCGGGCAATGGTGCGGCTGGTGGCGTTGGTGGTGGTGGTGGCAGTAGTGGGACGTCAGTGCGTAGCGGTGCTGCAAATCCACGTTTACCACGCACGAGTGCAAGTCAACTGAATGCCGCTAGTAGCAGCAATGGCGGTTTGGGAGGAGGTGGTGGTGGTGGTGGTGGTGGTGGTATGGCCAATGGTGGTGCTGGCGGCAGTAGTCACAGTTTCAAGTTGGCTGCGAAAACGTTGAACAACACACGCAACGGAAATTTGCGAACAAGGTGAGTGACGTTATAGAAAAAAATATGATTTTGTTTTGTTTTATTTTGTACTCGTTTTTGTTATTTGTTTTGATTGGGTCTAGCAAAGAAGATGTGCAAGGAAGGTGTTGCAGAAAAAAACTGCAATTTAGTGAATGAAAAAATAAGAAAAATACAAGAAGTATGAAAAAATTAATAAAACAAAGTAGGCAATGATTTTGAAAAATGTGGCAGTGGCAGTCTATATTTTGAAGACTTTTTGTCAGTCAAGTGTTGGCGTACAATTTTTTTTTTATTTTATTTTTAGTTATCAATAATCGATATACAACGTTGACTAGTCAACATTTCAGACACACACTTGCATATAAATATGTAAGCATACTGCCTGCTAATTACTCCTAGTTGTAATTTAAAATATGTACGAAAGACTTAAGCAACGAACTTGCTAGTTCTAATTTAGAATATGTACGAAAGACTTAAGTAACGAACTTGCTAGTTGGAATTTAAAACAGACCTGCGAAGTTTACTTAAAAATTAATAATTATTATTATTTTTGACCTCATCTTAATTTTAATGATTAATACATTTTGTGGTTTTTAATCAGAAATTATTAGTTAATCTATTAAAAAAATAATCAAAAATAATCATTACTTTATTTAAACACAAGCATATAGATATGGAATTAAAAGCAAACAAGAAAAAAGCAATGCAAATTTTAAGTATAATAATTTGATTAAAATTAAAAAAATATAATTTTTAATTGTATTTCTAAGAAATAAAATTAAGCAAAATACTTCTTTAATCAGGATAATCATATTCTTGATAAGTAATGAGCGAGCAACATCAAATGGAATTCTGAAAAAAAAAAAAAATTATTTTTGTCAAATAATCATATTAAAAAATGCAATCAAACGACAATTAAAATAATCAAAAATAATCCGAAAAACTTTCATATAAGTCATTCAGTTAAAATTAATTAGTCAATTAATTATGGATTTTTTTTAAATCAATCAATAATTGGCATTTAATCATTACACGATTTTCTGAGGACGACACAATCTAATTATTACTCATTAAAATGTTGATCAGTTTTCAGTTTTTGTATTTAAAAAGCAACGAACTTGCTAGTTGTAATTTAGAATATGTAGGAAAGACTTAAGCAACGAACTTGTTAGATGTATTTAGAATATATACGAAAGACTTAAGCAACGAACTTGTCAGTTGTAATTTAGAATATCTACGAAAGACTTAAGCAACGAACCTGCTTGTCTTAGTAATGAATTCGACTTATATTTTTGTATTGGCAATTTAAAACTACCGTTCGTTTTCTAATGGCTCGCAAAAACAAGGGCAAGTGCAGCATTGACAAGTGGGTAGCTACATATTTTAACCAAATTTTTAATTGCTTAAAATTAAATTTTGTTATAATTTTTTTTCGTTTAACCACAAAAAGTGAGCGGTCAAAGTGATTTTGAATGTTAAGCGACTTTAGGTTTCATTGGTATGGTATTTTTTTTGCGCATGCGCTTGCAAAGATATTACGCAACATTATAATTAATAAGTGTCTGCATAGAAATTAGATATTTTGCCAGCCACAGTGACCAAAAAAATAAAAAATAAAGCATAATAAAAAATTATTGGTAGTTAAATTATTTGGATAATTATTTTAATAAAACATAAAAGTACATTGGAACTTCGAAATTTTTTTAACTTTTTTGCATACCAAATAGTCTGTTTTTAAATAATCGCCCTTTGGCTTTATAGAATTTGTGCAACATTTCTCCAACTATTTTTCCAAGGGTTTCATGTTCGAAATTGAATTCAGTGAGCCCTCTTCACGTTACCCTTACAGCCCAGATAAAAGAAACCTATTCGTAGGTAAATATCGAGAATATGCTGAGTAAGGCCGCTATTCGTAACCCAATTTCTGAATTTTTGCTGTGAATCAAGGCAATGAATAATTCTTAAGTATTTTATCAATTACCAGGACATCCTAGTATAGTGCACTAGGTGTAATTAATATGCAAATTTGTATGTACATTTTTTGTTTATTTATAAACGACAAACTGGTTTCATCAGCATTTATTTGGTCTACATAAGTAAAAATATAAGACTAAATGCATAAATTAAAGCCACAAAATGTTTCTTGCTGTTTTGCATTATCTTTTTTGGGAACATTTTTTTCGTGCAATTCATAAATTCAATTTTAATTTAATTGGCATTAATAATATGATTAAAACTTAAACAAGCAATAAGCAATAAAAATACAAAACTAATGGGCTAGAATTTATAGCATATGTTGAATATTTTTTTACTTTGTCACTTATCATGTGATTTTTACCATAAATTGTATGAAATAATTTGACTTTTAGCCTTTGTATATCGAAGTTAATGTTTGAATTTAGCATAAATGCCATTGTTGTTATAATACAAAATTGATCTCTAAAAATCAGGTTTGTAGCATTTATAGCTAAGTACTCCCGAAAAAAGTGAGTCTACTATTAGGTGACGTATACGCCATGTCATACCACCCGCAAGCACTGCCACAAAAAAAACAACAACAAAAGGCATGCATACTTTTTTTGTACTACATACATATCTACCAAAAGCATGCACTCACCTTTAACATTGCCCATTTTGTTGTCATTCTAATCATTTGCGAGTGTTGGTGGGTGTGCCATGTCGCATTATTTCATTTGTAATTTCAATTCAATTTGCATAGTGTTGAGTGAGGTAAGAAAACTTGTTGAGTTGCTGCCGATTATTGGTTTTGTTATGGATTAACTTTTGACTAGCTGGGGGCTAGTTTTGTTTTAGTTAATTTTTAATAAGACAACTTGCGCAATTATGCTCCGCTTTTTCATTCATTAACATATTTAATTGAGTGCAAAATTGCAGTACGGAAAACTATATTAAATTTTTGTTAGTGCCAAGCAATGCGGATATGCTGACTTAAGTTGTGGGAAAAAATTTTAAAATAAAATTAAAAAAATATGTGTAACAATACAAAATAAGGAAAATAAATAAATAAAATTAAATAAATTGAAACTTAATAAAAAAAAATAAAAATATACCAAATAAAGTAAAATATCTACAAAAAAATAAGATAAACAAAATAAAAATTTTAATAAAAAAATAAAATAAAATAAAACAAAATAAAATAAAATAAAATAAAATAAAATAAAAACAAATAAAGTAAAAAAAAAAAAAATAAAATAAAATAAAATAAAATAAAATAAAATAAAATAAAATAAAATAAAATAAAATAAAATAAAATAAAATAAAATAAAATAAAATAAAATAAAATAAAATAAAATAAAATAAAATAAAATAAAATAAAATAAAATAAAATAAAATAAAATAAAATAAAATAAAATAAAATAAAATAAAATAAAATAAAATAAAATAAAATAAAATAAAATAAAATAAAATAAAATAAAATAAAATAAAATAAAATAAAATAAAATAAAATAAAATAAAATAAAATAAAATAAAATAAAATAAAATAAAATAAAATAAAATAAAATAAAATAAAATAAAATAAAATAAAATAAAATAAAATAAAATAAAATAAAATAAAATAAAATAAAATAAAATAAAATAAAATAAAATAAAATAAAATAAAATAAAATAAAATAAAATAAAATAAAATAAAATAAAATAAAATAAAATAAAATAAAATAAAATAAAATAAAATAAAATAAAATAAAATAAAATAAAATAAAATAAAATAAAATAAAATAAAATAAAATAAAATAAAATAAAATAAAATAAAATAAAATAAAAGTAAATTAAATAAAGTGAAAGAGAATATCTTAACTGAAAATCAGTAGCAGTAGCTCTAAGACCAAAAGTTAAATATGAACTTTGTGCTAACAATATTTTGTAAAAACGAGGACAGTGCATAACTAATATGTTTAATATGACAATTAATGCGAAATTTAATCAAAAACTTTGTTAATACGTGCATATATATTTGCTGGCCGAAATATGTCGCGGTCACTTTTAAAATAATACAAGTTAAAAATTTTGACCGAAACTTAATTTATCATGAGATAGCCGACAATTGCATGCCAACGGATATTAGCGATGCAACACACTGTGAGGTTTGATTAAAATATTTTTTTTCCTTGAAACATTTTTCGATTGAATGTGACAAATTAGAGGGCGTGACATAAAGAATATTTTAAGCACAAAATAAATTGATAGTCTTGGAAAAAATTAAGCTAATGAATTTTTTAAAAATAGAATCATTAAAACTAAAATATTTGAAAGAAATATTATTGATATAAAAATACATAAACAAATGTAAATTTATGGCAATTAATTTAACTTAATAGCACATAATATACCCCCTAGTGCTAACTGCTTAAACCCACTGCGTTAATTAAACAAACTTTGTTGAAGAAAAACCAGCAGCAATATATTTTTATTCGAAACAAATCAAAAGGCCGCTTGCAAAAAGAAAATATGCGCATAAAGAAACAGTAAAACACCAATAAAAATTTACTTTTTAGTACAAAGTGACTGAAAATTTAAGTAATTAAATACGTTGGTAATTATAATTAGTCAATCGTTCGATAAAACAAAGTGATACATTCATTCAATGCTACTGAGTTGTATGATTTGTTGTTTAATTATAGAACTTATTTGTAACCAAATGTGCTGGTAGTATATAATAATATGATTTTATTCACCGAACGATAGCTGCATTTTTTTTTTAAGTAATCAGCATTGAAGAATAATCTATTGAGGTAACTCATGGAAGTCGCACATTTGGCTATATAAAATTTCGTAGCACACGATCTATTCTATTCTTGTATTTAATGTTCTCTTGCAGCGCATAATAGTCCACCACTTTAAACGGCTTGGTTCAAGAAACTTGCATAATTAAAAAATAAATCAATATTAAGCTTTGAACCATTTAAAATTCAACTTTTAACAATTTTTATTACAATTGAGTGAGCTTTGGTATTTATGTCATCGATGGTCAACAATGGCACCTTTGTTAAAGAAATCAAACAAAACCAAATTTTTTTAATTTAGTAAAACGCCGGCAAGAATAGAAAAAAAAAACAAACAAAAAAATAATAAATTTCCGGTAGCTCAGATTTTTTTTAAAGACCTAATAAATAATTACGCATTTTTAGCTTTATATGTTAAAGTATTTGTTATTGCATATATTCACGGCGCTTCAAGAAGTTTTGTTGCTCTTTTTATACTTAGATATATATATACATATATATATATATTGGGGTGATTAAAAAAAAATGTCGACTTGGTCTTACCCCCTGAAAAGTTAGGTATTGATGAGAAAAAAGCCTTGCAAAAAAATAGCGCTCTAACTTAACCCTTAGGGATGGCTATTTTTTTTAATAGTTAAGATATTCGCACATGGCTTACCATTTTGGAAACTTCAAAACTTCAACTTTAAGAGTATGTAAAAATATTTTCAAAAAAGTTTCAAAAATTGAAAGAAAATTCACTTTGAAAAAAATACCATTTTTCCCCATACAAAATGTATGGGAAAGGGCGAAAAAAAATAGCCACCCCTAAGGGTTAAGTTAGAGCGCTAATTTTTTGCAAGGCTTATTTTCTCAATAATACCTAACTTTTTAGAGGGTAAGACCAAGTCGACATTTTTTTTTAATCACCCTAATATATATCGACACAACCAATTTATAATGAACTATGCGCTTAATGGGCATTTAGTGTTAATTATGACAGTTACTGACCGGTTTTTTTGTTTTGATGTCGTTCTGTGTTTTTTTTTTTTATTCAATTAAAAATTGAATTGTCTCAAGGCACCGCACCTTGCTGTTGTCGTACGAGAATGACCTAGATTTTTTTTTTTAAATTTGTTTCTTTTAATATTTTTTTTGCGGTGACTGACTTGTGGCACTTTTTAATTTGAGTTGTGTCCACATTTTGAATATTTATATTCAAAGAGATTCGAAATTTGATGACTGGCTGGAATTTTTTTACTTTGATTCAATTTAAAGCGCATAAGAAAGTAATAAAAAAATAATAATAAACATATCGTCGCTCGCTTGCCAGACGCATGAATGTGCCAAAATTAAAATATTAGGAAATCGTGTTTGAAAGTTTATTGCTCTCGCAAAATTTGGATTTTTAGTTTTTGACGTAAAGATGTTTTTGCAAGTTATATTCTCACTATACTTTTTCCACTGATTTAGTTTTTACGATAATATTCTTTCAATTCCTCGAGATACGGTACATTAATTTTTTTTTAAATTTTCTTTGCGCCAAAAACATGAATGTGCTACAGAATGAATATGTTTAAAACTTCAATTTCTAAATTTTTTAAAATTTTCGT
The DNA here is from genome assembly GCA_964058755.1 of Campiglossa producta. Taxonomy (NCBI): domain Eukaryota; kingdom Metazoa; phylum Arthropoda; class Insecta; order Diptera; family Tephritidae; genus Campiglossa; species Campiglossa producta. The sequence continues at coordinate 111,362,949 of CAXKVI010000004.1, read as the reverse complement.
TCTGCCAGAAACACGAATGAGTAGCAAAAAAATTTTACGTTCATGCTTCTGGCAAAACGAAAATTTTAAAAAATATGGAAATTCAATTTTTAGACATTTTTGTAGCGCCAGAAACATGAATGTGTAGCACATTCGTTTTTCTGACACAATTTTCAGAGATTGAACTACACATTCATGAAAATGGCATTGCAAATTTCCGGAGATTCCTTGTACTTTGGAAACCCAGGATTTTCGTGAATCGTAGAGAAACGAGAGATTAGTCACATGAGTCGATTAACATCTGCAAAATTTTCACATTCATGCCTCTGACAAGCGAGCGACGATATCCTAGAAGTTGATTTTACAATAAGGGTATCAAATGAATGGTTATCATGAAAGCTTTGTGTAAGTTTTATTTCGATATCTCAATTCGTTTCGGAGATATCAACCAAAACATAAATACGATTTCTTTGAACTTTTCTTACTTGAATAATTAAATGTTACTCATACGCCGTGTATGACCTGAAAAAAGTGCCCTATAATTGCAAAATTTCAAGATATACAAAATTATTTCGGCTAGAAAACGCAATATTTCAAACTGCTTTTGTAGTTCCAACGTTCTTTTCGCATAAATACGTTTTTTTTAATATCTTCGCAAAGAATCCTGTTGTCCTTATAAAAATTCAAAGGTGAAGATTTGTTACATAGTGATTTTTAAGAGATTTTTTTACGAACTTAGTATAAGCTGCTAGCAAAAATTTTTACTAAAAATCGGCACGGGCTGCCGTTATCCGAGGACAATGCAACTTTTAGGCTAAAGTGCACCGATATAGACGGTATGCATATCAAATTTCGAACCTAAATTTTTTTCCCATACTTTTTGGGGACGCTCTAATATTAATATTTAATTTTGCGATAGATCTAGTATTGTGCAGCCTTCATTGGTTAGAGAGCCATAACTTAGAGCAGTGTTAGCAGTTTGACATCTTTGAGTAACTCATTTTTGAGGGTTTGTTGTTACGTATGTCATATACCTAAAAAAGCTAATAAAATAGTTGTGATGATGCTTTCACGTCTATAAATCGCGTAAATAGACTTACACATAAATGTGGGCGTATAAAGAAAAAAAAAAAAAATGGATTGTAGTGTTGCGTTAATTTATGAATGAGCTATGAATATTATTCACCCAAATTAGCATAAAATTAACGCACGAATGAATATATATACCCAGCAGAAAAAAAGTCAAATGACCCAGCTGCCGTTTCGGGTAATTATTTGGAGTTTTATGGTGTTATAAGTACTAGTCCCTTTGCGGATATCCCTCCTCAATTAGTCCCTTTGCGGATATCCCTCCTCAATCCATCATGCCAACTAACACAAACTAGATTAGTCAATCAATTAATCAGAAAATAACAATTAACGATTAATCACAACGATTAAGTTTCCGATTAATCACATTTGGATCAATTAAATTCAAATAAATTTGATTAAACAGGAAAATTACTAATGACGTATTTTGGTTTTAGTTTTCATAGAGAAGTTAGCTCAAAAGACAACTCTTGGTCATGATAGCTGAAAAATCACTCTACATGGTAAAAACAGAGGACTTTGGACAGGGTACTAGTTGCTGTGAGTATCGAACTTGTACTGAGATAGTTTGCAAGCCGTAGACATGACTGCTGGGTTTAAGTATGCCCACCCAAAAGCACGCTATTATAGTAGTGAAATGAAAAGTGTAACCAACTGACACCAGCAACAAATCATAACTACAAACATATACGTCGTCTTATACAAACCTCTTGAACTCCACTGACCCGGAGCGCTGACAATTCCAAATGACCAGCCTTAATATATTATCGTGTTTCAACACTTTTGTTATTTTCGTGTTTCACCTCATTTTATGCCAATGTTTAAAACATAAATTGTGCGACAATAATAGCGAGCGCACATACATCAGAAGGTACAACAAAATGCATAAAAATAAAAAGAAAGTCGCTGTAAAAAATATTAGAAGAGCTGCGAGTAGATTATGAAAAGCGAAAGCTAGAGTTGACACACAAAACTCAGACATTAGTATAAAATATTAATATAAAAATATGATTTATGCGTACAGTGTGATTGTTGAGGGGAAGTTATGGCATTGTTATGACGGCGTTGCTTTACATAAGTTACGAGTTCGTAATGCTTACTGTGGATCATGAGTTAGGAACTACAAATTACAAAAATAACTAACTTCAAATTAGCTAGAAGATATATGAATATTTCTGACATGCAAATATTTGCCGCGTTACTTATTACTTTTCTATGACATTTAAGTAGTCTTGTCGAAACAGCAATGAAAATTCTTGATGCAAAAGTCTCAGTCAAAGCTTTAGTCAAAATAAAAATAAATCAAATCTGTATAACAGTTAAAAGTGAAAAAAAAATTTGCGTTAAAATCGGTCAACGAACTGCGGTGACCGAGTGACTTGTATAAAGCAAGTTTAGTAAATATTTAATAAAAAATATAAATAAATATAAAATAATAAATATAAAAAATTAACCAAACCCTGAGAAAATCAAGTATGTTACAGCTGATTTGCCTTGCTAAAAAGTGAAATTATATACATATATTAATATATTTTTCCTTTTTGGCTTCCCATTATAATCAAAGATGAACGCTGCCCTAAGCGGTATAAGCTGAAGTGATTTTATCATGTCGATAAACGCTACAAGTTTATAATTTATAATTATGTGAGTGAAATTTTGTTTGTTTGTATATATGTATAATATGAAATGGCAAAAAAAATTTCACCTCAACTTAACCCTGTTAACTGCGTGCGAAATTTTGAACGAAAGACTTAGGAAACAAAGTCGACACTCAATCATCTATTTTGACACCTTTGCGTTTAATGCTTAATTTTTTCTTTCCACATGATGACATGTGTTCTTATAACAAGCTGCGCTTACCAACAGAATCTCCAAAAATTAAATATTATAAAATAATTTACAGTAAAATCATTTAAAATGAAATAATTAAATTAAAAAAAAAAAAAAAATATAATAATTTAAAATAAAATAAAATAAAATAAAATAAAATAAAATAAAATAAAATAAAATAAAATAAAATAAAATAAAATAAAATAAAATAAAATAAAATAAAATAAAATAAAATAAAATAAAATAAAATAAAATAAAATAAAATAAAATAAAATAAAATAAAATAAAATAAAATAAAATAAAATAAAATAAAATAAAATAAAATGAAATAAAATGAAATAAAATAAAATAAAATAAAATAAAATAAAATAAAATAAAATAAAATAAAATAAAATAAAATAAAATAAAATAAAATAAAATAAAATAAAATAAAATAAAATAAAATAAAATAAAATAAAATAAAATAAAATAAAATAAAATAAAATAAAATAAAATAAAATAAAATAAAATAAAATAAAATAAAATAAAATAAAATTAAATAAAATAAAATAAAATAAAATAAAATAAAATAAAATAAAATAAAATAAAATAAAATAAAATAAAATAAAAAAAAAATAAAAAAATAAAATAAAATAAAAAAAAAATATAAAAAAATCAAAAAAAAATATAATAAAATAAAAAAAATAAAAAATAAAATAAAATAAAATAAAATGAAATAAAATAAAATAAAATAAAATAAAATAAAATAAAATAAAATAAAATAAAATGAAATAAAATAAAATAAAATAAAATGAAATAAAATAAAAGAAAATAAAATAAAATAAAATAAATAAAATAAAATAAAAAAAAATAAAATAAAATAAAAAAAAATAAAATAAAATAAAATAGAATAAAAAAAAAAAAAAATAAAATAAAATAAAATAAAAAAATAAAAAAAAATAAAAAAAATAAAATGAAATAAAATAAAATAAAAGAAAATAAAATAAAATAAAATAAAATAAAATAAAATAAAATAAAATAAAATAAAATAAAGTAAAATAAAATAAAATAAAATAAAATAAAATAAAATAAAATAAAATAAAATAAAATTAAATTAAATTAAATGAAATAAAATAAAATAAAATAAAATGAAAAAATAAAACAAAATAAAACAAAATAAAACAAAATAAAGCAAAATAAAATAAAATAATAATAAAACATTTACCAATGCACTATTGGCGCCGCACTGCCAATCACGTCGTCCAACTGCGCATTTGCCTGCTTATTTTTCCCGCAACTAAGTATATAACGCTCGGATTCATTCATGGTTTATCTTACTCACTTTTTTACTAAATATTATCTTTTTCTTTTTTTTTTTAATTAATTTTAATATTCGTATTATTTGGCTGTAAAT
>CAXKVI010000004.1:111308658-111353658 GCA_964058755.1 Campiglossa producta | reverse complement strand
AAAATAAAATAAAATAAAATAAAATAAAATAAAATAAAATAAAATAAAATAAAATAAAATAAAATAAAATAAAATAAAATAAAATAAAATAAAATAAAATAAAATAAAATAAAATTAAATAAAATAAAATAAAATAAAATTAAAAAAAAATAAAAATAAAATAAAATAAAATAAAATAAATAAAAACAAAACAATAACTAGCCTAAACTTCGTTTTGACATAATTTTTTACCATTCTCTACATAATTTTTTCCTCCAATTACTCAATTTCCATCCGCCTTCGAATTAACTTGCTTAAATTCACTAAGCGTTAAACAATTAATGTCTTGCGTTGATTTATTATCACAATTTCTTTGCGCACTTACTTCATGTTCTGTCTTTATAATCATCAATATTTCCACCTCATTGTCTTTAACTCCAACAATAATTTTTCCTCACTAAAGTAGGCTATATTTCAACAGGATTTAAGTTCATTTCTCTAAAAAATTGTCTGATAAATGTGTGCAAAAAAAAAAGGAAAATAAAAAAAAGAAATGCTCATATCTGCCCCAGTTAAGTGGATTATCAACTTCGTAGTCACTTCCCTTCGCCAATATAATAACTCAATGAAGTGCCTGTCATTATGAGGCGTTAAGTACATATAACTTAACCTTATGTAAGTGAAAGATTAACACAATGAAAAAGTGAGAGAAAAATTAAAAAGGTTATTAAATTTAAGTTGGCAGGTTTTTTGGCGATTAATAATCACGACATTAAGAAAGAAAGAAAGAAAATCAAGAAATACATAATTTAAATACGTAGTCCAGATTATATGCATACAAAAATTGAAATAAAATGTACATTGCCTTGGACCTAAATGCGAAAAAGACGGAGGTTTTTTTGGAGTAAAACTTAATTAAATCACTTAAAATTTAATTAATAAAATGATCCCTTATTTCGTAAATTTGACAGTTGACAAGATAATAAGTTGTCTTTTAATTTGGGTTTTCTGTATTGAGGTTGTAAAGATACAAGAGAATTCACTTTTCTTGTATATGAACATTAGGGTTGTTCAGATTCAGCTTACTCAGATAAAACCGAAGATCGCAATGTCCTGCATAATACCCAATGAGGGTTTTTAGATCCACCCTTCTTCGATTAATGAGCCTGGCCAATGCTCTTTGTGAGGGTTCTTTAAAGAGTTTGTCCTGGCTCAGTCCGATGCAGCTAAACCAATGCTGCCTAAACTGTTTGTTTTCCCAGTTGCTTATGGTCTCCCTTCTGTGTGCTTTGGTAAGCCCACCAAAGCGGTTTGAACTATAAAATGCTATTAGAGCACCTTTCTTTGAAAGCAGATCTGCCTCTTCGTTGCCGTCATGCCCGCCATGCCTTAAGATTCAACCTAACAAATCTTTGTTTTTGGCTCCCAGATCATTGAGGATTGCGACGCACTCATCAACAAGCTTCGAAGTTGTAGTGTAAGACTGAAGACTAGGGCGGCCCGACTGTCCGACATAATGTAGATTCGCTTAGAGGTTAGTCTTCATCGGAGACATTCTCTTCTACATATTTCTATTGCGTGGATTTCCGCTTGAAAGATAGTGGGTTAGTTACCCATTGGTACCGATTTTTTATAATTCGGTCCAAAGATATCAGCTTCCGTTTTTGGAATGACCCATACATATTCTTATTCTTGCTCTTGTTCATATTCTATTCCGCTTTCGTTTGCTATGACGCTCCTACATTTTTCTTCCTCTTACCCTTTAGCTATCAGCCACATTATCCCTGTCTCTTCCTCTGCCTCTCCCTTTCCATCCCTCTCAATCCCTCTCCATCTCCATCTCCCTAACCCCTTTCCTTTCTTTTTTGTGGGTATTTGAGTTTATTTTTTAGTGCTCATTGGCTTGAGCAATGAGTTGAGGTAGGTATACGGTATTTTAAAACTACGTCCTGCGGGTTAGTGGTTTAGAATATGTCCGAGGTAGGCATACCGGTCGTAAGAGGCGAATAAGGTAATGACGTGCTAACTCGATGGTTGATCTACGGATATGATGCATCTCACCTCTCATTAAATATCTTCTCATTCCTTACGGATGGGGGGATGACATGACCTAGAAGGTTGCAGTGGTCATACCAAATCACTCCCGAGACAGTTGGCAGTACCGCAAGGGAGTACCGGAGCGTACCGGGTTCATATCCGGCCAAGGACTGTCAATTTCGACATCACTCCCCAAAATCTTCGCGGAGTATTTTTGTCTTAACAACAAAAACAACAACAACAACAACAACAACAACAACATCCGCCCTAGCTTGTTAACTCTTTTTTTTTTACATTTTATATCAGAACCATAAGCCCCAAATTGCAACACAAAACCTTTGCACGCACGCTCAAATGTACTACTTAGTTGACTTGCAGCTATCAAAAATGTGTAACACATTGTGGGAATAAAATATACAAAATTAAAATCATAATTCACACAGACAGATGATGTAATCGAAACGCACACGACTCACAAATGCGGCAACATGATTTAAAGCTGCATTCGCCGCCAGCAACAACAATCACCTTTTAATAAGCGCTTTATATTTACCAAATGCCAAAAAGAAATTTTTACGGTATTTCCATAATTTAATAATGTGCGCGCTGCTGCTCTTACTCTGACGGCTGCTGCTGTTTCACATGTCCTAAAGGAACAAATCCCTGGTGGATAACAACACAGCGGGCAAAAAAAAAAAAAAAAATTAGCTCGCATAAAACATGAGAAGAGATAGCCAGTCTTGGCGCTTACAAATCGTTGGCTTTAAATGCCAAATAAAGAATTGTGGCGCAGGCGTTTGGCTGAACGAAAATTCCGCACCCACTTAAGACTCATGCGCATGCGCCGCGCCTGAGCCTGGGCTACTCGTTACTTCTCATGCTTAAGGCAACAACATTTCCTAGCCTTTCATTTCTTTCTTTTAGTACTACGAGTACATGTTATATTTTTGAGTATCATTTTTTATGTTTTTATTATACCCAGCGTACTAGTACTAGTACAAGAGTATTATAATTTTGTCCACATAACGGTACTACGTAACGGCACAAAATAATCGAAATAGATATAGAGTTCCATATATGAAAGTTCTCAGGTTGAACAGAGGAGTTCATTAAGGCATGTCCGGCTGTCTATCCGTCTGTCCGTCCGTCCGTCCATGTACACGATAACTTGAGTAATAATTGGGCGAAATCGGCGAATAACCACGCCCCCTTTTTCGATATCGAAAATCACATAAATTGACATATCTCGGTAGCTGAAATGGACAAAATGATATAATTTAATGAGTGAATCTCCATGGTAATTTTTCTGTTTTTTTGTTAAATTTTTTATAGCGGGCGTGGCAACGCCCACTTTTAAGGGAGGCATTTTTGAAAATTCGACTGGTCGTAACTTTTAAATTGATTACGATAGAACGATGAAATTTGGCACAAACCATACTAGTACCGTTAGGAGTATACCTGCTGAAAGTGGATAAAATCGCCCTTCAACCATGCCCACTTTCGATATCGAAAATCACTTAAATTGATATATCTCGGTAGCTGAAATGACTAAAATGATATAATTTTATGGGTGAATTCTCCTAATCATTCTCTTATGATTTTTCCATACATTTTTTAAAGTAGGCGTGGCACCGCCCACTTTTAACGGAGGAATTTTTGAAAATTCGACTGGTCGTAACTTTTAAACTGATTACGATAGAAGGATGGAATTTGGCAAAAACCATACTAGTACCGTTGGGAGTATACCTGATGAAATTGGATAAAATCGCCATCCAACCACGCCCACTTTCGATATCGAAAACTTCGAAAATCACCTAAATTGACATATTTCAGTAACAGAAAGGGCTAAAATGATATAGTTTGGTAGGATGAATCCCCTAGTCATTCTATTATGATTTTTTGATAAATTTTTAAAAGTAGGCGTGGCACCGAAAACTTTTCAGGGAGGCATATTTGAAAATTTCACGGGTAATAACTTTTAAACTGATTACGGTAGAGCGATGAAATTGGTACAAGGTATACTAGCATAATAGGGAATATACCTGATGTAATTGGACGAAATTGCTTCCCAACCACGCCGACTTCCGAAATGGAAAATTTCGAAAATCATACATATGAAAACTACCGCTGAGTATTTCTTGTTCGGTTTACCCGAAGTTAGACCTCCTTACTTGTTTTATTTCTTCTCTGCTGCTGAGTGTACAATTATGTGCCGCTTTTTGCTTTGTTATTGTGCGCTCAAACATTATGGTGTTGCCTTTTCCTTTCATTTTATTTGACCATAAAAAGCACTTGCAGATGCAACAAAAAAAATTCAACAAAAAAAGATTAAACAAAATTTAAATAATGCATAATAATGTAAAAAGCAAGCGCGATTTACACAAAATGTAATGAACTAAATTTTATGCTAACGACTTGATCTGAATGTGTAACAAGTACGTAGTAAAATCTATGGTAAGTTGGAACTAAAAATCATACACCCAACTGTGAGATTTCAAAGAAAACGAGAATCTTTCAATAATTTTCGATTAGGAAAAAACCTAGAGTGACTCGAAAAATCTGACTTCAGCTTCCGATGTAGCGCAACCAAAACTTTTGACTCCAACCATTAAAAAGCTTTGACATGGAATGACCCCAAATGGGTATACTTAACCAGTCAGTTGAACTACAAAAAACGTAATAAACTGAATTATGTGCCAATGAATTGATCTGAATATGTTACAATAAATATTTAAGAGCGCAACAACAAAAGCTATGTGCCAATGGCAATGTGAATAACGGCGCCAGCAACACAACTGCAACAAGGCGCATGCGCAAAAAGCAGCTAAATATGTATGAAATTGTGGAAATGTAAGTTTTGCGGTTTGCCCACCCAAATTGTTTTACTTCCCATAATTTAAGTCAAGGCGGCAGCAGCAGCCCGTTCATTGGGCCGCGTGATGGTGTTGAACTGTAAGTCGCGAACTTGCAAACAAATAAGCAACTTGTAGCAGCGAAAATAACAAAACAATAAGCAAAACATGCGCACATATAAATTTAAACATACAAAAATACATTTACTTTATTTAATGAAAACAACTGCAAAAAAGAAAAAAAAAGGTAAAAAAAAAAATATTTTAAAATTTTTTTTCTTTTTGTTGTTTATTTTACTTTTTTTTTCCACATTCACTCGCCTCATTTTTTGCGCCAGTAGTTCATAATCTGTTTTTTTTGTTTTTTTTTTCTGTTTCTTTTTTCTTTTGCCGCTTTTTCTTTCGCGGTCAGTTTCAGACTTTAGGCCATCTTTCACTGTATCACTCTTTGTTGCATGAACGGACAGCATCGCAATTTATAACAATGAGCAAAATAACAACAAAAACAACAATGAATAACCAACTCATCGTTATGGGCGTTCAATAATGTACAGGTTCAATTGCTTCAATATTTGGTGGCAAGTTTTGTGCTCAGGGCTTTTTTCTTTTCCTTTTTTTTATATTTTGCCATTGTTGACATCCAGATTGGCGGTTCGGTTACAACCGACCAACTGAAATACCAATAAACTTAATTTCTTGCATTTATTACACTTGACAACAATAACAGCTACAACAACAACAACACGCTCCACATCATATAAGCTGTCATATAGTCGGTGTTTTTCGTTGTTATTTATGAAACACTTTGAGTGCGCGCATTAAGGTGGAGTTTTGTGGTCGTTGGTGCGGAGGTCAGGTTGCGCTATACAATTTGTTTTGTTTGTTATAGGTGTTGCCATTTTTAGCGGTCTCATTACAATATTTACAACCATATTTTGGCACATGAAAATAAACCTGTTCTTTGCATATCTGAAGTTCTTTTGCTGGTTTGCCGGCACTTTCATAGTTGGGATAACATAAAAAAGTTGGCCCCACCTTGAGACCTTTGTGATCCATGCGACCCAATGTAAAGCTGCGATAGCAATTATCAGTTGTTGTAATAAATTTCTAATACGAAAAAATTCATAACGACGCTCGCTTGCCAGAAGCATGATTGTGCCAATTTTTCAAATTTGAGTTAATGGGATATCGTGATTAACCTTTCTTTTCTGTAGAAGGCAGAAAGAGAGGAGCCACTCTGACGTACTGGGTTTAAGGGCTCGCCGAGGTATTTTTCGCAGCGTATGTACACCATGAGGTGCGCCTGTAAGCGGCTTGCTATATAAACGTGTAAATCTACTCCAAAACACCGAAAACGGGTTGTGCGCTGGGTTTGGGACCCGCCACGTAAAAACAAATTCCAGTGAAAATAAAAAGTAACAAGCCTCGGATGAGAACCCCCTTTAATGTTGACGACCCGGCAAAACGATCTCAGGACAATGAGAAGGATATTAGGGCATGTACCTGGAATGTCCGGACCCTTTCCAGGGAAGGTACCACTGCCCGACTGGTTGGTGTACTCGTTAACGCAAAGGCTGGCATCACCACCCTGTAGGAAAAGCGATGGACGGGACAAGGAAAGACAACCATTGTACCTTGTGACGTATACCACAGTGGCCAGACACGCGGCAAATCGCGTGATGTTGGATTCGTTGTGGGAAAGAGACTTCGCCGCCAAGTACCAGCGTTCAGCCCCGTAGACGAGCGTCTTGCTGCGATCCGCATCAAAGCGAGGTTTTTCAGCATAACATTTATCTGCGCCTATGCGCCGACTGAAGACAGAGGACGACGCAGAGAAGCACTCCTTCTACGATAAACTTGAAAAGACCTATGATCGCTCCCCCCCGACATGATATCAAAATCATGCTCGGCGACGTTAATGCCAAGGTAGACAAGCAAGGGGTCTTTGGTCCTACAGTTGGAAGATTTATTTTCCACGATATAACATCCCCCAACGACACTAGGTTGATTGACTTCGCCGCTGCTCGCAATATGGTCATCAGTAGTACTAGGTGCCAGCATAAGCGAATACACCAAGCCACCTGGCTGTCCCCTGATCAAAGAACAAGAAACCAGATTAATCATGTCATGATCGAAGGCAGACACAGCTGCACCGTTCTGGACGTGCGTACCCTACGTGGTCCAAATATCGACCCGGACCATTATCTTGTTGCAGCCAGGATTCGCACACGCCTCTGTGCAGCGAAGAAAGTGCGCACAGTAACGGAAGGAAAGCTGATAATTTCATTTAGGGTTTCAGCGAGCCCGCAAGAACAACTGGTACGATGAGGAATGCAGCAGTGCCTCGGACAAAGAGGGCGCTGCATACAGGGAGACGTTGCGAACGGGCGCAACCCGCAGTGTATGGCAACGCTATCGTGAGGCAAAGAAGGAATAGAGACGCCTATTCAGAAAAAAGAAACGTGAGGCCGAAAGGCGTGGGTGTGAGGAGTTTGAGATGCTGGCTGACAGGAACGATGCCCGAAAATTCTATGAAAAGATCCGGCGGTTGAAGGAAGGTTTTAAGACTGGGGCAAGTTCCTGTAAGGACAATAATGGTAACCGACGTACAGAACGTACATAAATTATAGAGGGAGCACTTCTCCTCACTACTAAATTGCGAGAGATACGTCGAACCCGATACCCCAACCCCTGACGATGGAAAAGTCGTCCCACCACCTGACTATGATGAAAAGATGATAGCTATATCCTGGCTCAAAAACAACAAAGCACCTGGAAAGGACGGAAGGGGGATGCCTCGACTGAGATGGAAACAACAAGTGGAAGAAGACTTGAATTCCGTGGGGTTTCCGATTGGCGTCAGTTATCACTTAAATGGAATGACTGGCGTGCCTTGATATGAAACGGCCAAAATCGCCTAGGCGGTTAAGCGTCAATAAATGACGCAAGCCAAGATTAGAAGCAAGGCTTTTGAAGGGTGTTTCGTGTATAACTCGATTTGATGAACAAGCTCTACTAGGTGGCTGAAAAGTATAAAATCACTGTAGCACTGTGTGGGTTTTTACAATTCAAACAACTGCTCTTGATGTTGATTTCCACGTAATAAAATTTTTTGTTACTACTTTCACAAATGTCATCTTCCTTTAGTATGCTGCTCTTTTAAGTGTATCTCTTTTATTTTTGTTGTCTTTAAAGCAGTAGTCGGCACGGAGAGAGCGCTTGCTATGTTAAAGCATTGGAGTTTTCCTCCCAGGAAAGTAATTGCCGGCCAATGCTTTAAAGCATAGGTGACTTATGTTCATTTGTTTGGATATTTTAATTCGTTTGAATGTTTGACGACAATGTCAACAACTTTGAAAATCATAACAAAGTAATTTCAAATAAAACCGAAAAAACATTCAAAATGTGTTGAATTCAATTTGAATAGGCAATACCTCATAAATTTATTAATTTGCATACAAATCTGAATGTTACCAGTTGTACGTAAACATTTGGATATGTATGTTTAAATAAACATAAATTTACATATATTTGTAGATCGACATGGCCTGAAATGGTGCTTTAATTTAACTCTTTTTGACTTTGGTTGTATTGCATTTGAAAAAAAAAGACATCAAGAATAACAAAAGCATAGCATAAATGGAAGATGGGCCATATGCAGTGCAGTCTGGGTCATACAGAGTTCCTAAATAACTATTAAGCGGAACTCTGTATGACTAACAGTGCATTGTACATCTTTCTATATCTATAAGACTCATTAAGCTAAGGAATTAGAAAAAAGTGAGTTAAATCTCAGAGTAAGAAATTTATATTCCTTCACAGTCACCCAGCAATAAACCGAAGTATTTCAGAAACCAGTTATTTCGGAGCGTTGGGGTCATAAACCGTAAATGTTAACTATTATATATTGTTGTTGCTATTGACGTCTACTTGATTTGAAGGCACAATTGCCTTTATTTTGTTTGTTTTTATAATATTGATAAAGAATGTGAGGTCTTCATTAATTTTTTCATTTTATTTATGTCAGCAACTGTATACAACTTAATTAAATATAAGGGCACAAAAGTGTTGATTTTTTGGCCTAGATGTAACAGTGAAACTTGATTTGTGAGAGATTTATTCAAAATTCAAACTATGCGATAAATTAACAACAAATAAAAGTCAGCTTTTGGTTTTATATTTAAAGAATAAATTAAAATAAAAAATAAAATGAAATAAAATAAAATAAAATAAAATCAAATCAAATAAAATAAAATAAAATAAAATAAAATAAAATAAAATAAAATAAAATAAAATAAAATAAAATAAAATAAAATAAAATAAAATAAAATAAAATAAAATAAAATAAAATAAAATAAAATAAAATAAAATAAAATAAAATAAAATAAAATAAAATAAAATAAAATAAAATAAAATAAAATAAAATAAAATAAAATAAAATAAAATAAAATAAAATAAAATAAAATAAATAAAATAAAATAAAATAAAATAAAATAAAATAAAATAAAATAAAATAAAATAAAATAAAATAAAATAAAATAAAATAAAATAAAATAAAATAAAATAAAATAAAATAAAATAAAATAAAAAAATGTAAAAAAATAAAATAAAATAAAACAAAAACAAATAAAATAAAATAAAATAAAATAAAATAAAATAAAATAAAATAAAATAAAATAAAATAAAATAAAATAAAATAAAATAAAATAAAATAAAATAAAATAAAATAAAATAAAATAAAATAAAATAAAATAAAATAAAATAAAATAAAATAAAATAAAATAAAATAAAATAAAATAAAATAAAATAAAATAAAAAAATGTAAAAAAATAAAATAAAATAAAAAAAAACAAATAAAATAAAATAAAATAAAATAAAATAAAATAAAAAAAAAAATAAAATAAAATAAAATAAAATAAAATAAAATAAAATAAAATTAAAATAAAATAAAATAAAATAAAATAAAATAAAATAAAATAAAATAAAATAAAATAAAATAAAATAAAATAAAATAAAATAAAATAAAATAAAATAAAATAAAATAAAATAAAATAAAATAAAATAAAATAAAATAAAATAAAATAAAATAAAATAAAATAAAATAAAATAAAATAAAATAAAATAAAATAAAATAAAATAAAATAAAATAAAATAAAATAAAATAAAATAAAACAAAAACAAATAAAATAAAATAAAATAAAACAAAATAAAATAAAATAAAATAAAATAAAATAAAATTAAATAAAATAAAATAAAATAAAATAAAATAAAATAAAATAAAATAAAATAAAATAAAATAAAATAAAATAAAATAAAATAAAATAAAATAAAATAAAATAAAATAAAATAAAATAAAATAAAATAAAATAAAATAAAATAAAATAAAATAAAATAAAATAAAATAAAATAAAATAAAATAAAATAAAATAAAATAAAATAAAATAAAATAAAATAAAATAAAATAAAATAAAATAAAATAAAATAAAATAAAATGAAATAAAATGCAAACAAATAAGATAGAATAAAATGAAATAAAAAAAAAAATAAAATAAAAAAATATAAAAAAAATAAAATAAAAAAAATTAAATAAAAAAAAAAATAAATTGAAAAAAAAAAAAAATAAAACAAATTTAAAAAAAAATAAAATAAATGAAAAAATGAAACAAGATAACACCAAATAAAATAAAATTAAAATAAGAGAAAATGAGAAAATAAAATAAAATAGAATGGATTTTGGAAATAAAGTAAAAAAATTGATTTTAGAAAATAAATCAAAAAATTTTATAAAAATATAAAATTTTATAAACTACAGCTTAGTATGGAAAAATATTTGCTCATAATAACTATAACCAAATAGGGCAACCTTGGTTTGTTCAAATATTATCACAAAATCAGAAAGCATGGAAAATGTCATTAAAATTTAATGAATGAATGATCTGTATAAGCGGTGCGTTAAGAACAACGCCCAATGAAGCACTCCAGGCCATTCTTGGCATTTTGCCACTCGATCTGGAAGGTCACCGAGTAGCAGCAGCTTCGGCTCTGCGTCTAATGGAAACGTCCGGCTGGGGCGCAAGCACAGATCGCTGTGCGACCACAACAGTCGGAGATAGCGGTTTTAAAATCAACATTCCCAGCAGGGAAGAATGGGAGAGCACGTATCGGAGTCCCGTCACTCATGGCGCACTTCCATTTATACTGATGGCTCGAAGTTAGACGGCAGAGTTGGGGGAGGGGTTTATTCAAAGGATCTGAACCTTGAGCTCTCCTTCAGACTACCTGATCACTGCAGTGTCTTCCAGGCTGAAGTATCAGCAATCATGGACGCCGCGGCTTGGATAGGCCAACACACTACCAGACAGGACATTTTTATATTCAGCGACAGCCAGGCGGCCATCAAATCCCTTGGCTCTTACTCGTTCAACTCTGAACTGACGCTCAGCTGTCGTCGATCTCTACAAGAGATGGCCCAACAGAATCGCGTTAACCTCACATGGGTCCCGGGGCATAGGGACATTGAGGGAAATTGTAGGGCAGACGAACTTGCGAGGCAGGGCACGACCAAACAGGTTCTTCGCGATAAAGAGCGCTTAGGTATGGCGTTTGCCACATGCTGAAGTAATACACACTCCGCCAAGCCAAAGAAAGATGGCTGCAATCTCCAGGATGCCGGATATCCAAAGAAACCTGGCCGAAATGGGATCATAAAAGATCAAGACAAATTTATGCCCTAAGGAGAAGAGAAATCTCCATATTAATAGGCGTATTAACTGGGCACTGCCTCATTGGTAGGCACGCAGAAAGACTTGGTGTGCCCTACCGACGATGCTGTAGGAGTTGTAAGGATGATGAGGAGGAGGAAACGGTGGAGCACCTCATCTGCAACTGCCCGGCTTTAAGTGGCGCGAGAATGCGCTTTTTGGGAGTTCCCTTCCTGGTCAGCCTACGCCAGGTCACGGAGCTGGACATAAAGGACCTGATGGCCTTCATCAAGTCATCTAAATGGTTCGAGGAGGAGTAACGGTGTCGGTATAGGAGGGAAAGTCCCGGGATTCTGCTATGTGGAGAATTCCGTTAATACCGGGATTTTCCATATGGCAGGGTCCCGGAACTGACTTTCCTAGTGTTGGTGGTATCACAACGGGCCTTTTAATACTGAACCTAACCTAACCTAATGAAAATAAATTCCTCCCAGGTCATTGAATTACAAAACCACTGCTTAGCTTAAATTTTATTTCTTAATTAATGTAATTAATTTGCAAATTAAGCAAAACCTTTGCAGTTAATTAATGCATTTTCAAGTTCATGTTATCTACAATCAAAATAAGGTAATTAACTTAAAAAAATAAACAAAGTAAAAAATATTCACGGTATTGTTGTTGATTGTAATTCACATTTTAAATTGACATTCTAATTTTTTTTTTTTTTTTCGTTTGGCAAAGCTCAGTGATTCAGTGGTTATTAATGTCAAGGTGCCCTTAAACAGCATAAATTGCAAGTTTTAAAAAAAAACAATACCACCAAATTCACATAATTCATAAAATGGCAAAGGAACTCCAATGAAAGAGATATCAAATTACAACAATGTTAGCATTCAATTAAACTTTAGCGAATCATAAAACCAACAAAATTTCACATACAATTATTGTCAAGTTTCTTATGAGCTTTTTTGTTTTTTTTTTTTTTTGTAATGAATGACTGATTCGTTAATGAGCAAAGCGCGTAAAAGCGCATACATATATACGTGTGTGTGTGTGGACATTTTTGAATTGAGAAGGGTTTGAATAAACTAAAACCAAAAAAAAAAAAAAAAAAATTAATTTAACTAAAATAAAGTAAACAAAAAATTTAGTTAAAATCAATATATAAATAAATTAAAAAAAAAATAAAAGCAAAAATAAAATAAAGTAAAATAAAATGGAATCAAATAAAAAAAATTATCTAAAATAAAATAAATTAAAATAAGAAAAAAATAAATTAAAGTAAAGTAAAAAAATAAAAAATTTAAATAAAACATAATAAAATAAAACAACACAAAATAAAAATAAAATAAAACGAAATAAAATAAAATAAAATAAAATAAAATAAAATAAAATAAAATAAAATAAAATAAAGAAAAATAAAATAAAATAAAATAAAATAAAATAAAATAAAATAAAATAAAATAAAATAAAATAAAATAAAATAAAATAAAATAAAATATAATAAAAATAAATTCGAAAAAAATAAAATAAAATAAAATAAAATAAAATAAAATAAAAAAAATATAATAAAATAAAATAAAATAAAATAAAATAAAATAAAAGGAAATATAACAAAAATAAATTTAAAAAAATAAAATAAAATGAAATCAAAAAAATAAAATAAAATAAAATAAAATAAAATAAAATAAAATAAAATAAAATAAAATAAAATAAAATAAAATAAAATAAAATAAAATAAAATAAAATAAATAAAATAAAATAAAATAAAATAAAATAAAATAAAACAAAATAAAATAAAATAAACTAAATTTAAAAAAATTAAATAAAAAAAAAATAAATAAAAATAAAGTAAAATAAAAAATATAATTAAAATAAAAAAAAAAAATAAAATTAAAAAAAATAAAATGATATAAAATAAAAATAAAAAAATTAAATAAACTAAAATAAAAAAATAAAATAAAATGAAATAAAAAAATTCAAATAAAATAGAGAAAAATAAAAAAATTAATAAAATAAATAAATAAAAAATAAAAATAAAAATAAAAATAAAAATAAAGTAAAATAAAATAAAATATAATAAAAAATAAATAAATAAAATAAAAAAGGTAAAAAAAATATAAAATTAAAAAATAAAGCTAGATAAATTAAAAGAAAAAACATAAAAATTATCAAATAACTCAAAATCCACTAAAATAAAAGATAATAAAATACAAAATAAGAAAATAGCGTAAAATTAAATAAAAAACAAAATAAAATAAAATTAAGTTAAAATAAATTAAATTAAATGAATTAAAACACGATAAAATAAAACAAATAAAAGTAAAATAAAAAAATTGAAAAATAAAATAAAAGAAAATTAATTTAAATTAAAAACAATTAGGGAAAATAAATAAATAATTTACCATCAACCGACGAATTATTTATGTTTATATTTCTACTTATAAAATATGCACTAAACAGGTTGCTGTTCAAAACTTATTAATATTTTGTTTGTCCCCTCTTAAACGAGAGAGTGCCATAAGTAGTGCTCGAAAGAAAATAAAACAACTGCATTAAAGTAGTTCATTTCATTGTCCGCATACCTGCTGTACAAATTACCTATACTTCAATTTGCAAAATAAGCAGAAAACGGAAAATTTGAAAAAGTAATTTAATTTATTTATGTAACAATAAAGAAATAATTCAAATAACGCCAGCGCACAAGTGTGACATACAAGAGCATAACAAAAATAACAAATAACACTCACCAATAATTTTGCTAGCATGTTGCTAGTGTTGTTGCCTTATGGCGCTAACACGTGTACGCGTCGTATTTGGTAAAGTTTGTGTCTGCAGTCTTTTGTTTTAAGTAGCATTTTCTTGTGGTAATTTAACAAATATGCTCAGCCAGTTATTGTACGCCCTAGCACATGGGCAAATGTTTATTGTTGTTGCACGTTGCGCTTTGTTGTACAAATTTGTTTAATTTATTCACACAATGACTTTTATATATGTACATATGTAAATATGTATGTATGTACTATTTTATAGTAATTTTATTGCTTTATGGAAGCTGTGGCTAACAAGTAGTAAAGGTGTTTATTTTCTGAAGCTGGTTTGGTTTAGTGTTTATTGCAGAGGTAAACCACAAATAAAAGAGTGGTTTTATTATATATTTAAAATTCTTTGAAAAATATTGTGTGATATGGTGTTCCACTCAGGCGTCGGTGTGCTTGTTTTGCAAAAAAAAAACTGTTTAAAGTGTTATGCTTTCAAAATTGCTATATTTAATTTGCGTTTCACCTGGCGATCTCATGTTGTGCAATATTTTAAAAAATAATAGCACTTTTTTCATAGAGAAAGTATTTCACTTTTTTTGCTTTTTATTGAAAATTTCACTTAAATAATCAATTAACTATAACTTCAATTTTACATGCTCGCCAAATTAGACAGACATACAAATTGCTCACAAATACATACATTAGCCATAACCGTTAAGCAAATAATTAATGGTTTTATAAAAAAAAATTTACTTAAGTGAAAGAAAATTGCTTTTATTCACACAGCAAGCGGGTTAAATAGAAAAATCAAATAAAAATGTGTTATGTCTAATATGTGAAAAATTGATTTTACAAAGAGGAAAGTATGCCGATTTCGCTTTTTTATACCCAGCGTACTAGTACATAAGTACTAGTAAAAGGGTATAATATTTTTGTCCCTATAACGGTAGATATAGAGTTCCAAATATCATCGCTGCCTTGCCAGAAACATGAATGTGCAAAAATTAAAATTTTGAGAAATCGTATTTGAAAGTTTATAGCTCTCGAAAAATTTGACATATTAATTTTTGACGTAAATATGTTTGGCAAGTTATATTCTCTTTATACGCTTTTCCCTGATATAGTTTTTACGTTAATATTCATTAAATTCCTCGAGATAAATTTTTAAAAAATTTCGTTGTGCCAGAGGCATGAATCTGTAGCACATTCGTGAATCTGTAGCGCAACAAAAATTTAAAAAATTTAATTTCTAAATTTTTCAAAATTTTCAAAGTGCCAGAAACACGAATATGTATCAAAATTGTTACGTACACGCAATGGTGTCGGTTGTCCAGTGCAACACACTCATGCTTCTGGCACAACGAAAATTTTAAAAAATTTGCGAATTGAATTTTTAGAAATTTTTGTTGTGCCAGAGACATAAATGTGTAGCACATTCGTTTTTCTGGTACAATTTTCAGAGGTTAGACTATACATTCATGAAAATGTCACTGCAAATTTTCGGGGGTTCCTTGTACTTAGGAAGCCCAAAAGTTTCGTGAATCGTCGGGAAACGAGAGGTCAATCACGTGAGCCTATTAACTCAAAGCTGGAAAATTTTAGCACATTCATGCTTTCGGCAAGCCAGCGACTATGTGAAAGTTCTGAGGCTGAAAAGAGGAGTTGGTTAAGTCATGTCCGTCCGTCTGTCCGCCTGTCCGTCCGGGTACACGATAACTTTAGTAAAAATTGAGATATTTGCATGAAATTTTGCACAAGGTAGATTACTATTGAAAATGGGCGAAAGCGGATGATAACCACGCCCCCTTTTTCGGTATAGAAAATTTCGAAAATCACATAAATTGACATATCTCGGTAGTGGAAATGGCTAAAATTATATACGTTTATAGGTGAATCCCCTGGTCATTCTCATATGTTTTTTCCATAAGTGCCACGCCCACTTTTCAGAGAGGCATTTTTGAAAATTCGACTGATCGTAACTTTTAAACTGACATTGTTCGGTAACGGAAATGACTAAAATGAAGTAGTTTGGTAGGATGAACCCCCTAGTCATTCTATTATAATTTTTTGATAAATTTTAAAAAGTAGTCGTGCCACCGCCCACTTTTCAGGGAGGCATATTTGAAAATTTCACGGGTCATAACTTTAAAACTGATTACGGTAGAACGCTGAAATTGGTACAAGGTATACTAGCATAATAGGGAGTATACCTGATGTAATTGGACAAAATCGCTTTCCAACCACGCCCACTTCCGAAACGGAATATTTCGAAAATCATATGAAAACTACCGCTGAGTATTTAATGTCCGCTTCACCCGAACTTAGAAGTATTGAAGTTTTTATTTTTTGTTTTCAAATTATTGCGATTATGGCGGTACAGCGATGGACTAGGCGGTACAGCAACAATTAATGATGATGATAATGACTCAAACACACAAATTAATGAATTTTTTTATTTTTGCAAATATATTTCCGTAGACGAATCGTATTACTACATATTTAATTTTTCAAAATTTTGCATATCAAATAGTTAATAATTCACACCATCTCATTCAGTATTAATCCAAACAGGTTTCATAAGTGTTTTAGCTTCATATTAACCCATTCATCAAGATATACATACATAAAATAACAAATATAATTAATCAATCAATCTAATTTTTATTCAAGTTATCTTTACGCTTTAATTTCCTCAAAGCTTCAACTGTAAACGCCTCTTGATTTTAGCTAAGTCATTTTAAGCTGACTTAGGTTTCACGCTAAATTATCACATTGTAGTCTAATAAGTAGGTGGAAAAGAAATAAATTTGGTTATGAGAAATGTTATGAAGTCAAGGGAAAATTGAGCAATAACTAAACAAGTTTGCAGGCTGAATTATTTTTGTTTGATGTTAAAAAGTTGCATATGGCTGTAAATTTGTATGCATATCCCTTCATATGTATGTTACTGCATTATTTTTCGCTGACAGAAAAATCAATCAACAATTGTGTGTTTTTGCTATAACATTTAACAGTTTTCCAATAACAGCATTGCCTACTTAACAGTGTATCTGTTATGAGTACTATTGTATAACATACGTTTCCATTCATAACAGCTGTTATGATAAGTTTAACAGTAGCTTAACAGTACTGCTATAGTAGAATAGCATGTTAATGCTATTTGAATCCTGTTAAACCGCATGAGTACATTTGCAACATAACTCATTAATGCGAAGCAGTCAGATGTGAGTGACGTCAATGACTATGACTTATTTCTGCTTAATAAATTGAGCTTTGTTGTTTAGACGGTATAACAATTGTATGCCTGCCTGCTGCTATATATTTTGGCAATCGTAAGTTTTTGGGGTGTAAAAAGCAGAGCTAATGCATATATTTAACTTTAACACCATCAAATACATATAAATATAATATTAGCATACTATGACCTTGAAATCATTTCATTATAATTTTATTTTATTGTTTCTGCTTAATTTGCCTTCTTTTTGTAAAATGTTTTTTTTTTTTTTTGTTTTTGCAAATGTAGTTTAACATTAACTTTGGCATCTGCAGCAATATAATAAAAAGAAATTTAAAGCTGAAGTTTATTTATTTAAAGTTAGTTTTTTTTATTTAGTTGTAAAAGCAATCAATAGCCAAATTCAAAAAATATATCGTATGTAGACAGCGAAAAAAACTTGATTAATTTGTAATGGGTAGTCAAAATAGTCATAAAAAAAAGCTTGTATGCGATTTTCAATCTCTAATTAGGAGATACGATTGACCTCAGCTTTCATTTGGACTTTGGTATATTTCGATATATTTATCGATAACAGAGTTATCGGTCAAAATGTGGTTTAGGGTAAACTTTGGAATATTCGCAGAACATTGGTATCAAATGAATAGGGAAGACCACAGCTTTCATTTGGACTTTGGTTCATTTCGATATATTTATCGATAACAGAGTTATTGGTCAAATTTGGTTTAGGGTAAACTTTGGAAAAATCGCACAAAATTGGGAAGACCACAGATTTCATTTGAACTCTGTATCATTTCGATATATTTATCGATAACAGATTTATCGGTCAAAATGTGGGTTCGCGTAAACTTTCGAATATTCGCACAAAATTGGTATCAAACGAAAAGGGAAGACCACAGCTTTCATTTGGACTTTGGTTCATTTCGATATATTTATCGATAACAGAGTTATCGGTCAAATGTGGTTTGGGGTAAACTTTTTTAATTGGGAAGACCACAGCTTTCATTTGGACTTTGGTTCATTTCGATATATTTATCGATAACAGAGTTATCGGTCAAATGTGGTTTGGGGTAACTTTGGAAAAATCGCACAAAATTGGGAAGACTACAGATTTCATTTGAACTCTGTATCATTTCGATATATTTATCGATAACAGAGTTATCGGTCAAAATGTGGATTTAATTTGGACTTTGCTTCACCTATGGGAACATCTATTTTGAGAACGGCTGGCCCTAATACATAAAACTAAATGTGCAAGTTAGATTTTGTATCAGCTCGGCATGGTTATTCGCTAAAAAAATAAAGGCATTTGAAAAGGTTTTGGAGGTGTCCCTCAAAATGTTGATCAGGGTAACCTTACAAAGTGTTCATTCAATATGACCCCCTTTTCGAGATATTGCTCAAAATGTCAACCAGGAGGGGCTCTCGATGGTGTTAGTACCGTATGGGTATCAAATGAATGGTGTTGATAAGTGATCTAACGTGGACCAGGAGTGGAGCTAAAAGGTTTTTGTGAAAAACGAAAGGTGTTTTAAAGGGGAGTCATTTTAAGTCCTTTTGGGTTTGGGATTAAGAAAGGGATAGGGATATGGACGACAATTAGAAAGCAATATGAAAAGACAAAAGCTTATGAAAAGGATGAAGGGGGAAGGGGGGCGGGGGCCCAAGAAGGATGTGGAGCTGAAATGAGGAGGGCGAGTCATATATTTTAAATGCAAACAAGTTAATGTTTGGGCAGGAAAACGTCCTGACGGGTCTGCTAGTTGAAAATAAAAACTTAAGTAGAGCGTTCTTCAAACAAATTCTCAGTTAGGGCGATTAAAAAAAAAAACTTTAGAGAAAGGGTGATCTTCCATTCAGCAGTCGATTTTTTTTTACCATTGATTCAAGCGTTTCAAGTTTTCAAAGTAAAAACGTGGAATTTTAAGCCATAACAGCACTCAAATCCAGGTAACTTTTTAGAGTACCTCACTTTCGTACTTGAGTATATTTCAATATAAGTAGGTAAGTAGGAAGTTTTTTGCGGTTGAACGAATTTATCGCATGTCGGCTGAGAAACATTTTATTTTCGCTATTATAGTTACGCCTAGATAGAGCACACACAAACAAACTTACATTCATAGGCATAAATGTTGCATGAAAATTGAGGGAATGTTGTTTGCTTTCTTCATAACAATGTAAAATTTTATTTCTGGTTGAATAATAAAGAAAAATTTGTTGAAATTTCATTGTTGTCTATTAAGTGATGGAATGCTATGATTGCATGAAAAAATGCATTGTTTATAATTGTTATATTTATGCAAGTTTGTGGATATGTATGTATATCAATCATCACATTACGGCATACGGTTACAAATTTCGGACAGCCCCTGGTGAGATAATATGGGAAAGTGTTGGATGGGATTTGAATGAATACAATTTATCACTTCTTTAATTTTTAATTTTCCATCATTTCCTTAATTGATGAAGATTTTGCCATTGGGTCATGCAACACGTTACTTAGCTTATGATATAAATCTAGTTTATTTCAGGGATTATATATGAGCTCTACTTATGTCACTAGTTAACTGCAGTGGTTCTTCTTTAATTTTCCACTGTAAAAATGTGGAAACTATTGATCTTGAACACACTTATTCGAGGAGTCTAATGAATCTTTTTCGAATCATTGCCCCTAACAATAAGTTATTTTGGGTTACTGTTTATGAATAATTCCACTAGTTCAGATCTAAAGAGAGGCAGACTGCTCGATATATAGGAACATTTTTCATTGAAGTTACATTTTTTATTACCCTCTTTCGATTCTTCATTGGTTACTATTTATTGAATACAACGTGCTTTAAAGGCTTATAGAACAAATGCTCAAAATTCAATACCAATTTAACGCACTAATGAAATTATTGCATGACAAGCTATTTAATTTACAGAAATTCGATCACACAATAGATTAGCACACATATGTAGGTTCTCAAAATGCCAACACAAAACAAAAAAAACATGCCGTCAAAAGCAATTTATTTCCATTAAATCTACAGGCGATAACAAAGCAATCGAGTTCGTGGCCTAAGTCTTTTGTTGCGACTTACATGGCATCAACAGAGGGCCTGTCGTATACGTTCAATTGCGTATAGTATTGATTGCATACAATTGAATTTGACACATTTACAAGAGCTTGAAGTTTTACAACAAACAAAAATTTAAATAAAAAATAAAAAGATGTCAGAAAAATTGTAGCGTATAGCTGTCAAATAGTTAATTTAAATAGGCAGCTAAAAATTGTTTTACAATAGAACCTTATAGGGTAAAAAGATAAAAAAAAACAACAACGTTTGAGTGCTTGCAAAATTATTTAAATTGAAAAAATATATTAATGGAAAATAAAATAAAATAAAATGCGAAATAAATTTAATGAATAGCTGGCGCACAAAGTGTTAATGGCACGCAATTAGCACAATCAAGATTTTTATCCGCGTATAGGCAAATAAAATATTATTAAAATGCAAATGTCATGCAGTTGCATGTTTAAATATCAATTTAGAACGAAAAGTCGTGAAAACTAGAT
This sequence comes from Campiglossa producta, assembly GCA_964058755.1. Lineage (NCBI taxonomy): Eukaryota > Metazoa > Arthropoda > Insecta > Diptera > Tephritidae > Campiglossa > Campiglossa producta. The sequence continues at coordinate 111,332,533 of CAXKVI010000004.1, read as the reverse complement.
CGATAAACGTTTTTTTTTTAGTTAAGGTAAGACACGTAAGGAAGTTCAAGTTCAGGGTAAAACCGAAAGTAGTATACCTTTGTGCGTGTTATAGTTAGCAAATTGAGCAGGGTTTAGAAAGTAAAAAAAAATAATATAAACTAGAATATATTAAAAAAAGAAAAAACTAAAAAAAAAATTTTAAAATTAAAATAAATTAATGAAATGAAATTGAATATAATCAAACAAAAAAAATAAATAAAACAATTAAATTCAATAAGAGCAAGTAAAATAAAATAAAATAAAATAAAACAAAATAAAATAAAATAAAATAAAATAAAATAAAATAAAATAAAATAAAATTAAATAAAATAAAATAAAATAAAATAAAATAAAATAAAATAAAATAAAATAAAATAAAATAAAATAAAATAAAATAAAATAAAATAAAATAAAATAAAATAAAATAAAATAAAATAAAATAAAATAAAATAAAATAAAATAAAATAAAATAAAATAAAATAAAATAAAATAAAATAAAATAAAATAAAATAAAATAAAATAAAATAAAATAAAATAAAATAAAATAAAATAAAATAAAATAAAATAAAATAAAATAAAATAAAATAAAATAAAATAAAATAAAATAAAATAAAATAAAATAAAATAAAATAAAATAAAATAAAATAAAATAAAATAAAAAATAAATGAAATAAAATAAAATAAAATAAAAAATAAGTAAAATAAAATAAAATAAAATAAAATAAAATAAAATAAAATAAAATAAAATAAAATAAAATAAAATAAAATAAAATAAAATAAAATAAAATAAAATAAAATAAAATAAAATAAAATAAAATAAAATAAAATAAAATAAAATAAAATAAAATAAAATAAAATAAAATAAAATAAAATAAAATAAAATAAAATAAAATAAAATAAAATAAAATAATAAAATAAAATAAAATAAAATAAAATTAAATAAAAATAAATTAAATTAATTAAATCAAATACAATGAAATCAAAAAAGTAAAGAAAGTAAAAAAGAAAATAGATATAAACTTAAAGGTTTCTTTTCACTTGAAACTTGAAAAAAATTTCCTTTCACTTGAAAAAAGGTTTTTTTCACTAGATAAAGGTTTCTTTTTTCTATACAAGGGTTTATTTTCATTTGAAAAAGATTTCTTTTACCTTGAAAAAGGGGTCCTAACTTAAGCTCTGCCGAGATCTCTGGGCTTGAATAAGGGCACACATATAATACCCTTCGTACTAGTACAACTGAGTATAAAAATGTATAAATACAAAAAGTATGCTATTTAAAAGAAGTATTAAGTAAGTTTGCTGCCAAAATATTTCCGCTGCACTTGTTTTGTACAACGAAACACGCACAGCTGCTCAAGCGCATGCACACCAATACAAATTAGTATTTTGGCCAGTTTAATATTTATACAGTTAGATATTGCACGTGTTTGGTTGCAGTAATTTTGTATTACGTTTAAGATCTACATATGTATATAAGGCAACTTGTCGCTCCATAAAATTGCGTACAAACAAGACAAGTGTCCACTGCATATATTTATGTACATATGTAAAAAACTGTTTGTTGCGTTTGATGTACAACTTTGTGTCGTTTTAGACATCAAAATTGCAACGCCCATATTTGCCGCGCAAAACTGCAACTGTAATTCTATCACAACAACAACAACAACGACATAGACATACATACATATTTGTTAAACAAACTTTTAATTTATTCATACGTGTGCTGTTTATGGTGTACGAGATTAGAATCAGAACAAAAAAAAGTAGAACAAAAAAATGTAAAAGAACGTATGAATGAAAGATAAAAAAATAATATAAAAAAAAGAAATATTAAAACAAAATCAATTCAACGTCCTACCAACGACCTCTCTGCAGCAGCTCAACAGTCACCCTCGTTTTTAGATGTTGCGCCAAGATAGTTACAAATACACATACTCACATACTTGTAGTTTCACGTGTATAGAGATCAAAATAAAAATATATATTTATGTAAATTAGTGTGTCGCTGTCAGTAAACGTCCTTGACTTGACGTTACCTACCATTTCTACATACATACACAGCTGGTTTGCTTTAAGGCAGCTCAAAGTAGTTCAACTTCAATTCACTCATAATAATTTCGATTGAAAGCGTGCCCGCAAAGCTTCAAGTCCAACAAAAGCAATATTTGTTCTGCATGAAATTATAATTTTCAGTTACATAAAGTTTATTTGTTTTGATTCAGTTTTTTTAATATTTCTATTGTTATAAAGAACTAATGCGGAGCAAAATGAAAGGTGCATGCAGCTGTCTCGGTCGATTGGTGTATACAGAAGCAGACAAAGAAATATTTATGGAAAAAAACTATTGAAATTTTGGCCATTCCATATCAAGTCGTCACATGGCTGGAATTGACCCCTCCTGATTTGAATGAAATTTGGTGGGGAGTTTCCTTTTATTATAATTTTTTTTTTAATTTATCTAAAATCGTAATCTGCCACTTTGAAAAAGGGCACATAATAAAATAACATAAAATAAAACAAAATATATATATATACGAGTATTTCAAATTTTTTCCAATATATTTCGGTGAATAACCGTCCTCAGTATGAAATGGTCTTCCCTATCTTAATATTTAAAATACAAAAAAAAAAAAAAATACAAAAAATTATAATTTAGTTATTGTTATGATGGCAATTTCGATCTTGTTGAAGGATCTTGTCAAACCGCTTTGCATTGTTGCTTAGAAATTTTGCATCACCTTCACTGGTCATCGAACCCAAGGAGATTTAGGAATATTTAAACCGCAGTGTGTAACTTTTACAAGCGGTTTGATAAGATCCTTCAACAAGATCAAAATTGCAATCATCGTAGTTGGTTTCCTTTTAATATAACTTTTTTTTTTAATTTATCTAAAATCGTAATCTGTCACTTTGAAAAAGGGCACATATTAAAATAACATAAAATGAAACAAAATATATATTAAAATTTTTTCCAATATATTTCGGTGAATAACCGTCCTCAGCATGAAATTGTTGACACGTCTTCCCTATCTTAATATTTAAAATCCAAAAAAAAAATAAAAAAAAAATAATAATTTAGTTATTGTTATCATGGCTTTTCGAGCTTGTTGAAGGATCTTGTCAAACCGCTTTGTATTGTTACTTAGAAATTTTCCATCGACTTTACCGGTCATTGAACCCAAGGAGATTTCGGAATTTCTAAACCGCAGTGTGTAACTTTTACAAGCGGTTTGATAAGATCCTTCAACAAGATCGAAATTGCCATCATCCTAGTTAGTATTGTTTGTAGCATCTTTCAACTTGTTTTCGCCAAAAACTCAAAAGAATAGTTTGATAAAAATAATTCGACTGGTCAAAAGTCCACAAAATTTTAGAATTTCGTAAAAAAAATATATACAATCAAATAAGAAAACAAAATAAAATAAATTGTAATAAAATAAAAAATAAAATTAAAATAAAATTTTGTTGGGTTAAGACCCAAAAGTAAAGATTTTTTTTATTCACCCTAGTACCTACATATGTATACATATATGTAAGTTTGAATTTTGTACATAAATATCAAGCAGTACACTTACACACTTACGTATATTTAAGTATATGGCACAATGCAACTCCTCGGGCGTGAGTTTGAAAAATTATATTAAAAGTTGTTAAACAAACCAACAACAGTAAATGTTGCTTTTTATAAATTTAATTTTAGTATCAGTGGTATTTTAGTTGTTGGCCTTGCTTTGACTTGATTAAGTTATTAAATTTGTATCAAATAATAATTGGTTGCATTTTTAATCATTTCGGAAACGGAACTTAATCGTATGCATTTTAGCCCAGTTGTGATGTATAATTTGTATTGGGATCAAATCAGCTGAGCATCGATATATTCTCATATCGTTGCCAGAGGCATGAATATGCCAATTTTCCAGATTTAAGTTAATAGGCTCACGTTATTAACCTCTCGTTTGTCTACGATTCGCGAAAATCCTGATTTTCCAAAGTACAAGGAACCCCCGGAAATTTGCATTGCCATTTTCATGAATGTGTAGTTCAATCTCTGAAAATTGTGCCAGAAAAATGAATGTGCTACACATTCATGTTTCTGGTTGAACAAAAATGTTTAATTTTTTTAAATTTTCGTTTTGCCAGAATTGTAACGTATACGCCATGGTGTCTGTTGTTCAAGTGCAACACATTCATGTTTCTGGCAAAACAGAAATAATAAAAAATTTCGAAAAATTATGTGGAGATAACTTGGTAACTATTTCTTTCTAGGGCGCGATTTTTAGAGCAAGCTTAAACTTCACTGCGAGTTTAAACTTAGTTTGAACGGCCTATTGAAAAAAAAAAATAAAAATAAATATATCTACTAACGAAATTTATAACAATCATTTGATAGGCTAATTGACATCGGTCAGGAACTGATAGTACCTTCCTCGATTCAAAAAGTAGTGGCTAGTGTGTCAAACTGGCCAACGAAGCAATGACCAAGCCAGATTGTCAATCAACATACATACATACATTTGGTGACATGTAAAAACAAATACACAGTAAATACATCGAGATACACGCATGTTAGTGAATGCAAGTCAACGTCAAATGTTGGAAATCGAGCACCTTCAATTTGCATGAATTTTTGTGCCAAAAGGTAAAAAATTAAAAATAAAAAAAGGCGTGAGTACCAAGTACTCGTGAAGTTTGATGTGTAAACACGTGCATGTTTTTCCCTGTCCTTTTCTTTATTTATTTATTTTTATATCTCTTCTATAAAAAAACCTCTTTAAGCTTAATATTCCTCCTAGAACAGTAGTATATAACTCAAAGACGGGTCATTGATGAGGCATAAGTGACTCATGGATGATCCATTAATGGCACATGGATGACCCATAAATGACTTTTGGATGAGTCAAAAAAGACTCACGGCTGAGTCATAAATGATTTATGGATGGGCCATGGCTGACTCATGGATGAGTCATAAATGACTTATAGGCGTGTCATAAATGACTAATGAATGAATCATAAATGGCTCATGGGTGATTCATAAGTAACGCATAACCAAGTCCTTTGGCTTCCTTTCTTTTCTTACCATTTTCTTGCCGTTTCTTTTTTGCTCTCCTTGCCTTTCCCTTTTTGCCATCCTTTACTTTCATTTCTTTTTTTAATTTAACTGTCATTTTGGGTTCATATTGGGATTATTTTGGGGTCATTTTAAGATCACCTTGGGGGTGATTTTGGGGTCAATTAGGCATTTTTTTAGGATCATTCCGGGGTCATATTGGGAACGAAATGTATGTTATTTGTTTTGAAGGTAGTTCGATGAATAAGCAGCGTTATTTTCGCATTTCCTACGAAGGAAATACGCCTAAAAATAATAATTTAATTAAACTTATGTGCGGATACACATGTTTCCACATCAAACGTCACCAGTACTTGGCACTCACGTCTTTTTTTGTTTTGTTTTTATGACAAAGGAATCGGAAAGAGATATTTTCCAAGCATTTGACGACTTGACATGAAATGACCCAGGTAGTTATATGTGAAATATTGCACATTACGCCATTTCCTCACTTACCTGTTCGAGCCAAGAAAAATTCAAAAACATTCAAACAAATCTAAACAATTCATTGAATTTTAATGTTCACCTCATTTATCTAAACGCATTTCCTACGCATTGCAATCAACCAACGCGGCAGCGTGATACTCGTATAAATAAATAAATAAAAGAAAGTGAATAAATAAATAATAAAAAATCACTCAAATCAAATATAAAATTTTAACGATTTGTTTTTTTATTTTGTCACTGTCAATTTGGTTGATTGTTTACATCATCGCACTACGCCACCGCTTATGGTGGGCTGCACGCGCAATGATACCTCTTAAGGCAGCCACCGCACAAAAGCAGCCTCGTTTGTTCAGTGATTCATTAAAAAAATATCAACGCCACTTAGATGCGTGCCTACCAACTGGCCACCACTCCGGCTACTGCTGCATCACTTGAGTGATTATCACAAACGTCGTCGTCATGCGGTAGTCACTCACCACTTTCTGTAAACCGGACATAAACATAAATCTCTGCTGTTTGGGTGTCAATCAAAAACGCAGCAAACAGCCTTGCACTGATGGCTGCAGCTGTGGAAAACGCAATGTGTTACACCAGCGCTAACGCTAATATGTTGATATGCGCCTCCTTTTGGTTGAAAAATCGAAGTGCTAGAGTGCCTAAAAGCTATTGCCGCTCACTTGCTCATGGCAAGCTGCTTTTATCTGTTTTTGAAGTGTAAACTTGTTTATAGGCGGGCTTTTAAGCAGAAATGAGTTGAAAAATGTTACAACAACCAAATAAATGTTGCATGTGAATAGCATGCTTCATTCTAAGACTTTCCCCTTGGGTGTGCCATTTGAGGCGCTTTTCAGGGCTACCACCAATTTAAACGAGTCATCCTCCACTTGTTGGTCCCATCTCAGTCGAGGCCTCCCCCTTCCTCTTCTACCGAATTCGGGTGTCGATAGGAAAACCTTCTGTGCTGGAGTATATTTGTACATTCGTATGACATGACCCAGCCAGCGGAGCCTTTGGGCTTTAAATCGCTGAACCATTAATTTTCCGGAGAACTTTTCTCTCAAATACTTCAAGATGTCTATCTCATCATCTCTTGACACTGTACATGATTCCGACCGGTACATTAGGACTGGTATGATAAGAGACCTATAGAGCGTGATCTTTGTTTGTCTCAATTGCCTACTAAGTCCAAAGTAACACTTGTTGGCAGGAGTGATACTCCGTTGGATTTCTAGACTGACATTATTTTCGGTGTTAGTGCTAGTTCCTAAAGAGACGAAATACCTCACAGTTTCAAATTTGTAACCATCAGCGGTGACTTGGCTACCAAGGCGCAAACACGCCGATTCTTTCTTTGATGACAGCAAGTACTTCGTCTTGTCCTCGTTCACCGCAAGAGCCACTTTTTTCGCTTCTTTATCCAGACCAGAGAAGGCAAAGCTTACGGCTCGGTTATTAAGGCCAACGATATCAAATTTCCAAGTAAATTTTTAAAAATTTTCACTGCGCCAGAAGCATGAATCTGTAGCACATTCATGTTTTTGGCGCAACGAAAATGTTTAAAATTTGAATTTCTAAATTTTTTAAAATTTTTGTTGTGCCAAAAACATGAATGTGTGGCAAAATTGTTACGTATACGCCATGGTGCCTATTGTCGAGTGCAACACATTCATGCTTCTGGCACAACGAAAAAATTTTAAAAATTTAGAAATTCAATTTTAGGACATTTTTGTTGTGCCAGAAACATGAATGTGTAGTACTAATTTTTTCTGGCACAATTTTCGGAGATTGAAGTACACATTCAAGAAAATGGCATTGCAAATTTCCGGGGGTTACTTGTACTTAGGAAAACAGTTTTTTTCGCTTTTCTGAAAAATTGTCAAATCTGAAATAAGTTGTTTTGTCAAAATTCCACAGAAATGTAAAAGGTGTTATCATTTTTCTTGCTTTAATTTTAAAAAGGTTACACTTCTGGTGGTATGTATTTTTTTTTTGTTGTGCGTGTATTTGTTGCTTCTTCGACTGCCGTTTGATGTAAGCTGCTGTTAATACTTACCTTTAGGTATCTTTGCGCACTCTTGGATGATTTATGTACGATCTAACTTGACAAGCGGTGGTTAGCTGCATGCCTGCCCATCTGGTTAGTTAATTGACCGATTTTTTGATTGACGTGCCGATCGTTTGACTACTTTTATTGCTTTTGCTTTTTAATTGCTTTGGGCATACTTTGGGTGTGGGCCAGAAGGCGTTTGTCCATTCGGATGCGTATTATAACTATCAGTATGTGTCAAGTTGACAACTGGCATCATTATATAATATATCTATGCGGAAAAGAGGAATGGATTGGGATAAGTGTGTGTTGGAAAATAAATATAGTGGAAATAAGTGTTTTTAATGGCTTGGTACGGAGAGGTGAACTAAACAGCTGATAGTGAAGTCGAGTCGACATATGTCGAGAACTGTTCCCGTAAGGCTACTGTTTAAAGTACTCAAGTACCTCTAAACGAAAGATATTTCAGTCTCCTTAAGTATAAAGCTGGCAAGCTCTCGCAGTATATTTCAGGTTCCATCAAAAGCTATAAAGTAGACCAAAATTACTCATGGCAGGAGTGGTTCATCGGATTTGCCTATCAAACTGTGTATAAAAAATATGGTAGCAAAAAACAATTAGGTCTCACTGTACTTTCACTTTTTGACGAATATACTGTATGTAGATAGTACAAAATGATCGAAAGTACTGCGATATGGCATAAAATATGTGACAGTTAACGACAAGAGCACAAAAGCTTTTTCGTGTTGGCTAAAAGACAGATAACCGTGCAAAATATGAAATATGTTGGGACGGCATGTTAACAAACAGATTATGAGCATTAATTTTTTAGCGTGAACTTAATTTGTAAAAAATACAATAAAGAAAGAAAATGATAAATAATAATAATAAAAATGTAAAACAAAATGTATGTAATTGCTTTGATGTTGTCATTGAAATTGGCATTCAAATTTTAACGGCACATTTGGCTATAACCAAAGAGCTATATCTTTAATGTGACACCGACAAACATTTATTTTTTAAAATAATATTTTGGGTAAAGTGAAAAAAACTAATTAACAGCTAAAGCGAAACAAATTAATGACTTTGACTCAACATGCATGGTTACTATTCATTTGCAGTATCGCTCATCTTCATGTGAGTTATGTTTTCGCGGGTGTCAGAAGTAGCTTTAACTTCACTGCATGACTACTACGCCTTCAGCTGTGGGATGCTTCTTTACATACAGACATTTGTTTAATTTTTTTGGCATATTTTTATACCTAGTTGTGCAAAGCGAAACGATACTATGAAATAAAAAATTTAAAAAAAAATTAAATAAATGAATATAAATGAATATAAATTAATATAAAATAAAATAAAATAAAATAAAATAAAATAATAAAAAATAAAATAAAATAAAATTATATAAATTAATATAAAATAAAATAAAATAAAACAAAGTAAAATAAAATAAAATAAAATAAAATAAAATAAAATAAAATAAAATAAAATAAAATAAAATAAAAAAAAAAAAATAAAATAAAATAAAATAAAATAAAATAAAATAAAATAAAATAAAATAAAATAAAATAAAATAAAATAAAATAAAATAAAATAAAATAAAATAACTCTTTGTTGCTTTTGACTTTGTAGTCTATTGCTGTAAATACCGACGGTATTTACAAGCAATTTTTCGGGATTGTATGAAAATGTGTTTTTGAGAAAAATTTACCTACGCGCTGCAGGAACCAGACAAGCCGACATATGTTTCGATGATACTGGATTGTATGAAAATGTGTTTTTTGTTAGACCTTCTAGCATACAAGTCACTACAGTGTTGTGAGTTCGAATCTCACAATGCCGGGAAGAAAAGTCCATGAAGAGAAGAAAAGAAAAAAGAAGAAAATTAATTTTCTAAATAACACTGTACAACAAAATTGGAGTTTTTGAAAATTTAATCGGGTTTCCACAGTTCCTAAAGCTTTTGGGTGTGCTGAAGTCAGACTTTTCGTGTTGCCTTAGGTTTTCTCTCCAGAGGGTGGTTCGTAAAAAGATCGGTAGTTACCAAAAATAAAAATTTTTTAATAATTTAACAATTTTTCTGAGGTCAATGAACCATAATTTATTTTGGTTTTTATATTTGACGGTATACAATTACTCCATGGTGTAAAAACGTGGGGTATAGTAAGATACTAAGAAAAAAATTTAAAAAAATTTAAAAAAAAGTTTTTTTACTACTACCGTTATCTGATATGACGACCCTCTGGAGACAAAACCTAGGGTGACTCGAAAAAATCTGACTTCAGATTCGATTTCTGCACACCCAAATGCTTTAGAAATCGATGGTGTCTCTGAAATTATATTAGTTTAGTTATAATCATCTGTCTTAGCCGAACTTATAATACCTTACCTCTTCTTATTTTCTCTAAATATTTCTGCTTCCTTTGCAAATAGCTGACGATGGCTCCACAACCTCTCCGTCTGCACATTTGGTGCTTAAGTGTTGAAATCAATTACCAGTTATTTTGATAACTCCATTGCCAATATCAGCAGGAAAGTGACGCTGCCAAAATATAACTAATGACATCCAGTTTTGTCTTCTATTTTATTTGTTTTCATGCTACCACATAATGAGTGTTGTTGTGGCTGGTGCTTAATATGCCCCAACTTAACTTTTTTTCTTTAGCTTCCTTTTCTTTGTTAGGCATTTGCGTTTAAACACTTTTGCAGATAATCTCATTAGTTTTATTCGGCTGTTTTGTTTTTGGTTTTGTTTTTGTGCTGAGGAACACCTTTATTTTGTAAGTTTTGTGAAAATCATTAAAATTAATTTATGAATCAAAAGGCTAGAGTGGAAAAATGTTGTCGTTGCACCCCTTTGATTTCAAAATAGCGGTTTTGGCTATTTTTCATCTAAAGCAATTTTACTGCGTTTGTTTTGCATAATTTTGGTAGTTGTTTTTGCAAAATTGAATGCATTGAATGGAATTATATTTAAAAATATATTTTTTTTGCAAAGAAATTATTATTTGTTCAATAAGTCGGCGAACTTATCCTTTGAACATCCAACGTACCACTTGACTAGTGGAAATTTAGGCTGCTTGCCACTTCTTCTTCAAGCTTCTATTCACTCACGGAACATCATCACACATCTTACCATTTTTGTCACCTATTACATTTACATCAGCTTCCACCTCCTGCAGGCGCCCACAATTAACACTTTTAACTAGTTGCTTCTTACCATCTCTTACGTATACCCTACCTTATATCTTGTGCTTGTCTTCGTTATGCACATGTGACTTTTGACACGCCTTGTTTGGCGTCACCAAAGATTTTAATGGCATAGAGATAGTAGTACGAAAGACTTAAGACACGAACTTTCAGGAAGAAAAATAGTAGCAAGCCCAAGTAGTAGGTAATATCGGAAAATTTTGCGAATGGCAGAAAATTATCACGTTAAGTCATACTTGAATCTTATATTTTCGGTTGGTGTTTTTTTGTACTTAAGTCAGAGCGCCACTAGATTTAAGTGAATGCATTATAAGTGGGTTATATACATATTTTAGTATATGGAAAATTTGCATTTTCTATTATTATATATGCTGCATAATACCATCACTTTAATATGCAGTTCGTACAGCGGCAGCTGAAGTGATTTCCGTGTCTAACAATTTTTTTTTTTTATTGCTTACTTACTTTTTTTTTTTTGTATCAAAATGTGGGTAAAATTTATATTGTGCGCGAGTTGCATGCCAACAGCTTTTTGAGTACAAAAAAGGGCAGAAACTGCATGTATAAGTACTTAAATATATATGTAAGTATAAATATTTCACGCAAATAACCCTTTAAGACCTGAGCCTACTTCAACAAAAAGGGTTTTAGCTAGTTAAAGGTATAAATAGTGCTCGTATGACGGAGTCTTCCAATAGTATACAGGAGCTATGCAATCTTGGCGATTTAAAAACTCGTATAGCGAAACACAGTAAAACAGGAATGTACCCAAAAACACTATCAAACCCACAGCTGTTGCAACCCACAGCCTAAAAACTAGCAGTGTTGTGTTTTATCTTTTGCAACATTGTTGCTGCAGCAAGTACGCTTATACCTGTTTAATTTTCAACTTTACATGCGCACAAACTGAGATATTATGTTGCATTACATCAGCCGGTGCGCTCCAAGGTCGCCGCGTTGTTGTAACAATAGCCACTTAACCTGTCCTAAGCAAGTGAAGTGCGTAAAAGAAGCAACAAAAGACTGTAAGAAAAAAATTAAAAAGTCACCAACTTTGGTTACAGCGTGCACTGCGATCCCTTGTATACTCAGTTTTGCTTAGAATATGTGTGTTTCATTTAGTTTTTTTTTTTCAAAATTTTTATTTAATTTTATTTTACTTTGTAATCTTTTATTATTTTATTTTACTTTATTTTAATTTTTTCCAATTTTTTATTATTTCGTTTGATTAAATATTCTTTAATTTTATCTTACTTTATTTTGTTTTATATTATTATATTTTATTTTACTTTATTTATTTTATATTTTATTTTATTTTATTTTACTTTTTTATTTTTTATTTTTATTTTTTTTTACTTTATTTTATTTTATTTTATTTTATTTTATTTTATTTTATTTTATTTTATTTTATATTTTATTTTATTTTATTTTATTTTATTTTATTTTATTTTATTTTATTTTATATTATTTTATTTTATTTTATTTTATTTTATTTTATTTTATTTTATTTTATTTTATTTTATTTTATTTTATTTATTTTATTTTATTTTATTTTATTTTATTTTATTTTATTTTATTTTATTTTATTTTATTTTATTTTATTTTATTTTATTTTATTTTATTTTATTTTATTTTATTTTATTTTATTTTATTTTATTTTATTTTATTTTATTTTATTTTATTTTATTTTATTTTATTTTATTTTATTTTATTTTATTTTATTTTATTTTATTTTGTTTTCTTTTATTTTATTTTATTTCATTTTAAGAAGTTTTTCCCCCAGAAGTAAAATTTCCTTACCAGTTCTTGTCCAATGTTTTATCAAGTTAGTGAAACTTTTATTTAGCTACTCTTTTAATTCGTTTTAACCAAAAAAATCAAACTTTTTTCAAACTTTCATTTGATGACACGCTTATCTTCCTTTTTCCATTTGAAAGCTATGCAAAAGTCACACGGTCACAGTTGACAATAAAGGCAATTTAAATTTGCAGAAAAGCAGACAATTTCGTAGAGAAACCTGCAGCTGAAATCAGAGAGAAATTTAAGTCGTTGTTTTATTTATTTTCTTCTAACTGCATTGATAATGTGACTTGTCACACACCTGGCAGCTGGCAAAACATGCAAGCGTGCTCCCAAGCACAAAAACAAATACAAATATGTGGGCGCATTAAATGCCATTGAACTTTTCCCTGTGTCGTTTGTCTTAACTATCTTCTTTGTCATTGTCGACATTCATGCACTTTAGTGCAATGTTTTTCATGCTCATTTTTTCCGTATGAGCATCTGTGTACTTATCTTTATCGCCTCTTTATATCGCATTTTACTACCAATGTTTAATCTTTTTTGCGTTCACTTAACGCACTTTAAAGCAGCCTTTTCTTTTACATAGCCTTCGCCGTGTAACTGCATTATTTCTTGCTTCTTCTTCTTGCTTAGGTCTTTAACTTTTATTGCACCATAATGTGCTGTAACGATAACAGAATTATTTTGTTGTTGTAGTTGCGCTTATGGTAGTTAATGATGTGACTCCAGTTGCCACTGAAGCAGTCGCTGTACCTTAGGATTTTTAACCTTATTTCACTTACATATATACTTTTACATAGTGATTTTTGCTTTTGTGCAAAGTTGTTTCTTGTTGTTGTTGTAACACTTGTTTTTCTTTCCTCCTGTTCACTTATTCTGTTAATTTCATTACAATTTTTATGTCTTTAGCGACCTTGACGGAAGGTCAACCACCTGAAATCAACTTAATTGGCAGCCGCTGCTATCCTGATTTTTACAAAAGAGTTTGGCAACGAACCTGCTGAGATACGTCAATAGCGGTGGTAGGTACTTGCCGTTTTTGTTGTAGTAGCATATTCGTAGATGAAGTATCGTGAAAATAAGGGAATCCTGAGTTAAACGCGTTGCCAGAAAAATCTTCTTTTTTAAATTAAAATAAAATTAAATAAACTCAATAACGAAAATAAAATTAAATATAAAATAGAATAGAATGAAATAAAATAAAAAATTAGATAAAATTAAGTAAAAAATATATATAAAAAAATAAAATAAATGTAAGCAAAATAAGATGAAATAAAATAAATTATAATAAAACAAAAATTAAATTAAATTAAAATAAATTAAATTAAACTAAATTAAATTAAATTACAATTAAATTAAATAAAACTAAACAAATCGAATCAAATGAAATCAAGTTATATATTAAATTAAATTAAATAAAGGTGAATTAAATAAAATTTAAAAAAATAAAATAAAATTAACCAAAACAAAATAAAATAAAATAAAATAAAATAAAATAAAATAAAATAAAATAAAATAAAATAAAATAAAATAAAATAAAATAAAATAAAATAAAATAAAATAAAATAAAATAAAATAAAATAAAATAAAATAAAATAAAATAAAATAAAATAAAATAAAATAAAATAAAATAAAATAAAATAAAATAAAATAAAATAAAATAAAATAAAATAAAATAAAATAAAATAAAATAAAATAAAATAAAATAAAATAAAATAAAATAAAATAAAATAAAATAAAATAAAATAAAATAAAATAAAATAAAATAAAATAAAATAAAATAAAATAAAATAAAATAAAATAAAATAAAATAAAATAAAATAAAATAAAATAAAATAAAATAAAATAAAATAAAATAAAATAAAATAAAATAAAATAAAATAAAATAAAATAAAATAAAATAAAATAAAATAAAATAAAATAAAATAAAATAAAATAAAATAAAATAAAATAAAATAAAATAAAATAAAATAAAATAAAATAAAATAAAATAAAATAAAATAAAATAAAATAAAATAAAATAAAATAAAATAAAATAAAATAAAATAAAATAAAATAAAATAAAATAAAATAAAATAAAATAAAATAAAATAAAATAAAATAAAATAAAATAAAATAAAATAAAATAAAATAAAATAAAATAAAATAAAATAAAATAAAATAAAATAAAATAAAATAAAATAAAATAAAATAAAATAAAATAAAATAAAATAAAATAAAATAAAATAAAATAAGATAAAATAAAATAAAATAAAATAAAATAAAATAAAATAAAATAAAATAAAATAAAATAAAATAAAATAAAATAAAATAAAATAAAATAAAATAAAATAAAATAAAATAAAATAAAATAAAATAAAATAAAATAAAATAAAATAAAATAAAATAAAATAAAATAAAATAAAATGAAATAAAATGAAGTGAAATGAAATAAAATGAAATAAAATGAAATAAAATGAAATAAAATAAAATAAAATAAAATAAAATAAAATAAAATAAAATAAAATAAAATAAAATAAAATAAAATAAAATAAAATAAAATAAAATAAAATAAAATAAAATAAAATAAAATAAAATAAAATAAAATAAAATAAAATAAAATAAAATAAAATAAAATAAAATAAAATAAAATAAAATAAAATAAAATAAAATAAAATAAAATGAAATAAAATAAAATAAAATAAAATAAAATAAAATAAAATAAAATAAAATAAAATAAAATAAAATAAAATAAAATAAAATAAAATAAAATGAAATAAAATAAAACAAAATAAAATAAAATAAAATAAAATAAAATAAAATAAAATAAAATGAAATGAAATGAAATGAAATGAAATAAAACAAAATAAAATGAAATAAAATAAAATAAAATCTTTGAAATTTTCGTGGACTTTTGAGAAGTCGAAAAATTTTTGTCAAATTATTCTTTTGAGTTTTGTCGACAATTTCGACCTTGTTGAAGGATCTTGTCAAATCGCTTTGTATTGTTGCTTAGAAATTCCCCATCACCTTTACTGGTGATCGAGCCAAGGAGAAGAGGCTAGGAATTTCTAAACCGCAGTGTGTAACCATTACACCAAACACTGCTTAGTGTGCTGCAGACCAGACAAGCCGGCATATGTTTCGATGATACTGGATATACATCTCTTCATAGACTTTCCTCCCAGTATCATCGAAACATATGTTGGCTTGTCTGGTCCTGCTGCGCGTGGGTAAATTCTTCTCAAAAAACACATTTTCTTAAATTAAATCAAATTGAAATAAAATAAATTAGGATGAGTTAAATAAAAAATATAAAATACCCTCATATTGAGCCCAAAAGAGCCAAGTTGGAAGGCTTTACCAACTCTTTTTTTACTTAGATGGTTTTCTGTGTGTTAAATTTTTTTTTTTTTAACTTGAATAAGTAAGTTAAGTAATCTACCTTGTAATTGTTCACATATACCAATTACACTAACTGAATATGCATACCTGACTACGCACACTAATTAATCATTTTGTGGGAAAACTAACCTAACCGTTTGTGTTGCAGGAAGCTTGCGTAAAAGCTTTTTCCTTAAAGTCTTGATTGTTTCTTTGCTCATTTTCTTGACTTACATTGTCTGTTTTTTTTTTCATATGTCTATTAAACTTGTGTATAATGTTTACTTTACATATTAATTAGTAGATAATGCCTCTTAATAGCTACACTACTTATGTATAACAATATATAATTTGCAATTTTATGAACTAAGCCTATTTTTTATTTCTTTGCAGGTTTGTACGAAAAAAAAAAAATTATTTCATTACGCTGAAAACAAATCTGAAAATATTAACAATGAAATCTATACGACAACTTCGGTCAAATGGTAATTTTATTAAGTTAATTATGTAATGACACTTCTTTAAATCCATGTGTGGTCTTACAAAGGTCATACAAAAATGTTTGTGTGAAAAAATAAATGCAAAGCAACTACATTTAAATTAGGAAGAATGAATATGAGTGCATTTTCAGAGTTATTACCTTAGTAGTAAAGCAGAGATTTTTTATTATATCTCATAACTTTAAATGAGCTAAGCTTGTATATATGTATGTATATTTGTATATCCGGACTATCTTGAGAACAGCTTGACCGATTTGGATACAATTTTTAATATAGATAGTTGGATTGATTCTAAGGCTATCCACTTGGGATGGCAATATCTCATTTTTTTAAATTTGCTAGCAAATTATGCCAATATGGGTATCAAATGAAAAGTATTTTCAGCGACATGCCAAATAAAATATTTGCAAGTAGGGTTGCCACTTCGGGTTACCACCTTACCGAAGTATATTTGTATATCCGGTACTACACCGGGAACAGCTGACCGATTTGGATGAAATTTGGCATATAGATGGCATGTTTGATTATAAAACTATCTACTTGGGGGTTGCCACTTGGAGCGGTTTACAGGGTTGCCACCTATTTAAATTTTTTTAATAATGGAGCAAGATATGCCAATATGGGTATCAAATGTAAGGCTTTTTCGGCGACATCCAAACTAAAATATTTTCAAGTAGGGTTGCCACATTACCGAAGTATATTTGTATATCCGGTACTATCACGGGAACAGCTTGACCGATTTGGATGAAATTTGGCATATATATAGTATGATTGATTCTAAGACTATCCTTTTGGGGGGTGTACAGGGTTGCCACCTATCTAAAAAAAATTAATTATGGAGCGAGATATGCCAATATGGGTATCAAATGAAAGGTATTTTTGCCGACATACCAACTAAAATATTTTCAAGTAGGGTTGCCTCCCAGGGTTACCATTTTACCATATTGTATTTGTATTATATATTTTTGGCATCATATTTGGATTATTTTAGGATCATTTTGGAATCATTTAGGGGTAACTTTGGAATAATTTTGGGGCTATTTTGAGATCATTTTGGGTTCAATTTTAGATTAATTTGGGACAATTTTGGGGTCATTTTCGGATCATTTTGGAGCCATTTTGAGATCATTTTTGGTTCATTTTGGGTTCAATTTTGGATCATTTGGGGAACATTTAAGGGTCTTTTTGCGCACAACTCCAGGTAAAAGATTTTATGCAATTACATCAACAAGGGACTACTTCCATCAAACGTTGTTTTTATTGGGAGTTGAAGTTGCCATTAATCACCTAAAACGCTTTTTTGACTGGAAAAACTATTAAACCGAATAATAAATATTTATCTCAATATAATTGCATAGGAAATGAGTAATAAAACCTGCCAAATTAACGACTAAATATTTGAGTAAATGAACGCAATAACGAGCGGTGGAACAAAATTCGGGAAACAAACCAAAGTTACCCAACAGAGTAACAAAAAATAGTATATAGCTCAAACAAAAGTATAGGCCGCACCTAAATAGTTAAGTTGCATCTTACACTTTTCATTTGCCGCCCATTTTTTCTACGGGTTGAAGTAGGTAATGCGCTACTATTAGACCATTTAAGCCGCAATTTGCCTTAAATTTACTTACTGAGTGCATATTTTTCACTTTGCATCACTTACCGCTAACTCACAAGTGTACTTCGAAACAAAAAGTGTGGCAAGTATTGGCATCGATTGATGGCAAAACTGTGTTTCACAAAACATTCGCTTGGGTAGAAAGCAGGCCATGCGAAGTATATATTTTTATACCCAGCGTACTAGTACTAGTACAAGGGTATTATAATTTTGTTCACATAAGTGTACTACGTAACGGCACAAAATAAGCGGGATAGATATAGAGTTCCATATATGAAAGTTCTCACGTTGAACAGAGGAGTTCATTAAGGCATGTCCGTCCGTCTGTCCGTCTGTCCGTGTACCCGATAACTTGAGTAAAAATTGAGATATTTGCATGAAATTTTGTATACAGGTTACGTTCTAGGTAGGTTGCTATTGAAAATGGGCGAAATCGGATGATAACCACGCCCCCTTTTTCGATATCGAAAATTTCGAAAATCACTTAAATTGACTTATCTTGGTAGCTGAAATGGCTAAAATGATATAATTTTATAGGTGAATCCCCCTGGTCAGTCTCTTATGATTTTTCCAATAATTTTTTAAAGTGGGTGGGGCACCATTGGATAAAATCGCCCTCCAACCATGCTCACTTTCGATATCGAAAATTTCGAAAATCACATAAATTGACATATCTCGCTAACTGAAATGGAAAAAATGATATAATATTATAGGTGTGTTGTTCTGGTCATTCACTTATGATTTTTTCATAAATTTTTTAAAGTGGGCGTGGCACCGCCCACTTTTAAGGAGGTATTTTTGAAAATTTGACTGGTTGTTACTTTTAAACTGATTACGATAGAACAATGTAATTTGGCACAAAGCATACTAGTTTCGTTGGGAGTATACCTGATGAAATTGGATAAAATCGCCCTCCAACCATGCCCACTTTCGATATCGAAAATCTCGAAAATCACCCATATTGACATAATTCGGTAACGGAAATGGCTAAAATCATATAGTTTGGTAGGATAGTCATTCTATTATGATTTTTTGATCAATTTTTAAAAGTAGGCGTGGCACTGCCCACTTTTCAGGGAGGCATATTTGAAAATTTCACGGGTCATAACTTTTAAACTGATTACGGTAGAACGATGAAATTGGTACAAGGTATACTAGCATAATAGGGGTATACCTGATCTAATTGGACGAAATCGCTTCCCAACCACGCCCACTTCCGAAACGGAATATTTCGAAAATCATATGAAAACTACAGCTTGGTATTTAATATTCGGTTTACCCGAACTTAGACTTCCTTACTTGTTTACATATAAAACTAAACCAAAAGGATTGACCAGCATATAAGCTTGCAGTATCTACGCTTCACTTGACCATTGTATACTCGTGATTATTTGTGGCGGCAATGCCCGACGACAACATGGGTGAGTGACAGCAGAAAGCAAAGGCGCTGCAATAGCAGCAAACAACCGACAGCAGTCGTGTAACCAATGAGCCATGAACCATAATATACGCGTGCATTGGAGTAAACTTTTATCAGCTCTAAAGTCGCCTTCTTTACGTTTGTATATGCTAGTAGTTTAAAAGGCGAAATCTAAGTTTGTTATACTTTAAGTACGCGTAGTAAACGTATTTAACAAATAGAAAGTATATTTAAAAAAAAAGCACTTTCTGAGATTTTGCTTTAATGTGCACAATCTTAGAGTAAACAGTTTCTAAGTAAAAAAATTATGCACGAATTTAACGATTTGCAAAATTAAGAAAGCCAGCAAAGTTTTTTTAATGGTTCATAACAACTTCTACCATAAAACTTTTTACGCTATAATGTGAAAATTACGACAGCGAAATGAACTCTCGCAAAAATTGTATTTAAGTGGTGCGCTTACTTAGCTTCAATAAAGCTTTAGCACCAGACAAAAATGTTCGCTCTTTTTTTTTAATATACCATCTTAGCCTTTCTTAATTATAGCTGAAGAGCATTTATTATTTTTTTTTGGCTATCATTATAAAGCCTTTTTTACCTCAGTCGAAAAGCTTATTTCAATTGTTTGAGGTTATACCCTCTTTATTTTCAAAGTGATTTTTAAAGTTTTTGTTGTGCCAGAAACATGAATGTGTAGGACGTTCATGTTTCTGGCGCAACGAAACTGTTTAAAAACTGAATTTGTAAATTTTTTTAAATTTTTGTTTTACCAGCAACATGAATGTGTTGCACTCACAAAAAGACACCATGGCGTATACGTAACAACTTTGCTACACATTCATGTTTTTGGAAAAAGGAAAATTAAAAAAAAATATATAAAAATTCAATTTTTGAACATTTTTGTTGCGCCAGAAACATGAATCTGTAGCACATTCGTTTTTTTTGTCACAATTTTCAGAGATTGAACTACACATTCATGAAAATGGCATTGCAAATTTTCGAGGATTCCTTGTACTTTGAAAACCCAGCATTTTCGTGAATCGTAGAGAAACGAGAGGTTAATCACGTGAGCCTATTAACTCAAATATGGAAAATTGGCACATTCATGC
Organism: Campiglossa producta; assembly: GCA_964058755.1. Lineage (NCBI taxonomy): Eukaryota > Metazoa > Arthropoda > Insecta > Diptera > Tephritidae > Campiglossa > Campiglossa producta. The sequence continues at coordinate 111,311,885 of CAXKVI010000004.1, read as the reverse complement.
CTCTGGCCAGCGAGCGACAATATATAAAATTGGATGTATGTATATATGTAGCTTATGGACTCCAAAACTACTCGGCTGATTTTCTTTAAATTTTCGTCATATATTAGTAGCAGCCTGGATAGTGTTTTATGGGATGATTTTTCTTCCGGGAAGTAGACCAGGACCGATCTGTTCTTAACAATCTTATTTATGGCTCGATTTGCTTGAAATCTGGTATGTAGGTAGCGTTATGCTTAGGTTAAAGTAGGTATGGGATAATTTTTTCTTCCGGAAGCTGGCGTTTCATCTTAATGAAATATGAGATAATATATCTTCCCAGAAGTAGGTCAGAGAACGACCAATTCGTAGTTGCTTAGATTATTTTAAATCATAATTTTTGTAATGCGATTTCTGTTTTTGGCGTAGGAACGAACGCCGGGTTTTACTAGTTTTTCAATATTTCATAACCTTCTGTATTGAAACCATCGCTGAAAATTTACAAGAGGATAGTTAGAAGTATAAAAAAATGCTTATAAATATTTGTTCCTGAGGATGGGTTCAGATTTAAACCAAAATGTCGACAAGAACAATCTATATATATAAAATTCAAATTATGTAACTACCTCAATAGGTAGTGGCTTCTAAACGAATGAGCCGATCGTAACCAAATTTTACACACGCCCTGGATATCTTCCAGGGATGGTCACAGGCTAAAAAATATTTTCATATATATAGGGGAAATGGAACTTTTCATTATCCGTATCTCTGGAAGTATTCGGATTAGACCACTGAAATTTGGTGAGGGGTTGTACGAGATCGATCCCTACCACCTCCAAAACAATTGGGGATAACGAAAAAGGGGGCGTGGCACCTCCCATACAAATGGAATTTTTCATTGTTCGTATCTCTGGAAGTATTCGGGTTAGACCACTGAAATTTGGTGAGGCGCTGTATGAGACCGAGCCCTTCCACCTCCCATACGAATGGAATTTTTCGTTGTCCGTATCTCTGGAATTATTTATGTTCGACCACTGAAATTTGGTGAGAGGCTGTATGAGATCGAGCCCTACCACCGCCAAAAAAAACTGGGGATAACGAAAAAGGGGGCGTGGTTCCTCTTATACGAAAAAGATAGGGATATGGATTAAAATAGATATAGGGATCGGGTTAAAGAAACATACAGGGAAATAAATTTGTGGCAGGACAACGTCTGCCGGGTCAGCTAGTTTAAAATAAAATTCAAAAAATATACCCCCGTATTCTTAAAAAATAAAAAAGGTTTAATTAGCTCTTATAATACATAATTTGTATGAAAATAACATTTTAAAAACTTTATAAACCAATTTTATTTTTTATAAATATGGGAGAAAGTGTTTTACTTAATAAACGGTCTTGAGCTTATTAAAAGACTTGAAATATATTTGATATTTTTATTTAGAAGAAAAAATTTCAAAGACTTCAATATTAAAGATCGACAATAAATTTTGGATCCCAATTTTGTTTGCACTATACCTCTGCTATGTATATCTAAGGATATCCCGAAATTTTCATAAATATAATTTTTTGAATTTTTCGAATTGAATTGAAAATTTAGTACTGAAAATGCGTATATATTTTAAAAATTAACTTTACAAAATAGAAAAACAAGGAAAAAATTCAAACAGTTTTGAAGTCTAACTGAAAATATCACTAGATGATTCGAAAATATCACTAGATGACACAAATTGGTTACAAAATCAATCCCCGCGAAATTGCCCAACTCTGTGATACCATCGACATTTTTCTCACAATTTTTCGTTAAATATTTAAAATTACAAGTTTTTGCCTCTGTAACCACCTAAAAAATGGTGTTAATTTGCTTAAAAGCCTTCTAGTCAAGTCAACCAAGCAAAATTCATCAACTCGAACAATTTTCACAGCCAACCCGTCACACAGCTCACTTTTCAAATCATCAGCCAGTGAATGCTCTTGTTACTATAAACAAATTTTAGTCAATCATTCATAGTGAAAATTATGACAGCAACAACAGCAAGCAAAAAATCAAGAAAAAAAGATCAATAAAAACAAAAACACCACAACCAACAGTTAACAAATTGTAGCACTTATGATGCGTCTACATAGATCTCCATTCAAACGCAACGACTCACCTCAAGATCAAACGCAAAGCTGCAATTTAAGTTGCTACTATATAGTGCCACTTGTATTAGTGTTGTTGTTGTTAATGTTGTTATTGGTGTTGCTGTTGCTGTTGTTATTTCAGCTACTCTTGTGTTGTCTAATTGCCGCCTAGGAGAATGACGACGCTGATGACTACAACGACACCCAAAACTAGCTTAAGACAAATTGTCTGCTGAAATGCTGTCTCGAATTGAAGCGCGATCGATGCGATCTAACTAGTGCGTGTGTGTGTGTTTCTGTAGGCTTTTACTTATACAAGTAATACATATGTAAAACAATTTGTAATGTGCGTATCGATGGAGTGTCGATTGTTTGGTTGTTAAGCTACTTGCTTGTTTTTGGCTGATTGGTTGATTAGTTGTTTCGTTTGAAGTTCGTTATTGTTGGTGGATTGCATGTTGTAATCTTGTGGTACTAAGCAATTGATTTTGTTTGCTTACACTTTTTTCTTGTATTGTTTGCATCGCTTGGTTTAAGGCCAAGGCGAATTGCTCTTTCAATTTTAACAAACTTGATGGATGCTGGACAATTCGGTATTTTCGGTGACAGGTAACTAGCTGAATGGAAATAGTGTCAATTGACTTTATTTCGCATCGCAAATTGAAATAATGTCAATTGACACTATTTCTATTTTGTAAAGATAAGTAAAGTAAACAGAAATTTGGCAATATAGTCATTGATTATATTTCCTAGTTGAAATGGAAATAGCGTCAACATTGCTTATGACATGTCAACTGAACATCACGTGATGTTTAAGTTTAAATTTTATTTGTTACGCAGTTTCTTGGGTTATCTTTCTTAAAAACTAGTGAAATTTCACTGTCTCTTGCCATTTTTACTGTTAGTGCAAATATCTTAATACTGACGCTGTAGTAAAATCGAAATGCTCTTCTATTTAAGTGCACTATGCCCAACACTGATAAATCACACAATGTGTTACTCCGCCTCTTTTATCGATATATTTCATTGCCAACAAAGTGATTATCTCTAAACTCAGAAAAAAAATCTATTTACTACACTAAAATTATGCGTTTCTGCGTGATCGGAGTATAATTTTTTATATGTATCAA
>CAXKVI010000004.1:111293658-111306158 GCA_964058755.1 Campiglossa producta | reverse complement strand
GCGCTCATTTGTTGAGTGATAGTTTTGTGCGCATATTTGGCCTTGTCACTCGAACTCATTAATTATGCATTTATTTTGTAATAATAAACATTTGTGTGTGCCAACATTAAGTAATTAATGAATCGCATTACCAAATAATTATGCACAAGTATTTTCCCATAATTAAGTAATATGGATGTACATGGCTATGTGTATGCATGAGTGTCTTTTTCAGGGTTCCAAAATAAGAGTTCACTGAAAAATCATTTCGGTTTTGCACTTGCCTTAGACACCCTCTCATAATTTGTATTCCAGTAACAATAACGTACGAGTAGCATGGGCATTTCTATTTAAATAAGTTAAGTGCATTTAAATGTTTTAGCCTTTCATCATTATTTGTTTATTACTACATAACTCACTGGTAATGTGGTTTCATGCAAATTTTTCTCGTAAGTTTACCTAGTTCTCCAACGTAAACTTTAGGCTAATTAGCTGTCAAGCGTTGGCAGCACGCACTGAAAAATGACATTTGTTCGAATGGGACAGTTTTCATGTTGCTGTTGTTGTTGCTTATTAAAATTTATTCGGCTTTGTTTTTGTTTTACTATTTTACTATTTCAGTTACTTAAGTACTGCTTGACCAATATATTTATTTCAGTTAATTTTTTAAGTTGGTTTAATTTATTTTAGTTCTTTTTTTTATTGAATTTCTATAAATTTTTATTATATGTATATGGACTTTGTTTTTCTAAGCTTATTTTCTTTAATTGAGTTTTATTTTAGTTGATTTCTTTTTATTTTCTTATCTTCTTTTATTTTACTTCAATTAATTTTTTTTTATTAAACATAATTTAATTTAATTTATGTTTTATTTTATTTTATTTCATTTTTTTTAATTTAATTTTATTTTATTTTTATTTACTATTATTTTTTTTTTATTTAATTTTATTTAATTTTATTTTGTTTTATTTTATTATATTTTTATTTAATTAAATTTTTTTTATTTTAATTAAATTTTATTTTATTGTTTTTTATTTTATTTTATTTTATTTTATTTTATTTTATTTTATTTTTCTTTTATTTTATTTTCTTTTATTTTATTTTATTTTATTTTATTTTATTTTATTTTATTTTATTTTATTTTATTTTATTTTATTTTATTTTATTTGATTTTATTTTATTTTATTTTATTTTATTTTATTTTATTTTATTTTATTTTATTTTATTTTATTTTATTTTATTTTATTTTATTTTATTTTATTTTATTTTATTTTATTTTATTTTATTTTATTTTATTTTATTTTATTTTATTTTATTTTATTTTATTTTATTTTATTTTATTTTATTTTATTTTATTTTATTTTATTTTATTTTATTTTATTTTATTTTATTTTATTTTATTTTATTTTATTTTATTTTATTTTATTTTATTTTATTTTATTTTATTTTATTTTATTTTATTTTATTTTATTTTATTTTATTTTATTTTATTTTATTTTATTTTATTTTATTTTATTTTATTTTATTTTATTTTATTTTATTTTATTTTATTTTATTTTATTTTATTTTATTTTATTTTATTTTATTTTTCTTTTATTTTATTTTCTTTTATTTTATTTTATTTTATTTTATTTTATTTTATTTTATTTTATTTTATTTTATTTGATTTTATTTTATTTTATTTTATTTTATTTTATTTTATTTTATTTTATTTTATTTTATTTTATTTTATTTTATTTTATTTTATTTTATTTTATTTTATTTTATTTTATTTTATTTTATTTTATTTTATTTTATTTTATTTTATTTTATTTTATTTTATTTTATTTTATTTTATTTTATTTTATTTTATTTTATTTTATTTTATTTTATTTTATTTTATTTTATTTTATTTTATTTTATTTTATTTTATTTTATTTTATTTTATTTTATTTTATTTTATTTTATTTTATTTTATTTTATTTTATTTTATTTTATTTTATTTTATTTTATTTTATTTTATTTTATTTTATTTTATTTTATTTTATTTTATTTTATTTTATTTTATTTTATTTTATTTTATTTTATTTTATTTTATTTTATTTTATTTTATTTTATTTTATTTTATTTTATTTTATTTTATTTTATTTTATTTTATTTTATTTTATTTTATTTTATTTTATTTTATTTTATTTTATTTTATTTTATTTTATTTTATTTTATTTTATTTTATTTTATTTTATTTTATTTTATTTTATTTTATTTTATTTTATTTTATTTTATTTTATTTTATTTATTTTATTTTATTTTATTTTATTTTATTTTATTTTATTTTATTTTATTTTATTTTATTTTATTTTATTTTATTTTATTTTATTTTATTTTATTTTATTTTATTTTATTTTATTTTATTTTATTTTATTTTATTTTATTTTATTTTATTTTATTTTATTTTATTTTATTTTATTTTATTTTATTTTATTTTATTTTATTTTATTTTATTTTATTTTATTTTATTTTATTTTATTTTATTTTGTTTTGTTTTATTTTATTTTATTTTATTTCATTTTATTTTATTTTATTTTATTTTATTTTATTTTATTTTATTTTATTTTATTTTATTTTATTTTATTTTATTTTATTTTATTTTATTTTATTTTATTTTATTTTATTTTATTTTATTTTATTTTATTTTATTTTATGTTATTTTATTTTATTTTGTTTTTATTTTATTTTATTTTATTTTGTTTTATTTTATTTTATTTTATTTTATTTTATTTTATTTTATTTTATTTTATTTTATTTTATTTTATTTTATTTTATTTTATTTTATTTTATTTTATTTTATTTTATTTTATTTTATTTTATTTTATTTTATTTTATTTTATTTTATTTTATTTTATTTTATTTTATTTTATTTTATTTTATTTCATTTTATTTTATTTTATTTTATTTTATGTTATTTTATTTTATTTTATTTTTTTGTTTTATTTTATCTTACTTTATTTTATTTTATTTTATTTTCTTTTATTTTATTTTATTTTTTTATTTAATTTATTTTAGGTTTTTAATTTTTTTTTTTTTTTAATTCTAATTTTTTATTTTACCTTATAAATTTTTTATTTTTTTTACTTAAATTTTTTTATTTTAATTTATTTAATTTTTTTATTTTATTTTATTTTATTAAATTAACGGATTCATTCTCCTATCCAATTATTCTGTATTCCTGAAATATTGAAATACAAAAAAAAAAGAAAAAATAAATAACTATTTGAAATGCTTATGTAAATATTTGTAAAACTTAAAAAAGCGAACCCAGAAAAGACCTTGCACACACACTCTGCTTTAAAGTGAAAACTGCAGTCACTTCGAAACAGTGTGCTCGACATTCAAATTCACATTGAGTGCACTTCAGAGGTGCATCAGATGTCAAGATGTCGTGAAGCGATCAACACGTTCGCCAAACGCTGCTTGTCGCAATTGTTGTGCTTCTTGCTATTGAATTTACTGTTGTCGAAATTGTTATTGCATTTATTACTCAATGTTAAAAGCCGAATTTTCGCCTAGCCAAGCAATTGCTGCAGCTAACACCAAATACTTTTTCTGCTAGCAACAGCTAAACTAACAAAAAAAAAGAATAAAATAACCATAAAAACAATTACCAAAAACAACAAACTTGACAGCTCTTAACTTAACAAAGTCAGACAGACTCTGTCCTCTGTTCAATATGTACTGTTTTTTTTTTGCAACGGCTGTCTGGCTTGTGGCCAATTGGTTGACCGCCAAGTCATGTGGAGGCAAAGAGCGCATACAAACTGCACCGAACCAATCAAGCCAAGCTAATCAAAGTTTTGCAGTAGCTTCATTATTTGTTTTTACTACGATGGGCAATAAAAGTGTCGAAAAGATGTAAAAATGCAATTGAAAACAGAAAACAATGCAAACAATGCAAACAAATGATAGACCAAAAAAATGTATAAAAGATTTGTAAAACAATAAAAATGCTCAATAAAAAAAAAAACAAAAAAAAACGGTAAAAAAAATATTTTGAATTAGCGGCCGACATAGTAAAAAATAAATAAATAAAGACGAACAACAAAATAAAAAAAATTAAAAATAAATCGAAAATTTTTACTAGAGATGTGCTTAACTAATTGATTAATCGAAGAATTTCATGTAAGACAAAATTATTAGTTTCCCAGTTAGTCATATTTTGATATATATTATTCATTACTTGATTTTTCCGAGAACTGAATAATCGCAGCCTAATTGATCAGCAAGTTTAATTTTTTCTATATTTTAGTCAAACTTTTTTTTATTATTATTTTTTTTTTTTTTTTTTTTTTTTTATTCTATCTTAAACGAGCTAAACTTGTATATTTGTATATTTGTATATCCAGACTATCTTAGGGGTTGCCACTTGGGGCGGGTGACAGAGTTGCCACCTGCCTAATTTTTTAAAATTATGGAGAAACATATGCCAATATGGGTATCAAATGAAAGGTATTTTCAACCGTATTCCAAATATGACAACTTCAAGCGGGGTAACCCGTAGAGTTGCCACGTGACCACGTTTTTTTTATTTTACCTTATGTATATTTGTCTTTCGATTTGGATGAAATTTTGAATATAGATATAGCATGGTTGATTCTAAAACTATCCACTTGGCGGTTTACAGGGTTGCCACCTATCTCGATTTTTTTTAATTTTGTAGCAAAATATGCAAAGTTATTTTTAGCGACATACCAACTAAAATATTTTCAAGGAGGGTTGCCACCAAGGTTGCCACCTTACCGCATTATATTTGTATATTCGGACTACTTCGGGAACTGCTTGCCCGATTTGGATGAAATTTGGCATATAGATAGTATGATTGATTCTAAGACTATCCACTTGGGCGTTGCCATTTGGGGAGTGTACAGGGTTGCCATCTATCTCAATTTTTTTTAAAATTATATAGTTAGATATGCAAATATAGGTATCAAATGAAAGGTATTTTCGCCGACATACCAACTAAAATATTTTCAAGTTGGGTTGCCGCCCAGGGTTGCCATTTTACCGTACTGTATTTGTATTGTAGGTATATTTTTAGGATCATAATTGGATTATTTTGGGATCATTTTCAGATTAATTAGGGGTCACTTTGGGATAATTTTGGGGTTATTTTTAGATCATTTTCGGTTCAATTTTGGATTAATTTGGGACAATTTTGGGGTCATTTTCGGATCATTTCGGGATAATTTTTCGATTTTTTCGGGATAATTTTTGAGTCATTTTGGGCACATTTGAGGTTCTTTTTGGGGTCGTTTTGGGATTATTTTCGGATTATTTTGGGATCATTTTGGATAATTTTGGGGTCATTTTCGAATCATTTTGGGTATATTTAAGGGTGGGAATCATTTAAGGATTATTTTTAGGAAAATTTAAGGAAAATTTTTTTTTAATATTAAGCAGGATATGACAATTCGATTTAATTGGCCATTTAAACACGAATATTTAAAAGTTGACATGGCACGTTTTACAGTATCACCGATGATCTATCGCTATTTCAGGAACCTATTGACCGATTTGGATGAAGTTTTGCTTCATTCTAAGATTTTCCACCTGGGTGTTTGCACTTGAGGTGTACTATGGAGTTGCCATCTATTTGCCAATCCTTTTGTTTAATCATAAAATCATAGTCCTATTATTTAAGCCATTCGTTTAATCCCATCTCTAATTTTTACAAAGAAGACTCGGCTTGAAAACTTCAAATCTTTATTTGTATATATACATTTGTGCACTTCACAGGCAACAACAACAACAACAAAAACACAACGTTCATAACTCAACACCAATGCTTACAACAATGTAATGCATTTGTTGTTTATTCGTGACCTTAAATTCTGTCTGACAATGCAACAGTTACTGCAACAACAATAACAATAAGATGCATTTTGATTACATATTTTTTGTTGCTCTTGTCTTGCTTATGTTGGTGTTTTATTTTTGTTAGTCAAAAGTTTATTGACCATTGTATAGTCTCATTGATTATAATTGATTTATTGTTTGTTTGAATTTTTTTTTTTTTTTTTTTTTTTTTTTTTTGTAATGAATGTGAGTAATTTTGGCAATGCATAGATTGTTGAACTATAAAGACAAATTTTAATAGAACTGGATTATTATTTTGCTTAAAAGATAAGATTTAATCAGTGGCGGACCCAGGATATCGTGAAAGGGGGAGTTCAAATTTTTTTCTATTAATTTCGGGGATATTTTCTTTAAATCTGGCCTTTTATGCATGTATCATTTATGTAAATCAATTAAAAGAATTTACCATATTTTTTGCGTAATTTTTACTATATTCTTTTTTTTAATTTTTACTTCACTTTTTGGGTAATTTTTACTATATTTTTCGCGTAACTTTTACTGAATTTTTTTTGTAATTTTTAATATATTTTTCGCGTAATTTTTCTCTTTTTTTGCGTAATTGCCATATTTTTTCTGCCATTTTTACTGTATTTTTTGTGTATTTTTTAGTATATTTTTCACGTAACTTTTACTGTATTTTTTGTGTATTTTTTAGTATATTTTTCGCGTAACTTTACTGTATTTTTTGTGTATTTTTTAGTATATTTTTACGTAAGTTTTATTGTATATTTTGGGTAATTTTAACTCTTTTTTTTTTTTGAGTAATTACCATATTTTTGTGTAATTTTTACTATATTTTTTGTAACTTTTAATATATTTTTTGCGTAATTTTTACTGTATTTTTGTGTATTTTTAGTATATTTTTAAGTAACTTTACTGTATTTTTTGTGTAAATTTTAGTACATTTTTTGCGTAACTTTTAATATATTTTTTGTGAAATTTTTAGTATATTTTTTTCGTAACTTTTACTGTATTTTTTGTGTAATTTTAATCCTTTTTTGCGTAATTCCATATTTTCTGTGTAGTTTTTACTATATTTTTTGTAACTTTTACTATATTTTGTGCGTAATTTTTACTGTATTTTTTGTGTGTTTTTGGTATATTTTTTGTATAATTTTTAGTATATTTTTTGCGTAACTTTTACTGTATTTTGTGTATTTTTAGTATAATTTTTAAGTAACTTTTACTATATTTTTTGTATATTTTTTAGTATTTTTTTACGTTAGTTTTATTGTAAATTTTGTGTAATTTTAACTCTTTTTTTTTGGTAATTACCATATTTTTGGGTAATTTCTACTATATTTTTTGTAACTTTTAATATATTTTTTGCGTAATTTTTACTGTATTTTTTGTGTGTTTTTAGTATATTTTTTTGAATAATTTTTAGTATATTTTTTGCGTAACTTTTACTGTATTTTTGTGTAATTTTTAGTATTTTTTCCTCGTAACTTTTAGTGTATATTTTTTGCGTAACTTTTAGTATATTTTTTGCGTAACTTTTACTGTATTTTTGTGTAATTTTTAGTATATTTTCCTCGTAACTTTTACTGTATTTTTTGTGTAATTTTTAGTATATTTTTTTCTAAATTTTTACTGTGTTTTTTGTGTATTTTTTAGAATATTTTTTACGTAACTTTTACTGTATTTTTGTGTAATTTTAACTCTTTTTTTATTTTTTGTAACTTTGACTATATTTTTTTCTCAATTTTTACTGTTATTTTTGTGTATTTTTAGCATATATATAATATATTTTTTGCGTAATTTTTACTGTATTTTTTGTGTTTTTAGTATATTTTTTTGTATAATTTTTAGTATATTTTCTGCGTAACTTTTACTGTATTCTTTGTGTAATTTTTAGTATATTTTCCTCGTAACTTTTACTGTATTCTTTGTGTAATTTTTAGTATATTTTTTTCTAAAGTTTTGTGTATTTTTTAGAATATTTTTTACGTAACTTTTACTGTATTTTTTGTGTAATTTTAACTCTTTTATTGAGTAATTACCATATTTTTTGTGTAGTTGTTACTATATTTTTTGTAACTTTGACTATATTTTTTTTCTCAATTTTTACTGTATTTTGTGTGTATTTTTAGTATATTTTTTACGTAACCTTTACTGTATTTTTTGTGTAATTTTTACTATATTTTTGCGCATATTTTACTGTATTTTTGTAATTTTTAGTTTATTTTTTGCGCAATTTTTACTGTATTTTTTGTGTAAATTTACTGTATTTTTTGCGCAATTTTTACTGTATTTTTTGTGTAAATTTACTGTATTTTTAATGTAATTTTTACTGTATTTTTGGTGTAAATTTACTATATTTTTAATGTAATTTTTAGTATATTTTTTGTTTCGCAATTTTTACTGTATTTTTTGTAAAAATTTAACTTTATTTTTTGTATAATTTTGACTATATTTTTTGGGTAATTTTTTGCGTTTTTTTTTCCTGAAACCCCCGTGTATGATCCATGATGAAGGGGGACGGGAGTGTTGAACCTGAAATCCCATCTCTGGATCCGCCACTGGATTTAATAAAGATATTTTTTGTGCTAGAATTTGGACATTCAAAAAAAAGGTAAAAACGGTATAGTAATAAAATTTAATAATAATTTTTCGCAACGATGGCGATGTTTCTTAGAAGCTTTAGTTTTTTGCAGTGCTTTCTAAGTACATACTTTCAAAGTGTTTTGATTTAAAGAATGCCCAAACCCTCGCCATTAATATTGGTAAACCTGTCAAATCATGCCCTTAGCAAATCAGCTGGCATACTTAATAATTCAAAGTGACAGCTCTTGAAAACTAACGACGAAAGTTATGCACATAGCCATCAATTTAAATCCAAATCATTCTACTCATCCGGATTAAAGTACCGTCTGCCTTGGTTATACCTTTATGGTTGCCTTTTTAATTTTATTATCCCTCTTTTCGTTCACTCTTTGGCTACATGCAGTGCAAAGTTATTCACATTCACACAAATACATTTACACTACATCTTTACACCTTTGTAAAAGAAGACAATCACAAACTGGTGGGTGGTTAATTGAAATAACACCATTCACTTTTTTTTGCATGCTCTATTTGTGGGTAGCTGTGGCGGCAGAGATAAGACGCTGATGAGCCCCGCTGATTTTTATGTGCGAAAAATGCAAAGCGAACTAAAATTATTACATGCACAGCGAAGCGGGAAACAAATACATATATATGTAATTATGTAAAGAGAGGAAATAAAAATGTATAATGTATGTTTCAATTGTTTGAGCTTTAAAACCAAATAAAGATGATACAGTTGGTTTGTGTGTCAACTTTCAAATCTGTAGCTCAGCCGGAAGTTACTGACAAATCGATCGCGAGATTCCCCTCGGTTTTCAGCCACTGTCAGCTATATTGATCAGGGCGCCACCTGCCGAATTTTTTGTTTTGCGATTTCAAATGAATTTTCTTGATTCGGGCCCTAGTTATGTACCTACCAGAACTTTGTCTGGTTTTTAGTTATGACTTAAGCTTCTGGTTTCTAGCTTAAAATAGTTTTCAAGATTCTAAAAAATCGTATTGAAATGATTCGTCGTGAGATTATCTCCAATAAATCTTCTTTAATCAGATTCAAATTTTACCCTGATACACGCAACATTGAACATTAACATTCCACTATCTTGGCGCCATCTAGCGTCCAATCCGTCAGTTCTTGCAGACTAAAGCTACATTTACACTGCACCAAATGCGTCACTTTTGGACAAGTTTTTTCGAGACCATTCATCCGCAGATTGAATTAGGTCAAATTAAATTAAATTCGTCTAATTTGGCAAACAAATTCATTCTGCGGACAAACATTTTCGAAATAACTTCGCCAAATGCGACGCATTTGGTGCAGTGTAAATGTACCATAAGGCTAGATGTCGCCAATAATTGTTGATTTACCGGAGACATCTAGCGGTTGATGCTCTCAATTTTTAAATTTGGTTGTGTTTCTTGCTATTTTTGTTTATTTATCTGAAGAGTGTTATCAGCGAAAATTTTTGGGAATTTATAATGAAGATTATACTCAAGTTAATTCCCAAAACACGCAGTCAATCCGGATTTGTGCTAATGTATCAGCCCTATAAGACAATTTCAGAAGAGGAGTTCTTTTAAAAAAATGCATCTTAAAAATCATTTGCCGTCAAAGCGATTCAAAATTTAACGCCAAGTCAAGAACATTTCAGTCTTTACCGCACATGTTGGAAATCTGCTGCCAGTCGCGCTTCTGTAGCATCTTGCCGTTCTCACTTTACCTACTTCAATTGAAACAAATAGATTTTTGAGCTAAGATCTTAACTGACATTTACATAAATGCTAGTGCCAAAAGCGTCAACTGGCGTTAGATGCACCAAGACCCTAAAAAGCATGCTGCAGCTTCGCCACACACCTTTCGGCTCGACTAGCCATAACACCAAACAGCCACTTCTTGGGATGTTGCAGTTCTATTGTTTTGGTCTACTCATCATTAGAGTCACGCTTGCTGGCGATGAGCAATGCGCACGTGAAGTTTTTTGATTTCCAATTTTTTTGTTTAGTTTTTCAAATTCTCATTTTGCATGCAAATTGTGTATTTCTTTTTTTACATTGTCCGGATTCTTCTAATGTCTGAATGTTTGGCAAGCTTATAAGCAACTACAATGCATTGGTACAAACGTTTGTAATGCTACCGGTACATGTTACACTTCTTGTTGTACATATTGTTTTGTTGTATTTTTGCTGCTATTAACATTGCTACGGTAGTCGTCACATCCCGATTCTGTGGCACTGTCCTTACATTCCGCCCTGATATTTCTTCTTTAAATGTATATGTAAGTATGTACATTCGGATGTCTTTATTTTGCATTTCCATTTGTCTGCTTAACTGCCATGAGCTGCCTTGCGGTGAAGCTGTATGTGGCTGTTTTTGTTTGGTTTTTTTTCAATTTAGTTGTTTCTTCTGCATGCCGGCGTATGTGCTAGAAAACGTGTTGTCTTGATTTATGACTTTAACCCAATTGTGACACAGTTGCATACAAACATTCATACATTCAAAAGCAATAACAATCAGCAAGTACAATTGTTGTTACTGTTTACAACTATTATTCTTTTTATAATTTTTTTTTTTCTACCTCTTTTGGTGAGGGTCGCATTTAAAACTTTTAGAGCCTTTTTGGCTGTGATTTTCCTTTATTTATTTTATTTTATTTTACTTTATTTTATTTTTTTTATTTTTTATTGTATTTTATTAATTTTTTTTATTTGATTTTTTTTTTATTTAATATTTTTTTATTGTAAATTTTTTTATTTGATTTTTTATTTTATTTTATTGTTTTAATTTAATTTAATTTAATTTTATTATTATTTTCTTTTTTTATTTTATTTTATTTTATTTTTTTTTATTTGATTTATTTTTTTATTTAATATTTTTTTATTTGAATTTTTAATTTTATTTTATTATTTTATTTCATTTTTTATTTTATATTTTTAATTTGATTTTTTTGCTTTATTGTATTTTTTATTTTACTTAATTTTATTTTATTTTATTTTATTTTATTTTATTTTATTTTATTTTATTTTATTTTATTTTATTTTATTTTATTTTATTTTATTTTATTTTATTTTATTTATTTTATTTTATTTTATTTTATTTTATTTTATTTTATTTTATTTTATTTTATATTTATTTTATTTTATTTTATTTTATTTTATTTTATTTTATTTTATTTTATTTTATTTTATTTTATTTTATTTTATTTTATTTTATTTTATTTTATTTTATTTTATTTTATTTTATTTTATTTTATTTTATTTTATTTTATTTTATTTTATTTTATTTTATTTTATTTTATTTTATTTTATTTTATTTTATTTTATTTTATTTTATTTTATTTTATTTTATTTTATTTTATTTTATTTTATTTTATTTTATTTTATTTTATTTTATTTTATTTTATTTTATTTTATTTTATTTTATTTTATTTTATTTTATTTTATTTTATTTTATTTTATTTTATTTTATTTTATTTTATTTTATTTTATTTTATTTTATTTTATTTTATTTTATTTTATTTTATTTTATTTTATTTTATTTTATTTTATTTTATTTTATTTTATTTTATTTTATTTTATTTTATTTTATTTTATTTTATTTTATTTTATTTTATTTTATTTTATTTTATTTTATTTTATTTTATTTTTATTTTATTTTATTTTATTTTATTTTATTTTATTTTATTTTATTTTATTTTATTTTATTTTATTTTATTTTATTTTATTTTATTTTATTTTATTTTATTTTATTTTATTTTATTTAAATTTATTTTATTTTATATATTTTTTTTTTTTTTTTTTATTTTATTTTATTTTTTTTATTTAATTTAATTTTATTTTATTTTACTTTATTTAAATATATTTTATTTTATTTTATTTTATCTTATCTTATCTTATATTATCTTATCTTATCTTATTTTATTTTATTTTATTTTATTTTATTTTATTTTATTTTATTTTATTTTATTTTATTTTATTTTATTTTATTTTATTTTATTTTATTTTATTTTATTTTATTTTATTTTATTTTATTTTATTTTATTTTATTTTATTTTATTTTATTTTATTTTATTTTATTTTATTTTATT
>CAXKVI010000004.1:111281158-111288658 GCA_964058755.1 Campiglossa producta | reverse complement strand
TAAAGTAGGTCAAATGTGGCTATAAATTGTTCAACACCAAGCAATTAAATTATTTTGAATGAAAACATTAAAAATTATGGCAAATTTAGCTTAAAAACGATAATAAAAACGCAAACGTATAAGAGTTATATATAAGTTGATATGTCTATTAATTTTTTTTTTTTCGGTTGTTGTTAGTTGAACTGTGCTTGTTAGTAATTAAATTCCCTCCTGAGGCTTTTAAGGAAAATCTTCGAATTTTTCTAAATATACATATGTTGGCACGAGCACTAAACCCGCACAATGATTTTCATTTCGACCGATAATTCTGTTATCGATAAATATTTCGAAGTGAAACAAGGTCGTCTTTCGTTTGATACCAATTTTGTGCGAATATTCCAAAACTTATGTAACACCATATTTCCACCGATAACTTTCGTTTGATACCAATTTTAAGGGATTGAGAGTGAATGCTTCCGAGCTCGCGAATATTTCAAAGTTTATGCGCCACCATATTTTGACCGATAACTCTGTTATGGGTAAACATATCGAAATGGAACATAGTGCAAATGAAAGCTGTGGTCTTTCCATTTCGTTTGATATCAATTTTTTGCGAAAATTCCAAAATTTATGTACCATTTTTTGCGAAAATTCCAAAATTTATGTACCACCAGACTTCCACCGATAACTCTGTCATCGAAAAATATATCGAAATAGACCAAAGTCCAAATGAAAACTGTGCTCTTCCTTTTTCGTTTGATACCAATTTTGTGCGAATATTCCAAAGTTTATACTCCACCACATTTGGACCGTTAACTCTGTTATCGATAAATATATCGAAAGAAACCAAAGTCCAAATGAAAACTGTGGTCTTCCTTTTTCGTTTGATATGAATTTCGTTCGAATATGAATATTCGATAGTTTATGTGCCACCATATTTTGACCGACACCTCTGTTATCGATAAATACATATATCGAAACGAATCAAAGTCCAAATGAAAGTTGTGCTTTTTCTCTTTCGCTTGATACCATTTTTGAGCGAATACTCCAAAGCTTACGTGCTACCCTATTTCGACCGATAACTCTGTTATCGATAAATATATCGAAATGGAACAATCTGCAAATGAAATCTGCGGTCTTCCCCTTTCGTTTGACACTAAATTTAGCCGAATATTCCAAAGTTTATGTAACACCACATTTTGACCGATAACTCTGTTATCGATAAATACATCGAAATGAACCTCAGTCCAAATGAATACTGTTGTCTTCTTCTTTCGTTTGATACCAATTTTGAGGGATTAAATCTAATCTGTACCCCGTTTCTGTAAAAAATCAAAAAAATTCTCGATTTTAATGTCGTCACACTCGACTCGATTCAAAATTGAAAAAAAAAAAAAATTTGTCACTACCTCAAAAGCAAGTGAGAAAATAAATCGAAAAAATAAAAAAAATTTTACAGAAACAAAAAAAAATGAGTGTGACGTCAACATGACGTCAAATCGACTATTTCAGTCGAGACGATCGATCGAATTGAGTTACGGAAACGGGGTGCAGAAATTTAAAATTTTTTGAAGGTATTTTTTTCTCACCTTTAAGTAGCATCTATCAAAAACCAATGATGTTTTTAAATGGCGGAAAAAAACTTTAAAAAAAAACTAAAACCAAAAATGAAAAAAAACGTGAAGTTGCACAACTTTTACAAGAAAAAATTTTAACTCAAATTTTTTTTTGTTGGCAGACTCATTTTTAAAATAAAATAAAACTCCCCACCAAAATGCATTAAAACTGGAGGGGTTCGAATGCAGCCATTTGACGATTTGTTATGGAACGACTCAAATGCGGTTTTAGTCACGCTGCTCCAAATTCCTTAAATGAGATAAAACAAATTTTTATGTGAAAAGACATACATAGATACGATTTACCAACCACCGTTAACCGCATACATAAAATACCGTCGGCTAGTTAATGTCTTCATAAAAATGTCCAAAAATCTTTCTTCAAAAACATATCACTTTACAGTGGCCCACGAATGGGCGCTGACTCCCGCGAACAAAAACAACAACAACAACACCTATTTATTGCCAAATAACATGCAATGCACCGTTAGTAAAATGAATTTAATACGCTCAACCATTCACTTTTCTTTAACATGAGATTGCTCACTGCCTGTTTATTAGTTACCTTAATTTTTTTTTACGATTTAAGTTTCCTAACAGCTGTATTAAGTTATCTTAAAGTACGCTTAGTTTGATGATAATGAGATTTACTAAGAGATATATTGAAACTTTAGAATATGCAGTAGTTGTGTAGGAAGCGGTTTCCGCTGCTCGTTAATCAGATATTTGCTCGTAGTCTAATTGCTGTGAGTTAATCTGGCATGTATCTATCTGAGTAGGTGTGCTAAAATTTGTACATACAGTCCTATGTGGATTTCCGATTAGACAGTTTTAAATTTCAATTGAACTTACGTTAGTTGAAATTTAAATTTAAAAAAATTTAATGTTACTTCTAAAATTAAGGGTCATTCCATGTCAAGCCGTCAACTCTACTCCTTCCGATTGTAACAAGTTTTAGTGGAAAACTCCCTTTTATCTGATAACTTAAAACGAGCTAAACTTGTATATTTGTATATTTGTGGGTCCGGTACTATCTCGAGAACCGCTTGACCGAATTGAATGAAATGTGGCACATAGATAGTATGATTGATTCTAAGACTATATACTTTGGGGTTGCCACTTTGTGTGGTTTACAGGGTTGCCACCTATTTAATTTTTTTTATTTATGGACCTTGATATGCCAATATATGTATCAAATGAAAGGTATGTATTTCCGCTGGCATACCAACTAAATTATTTTCAAGTAGGGTTGTCACCTAGGGTTGCCACCTTACCGGAATATATTTGTATATTTGTAGGTCCGGTACTATCTCGAGAACCGCTCGACCGAATGGAATGAAATTTGGCACATATATAGAATGATTGCCACTTGGGGAGGTTTACAGGGTTGCCACCTATCTAAAAAAACATTTATTTATGGAGCGAGATATGCCAATATGGGTATCAAATGAAAGGTATTTTCGCGGAAATACCAACTAAAATATTTTCAAGTAGGGTTGTCCACTAGGATTGCCACCTTACCGGAGTATATTTGTATATTTGTAGGTCCGGTACTATCTCGAGAACCGCTCGACCGAATATGATAAAGTTTGGCACATAGATAGTATGATTGATTCTAAGACTATACAATTTGGGGTTGGCACTTGGGTGGTTTACAGGGTTGCCACCTACTTAATTATTTTTTTTTTATTTATGGAGCGAGATATGCCAATATGGGTATCAAATGAAAGGTATTTTCGCTGAAATACCAACTAAAATGTTTTCAAGTACGGTTGCCCGCAAAAAGTCCATTACGGCTACGAAAATTACAAAATTTAAATAATTTGCCCACATATAAAAGACAGTGTAACACATCCTCACAAGGTTCCCACCTATGTGATATTTTTTTGGAAGTCTACTTTGGAAAGCTTATAGTGTTGGTAAGTAAAGTTAGCACTGAATTGGTAGCACCGAGCAAGCTCGGTCACGCAGGTAATTTTTATTATTATTTTATTACACATATGGGCCATTCCATGCGATCCATATGTTTTTTAAACCTAAAACGTCTCAAGTAATTTTTTACGGAAATGATGATTCTATAAATTATTATTAATGACTTTAAATCATCAAAGTATGACTGCGCCTCTTTTCTGCTTTAAATGAGCAATCATAAATTGAATCACCTTTTGTTTAATTTAACAAAATGTACTCATTTCATTATCAATATTACACGCACGAATTAGCCACTTAATTATAAAAAATCAATCGCCCGCACTAAATTGCCTTAGCATCGTTTCAAGGCTTTCAAACGTTTTCACGTTCGCAACGTCGATTGATCAATTAAATTGATTTGTATTGAACTCATTAATATTTGTAGTTAGGCTTAATTAAAAGCCAATTGCATGTATTTTATGAGTAATGATCTAATTTGTTTGATCTTGATTTTTTTTTTTTTTTTCATTTTTAATTCTTCATGACAAGATCCGGATCTTTGAAATATCACCTGCGGTTTGGTCTATGTATGTGCTACACATTCACGTTTCTGGCACTACAAAAATGTCTAAAAATTGAATTTAAAAATTTTCCAAAATTTTCGTTGTGCCAGAAGCATGAATGTGCTACACTGGACAACAGACACCATGACGTATACGTAACATTCATTTTCTGGTACAAAGAAAATTTTAAAACATTTAAAAATTCAATTTTTCTTAATTTTCGTTGCGCCAAAAACATGAATGTGCTAACTTTTAAAAATTTACTTGGGAATTTAAGAAATATTAACGTAACAATTATATCAGGGGAAAGAGAATAAGAAGAATATAACTTGCAAAAACATATTTATGTCAAAAACTAAAAAGTAAAATTTGGCAAGAGTAATTAACTTTCAAATACGATTTGAAAGTATTTCAATTTTGGCACATTCATGCTTATGGCAAGCGAACGACGATATTAAAAAAAAAAAAGAATTGTCAAATACAGAAGCTACACCAATATTTAAGTATAGCTTGATTACTTCAGAGCGGTCCGCCTGGCGAAAATTTACATTTTGAACATTTTTGAGGGAAATTCAATCTTCTAGAAATTTTTTTAATTCAGTTGTTTAGTACCTATGAAAAGGAAATGATTCCGGCATTATCCCTAAATGGTACAGAAAACAACTTCAAAATAATCTCAAAAATGTTCCAAAATAATCCCGAAATAATAGTGAAATGATCAAGAAAAAATTTTCCAAAATTATCCCCAAATGGCATGGAACACAGTCCCGAAATAATCCCGAAATGGTCCCAAAAATGATCCCGAAATGGCCTCAAAACGTTTCAGAAATAATCCCGAAATAATTAAAAAATTATTCCTATATATATAGTACCGAACAAAATTCCGAAATGATCTCAAAAAAGTGTCGAAATGGTCCCGAAAATTATTAAGAAATGGTTCTGATATGATCCCGAAATAATTACGAAATTATTCAATTCCTATATGATATTTTGATTATTCCTATATGATATCGAACACAATTCAGAAATGATCCCAAAAAAGGGTCGAAATGGTCCCGAAAGTTATTAACAATTGGTTGTGATATGATCCCGAAAGAGTGCCGAAATTATTCCCAACCGGTACCGAGAACCCCCGAAATAATCTCGAAATTGATCCCGAAATGTTTCTGAATGGCACAGATAACAATACCGAAGCGTTACCAAAAAATTCCCAAAATGGTCCTAAAGGGTACCTGGCAATTCCGAAGTTATCCTAAATACCGCCGTAAAAAATCCGAAATTATACCAAAAAATTTCTGAAATGGTTTCGAAAATGATAAGAAGATGTTTCTGAAATGATGCCGAAAGAGCCCCAAAATTATTCCTCAGTGGGTATAAAAAAATACAGAAATAGTCCCAAAGTCCCGAAGTATCACTGTATGGCACTATAATAAATTCCGAAATGATCAGGCAATGTTTCTAAAATGATCTCGTAAAAGTACTGAAAATGATTCCGAAATTCATCGTTTCGTAACGATCCCGAAAGAGTCCGGACAAAGTCCCGAAATATGGCACATCGACATGACCTCGAAACCGTACCAAAGTAATCGCGAACGGATCCCAAGAAGGGCCCTACATTTTTCCCCATAAAACTAAGTAGTCCCCTCCAAAAGACCTACTTCGGTTCACATTTCGGTCCGACCCCAAGTAGAAAGGGCTTGATTCTTGTCATCTCTATTGTCAGAAATCTTTACTGTCCTATCTTATCACACTCTTTTAACTATCTTGGCCAATCTCAAGACACTATTTCATTTCAAGCTTGCCTCTTATTTGCATATCAAGATTAAAAGCTGGATACCGCACTATGGAAGACCATGCAGCGATAATCGGAACATTAGATCTATTAGAGTGGTATACTTTTTTTTTTTTTTTGGCATATCCAGCTCTTGTCACATGCCACACCAATCAGCTAGGAAATCAAAATAATACCTTACCTAACACATACGTACAGTTGCTTTTTGCCCATAAATTACATACATACATATTTATCATCTTAATTGGAAATAGTCAAAATCTACATTCTCTAACTGTAACTGTTAACTTGGCAGTTATAATTGGTTTAGTTGTTCACACTTATGGATTGTCGTGAAAAACATTCCCATGGGAGCTTAGCGTCAACGAAACGATAATCAATAGCAGTTGTACAAAGCATTTGCAATTATAAATATTAACTACCCACAAACAATTCATGACAAAAAACATAGCAAAAACAAAGCTAAACATTAAAGCGCACCCACCAACACCTTCGGTGGTCGTTACAACAAATTTAAAATCAGAGCAAAAGTTGGTGGGCGTGTTAAAAATCAATTCTCCTGAGAATTTGTTTTCATTTAGCTATGGAAAAAGGATTGTCATACTAAAAAGCGGAAAAAGATAAACCGGCTTGAAAAAGGAAAGAAAAAATATGAAGATAAGTCTTAAAAAGACAATTCCAGAAGCTATTTATATTACACTGAACTAAACATCTTCATCATTTAATAGTTTCCTGTTTTTGCTATCATCATTTGTTATCATAATGAGTTTTCATTTAAATTTTAATTTGAATTATCTTTATTTCTTTCAGGTGAGTAACACACATCAATTGCTCTTAATCAAATGAAGCGCATATGTATTTGGTAAGCTTATTACAAACTTTGCAAGAAATAAAATAAAATAAATTAAAATAAAATAAAATAAAATAAAATAAAATAAAATAAAATAAAATAAAATAAAATAAAATAAAATAAAATAAAATAAAATAAAATAAAATAAAATAAAATAAAATAAAATAAAATAAAATAAAATAAAATAAAATAAAATAAAATAAAATAAAATAAAATAAAATAAAATAAAATAAAATAAAATAAAATAAAATAAAATAAAATAAAATAAAATAAAATAAAATAAAATAAAATTAAATAAAATAAAATAAAATAAAATATAATATAACTAGCTGACCCGGCAGACGTTGTCCTGCCACAAATTTATTTCCCTGTCTGTTTCACTAACCCGATCCCTATATCTATTTTAAACCATATCCCTATCTCCTTCATAGAGGAGAAACCACGCCCCCTTTTTCCTTATCCCCAGTTTTTTTGGAGGTGTCCGGGATTGATCTTATATAACAACCAACAAAATTTCAGTGGTCTAACCTAAATACTTCTAGAGATATGGACTATGAAGTATTTTATTCGTATGGGAGGTGCCACGCCCCCTTTATCGTTAACTCGAGTTTTTTGGGAGGTATTAGGGATCGATCACATATAAACCCTCACCAAATTTCAGTGGTCTAACATAAATACTTGCAGAGATATGGGCTATGAAATGTTTCCTTCGTATGGGAGGTGCCACGCCCCCTTTTTCTTTATCTCCAGTTTTTTTGGAAATGATGGGATTAATCTTATTTAACTCCT
>CAXKVI010000004.1:111261158-111273658 GCA_964058755.1 Campiglossa producta | reverse complement strand
CAAATGTTTATTTGGGCCAACTTCTGTTTTACTCATTTTACTTATAACAGAGCTTCGGAATAAAGCTCTTTTCG
This sequence comes from Campiglossa producta, assembly GCA_964058755.1. NCBI lineage: Eukaryota > Metazoa > Arthropoda > Insecta > Diptera > Tephritidae > Campiglossa > Campiglossa producta. The sequence continues at coordinate 111,273,584 of CAXKVI010000004.1, read as the reverse complement.
ATTTCCATTCAATATTTGTAATTTATTCATTGAGTTCACGCACACTAAATAATTAAGATAGTAAAGCAAAAAGGCCAATAGAATGTCAATAATAAATCAATAAATGGCTATTTATTTATATACATAAATATTATAATCGAAGAACAAAATGAATTCGAGTTCGTGTCTTAATTCTTTTGTTCATTTTACTAACTGCTCTTAAAACTTCATTAGTGCTAAAAGTTGCTTTCTAAAAATTGTAAAAAATTTTATAAATTTTATATATATTATCCTATGGGTCTGTAGAAAATTAATTATTTGCATATAAATTAACACTGTAAAAGGTAATTTGCGTTCAAGCATTTAAAATTCACACTTTTTCTTCAACTTATTTCATTCTTTACAAAAAAAGAAGACGAAATTTCCAAACATCATTAAATTTTAATTAGAATCAACATTTATGGTTTGGAATTCTCTATTATACCTATACCCATTTAACTAACAAAAAAAAGCTCTAAAATAAACCTCTTCTTGATTTTTTTTTTGGGAAGTTATACTCATTAGTCCACCTTTATCCAAAAATCTCTATGCTAGATTGTCTGGAGCTGCTGCCGCATATTTGTATGTATTGCCCAATAGCATATTGCACGTACGCCATTTGCAGCTTCGGCCATAATAAATGCATCTCTATGAATATATCTTAAAAATAATTTTATTTCGTGCAATAACTTGTTTCTTTGGTCTAGATAGCGCAATAACCATTTAAAATTAGTTGCACTTATGCTATGCGAAATACAAAACACATAAAAATATACGCGGTATGTAAATGAAAAAGGAACACGTAAGTCGAATGCAAAAGTATACTCCTTTAATATCCATTTGTAGAAATGCATTGAAATTCCATCACTCCCAATTTCAAATAGGTTGTTTTTTTTTTGTTGGGCCAAACATAGCTATTAAAACAATAATTGCGACATTTATTGCATGCGCTAAACTTAAAAGATATTTTTCTGTTTTAGTTTTTACTATCTAGGCAAAGCGTTGCTATTTATGTAACTTGTTTCTTTTCTACAGCTAAATACTCAACATATTTAGTTTTTTTTTTTTATTTTACATGTGCTACTCTCTTTTAGTTCACTCGTTGAGTGCGTTGTGTGGCGTTTTAAAAGGATTTTTCAATTTTTGCACGCATTACAAACATTTTCTTACATATTTACGTACATACATACCTATAAAAAAAACTCATAAAATAGTATTCACTACAAATGTGCTAAAAACATTCAATCTTACCACAGTAATCTCATTGCGCATGCGCACCCCAAACTGCACCAGACGGGCGCGCTATGCTCTCAGTATCTACGATCAAACGATGCCTCCCAACAACAGCTCAGCTACTCGCTTATACCATCTGTAAATAAAAGCCGAAAATATAGTCTACTAAGTAAATGGCGAAATTACTTAAATAGCTGCAATCTGATGTAACCAAGTTACAAAAAAACACTTCGTAGTATACCCAAAGTTCATATTGACAAACTAAACCGCTTCGGGTATATAAAATTTGATGAACAAGCATTGATATACATACCCCATTGTGCCCCATTAGCCGATCGACTTTCAAACCCATATGAATATACTTTAATGAGTCACTCAAACCGAATAAGCAGTAAATAAAGACACCACTACCCGCGCTCGATTGATCGGTGTATTAGTTCATATATAAAACATTAAAAGAAGAGTTTTAAAAGCCCCCTTAATTTTGTAACCCGATTAAAAAAAGATATCACATCTGCCATCGATAGGTTTTTTGTATTTGAATTTTAACGTTATCTCATTCGTCTATCGCAGATTGAGTATTAGATATGCAATGCAGCGGCAATGATAACCATATAAGTAGCGGATAAGTGCGATTATGTGTGGCTTGAAATCTCAATACGAAATTTGAGTTAAACAACGATTTGGATTTTTAGCTCAATTTCAATAACAACCCAGCAAGATTTATAATATTAAAAACTTGATTAAAAGATCTTTCAAATAAATTTCCGTGGTTTTCATATGTATAAGAAAACTCTTTCCTGATTTTAAAATGCCTGAGAACTTAGTTGCTTACAAATCTGCTCATTTTGGTATCATAAAAATTAATATTGTAAGTCAGTATATCTTTTTATTTTATTTAATTTAATTTAATTTAATTTAATTTAATTTAATTTAATTTTATTTTATTTTATTTTATTTTATTTTATTTTATTTTATTTTATTTTATTTTATTTTATTTTATTTTATTTTATTTTACTTTATTTTATTTTATTTTATTTTATTTTATTTTATTTTATTTTATTTTATTTTATTTTATTTTATGTTATTTTATTTTATTTTATTTTATTTTATTTTATTTTATTTTATTTTATTTTATTTTATGTTATTTTATTTTATTTTATTTTATTTTATTTTATTTTATTTTATTTTATGTTATTTTATTTTATTTTATTTTATTTTATTTTATTTTATTTTATTTTATTTTATTTTATTTTATTTTATTTTATTTTATTTTATTTTATTTTATTTTATTTTATTTTATTTTATTTTATTTTATTTTATTTTATTTTATTTTATTTTATTTTATTTTATTTTATTTTATTTTATTTTATTTTATTTTATTTTATTTTATTTTATTTTATTTTATTTTATTTTATTTTATTTTATTTTATTTTATTTTATTTTATTTTATTTTATTTTATTTTATTTTATTTTATTTTATTTTATTTTATTTAATTTTATTTTTTTTTTTTTATTTTTTTTTTTTTTTTTTACTTTATTTTATTTTATTTTATTTTATATTTGATTTTATTTTTTTTTTTTTTTTTTGTTTTATTTTATTTTTTTTATTTTATTTTATTTTTTTTTTTTATTTTTTTTATATTATTTTATTTTTATGTTTTTTATTTTATTTTATTTTTTTATTTTACTTTATTTTATTTCATCTTCTTCTTTTTTTGGATTGACACCTGCTGAGCTTGCGTACGCAGATAATGAATGAAAAAAACAACGGCGCAACAAAAAATGTAATATTCACGCCAACATTTGACAAAACATAAGTTTGCCAAAATCAAAGTGTTAGCACCTGCACAGGAAATAATGAAATCGTATGTAGTGCCCACATTTTTATGGCTAAACAAACTAAATAAACGATTCCTATGGGATAGTTTTCTTACTCTATATAGCGATTTAACACATTCCTCTAATGCTTTTTTTTTGCTACGCGCATGTTTTAAATGATTTATGTTTCTTGTGCGCCTGTTGATTTTTCCATCAAATCTATCTTTGCACCTTTTCAACTGTGTACACATACGTAACTATGTGTGCATATGAGTCTCTTGTAGTTTCGCGTGAATTATTGCGTCCGTTCGATGTCGCACAACAGCAAGTGGAATCGTTTGAAAACCGTTCACAATGTAATGGGTTCAACTATTTGTGCGATTCCTGCTGTTACACTAAATGCACATTTGACAGTTGCGTATGTTAGGCTGAGCGAGATTGAGAATTTTGCGAAGAAGTGACAACAGCATTAACAGCAGCGAGGTGTTGATACTAAGCATTGGAAAAAAGTCAATTATAAATACAAATTTATATATCCGTTGTGTAATGGGTTGAAGGAAAAGCATAAATCCTCTAAGTTTGACATGGTGTAGAATATTTTTATGTCAAATAGATGTTTTTTATTTCCAAACTAATAGTTGGCTGTAACTACGTTTCTTGTGCATGCACGATACAATATATGTACGACTCGACTCGTTTAAATAAAGCTCTCTTACTTACATATTTGAAATTTTAGAAATTTAGTAACATTTGTGTATCAGATGTAGAAATAAAACACCAAACAACCTAGAGTTGCCACCTAATTCCATTATACTAATTTTTTGGCATATCCGCTATAATCTCGTAAGCGATTTGATATAAACTATTGAATAGAAGTATCATGCTATATCCCAAGCTTTTCTACTTAGATGTTGTCAGTTTTTGCGAGGTTGCCAACTGTGTGAATTTTTTAAAAACTTAGAAAGATATGCGAATATAGATATTAAACGTAAGATATTTCACTTCATGGTAAAAAATTCAAAAAAAAAAAACTATGTAGGGGTGAGCAGGTGTACACTTCAGGGGGGTGTCTTGTCTCCACTACTGTGGCTGGTCGCACTGAACGATATACCTCTCGAGCTCAACAAAAACGGGGTTAAGATAATAGCATATGTTGACGACGTTGTCATTGCAGTATCGGGACCGTTCCCTTCAACGTTAAGGGAAATCTTGGAAAGGGCACTCCGGAAACTACAGGCCTGGAGCTCTGCAAGTGGTCTAGGCATCAACCCGAGTAAAACGGAACTGATACTCTTCAGCAACAAAACCAAAATCCCCCAATTCGGACTACCCCCCTTAACGGCACTGAACTATCGCCCTCCCAGACGGTAAAGTACCTCGGTGCCGAAACAGATAGCAAACTCAACTGAAAACTGAACTTTGAGAAAAAAGTAAACATACATTGCCTACTACTCCCGCAAAAAAAAAATAGTCAGCAAGAACTGGGGCTTAAAACCAAAACTAATGATGTGGCTCCACATAGCAGTCATAAGACCCATACTATCGTATGAGGCGTTAGTTTGGTTGCCGGCCCTAGACAAACAGTACAACATCAATAAACTAAACAAGATACAACGGGCGGGCATTCGTAGGCGTAACAGATGCACTTATATCCTGTCCGACAGACGCACTTAACATCGTCCTAGACCAATTACCGCTAGACATGCACATTCGCGTAACGGCCACTCGAGCAGCACTAAGGCTTAGGGTGTCCGAGTGCTGGAATGCGAAAGAGTATGGTCACACCGGCATCCTAAACAGGTTTTCAAACGAAGACCTAACATCAGACTACCTCTCGCCTTCCTTAAAATTTGACAAGAACTATGAAGTGCACTTCCCATAAAGAGGCGAATGGAGAGATGGTAGCGCTTGTAAGCTGGGGATAATTTCGCTATTCACGGGCGGGTCCAAAATGGACTGCGGCATAGGAGCAGGGGTCTTCTCTGAGAAATTGCAAGTCGCTCAGTCCTACCATCTCCCGGACTCGGCCAGCATCTTCCAAGCGGAAGTAATTGGTATCCAGAAAGCCTGTGGACACCTAATAGGATAGTCAATTGAAGGGAGCGCTTATGGCGCTCGATTCGCCGATTACCTCCTCTAACTCAACATTGAGGGCAACAAGAAAGCGGATGAACTTTCAAGGACAGGGTCATTAGCTTCGCCCACTCACAGCAATCAAAAGTGACATACATAACAAATACAAGGCCATGGCCATTTATAGGTGGTACTCCTCAGATAGCTGTTGGATTGCCAAACAAACGTGGCCTGACTGCAACAGGAGCAGAACCTAGAGCCTGCTATGCAGATCTAGGAAGGAGATTTTCAGAATCACAGCCACTATAACGGGACACTGGCCACTGGGCTAACATGCGGAAAGAATTGGGCCACCATTCAACGAGGTGTGTAGAAGTTGCGGCCTAGATGGCTGCAAAGAAACTGCTACACACTTCCTCTGCGAGTGCCCCGCCCTGGCCAATATAAGACACAAGACCTTAGGTAGGATCGTTCTAACTGACCTGAAGGATGTGTCTAAGTGCTCCATAATTGGCATAAGCAAATTTATAAGTCTCACCAAATGGTTTGACCAATATCCATCTAGTCTATAGACAGTAAGGTGTTATTGGTTTCACAGTTAGTGCATCAAAATGGCGCGCAGTGCGCTACTTTGGGCCGGTTCTTCTGCTGGGCAGCACGGCAACCAACCAACCATAGGGGAACCCCCTAAGTTGCCACCTCGTTCTTTGCAGAGCTTGGCTTTATGTTAAAAGCAAACATCCCTCTAAAACATGGGTCGGCAGATTTGTAAATGCAGGTCTATAAGTGAGAACGCTTATACACGCGCTGTGATCCTCCGAACTATATTTTTAACGTTCGCTAACCAAACAAGCGACACCCCCACGCGATGTGGTTTCGCCCCTTGCCCAGCGACGACTAAATCATTTGGTAAACAAAGAGCACAACGTGTCTGTGTGATGAATTCAACTTGTTTGACTGATCTTAAGATCTATGGGGCGCCGATGCTTGCTCTAAAATTTATTCAAATCGGAGGGGTTCGATTCCAACAAGTTAACGATTTAGCATGGAAAGAACTAGCTGTTTATATAAACTCTGTTTCTATGAAACCATGCTTCAGTTGAATTCAGATCACTTTTAATTAAGCCTGCCAGCTGAATGCAATCAAACTCTCGTGACATACCTACACACACACATATGCATGTACGTTCAACGATTTTATCTGCAATTTGGCCCCATTTCAATCTGTTAAACCAAACATTCTAACACATCTGGCTATAGAAAATTAAAATGAGACCAAGTAAGAAAAATAAAATATTTTCAAATGTAGACACAGAAATATAAAAACAGCTTCGCGTAAATCAAATCGAATCATTAATATCTAGAATAGTCAGTCGTTTTTACGAATTGTTCTTGTACACCAAAGTGGTGTTTTTGCGCCTTTCCTCGCGTTTTGTTTAACGATTTTAATTAAGAATTCGTTTTCTTAACGGTTCACTTAATATACATTAATAAACGCGCAAAATGCATAGCAACAACAACAACATGGCAGCACATATTCGCATGCACATAAATATTATTTGATTTATTTCGCAAATCGTATGTCAAGTTGTTGTTGTTTGAAAGAAATTTGGTAATCACATTAATAGCACCGCCAAAGGGGCGGATATTGGGCAACTGGTTTAAAGTGTCCAACAAAAAAAAAAAAATAAACGTAAAAAGTAGTTTTCGGTGTTTTGTAGATAATTTATATAGATTTTAAGATTTGACACATAAATTTGTTAATGTTCAACAGTTTTATGGCGCTTTATGCTTCAGGATTTTATGACTTTAATTTCAATTTCTTTTTTTTTTTTGTTTTGAATGCGTGTACTTCTTATGTAAGCTTAGACATGGGTTTAGAGCGCTTGTAGTTTAATGCTATAGAAAATGTGAGTGAATAGCATTTTCTTTGCTTGAAAAAAAAAAAACAATGCTGTTTGCTCGATTCATTAAAAAATAATCATTAATATGCAATGCCTTAAGTGATAAAAAAAGCAAGAGAAAATTAAAATAGTAAACAACAAAAGCAGTTTTTTAACCGTATTGCGTTATGCATTTCAGATAGGTGGCAATTTGGTATAATAGGAGAGCTTGGAGTGTAACCTCCATAAAAAAATTAATTCAAATATGTCAAGATGTTTTTCAGATAATAACGTAGTATCTGGGTGACCGAGTGGTCGCAAAATGATCCCAAAATTACCCTAAAATTATTTCAAAATTACCCCAAAATGATCTAACAATGATCCTAAAATAATCCAGATATGATCCCAAAATGACCCCAAAATATACCTGCCACAGGTGGAAACTCCACTTGATAATATTTTAGTTGGTATGTCGACGAAAATAACTTTGAATTTTGATACTTAGAGAAAATTTACAAAGATTTACACAGCGATGGATACCATGACGCGTTTCGAACTTTCCAGGGTCCACATCAGATGGATTTTCGGACACAGAACTACTGTGTCTGCACCGAAGCGGTTAAAGCAATTGCTTATAACAGATCAGCTACGATGCCCTGTAGTATTTCATTTGATACCCATATTGGCATATTTCGCTCCATAATTTAATTTTTTTTAGATAGGTGGCAACCCTGTACACCCCCAAATGGATAGTCGTAGAATCAATCATGCTATCTATATGCCAAATTTCATCCAAATCGGCCAAGCGGTTCCCGAGATAGTCCGGATATACAAATATACTACGGTAAGGTGGCGACCCTACTTGTAAATATTTTAGTTGGTATGTCGACGTAAAGAACTTTCATTTGATATTGGCATATCTGACTCAATATTAAAAAAAAATTATATAGGTGACAACCCTGTAAACCGCCCAAGTGGCAACCCTCAAGTGGACAGCCTTAAAATCAAGCAGGCGGTTCCCGAGTTAATACCGGATATACAAATATACAAGATTAGCTCATTTAAAGTTATAAGATATGCCATTTTTGGGATTAGGTGGCAACTCTAGGTGGTAGGCCTACCTAGAAATATTTTTTGTTGATCATCCATATCTGCACATTTGACAAAATTATAAAAAATTGCGAAACAGGTGGCACGGCTGTAAAACTTTGAAGTAGCTATTTTTATTTTTTTTTTCATTTTATATTATTTTACTTTACTTTATATTATATGTAAGTAAGAATTTGATGAGCTTTAGAGCGTGCTAATAATTCACATTGAAAAATCCCTATAGTTATTAGGTCCACTAGGCTATTGCTGTATCTGTTTGTAATTGGTTTAACTGCATCTGTCTTCAACTGTGCTATTTTATTTTATTTTTTATTTTTTTTATTTTTTTTTGTTTTGTATTTTATTATTTTTTTTTTTTTTTATTATTTTTTTTATTTTTTTTTTATTATTTTTTTTTATATTTTTTTATCTTTTTTTATGTAATTTTATTTTATTTTATTTTATTATGTTTATGATGTTACTACTCATTATTCCCAGTTGTCAATTCAATTTTTCGCTTAAAAACGGTAATAATTTATAAAAATAACAATTTATCTTAATTAACATTGATTTATTGTTTAAATGGTCTGGTGACAGTTGTTACAGTCATTAACCAACATAAGCGACACCTAACAATACATTATTGTTATACGATTCCACACATATAGTATATGCGCTTACATATGTAAGACTTATTGTACAACGTACATACATACATATATGCGTGTAGTTTGCTTTTATAGCTGCAAGCATTACCTTTTGTTTAACAATTGAGTGTACTTGTAAGTATATCAATATACTATTGCAAGATGCCAAAAAAAAAAAATTGCAAAATTTGCTGATTTTACGCATTGCTTGTTATACGCGTGCCTAATTTATATATCACGCATGCCTACAGTGCATATAAAATTGAAGTTGCTTCAAGCATAACAACGGCAATAAGCTTCTTGTAAAATATGACAGTTCGAATGCGATTTACGCGAATTTTAGGACAGAATTGAAATGAAGTTTTGCCTCAGGCATAAATACAAATGACAGGCTAACATAAAAAAAATCATATGGCAATTTCAGTAATAAAGATATCTATATATATGGTTGAATATATGTGGGTCTTTCCATGGCAAATCGTCAATAGTTAGAATCGACGTTTTCCGATTTGTGTGAATTTTACTGTGGTGTATATTATTTTTATTTTATTTTTATTTTATATTTATTTTATTTTATTTTATTTTATTTTTATTTTTGTTTTATTTTTATTTTATTTTTATTTTATTTGTCTTTTATTTTTATTTTACTTTTATTTTCTCTTTATTTAATTTTTATTTTATTTTTATTTTTAGTTTCATTTTATTTTTATTTTACTTTATTTTTATTTTATTTTTCTTTTATTTTTATTTTATTATTTTTTATCTTTATTTTATTTTTATTTTATTTTTATTTTATTTTTATTTTATTTTTATTTTATTTTTATTTTATTTTTATTTTATTTTTATTTTATTTTTAATTTATTTTTATTTTACTTTTATTTTATTTTTATTTTTATTTTTATTTTGTTTTTATTTTATTTTTATTTTATTTTTATTTTATTTTTATTTTATTTTTATTTTATTTTTATTTTATTTTTACTTTATTTTTATTTTATTTTTATTTTATTTTTATTTTTATTTTATTTTATTTTTATTTTATTTTTATTTTATTTTTATTTTATTTTTATTTTATTTTTATTTTATTTTTATTTTATTTTTATTTTATTTTTATTTTATTTTTATTTTATTTTTATTTTATTATTATTTTTATTTTATTTTTCTTTTAGTTTTGTTTTTATTTTGCTTTTATTTTTATTTTATTTTTATTTTATTTTTATTTTATTTTTATTTTATTTTTATTTTTTTTTTATTTTATTTTTATTTTTTTTTTATTTTTTTTTTTTATTTTTTTTTTTTATTTTTTTTTTATTTTATTTTTATTTTATTTTTATTTTATTTTTATTTTATTTTTATTTTATTTTTATTTTATTTTTATTTTATTTTTATTTTATTTTTATTTTATTTTTATTTTATTTTTATTTTATTTTTATTTTATTTTTATTTTATTTTTATTTTATTTTTATTTTTATTTTATTTTTATTTTATTTTTATTTTATTTTTATTTTATTTTTATTTTATTTTTATTTTATTTTTATTTTTATTTTATTTTTATTTTATTTTTATTTTATTTTTATTTTATTTTTATTTTATTTTTATTTTATTTTTATTTGATTTTTTTTTTTATTTTATTTTATTTTTATTTTATTTTTATTTTATTTTTATTTTATTTTTATTTTATTTTTATTTTATTTTTATTTTATTTTTATTTTATTTTTATTTTATTTTTATTTTATTTTATTTTATTTTTATTTTTATTTTGTTCCTATTTTTATTTTATTTTTATTTTATTTTTTATTTTTATTTTGTTTTTATTTTATTTTTATTTTTATTTTATTTTTATTTTATTTTTATTCTATTTTTATTTTATTTTATTTTTATTTCATTCTTTTTATTTTTATTTTATTTTTATTTTATTTTATTTTTAGTTTATTATTTTATTTTCATTTTATTTTTATTTTATTTTAATTTTATTTTTATTTTTATTTTTATTTTATTTTTATTATTATTATTTTATTTTAATTTTATTTTTATTTTATTTTAATTTTATTTTTATTTTATTTTATTTTATTTTTATTTTATTTTATTTTTATTTTTATTTTTATTTTATTTATATTATATTTTATTTTTATTTTATTTTATTTTATTTTTATTTTATTTTTATTTTTATTTTATTTTATTTGTCTTTTATTTTTATTTTACTTTTATTTTATTTTTATTTTATTTTATTTTATTTTATTTTTATTTTATTTTTATTTTATTTTCATTTTATTTTTATTTTCATTTTATTTTTTTATTATATTATTTTACTTAACATTATTTTATTTTATTTTTTTATTTTATTTTAATTTACTTAATATTTTCCTGGAAACTCCCCACCAAATGTCCATCAAATCGTACGGACTATATCGAATTTGAACTGCCAAATATCTACGGTGGTATTAATGGCAATTTTTTGAAAGGAAATAAATACAATAAGAAGAATATCTGTAAACAAAAATGTATGAGCGTACTTAATTGTTTGACACGCCATTGTCTAATAGCACCACCTTGAAATGTTTGTTAGTGTCAAAAACTGGTCCACCGTTAAACATAAAACAAACCAACCTACGCACTCAAACATAACTTATTATCCAGCGCTATACACTGTTGTATACATATATGTTCCAGTGGCGTGCCTTCCATATAAGCCGAAAAGCCCGGCTTGCCTAGCTAATCCTCTATGAGCTACAATATGTTTCAAAAATGTATCGTAACAATTTCTTTAACGTTTACATTTGGTTTCACTAACTGCCAATAGCATAAACATATAAATAAAGCTCTTCCTGCCATCTGACGGCTGATAGCAAAACAATCAACATAAAATTTTTTCAGCGCATATGATGGCATCTCTTACTTGCTTACTTAAAATAGCCTTTAACCGCCTAGGCGATGATTGCCATCTCGCTTTTACTTATTGGCTTTTACCTGGCTTTCAAATCCCTTACTAAAATGTCTTTTTGAAGCTACAGTTTTTTTTAATTTAGAAGAAATTTTGTATGCAACTACGAAGCCAGCTTCGTGCTGTTGTTACTATAAGCTTTAAAGCCAAACTGGATATGTATATACATATCTACAATGTTAATGTGCAAAGAGCTCTACTCAAAAATTATTGGCGCATATTTTAAAGTAGAAAAAAGAATTCAATAGTGGTGATTAATATAATATATATTTTTAATATTTTTTTTTTTGCTAGGCATTATAAAATATAAAAAATATTTTTTAGGTTTCTTAGGTCCACTTGCACGACGCCGAGTTATCTTTTTAGCTCAGAGTTAATTTGAGATTAACTCTGAGTTAAAAATATAAATTTTCGTTGTGCAAGTGAGCCTTGGCTTCTGCGATGTATGTAAATGGGAAATAAGTAGTGCAAGTAAAGCTTTTCCCTTGGATTGGAAAAGCTTAAAAAATCTGCAAAACAATAATTTGCCTATTGAAGAAACCTAAATGTTTAAGTTTTTCCCCGTGTGCAAAAGTCGATAAATATCTATCCTGAACTCTTCTTCTTCGTCTGAAATGTTCTTTGGCAGCAGTATGTGCTTTTGTTGGGGTTATAAGGACTGGGGCTTGCCTTGATTGAAACACGTAGGCACGCCACTGATATGTTCGTGTGAATATCATGCGTT
>CAXKVI010000004.1:111253900-111260958 GCA_964058755.1 Campiglossa producta | reverse complement strand
CAACAAAAGACACCATGGCGTATACGTAACAATTTTGCTCCACATTCATATTTCTGGCAAAACAAAAATTTTTAAATTCAGCTTTTAAACATTTTCGTTGCGCCAGAAATATGAAAGTGTAGCCCATTCGTTTTCTGGCACAATTTTCGGTGATGAAACTACAAATTCATGAAAATGGCATTGCAGATTTTCGGGGGCCCCTTTTTTAATTTTTTCCGACACATTTTTTAATTCACTCTGATAACTTTTGGTGTCATAATGAACAACTGTAGACGGATTGACATGGAATTACCCAAATCTTATTCAAACTCGCAATAATAAAATGCAATGCAAAGCTAGCAACTAGTTTTAGCAAAAACAAGAAAAAAAAAAAAAAAACTAATGGCGGCGATATACCAACATTATCATAACCTCTAACGAGATTTTTAGCCGAGCTTCTCTTTCCAACTTGTGGTGTGTTGCTTTTTGAGTTTTTCCTACAAGTTGGCGGGACCTACAGTTTTTTGCCGACTCCGAACGGCACTTGCAAAGCAAATGAATTTTTTTGCTGAGAAGCTTCTCATGGCAGAAATACACCCGGAGAGTTTGCCAAACTACTGCCGAGGGGCGACCCCGTTTAGAAAAATTCTTTTTCTAAATAATTTTTGATGTTACTTTTGCCGGGCATCGAACCGCCACGACTTGGTGTAGAAGGCCGAACACTTAACCGCTACACCACGGCGGCCGCCAAAAACAAGAGCTTCTTTAAAATAAAAGTTAATTAATAAAAAAAATGTCATCCTTGAACTATTTCCCTTGTTAGATTGCTGTTGACAAGATGATTGCCTGGGAACGTTCTTGGATAATAGTTTCTTGAATACCAAGCATCAATCAAGCTTTTTTTATATTCTTCCTTGGACATTAGCGAATGGTAGAACATATTTAAATTTGAATTTCAAATTCGTGAAATTCGTTTTCTTAATAAGTTATGGGAAGAACATTGTGAGTAGCCAGCCACTCGGTGTCTGAACTGCCCCATTCTCATGATGCAACAAAGTAGCACAAGGTTCTAAAATTTGTATGACTAGCTGAGAAGCTAATCTCTATTTCATTTATTTTGTTTATCTATTTTGTTTTGATTATATTAATGTGATTCATTTAACTAACTTTAATTTATTTTACTGTGAATAGAGCACACTAATTGCAACATAACTCAGCTAGGTCAATCAAATTCAGCTACCTCTGCAGCACAGCTTCAGTTTCTTAAGCTAAAAAAGGCTGGATCTAATTTATTATACCCAGCGTACTAGTACTAATACAGGGGTGTTATAACTTTGTCCACATAACGGTACTACGTAAGGGCACAAAATAATCAAGATAGATATAGAGTTCCATATATGAAAGTTCTTAGGTTGGAAAAAAAAGTTCATTAACGCATGTCCGTCCGCCTGTCCGTCCGTCCGTCTGTGTACACAATAACTTGAGTAAAAATTGAGATATTTGCATGAAATTTGGTACACAGCCTACTTTCTGGCCAAAGTTGCTATTGAAAATGGTCGAAGTCAGATGATAATCATTCCGCCTTTTTCGATATCGAAAATTCGAAAATCACGAAAATTGACATAACTTGAGTAAACATTTAGCACTTTGCATGAAATTTGGTATACAGGTTACTTTCTGGCCAAGGTAGGTTTCTATTGAAAATGGGCGAAATCGGATGATAACCACGCCCCCTTTTTCGATATCGAAAATTTCGAAAATCACAAAAATTGACATAACTTGAATAAAAATTTAGATATTTGCATGCAATTTGGTATACAGGCTACTTGCTGACCAAAGTAGATTGCTATTGAAAATGGGCGAAATCAGATGATAATCACGCCCCCTTTTTCGATATCGAAAATTTCGAAAATCACATAAATCGACATAACTTGAGTAAACATTTAGATATTTGCATGCAATTTGGTATACAGGTTACTTTCTGGCCAAGGTAGATTGCCATTGAAAATGGGTGAAATCAGATGATTTCGAAAATCACAAAAATTGACATAACTTGAATAAAAATTGAGATATGGGCGAAATCGGATGAGGGCGTGGTGCCCCCTTTTTTTGATATCGCAAATTTCGAAAATCACAAAAATTTACATAACTTGATTAAAAATAGAGATATTTTCATGAAATTTGTATACAGGTTACTTTGTGACCAAAGTAGATTGCTATTGGAAATGGGTGAAGTCGGATGATAATCACGCCCCCTTTTTCGGGAGGCATTTTTTTTAAATTCAACTGGTCGTAACATTTTAACTGATTGCGGTAAAACGATAAAACTTGGCACAAAGCACACTATTGGGAGTATACCTGATGAAACTGGATAAAATCCCCCCAACCGCGCCCACTTTCGATATCGAAAATTTCGAAAATGGCCCAATTCTGTAAGACAAATAGCTAAAATAGTATAAACTTTTAGGTAAATCCTCCTGTGGTCTAAATCATTGTTATCCCGTTCTGAAAACTACCGCTGGGTATTTAATATTCGCTTCGCCCGAACTTAGACTTCCTTACTTGTTTTCATTAATTGGCACACATTTCGCATTCTATCATTATTATTCCAGATTTTATCAATTATCTAATCAACTAGTTTTACTACTTTAACAAGCTCATCATGCTACACAAAGTGTCACTAAAAATAACTTTTACGATACATATTTTAGCGCATTAATGCATTCGATTAATATATCAAAATAAACAAGCCATAACTAAGTAAGCAAGTTGGTATGCAAATGCAGCTAGTGAGGTGTTTTTTTTTTTTTTTGTTATTTATATCTTTTCTTATACATTTTTATCGATGCGCAAATGAGCAGTGCTTATCGCTTATCGCGTTATCACCTTATCGCGATGTTGCGATTTGATTTGTGTGCCAGCGACGCGCATTAATATTCCGCATACGAATGCTACAACGAGAGGGGTTTTTGCAAATGACAGAGGCGTAAAGCAAAGTAGTGGTTTATAATTAAATATACTCGCATGTTAGGGTGAGTTGGAAATTTTTTTAATTGATAATAAAATTTGTTACAATACCATTACCATACCATTTCCATGCCATCAAAGGTAATCAAAATTGAAAATTTAAATAATGTTATTAAGAAAAATTGCGCATGTTTTGGGAGTGAAAAAGTTTTTGAATGAAGGAGTCTTTTCTTTGATAAAAATACTTAAAAAAAAAGTCCACTCTAATATACATATAAACACAGAGGAAAAAGCTTCAAAAGAAAATAAATTAACTACTCTAAATTTGATTTATCACCTAAGTAGTTATTATGCTAATACGCAATACTCAGTACGCGGCACAACCCCACTCACTTAGCAATACGCTGCGGCGATACGCAACGCTAAGCTACAAGCGCAACACCGCAACAACACTTTGCCGACACTCAACTCTCAGAGGCGTTGAGGCTGATGTTGATGGGACATAACTTATGTATGCAGTAACTATGCGTTAAGAGTTTGCCTAGACTCCTAGTTTTTTTACTATAGCTTTGTATGCCAAATTGTAAATGGTTTGATCTGAACAGTGCAATCTTGTGTTGGTCATCTTCTTCGCGTTGCTGCACTTACTAACTTTGATATTTGCCGATATGTAAGCCACATTGCGATAACATCAATGGCAACAGGAAAATGCGCGCCAATTCATGCGGACGCATTGGCACTCGCACACGTAACACCCAAACCCCTTTAGCGTGCATTTGTACATACATATACACATACATACACACATAGTGCATAAATTGCACCAATTTTCTTCTATCGACAGGCTTTTTTTGTTTGCTATTAATTTTTCTTTCTCGCTCTCCATCTCTCAAACTACACACCAAATATGTATAACTAAAAGGTGATTTATGTTATGCAAATGTATTCAAATTGCTTGCAGGATCTGATCAACTTTTTCTAACCTAATGCAACCAACACCTCCTTTTCGGTATCTTAGCTGCGGGGGTTGTTGCATTTCTACATTTTTGCTTTGGTCTTTCCGCCTGGTATGGCGGTCTGCATAAAGTGATATTTATCAATTATTTTTTTATTGATTTATGCATGTATCGGTGAAGGATGATATATTGCATATATGAGTGAGGAGTGGCCGATTAAAGCAAAAGATTTAGTGTAAGTAATGTATCATAGGCTTTCAAGCATAAGTGTTTTTGCACATAGAAGTGCGTTAGCATGTTGAAATGTAGTATCCTTTTTGCTTAAATAAATTATGCGCATTTCTAGTAAATGAATGTAGTGTAATAAATAATGATATGTGTAAATTAGAAGTATGAGTCTTTCGTAGGGAACTGAATTCTTATAAAAGTTCGTGTCTTAAGTCTTTCGTTGGGTTCTCTGAATTCTTGCCAAAGTTCGTGTCTTAAGTCTTTCGTTGGGAGCTATGAAATTTTAGCGAAGTTCGTGTCTTAAGTCTTTCGTAGAATTCCGTACGTATTCCGCTTTACTTTCGCTGCGGCCATTCAACGAGTACGGACATTGTTGTTGGACTTTGAAGAATCATCTTTTATTTGACCATGCATGTTTAATCATGTTGTATATGACATTTAAAATTGTATGTCATTTTACTTTACTTCATTTATTTTATTTTTTTATTTTAATACATTTTATTTTATTTTATTTTATTTTGCATTCCACTAATTTTTTAATTTCCCACCGTCCCAAAAAGTCATAAATCTTCCAGCTAGAATAAATTTTCAAAATTCTTGCTGTTATTTCCTTGTACTTTTTTTCAGCTAAACTCGAATTCCCCACAACAAAATAAAAAAACAATTGTCGGAAAGCGTAGCTTATGCCTTCCTGAGCGATTACCAGCCCAGCTGTGTATTTACAACAATTATTCCCAAAACCGGCGGTAATTATTTATCGCGCAACAGCTTAAATAATAGCAAAGAACAACAACAACAACAAAATATATAATAACTAAAGATATAAAAAAATAAATAAATTTGTCATGACTTAATGCAATCAACTCGCAATAATTTGCCAATGGCCAAGAAATGCAAGCCAAAAAATAATTTAAAAAAAAGTAAAGAAAACTGCCAACATTAATATTTCCATGTTGCCTGGCTGGTTGTGCGCACCATTGCTTTATTTTTTTTTATTTGTCGGAAATCCGCATAAAGCACCGTAATACCACTGCGACACTAATAAATTTGGCGACGGTCAAATGTTGCATAACCAAAACAAAAAATAAAAACAAAAGTGCGAAACAAGCAACAAAAGCCAACAACAAATAGCTCCACAATGGAAAATCTGTAAAATATGTACTTGTAACAAAAACATTTGACAACAACAATTTTCTACCGATAAAAACAACAGCAATGTATACCGGCTTGTATAGCGTTTATCATTCATTGCAAGCATTTGGTCGGGAATTTGCATTTTCTATGGCGCTGAGAATTTTCGTTTAACAAAATAATAAATAGCTACAGCCACGCTTACAATAGCAATAACAATATGCATTGTTATAAATGCAAACAGAAAAAAAACATGGTTAATTTGTTGGTGCAATGACCGCAAATAATTTGTATTTGAAATAATTTGTACACGTTTTTGGTCGTGTTGGCAATAGCAATTGCTGCAGGGCGAATAAATTTAAAAGTTTAATGTTGAAAAACCAAGTTTAATAAGAGCGAATAATTTTTTCATGCGGCAATTAGAAATAGACTTGCCCTTACTTAATTTATTTGCAGAAAATTAGCCAACTGTATAGAATTTTTTGCGAAACTTAAATTTATTTTATAAAATTATTAAATTTATATTTCCCTTTATTTTATTTTATATTTTATTTTGTCTTTTTTTATTTTATTTTATTTTGTTTTATTTTATTTTATTTAATTTTATTTTATTTTATTTTATTTGATTTTATTTTATTTTATTTTATTTTATTTTATTTTATTTTATTTTATTTTATTTTATTTTATTTTATTTTATTTTATTTTATTTTATTTTATTTTATTTTATTTTATTTTATTTTATTTTATTTTATTTTATTTTATTTTATTTTATTTTATTTTATTTTATTTTATTTTATTTTATTTTATTTTATTTTATTTTATTTTATTTTTTTATTATTTTTTATTTTATTTTATTTTATTTTATTTTAAACTCTTTGTTGCTTTTTTGACTTGTAGTCTATTGCTGTAAATACCGACGGTATTTACAATTATTTTATTTTATTTTATTTTATTTTATTTTATTTTATTTTATTACATTTTATTTTATTTTATTTTATTTTAATTTAATGTTATTTTTCTTTACTTTATTTTATTTTATTTTACTTTATTTTATTTTATTTTATTTTATTTTATTTTATTTTATTTTATTTTATTTTATTTTATTTTATTTTATTTTATTTTATTTTATTTTATTTTTATTTTTTTATTTTATTTTATTTTATTTTATTTTATTTTATTTTATTTTATTTTATTTTATTTTATTTTATTTTATTTTATTTTATTTTATTTTATTTTATTTTATTTTATTTTATTTTATTTTATTTTATTTTATTTTATTTTATTTTATTTTATTTTATTTTATTTTATTTTATTTTAATTAATTTAATTTAATGTTATTTTTCTTTACTTTATTTTATTTTATTTAACTTTTTTCATTTTATTTTTTTATGTTATTTTATTATTTTAAAAAAAATTGGCTAGTGTTCTAATGTCTGCACGTTTATTGCCTTTACCACCATTTTTACCTAAATAATCGATTTATTTTTTGTTGAGGGCGTAGTTTTACATATTAAAATAAATTACCAAAAAACCTTGAGTTTATTTTAATCTGCACGTTTCAATCGTTTGTTTGTTAATACGATACAAAGTATTGAGAGCTTGAGCAAACCAATATTTGAACATTTCGTCCAATACACGCCAGTAAAAGACTAAGGAAACGGAAGCAATGCCTAAATGCTAAAAGATATGCTTACTGTATATGTGAGTGAGTATATACAATTTATTTAGAACCTATTTTGACTAACTTTAAGTGCAAGCACACGAATTATGGATGTGTAAACATTTATACTGGGCGTC
>CAXKVI010000004.1:111233900-111248900 GCA_964058755.1 Campiglossa producta | reverse complement strand
TAAGTAGGTACATTTATATGCATTTCTAAATTTAATAGCGAGGCTTAGATTAATAATCGCGTCAAATTGCTGAAAAGCGGCTCAAAAGCTGTTAAAACATACGTTTAGTATGACATTAAGAAAATGCTTAATAAATGCCGTCAAAAAAAAAAAAATACATTCAAATGTCAAAATACTTCAACGTTGATGTTGGCTAAAAATTATAATCTTGAAATTATTAGTGTAAGCATTTTTGGAAAAACTAGAATAATTTAAAAGCATGATAAAAACACACAGATTTAAGCGAGTATTCGACAAGTTTAAGCGTATTTCATAATAGCGAGTTGGCTGCTGAAACATGTTCGTACCCTGCAGGGAAATTTAAAGCTAACGTACTTAATTTCTAAAAAAAAAATGTTATCAAAATAAATTAAAATAAAATGAACTAACCAAACAAACATAAAAATCGAATATGAAAAAAAAATAAAAATTAAAAATAAAATAAAGTAAAATATAATAAAAAAATAAAATAAAATAAAATAAAATAAAATAAAACAAAAAAAAATAAAATAAAATAAAATAAAAAATAAAAAAATAAAATAGAATAAAAGAAAATTAAAAAAAATTTAATAAAATAAAACAAAACAAAAAAAAATTAATTAAAATAATATTTAAATCAAATAAATTAAAACAAAACAAAAAAATAACCGAAAATAAAATAAAATAAAAAATTAAAATCAAATAAAATAAAATAAAACAAACTAAAATAAACTAAAATAAAAAAAATTAAAAAAAAATAAAATAAAATCAAATAAATGAAATAAAAATAAAAAAATTTTAAATTAAATCAAATAAAATTAAATTAAAAAATTAAAAAAAAAAAAAAAAATAAAACCAAATAAGTTCAAATAAAATAAAATAAAATAAAATAAAATAAAATAAAATAAAATAAAATAAAATAAAATAAAATAAAATAAAATAAAATAAAATAAAATAAAACAAAATAAAACAAAATAAAATAAAATAAAAAAAAATAAAATAAAATAAAATAATAAAAAATAAAATAAAAAAAAATAAAATAAAATAAAATAAAATAAAATAAAATAAAATAAAATAAAATAAAATAAAATAAAATAAAATAAAATAAAATAAAATAAAATAAAATAAAATAAAATAAAATAAAATAAAATAAAATAAAATAAAATAAAATAAAATAAAATAAAATAAAATAAAATAAAATAAAATAAAATAAAATAAAATAAAATAAAATAAATATACTAAAATAATATTAAAATCAAATAAATTAAGATAAACCAAAATAAAATAACCTAAAATAAAATAAAATTAAAATAAAATAAAATAAA
Source organism: Campiglossa producta (assembly GCA_964058755.1). Classification (NCBI taxonomy): domain Eukaryota; kingdom Metazoa; phylum Arthropoda; class Insecta; order Diptera; family Tephritidae; genus Campiglossa; species Campiglossa producta. Next base: position 111,247,557 of record CAXKVI010000004.1, on the reverse strand, counting down.
ATAGAACAAAATAAAAAACAAGAAAACAAAAAAATAAAATAGAATAAACTAAAGTAAAATAAAATAAAATAAATATAATTAAAGTAAAATAGAATAAAATAAACTAAAATAGAACTAAATTAAATTAAACTAAACTAAATAAAATAATTAAACTAAAATTAAATACATTTAATTAAATCAAATTAAATCAGTTAATTAAGTTTAATTAGTTTTCCATAATCAGTTACAACTTTTTTGCTGGGCATATATCTGTCACTTACACATGTAGCTATTTAGTAACGGTTTTATAATTCGGCAATGGCAATTGCGCAAATCATTCTTACTTACGTGATATCTTCCAATCTTTTGGCGCGAGCCGCTTGTCAGCTGTCTGTTAAATCGATAGGTGGGCACATGTTAGACCTGTTCTTTATTTCCGAAAAGTTGATATTTGATTATCTTACGTGTCAACAAAATAAAAGTTACTAGGCAACATATTATATTTTCTATATTCTACTTTAGTATTTAACACTAACACATTTTTCTTAGCTAATTCAGGCAAGGTATGTAAGCTATGTAACATTTTCTCAATATATGTAAATGAGAGAGTGAGTCTTACTGTATATTAATTTTCACCTTTTTTATTTTATTTCCAATTCTTATGTATGTATGTTTCGATGTTTCACCCTCTCAGTGCCTCAAGCAACATAATCAGCAGCCTTGTTCTAAAACAAATTTTCGAAATGCAACAATGCAATCGTCATGTACCCGTTTACAGTCTGTCAAATTATTTAATTGTCGTCATGTTAGTTTCAGTAAATTACTATGCTTTGTTAGTTCTTTTGTTGCTGGTGTTTCTAATTTACTTCACTCATTCTTAGCAACTCTACACTGAACGCAGCAACGTTGATAACATTTTTTACAACAATTCAATTTTTACAACAATGTAACTTTGTAAGTGATATGTATGTTTGTGTAACTGATGTGTTTATTTGTATGGCGTGGGTGTGTGTATGTGCGTGTCCGCATAAACATTGTGACATTCAACAATAGAACTTGTCGTCTCGCTAACAAAAGAAACTGTTAAATGCAAACGTTTTGGAAAATTTTACGCAAACAATGGGAAAGCGCTAAGCTTTTGACAAGTCACATACAAACATGCATTTATTTGATAGACAGCAGTTAGACAGGTGGGTAAATAACAAGCCTCATCCAAAAAGGTATGGGAAATATGCCAAAATAAATTTAAGACTTTCTGTTGTTGGTTTTGGGGTCTGAGAAGTTTTTGAGTATTTTTTTTTTTAGTTTAGTGACAGATAGAAAAAATAAAAAAAGATAAAACCAAATAAAATAAAATAAAATAAAATAAAATAAAATAAAATAAAATAAAATAAAATAAAATAAAATAAAATAAAATAAAATAAAATAAAATAAAATAAAATAAAATAAAATAAAATAAAATAAAATAAAATAAAATAAAATAAAATAAAATAAAATAAAATAAAATAAAATAAAATAAAATAAAATAAAATAAAATAAAATAAAATAAAATAAAATAAAATAAAATAAAATAAAATAAAATAAAATAAAATATAAAAAAATAAAATAAAATAAAATAAAATAAAACAAAATAAAATAAAATAAAATAAAATAAAATAAAATATAAAAAAATAAAATAAAATAAAATAAAATAAAACAAAATAAAATAAAATAAAATAAAATAAAATAAAATATAAAAAAATAAAATAAAATAAAATAAAATAAAATAAAATAAAATAAAATAAAATAAAATAAAATAAAATAAAATAAAATAAAATAAAATAAAATAAAAGAAAATAAAATAAAATAAAATAAAATAAAATGAAATATAATAAAATAAAATAAAATAAAATAAAATGAGATAAAATAAAATAAAATAAAATAAAATAAAATAAAATAAAATAAAATAAAATAAAATAAAATAAAATAAAATAAAATAAAATAAAATAAAATAAAATAAAATAAAATAAAATAAAATAAAATATAATAAAATAAAATAAAATAAAATAAAATAAAATAAAATAAAATAAAATAAAATAAAATAAAATAAAACAAAAAAAAATAAAATAAAATAAAATAAAATAAAATAAAATAAAATAAAATAAAATAAAATAAAATAAAATAAAATAAAATAAAATAAAATAAAATAAAATAAAATAAAATAATCTTTGAAACTTTGGTGGACTTTTGACCGTTTGGGAATAATTTTTCTTAAATTATTCTATGTTTTTTTATTATTAGTGAACAAGATGGAAAAGTAACAACAATTACAAGCTACCATGATTACGTAATTTCGGCCTAATAAAATAAAATGAAATAAAATAAAATAAAATAAAATAAAATAAAATAAAATAAAATAAAATAAAATAAAATAAAATAAAATAAAATAAAATAAAATAAAATAAAATAAAATAAAATAAAATAAAATAAAATAAAATAAAATAAAATAAAATAAAATAAAATAAAATAAAATAAAATAAAATGAAGTAAAATAACAAAATTTTACTTGATTAATTAAATAACGTTAAATCGAATTAAATTAGATTAAATGGACACTTTTGCACGTATTAAACTTTGAGCTTATATGAAATGTCTCACTTGGATGAAACTTTGTACTTATTTAAAAAATTCTACTTGTGTGAAACTTTGACCTTCTATGAGACCTTTTAAGAAAGTGTGTACTAAGATGATAGTTTATACTTCTATGAAATTTTAATTTGTATGAAACTTTCTACTTATATAAAAACGTTGAACTTATATGAAAACCTTGTACTTGTAGAGTACAAACTTTGTACTTATAAAAAAGAGTCTACTTGTAAGAAATTCTTTACTTTGCTGAAACTTTACACTTATTTGAAAGCCGTGTGCTTATAGGAAACTTTGTACTCTTATCAAAGTTTCTAATTGTATGAAACTTTATACTTAAATGAAAACCGTGTACTTATAGGGAAACTTATATGAAAGAAACTTTCTACTTTTGTGATGACCTTAGTGCTGCAAGAACTTGTGCTGCTTGTCTGCCAAGGGATCGTTATCCGTGAGCTCAAAAGCCTAGACGGGATGTCTTTTCTACTTTAATAGATACAATTGTTTGGACCTTATTAAGGCATAGTCTGTTAATTTATCTGGGTAACCCAGTCTGTTTACTTTGCGCACAAAATTCATTTGCCAGCTGCCCCGTGATTACTTTGTTGTACAACAGCAGCACTAATCATCACTCTCACGCTTCGTACGCTCCTAAATTCCATAGCGAGTTCGTTGCTTAAGTCTAATGTTTCTGTCAAACGATTTTGGAAAGTTACCTGCGTGTCATACGACATTTCCTCAAAAGCACACACACATTTATAGCATACATAACACACTAACATAATGTATTACTTAATTGTCCACCTGCACTGTACAAATATTTTATGCGCTTCTGGCCGACAGCTATCAACTAACTAAGCTACAAGGCAAGTGCAAGCAAACAACAACAACTAGCTATGGGTCTCGAGGCCATTAGTGCGTTTGCGAGCAGGCATTTTGTTAAGTGACAACAATTGTTAGCCAACGCCGGCTGACCACTGTTTGGTATTATCGCCAATACCGCACCCCCGTTTTCGTTGTGGTCATTAGCATTTGTGTGCCGCATCTCTTATTTGGTAAGAGCCGTCACATAGCCAACCACTTTTGTCATAAGGCGCCTCTTCATTGTACAGGAAGCCAAAAGTGGCGGACACTTGCGCATTTGGATTTTTTTGTTTTTGCGCTTTTCTCTGTTAGTATGTTTGAAATTTATGTACCTGCATATTTTTTAAAAAGCGATTTCGAGTTATACTCACCAACACTTAAAAATTTACTGCTGGGTCATTTCATGACAAATTGTGAAATGGTTGGAATTGACAACTTTCGATTTGAATCAATTTTGGTGAGAAGTTTTCTTTTATCATAAACGAAGTTCGGAGAAAAAAAAATTTTTCACTTCTTTTCAAGCGATGCAAATTTAAAATTTCGAAAGTTTCTACTTGTATTGTAAAGTATTTACTTGTATGGAAGTTTGTACTTATATCAAACTTTCTTCTTGTTCGAAACTGCGGTAAATAAAAAAATGTGTAGCACTTTCATTTTTGAAGGAAGAAGGTAGAAAAATACTTTGAAACAAATTTAAAAATTTCTAATTTTTGAAAATGCAAAAATCAAAGTTAGCCATTGAATTTTGGACAAAATTTAGTTTTGTATTATACATCTAATTTAACTTGAGACAGTCTAATATTTATTTTTTTTTTGCAAATTATACATTTTTTTTTTTAATTTTTTCAATTTTTTTTTTTAATATTTTAATATTTTTTTTAATATATTTTTTTATACCTCTGACTATCGGAAAAAATATGAAAAAAAATAACTTTGAAAAGAGGTAAATCTGAAATTTCGAAGTTGCATAACTTTTGTTTCATGATAAAAGGAAACTTCGCCAAAATACATTCGCAATCGAAAAGGGGCGCTTCAACATGGAATTACCCCACTTATTGAGTCATTTGTTTTTATTGTTTTTTCTTTACCTACGATAAAGTGAAGATGATACCTGCTTTGTTGCTATTTGTTTTTTTTTCACTTTCCTTTGTTCGCATAACATAATGACATTGTTTTATACTTGTTTACGGTACGTGTCGAACAGTTGGCCGCATGTCCACTCTGGCGTATGAGCAACATTTCACTTTCATCTACTATGTAACTAAGTAATTGACTAAATACATAATTATTTCCTGTATATTTCTAATGCAACAAAATTGGTCAACGAATGTGAATGTATGTCGCGGTGTTTAGTTTTTATTTATTTGTTTTCTTTCGGTTTATACTTTACAAAAAATATTATGCAATCGTTTGATTGATATTGCCGCATTGCTTTTGTACGCACATAGAAAAGTATGTGACTATGTGAAAAAGTTGTCAATTTGTGTAATGTATATACAAAGTTGTTTTGCGATTTTTGTCATAATTTTTTTTTTTTTTCTTATTTGCAATAAAATATTTCACACTTCAATTAAAGAATATTAAAACTTATTGATTGTAAAAGTAGTATGAAAATGATTATGTAATTTCGTCGCTCGCTTGCCAGAGGCATGAAGGTACAAGTTTGCCAGATTTGAGTTGATTTCCAAAATTTTTTAAATTTTCGTTGTGCCAGAAGCATGAATGTGTTGCATTCACAAACAGACACCATGGCGTATACGTAACAATTTTACTACAAATTCGTATTTCTGGCACAACGAAAATTTTAAAAAAATTTAGAAATTTAATTTTTTAAACATTTTCGTTGCGTCAAAAACATTAATGTGCTACAGATTCATGCTTCTGGCGCAACGAAAATTTTTAAAAATTTACTTTGGAAATTTTTCAATAGATTCAAGGAATTGAATGAATATTAACGTAAAAACTTTATCAGTGGAAAGGGCATAATGAGAATTTCACATTTTGCGAGAACAATAAACTTTCAAATACGATTTCTCAAAATTATAATTTTGACACATTCATTCTTCTGGCAAGCGAGCGACGATATGTTGTTATAGACCTTATGGGAATACTTCACGCTGTTACCGCTAATTAAAGAAGTTTCAAAATCTGCTGTAAGTATCGCCGAACCTCTGCAAAAGTAGGTCAGACGACGAAAAAAGATCGATGTACTTCCATAGTACAGTTTTCAATCGAAATAACGATCATGAAGGATAAAGGTATTTTTGGGAGTCCGAGAAGTTTGACTGAATGATCGAATACTTGGTAAGAAAGATGTGTCTGTCTGTCTTTCTCAACTCGCCCGCAGCCAAACTGACCAATAACAGACTGAGGCCAAATGCAGTCAGTGTTAGGACCAAAAATTCTACCAGAAAATCTCTAAAATAATACCACAATCCTTGAGGATGGAAACTAGGTCTCACAACCCAATTATGAGAGAGAGTGATTAACAAGTTGGTAATACATAGCATCCTCCAGCTGTACAACTTATTGATTTTTTTTTTAACACATGTTGTTGCTGTTGTTATTGTAACAGTACTTCGCCCTTCTAGTCGGACAATGTTGTATTGGCAGTCCCTTGCCGGATATGAAGCCGACACGTTCCAGTTGCTGTTGTTGTTGGAGTTGTTGTTGTTGTTAACAACAAAAAAACGAAGGTTTTAGGGAATGATGTGGAAAATTGACAGTCCTGGGTCGCATATGAACCCGCTACGCTGCGGTGATCCCTAGTGGTACTGCTCTACTGTCTCGGGATCGATTTGGTGTGACCTGTGGAATCTTCTAGGTCATGTCATCAACTTCATCCTTAAGGAAGGAGAAGATAGGTAATGATAAGTTAGAGGCATCATATCCGTAGATCAACCATCCAGCTAGCACTTCATTACCTACATATGTGCATATCAGTCGCCTCTTACGACCGGTATGCCTACCTCGGGCACATTCTAAAACACCTTACCCGCAGGGGGGTACTATCTCGAGAATCATAGTTGCATTATTTTAGGATCATTAAGGGATAATTTTTGGATAATTTTGGTGCTATTTTGGGACGATTTTGTGTTCAACTTTAGATTATTTTTGGATAATTTTGGGGTAATTTTCGAATCATTTTGGGGTGACTTTAGCATCATTTTGGGATTAATTTGGGATCAATTTCGGGTCATTTTTGGATCATTTTTGGATAATTTTGGGGTCATTTTGGTGCCGTTTTAGGATAGTTTTGGGATCATTTTGGGGCAATTTTAGGACCATTTTGGGATTATTTTGGGGTCATTTTGGACCGCTTGACCGATTTCGATGAAAATTGGCATAGAGTTAGTATGCTTGATTTGAAGACTGTCCACTTGGGTGTTGCCACTTGGGGCGGTTTTCAGGATTGCCACCTATCTAATTTTTAAGTAGGATTGCCGCCCAGTGTTACCATTTTACCGTATTGTATTAGTATATTTTAGGGTCATTTTAGGATCATATTTGGAATATATAGGAAGTTTTTACAGGGTTGCCACCTAAATGCTATTTTGAAAAATTGAGTGAGATATCACGATTACGGTAGCAAACGAAAGAAATTTTACGTCGCATTTTCACAAAAATCTTAGAAAATTTTTCACAGAGAGTACAACAAACGAAAATGTTTAGCAGACTAGAAAAAATTTCAAGCAAAGCTCGGACGACCATTGGAATTGGTACTTCAAATTGGCATCAGTTATCACTAAAAATCGCCTATTCTGGTAAACGCCAATAAAAATAGAGCTTACGCCCCACACATACTTTCAATTCGTTCAATTGACGCGACAATCTTTTCAGGTGTCTAAGCATCAATACATTACGCAGATATAACTTCTTTTATATTTGTGTAGTGGCATTTTTATAAGCATCAGTTCATGTTTATAATCGAGAAAAATTCATTTAATTAACAAACGAACTACCCGAACAACTTCACAGCTTAACACACACGAGGGTATTTTTTTTTTTTTGGCTTGGCGCTCAGTTTCCTTTTCTGGCGATATATGTATGTATGTATTTTTGTTGCTCCATTTTTTTCTATTGTGCAATTTGCTTTACAAAATTTTCGTTGTTTGTTGTTTTTGCTTAAACACCAGCTACCATTTTTATTTGCTGCCTTTCAGGAAGAATTCCACACTTAATTTAATTATCATTGGCAATAAATCTCTTTCAAGCGACACCACATCTAACGGCGAAACTTGAAAGGAATAAAACTCTAATTTTATCGGCTCGACAGCTGCAAGCCACAAGTATTACGTTTAAGCTGCTGTGCTATGGCCGCCGAGAGCGCACACAAAAAGTGCGTTTTGTGATGATTTTCGTCTCACCGGCTACTTGTTGCGTTAGTTGTTCCAATCTTTATGGCAGTCTTTGGGAATCATTGTCGTTATAATTTCCTTTTTGTTTGTCATCAACTTCGTCATGCTGGCGTCGTCGACAAGCGCCTCAAGCACACATTCTCAGCAGGAGCACAGTTTCAACAAATGAGATAACACGATTAAAAGTTCAATAAATAACATGGTAAAGCTTGAAATCAACAACGTCACCTGCTCGCAACTAAACGTGTTGCATTCGACATGCAATGGGATGCAATTGATGCACCGACACTGCATTGATAGCCACAGGCGCAGTCGCAGCAGCAATAGAAATAGTCACATTGGTACCATGTGTCAAATGTGTAACGAAAACCAGCTCATCTACATATAGTCACCTGTTTCGGTGTGTAGCCACGCACTCCGTCACGTAAATGGGTAGGCAAGCAGGCAGGCAAGTTGACAGGATAATTAAGTGGCATCACTAATGCGTAATTAACCAATCAACGCGTAAGCGTGCAATGCATGCAAACTATTTGCTCCGCCTATCGTTTGTTTATACGCAAAATAGGATGTATGTATGTGATTGTGTATGTGTTGAATGTTATAAAAACGTCAAATGCAGATCGCAGACTTTGCATGCGGTATTTGAAAATGAATCAACACAGCTGCTATGCTGCTTTTCTTTTGTTTATACCCGGATGCTTTCGCATGTCCAAATGGTGTCTAATAAACATTTTCTGTTAAAATAACTATTTTAGTTAGTTTATTTAAATTTATATTGTCTGATTTTATTTTATTTTAATATACTTACTTTTTTATTTATTTTTTTTTTACATACATTATTTTTTTTTTTTTATTTTATTTTATTCTTTTTTTATGTTTTATTTTATTTTATTTTATTTTTTTATTTTATTTTAATTTATTTTACTTTGTTTTATTTTATTTTTATTTTAGTAAACTTACTTTTTTATTTTTTTCTTTCGTTTTGTTTTTTTATTTTACATTATTTAATTTTTTTTTATTTTTTTTTATTTTAACTTATTTTTATTTTTTTATTTTATTTATATATTTTTTTATTTTTTTCTTTATTTTTTTATTTTATTTTATTTTATTTTATTTTATTTTATTTTATTTTATTTTATTTTATTTTATTTTATTTTATTTTATTTTATTTTATTTTATTTTATTTTATTTTATTTTATTTTATTTTATTTTATTTTATTTTATTTTATTTTATTTTATTTTATTTTATTTTATTTTATTTTATTTTATTTTATTTTATTTTATTTTATTTTATTTTATTTTATTTTATTTTATTTTATTTTATTTCATTTCATTTAATTTAATTTAATTTTTATTTTATTAAACTTGCTCTTGTATTTTTTTATTTCATTAATTTTTTTTATTTTTTATTTTTTTTTAACTATATTTTGTTTTATTTTTTTTTTTTTAATTTCATTTTATTTTATTTTTTTATTTATTTTACTTTTATTTTTTTTATTCTTTTTGTTTTTATTTTATTTTATTTTATATTATTTTATTTTATTTTATTTTATTTGATTTTATTTGATTTTATTTTATTTTATTTTATTTTATTTTATTTTATTTTATTTTATTTTATTTTATTTGATTTTATTTTATTTTATTTTATTTTATTTTATTTTATTTTATTTTATTTTATTTTATTTTATTTTATTTTATTTTATTTTATTTTATTTTATTTTATTTTATTTTATTTTATTTTATTTTATTTTATTTTATTTTATTTTTTTTTTATTTTATTTTATTTTATTTTATTTTATTTTATTTTATTTTATTTTATTTTATTTTATTTTATTTTATTTTATTTTATTTTATTTTATTTTATTTTATTTTATTTTATTTTATTTTATTTTATTTTATTTTATTTTATTTTATTTTATTTTATATTATTTTATTTTTATTTCAATTATTTTTTTTTATTTTACTTTATTTTATTTTTTTTTTTTGTATTTCATTTTATTTGATTTTATTTTTAATTTTTTATATAATTTTTTTATCTTTTTTTTACTTTATTTTTTATCTTACTTTTTATTCATTTTACTTTTTTATTTTACTTTATTTTATTTTTTTATTTTATTTTAATTTATTTCATTTTATTTGATCTTATATTTTTAATCATTTTATTTTTTTAACTATATTTTATTTTAATTTATTTTCCTTGGTTTTATTTTATTTTTATTTTATTACTGTTATGTTTTTTTTATTATTTCTATCACTTTATTTTTTTTATTTATTTGATTTTATTTTTATTTTTTTTATTTTTTCATTTTATTTAATTTTATTTTTTTTTTATTTCATTTAATTTAATTTAATTTTATTTTTATTTTAATAAACTTGTATTTTTTTATTTCATTAATTTTTATATTGTTTTGTTTATTTTTTTTTTCTTTTTTTTTACTTCTTTGTTTTGTTTTATTTCTTTTTTTAATTTCATTTTATTTTATTTTTTTATTTTTTTATTTTATTACACTTACTTTTTTATTATTTCTTTAATATTTTTTAATTTTACTTTGTTTTATTATTTTATTCGATTTTATTTGTTATATAATTTCATGTAAATATATTTTGTTTAATTTTTTTTTTTTTAATTTTATTTTGTTTTATTTTTTTCGCAATGTTTTTTTTTCAGAAAAATATAGCCTTTATGTTTTTAAAACTTAACTTACAACTGGGTATAAAATAGTTGACATATTTGGATTTAAAACTGCCGTACGTGTTATTATTTATTTCTTTGTTTTTGTGGGCCAGTTGAGCAGCCTCTTTAATTAAGATGTTTTGCACCAGTACTGTTGCTGAGTAGGTACGCTGCTGATAGTTATTTGCAACTGTTTCCAGCTTTTTATTTGTGTTGGTCTCCACAGGCTTATGGGCTTAAGTTACGTCTTTTATCGAGAATGATCTTTGAATGTTGAACCAAAACATTTTTCCATCGGCAACCGCTTGTGATAGCAAAGAGTCAATCACAAATATTAGACTTCACGTTGTTCTTTAGAAATATTTAAAGGCTAATGTTTTCCTTCGATTTGTAATAGATACATAATTAAATTTGTTTAAGTACGTATTTACATTTTAATGTATGAGAGTATATTAGCAATCAACAATTTACTGAACTCCAACTCAGTAATTATTCTGTAACAATTGCATAATATTCTATCATGTCGTAGGAGTGCACATACTTGTTCATGCTATCCTCAAGCAAATTGAAATTGAATAATTTGCGTAATTGAAAAAAATAGCAAGACATATATTTAACGCTCTACAAAAGACCACTGATTAATCACCTCAAAGTTTGTAGCTACAACTTAAACAAATTGTCGCATTTATCAAAACTATTTTAGACTTCGAATGTATGCGAAAGTTGTGAGCTCATCGATCAGCATTTGCTCAAATGTCATATACGCTCGTTGGAGGTTTTCTGCAAGTTGCTGTAATTTATCAAATGATGTGACTTGTTGTTTGTTGAGGTAATAGACTGTCGTAAAGGAAGTTGGAGCTACTAAATTTGAAAACGGTTAAGGTTGCAGTTATAGCTTGAAAAAAAGATAAAAAATAAATTTAGAGTAGCAGAACTGTATTTTGTTATATTTCTACAAAATAGATAAATAAATATTTTGGTTTCTTTTATATACTAGTTACAATCGACTGTTATGATGCTTAGCTGATTATAAACAGCGATGTTGAAAAGATGGAAGCGGATTTTTGAATTTATTTAATTAGAGGGTTAAATTTAGTAAACATGTATGTATCGCTTTAACCCTTTGATTTCTTAAATTTGTTAAATTTAAGAAGTTGTCGATTAAATAAGCGATTCAGGCTGATATTATACCTGGAAAAAAATATATAAACGTAAAAAACTGTTTTTTTTTCGAACACACCTAAGGCTCCCTTCATAACAGTCTATTTTCTGGAAGATTTTTAAATTCAAATACCTTTAATCAGTTATACCTCGATTCCAAAAGTCTAAAATAATCCAAAAACTTACGTTTCGGCATCGAAACCGAAGCTCCGTAACATTTCTTGTTAGAAAAACGCAATTTAAACAAAAGACTTAAGCAACGAACCTGACGAAGTCTGCCTAGTCTCACTATCAATAAGCGACAACGTGGTGAGAAATTCAATTATTTTTATTGGATTTTAAGTCGAAGGCCCTTATAAAATACTTTCATCCAGGGACCGGGACTTTTATTACTTTTAAAATAAATTTCCAAAAAAAATTTTATTCCTGTAACTTTTTTTTTTATTCGGGAGATTTTTTAACGACAGAATAAAGTTCTTTTCAATAATTAAGAAACCGCTAATGTTAACTAAATAAATTTGCTTTCATATGAAAATTTTTTCCGATTGGGTCATTTCAAGCCGAATAGCAGAATGGTTAAAATCGACCAGTCCCGACTTGAATGAAGTTCGTTTCGGTGCTAAAAACTAAGTAATTTTGTGCTTAACAAAGTTAACTCGACTAAAAGGTTAGAAATAAAAAACGGCAAAAATATAACGATTCGACATGGAATCACCCCTTAGTTATTTGCTTAAAAACCGTTGCCAGCTGTTCAAAAATTCCATGTTATTAAAATTAACAGTCCTTTTTCTCTAAATGTTTTCTATTTGACACCACAAGTAAAATTTTTTTTGGTAACGAACAGCCAACTTATTATTATACCACGAAAAAAATTGATCAATTTGAAAAAAATATAAAAAAAACAACACACAATTTCACACAATGCGTCAGCGTGATTTATTTACTCTGTTGACCCCAAACTGCTCCTTTCTGCAAATGCATGTAAATTCCGCATAGAGCACACAAAAAATGCATTTGGCCTAATCTTTTGTACACAAGTTTGCAAAAAAATCACTATGCTTAAAATCATGTATGTATGAACATAAATAAACAACAACAAAAAATCATATTTTACGAACGTTTTTTTTGTACCTCGCTTCCTAAAGGATTGCGTCTACTAAATCAAGATAGATTTGGTTACATGTTCGCTACACATGTATCGGTCATGTTGTCAGTAGAAGTCATCGTGTTACCTTAGCCATTTTTTACCTTGCATTTTAAAGGCACATTTTTTTTTATTAAATTTTTTGTGTTACAGTCAAATAGTAGCAGACGAGGTGTTGAACCTCTTACGTTATATGTCGCCAAGTTGATGTGCTACGTTATTCGTTTTCGTACTAATTTTTAGTTAGATGTATGTATATGCTCGCACAACTGCGACACCCTGTGACAGTGACAACTAACAGGCGAGTAACCGCAAAGCCTTAAAACACATTTATTATAGGCTTGGTGTTCGAATTTGCATTTGGGATGTATGTACGTACCCTGCAGGGAAAGCAACTAGTTGAAAACTACTTTAGAACTAGTTGGTGCACCGGGCGCAACTAGTCATTGTTTTGTCTTTTTCCATATAACCAACTGGTATTTTTTACGTGTTGATGTCGTACGAAATGTCAATTGTCAAATTTCGACCAGAACATTCCAGTCATCTACTAGTCATGATATACTAGAATTATACTAGTTGTAAAATACCAGTCCCATAGTAGTTCACTGGACTAGTATGATTTCCATAAAATGAACTAGTAGTCCCCATACTAATCCAAAAAGCATTGAACTTGGACTAGTATTATTTCAACCAGAATTTTCATGACTTTATTTTATCATTTGCCTTTATTTTTGTTTATTCTTAAGAAAGCAGCGACTATTTGTATTTACCATATCACGAAATAGCATCTATGAATTATAAGAGAAAAAAGAAGAAAACGAAACGAAAGATTTTTTTTTTCCAACTGGTATA
>CAXKVI010000004.1:111111400-111231400 GCA_964058755.1 Campiglossa producta | reverse complement strand
GCACTTGTTTGGCGTTACGAAAGTTTATTTGGTTCACTGCATTTAATTATGGTGGACCTTTATTTGTGAAATATTTTTTAATAGTTATGTTATAATTTAGTACGCACTTTATTGTGTGGTCGCATTTTTGATTATTAAAATATGTTATTGAATATTACCTCGTCCGATTTTTATGAAAAGGCGATGTCTATAATTTAGAGTAGGCAATATAGTGAGTTAGAATTTAGCATGGAAAAATATTTTGTTGTTTTCATCTTCGAGTTGGGTAAAAGGGTTACTCCATGCCAAATCGTCAAATATTTGAAATCGATCCCAACCGAATTTTAAATTTTTTTTGGGGATTTTTTGTTTTATCTATCAAAAAATAAAATATTTGATCCTAGAGATCCTGAGATGACTGAAAAGTTAATAACCTCCTTCAGGGACACTATTAAACTCCGAACTTTTATAACATCGAAAAAAAACTTTCATTGCCACCCCTGATTATAAGCCCATTCAGAAGATCCATTCATCTTCCCTCTTGAATTTATAAGACCTCATTTTATTAAAACTATTTTTCTACTTACAGGGAACAACAACTTCTCAACATCTTCGAGGTGATCATTTCCACACTAGAGGGCAAGCTGAAGCGCATCGACAGTCTCGACAAATCCGTCGAACATATGGTGAAGCGCATGGAAGCGCTAGACAATCGAGTGGCGGATAACCTACTCAAAACCGATTCGGTCATATCGAAATTGCGCAATCTAGACAATAAAATTTCCAATGATATCTACGCCACAGTCACTGACAGCGCAAGTAGTGGTAATGGACGTTCAGCGCGTATTACCAATATGGGCACAGCCGAACATCTAGACAATCGTCTACTAGTGCTCGACCAAAAGGTCAGCGATATTGATACCAAACTTGAGGTGCTCAAAACACAAATCGATAATAATTTTCTACAAGTGGATGACATTAATGCGGAGGCGAGCGAAAAGAAAGCGGTGAGTATGAATGTTATCGAGATCACAAAGACGATGAATGCCGAGGTGATGAATCATGTGTCGACCGAGCTAAATGAATTGCGCGATACAACCGATAATATTGATAAGAAGTTGCAATTCCATATAAATATTGTATCAGAGAATGTGGGACGTATGTTGCGTATGGTGGGTGATATACATGAAGCTGTGGTGGATCATCAGGAGCAATTGAATGCGTTAAATGCTACAACAACTGCTATGCCTATAATAAAATCTAGTAAAATAGATGCGCTTGTTAAAAAAATTGGACCGATGGTATCCGTGTCTGAGAAAATGGATGAAGTGTGGGATGTAGTGGTGGGCACAAAGTCGTCGGTCATCAATGACTTGCTACCTAAATCTGACGCTTTATTGACACAAACACAGCGTCAAGAGCGTGCAATTGGTGAAATTCATCACGATTTGAATGCAAAAACTAATCAAATTATTAATAATTTGGATATGGTTGAGAAACGTTTGAAGAAGCAGGAAGATGATGTACAACTGTTGGCACAAAGGCCAGTACCACCTGAGCTGCTAATGGATCCCACAATTGATCGGCTTGTCGAATATGATCCCAATCGGTGAGTAGAGTGCAATGAAGAGGGATTTTAAAATAAAATTTTGTAAATAAGTAACAGCAAGCTGATTCCATTTGAAGCTATTCCTGCGGGCAAGGTGTCTTGGAATATACCTCGCATTAAATGCCTTTCGTCAGAGGTTGCTGGTTGACAGCAAGCATTTGTTCGAAATATTTTTGTGTGTGTGTCTGTTTTTTGGTCTTAGTCGTTTTAATGCTAAGGTCCGAACGGTGTGAGACCGCAAAGGATAGTGAGGACTGATTAGCTTCAGAATAAGGACCGTCCTAATCGCTCACACTGCCAAAATTATTCGGGAAGTGCTTTACTTAAACAAAATAGGAGCACTGTTTAGAATAGGCACAAATTGTGGCCTCTGCAAATAATGACAATAATCGATTATCAGGCGGGCTACTCTGTATCGTGGAGGGAAATGCAATGCTGTCAAACTACATACAATTTCTTTTTTGAATGCAAAAGAAATTTCATTCCCATCGCGATACAGAGTAACGGACCAGTATTCCATTTATGATTTTAGCTTTATTATAAAATAATTGTAAGATAATACAACTAATTCAATTACCTGCAATCATTCCGTCAATGATTATGCGACGTCAAGCGATGATCAATATTCCACTTCTGATTTATGTTTTAATATAACATAACTCGAAGATAATAAAATTGAATTACCTGCAGTGCCTCCACCTTTGAAAATGTTCTTCCAACAACATGTGATTATCAAGTAAAAGTAGGTCGCCTCCCAGTTGGTGCACCCTGGGTAACACTAAATGACCTACATAGCCTGCACGGCTAGTTTAGTTTCTTGTATTGCCGGATCTACGAGAACGGTACCAGTACTTGTGCTGTACCCATCGTGCCGAAACGACCCGGGCCGTTTTCTTATATCGACCCGGCCAAGAGCAATACACTCGAGGTGACCCTGTCTGACATTTAGGCAGGGCTACACCTCGTTACAACAACAACAACAACAACATCAATATCCCACTTCTGATTTATGTTTTTAATTAAAAAAAAAACTTATTATAATTAAACTATTAAAATTACCTGCAGTTACTCAGTCATTGATGAATATCCTGAAACGAATATACCCACTACACCAGTAACCACAAGCACGACAGGCACATCCACACTAGCACCGCCTACTCTGGCCGCCGCAACAGGCACTTTGAGCGCATATACTACAGCTGCAACAACCACACCCAGTCCACCGACTTTAACAGCGTATACATTCACCGCCGCACAAATGGCTGCTATTGCATCTGGCAATACAATTTCCTCATTGCCTGCGTCCTCATCATCAGCTACGACCACATCGACATCGTCAAAGCCGCTCTCACGTAAAGGTGGTATCATCTTTCCCAGTGTTAAAAATAAACCATCTGTGGTGAATGCAACATTCTCCACTGATATACTGGCACTAAAGGATATTAAGGTGAGAATTTTTTGTTTAAATTTTAAAATTTATTTTATATACGCACAAAAACACATAAAATTTTTATTTATTTTCATATAAGAGACGTTATAAAATTTTGCTAATACATTGTTTTTCTGTTTTGCTTTGCACACAAGTGTATAAAATAGTTTTAACTACGTATATAATCACGACATTGCAAAGCTTAAGTACAATTTAGAATGGTTTAATTTTTTGCTCATCGATTTTTCTGCTTAAAATAGTTAAACAAAAAATGTGTACTAAAAAATGGCAATTCATGAATATTACTTAATATAATTCTTGAGGCTTATTTATGTAGAAAGCAAAAGCAGAAAAATCTAATAACTCTGGATCGATAATAGAATTAGATATGAATGCGTACTTAGATTTATAAATTAAAAAGGTAAGGATATTCATAAAAGATGACTACAGCAAAAAGTACTGTAAGGTAAAATATAAATTGAACGTTTTTTAATACTTTTTTATATGGCAGCCATTCGAAAATTTGCTACATTACAGTGTAGAGATAGCTATAATACGGATACGAGCTGCATTTAATTTCAGACTTTCGATTGCAATTGCATACAAACTACTTTTCAAATATAAATTTAAAACTTTAAATGGAATGTAAAAATGGCATAATCCTTAATAGCATAAAGATAATGGCGAAAGCAAAAAGCCGAAAATGAAAAATAAATAATTGCAAAGAACATATGGGGTAGATACTTCAGTTAACATCTATAGTTCATCCCTTAGATGTGCCGGCTCTTTGCAAGAGCAAGTGTAAACTTGTTCAACTTTCTCCATACCAGGCAGCACGATAATGGGTGAGACTAGGCGTGTGCTCCATTCCTGAAATGTAGAATGCAACAAAAATATGATCAGAGACTATTCTCACAGGCAAAGAATTCCTTACCTTAAATAATGCCATGTGATAACAATAAATATTTTGTGGCATTAAATTTTCTTCAGCAAATTTTCGTGATTCAGCAACAATTTCGCGTGCACGCTTATCATTTTCTTTAGCCAATTGTATACGTTCAATTAGATCGCTTAAATCACGTTTAATTGGTACATAATGTTTGAATGCCGTCAACTTGCTGTAGAAGTGTTCATAGAAATTTGATTCTTGTTTCAAGACCAATGCATCGCTGGCAAGTAAATATGGAAAACGATATGCAGCAACAACGCCATCCAGATTTAACTGATATTTGTACTGTTAAATAGAGGAGGGAGTAATTTTTTAGTAATGTTTCTGCTATAACTCTTTATTTCTTTTACATATTTTATTTTACATTATTTAATTTTTTTAATTTTATTTTTATTTATTTTATTTAGTTTTGCTTTATTGTTATATTATTTAATTTTATTTGGGCTCATTTACTTTTATTTATTTTTTTTATTTCTCACTTTTATTTTAAGTTATTTTCTTTCATTTTATTTTTGTTCATATTTTAAATATTCTATTGAACTTTTCTAATTAAGTTACATATATTAGATTAAGATATTAAAATATAAATTTTTATTTACTATTTAAACTTAAATTATTTATTTTTTTCAATTTATTTTTTTTTTTTTTCAATTTAATTTCTTTTTTTTTAATAAATTTTTTTTTTTTTTTTCAATTTAATTTTTTTGTTTCTTTTTTCTTTTCTTTTTTTTAGTTTTTTTCCTATATTTTATTTTATTTTAATTTATTTTGTTTTTATATTTTATTTTACTGAATTTTATTTATTTAATTAATTTTGATTTATTTGATATATCTATTCTCTAAACACACTTACCCGAAAGAATTCCAAAAATGATATATGCGGCACCTTTGGTCCATACTTGTCTTCTTCATCGCGAAAGAAGAAGAAATTCGTCAGCGAAGCATTAATCAAATCAGGATGTTTACGCGACAACTCTATCAATTCGAGCCGCTCACGCCTTGAATCTCTGCCACGCCAAAATGCTTTATTCTCCTTTTGCTCCCACGGATACTCGCCCCTTTGCACCGACAACATATCCAATGTAACACGTCCCATATTCTCCACCGTCGATTCGGTTATATCGTATGTTGGTAGCACAATATCATAACTATCATCGCTGCCACACCACGAGAATATTGGATATGGTCCGGACGTACGCTGTTGGCCACCCTTTTTCGATAGCGGCCAATCGCCCAAATTCAAATAGAATTCCATATCAGGCAAAGCAGCAACACGTCCCAACGCTAGCAGCGTAGCATCCATGAACATTTTAAATCCGGTATATTTGCCATGGCATTGACGCCACACTTGCTGCTGCTTGACCACATAATGACACAACGATACAGCTTCAGGATTATTGTAGCGTCGCAGTAGATTCTCGCGTATAGCGCTAAAATTAACACGTTTAAATGAATGTAAATCCCATGCGATTTGTTTGTCATCCAATGGGGCGGGACAATTGTTATGTAGCAACCATAAATTCAATTCTTGTGGGCAATAGCAGCGCTCCGAATATACTTTGTGATAGATGGCATACGGTGATTGCGCTACATGCGAGCCATTATAGCGTACCTCTAGCTCAACTTGATCGCACCAATCAGCGACGGTGTAACGCACAATTGTCGAGCCATCGCCTCGATTTATTATATTCACATTCGAGCGACATTTGCCATGCGGTGAATTGCCTTTGATGGACACTTTGAAATCCTGCGGGGGCGATTGTTCAAATCTGCATAAAAAAATGTAACTACAAATTGCAAAACTTTCACTTCTTCCACTTAAGCAATTCTTTAACTTACTTGCGTCCATTTTTGTCTACTGCATGTATGAAGAAATAACGCGCTGGTAAGACTACTTCATCCGGCTTCAAGCCTGGCCCCCACACTAGCGTCTTTTCCGCATCGACTAGGCGACTTTCGTCGAGTGTATAAACTAAATCAAATAATGTTAGTATTGTTGTTAATAAAAAATTGTACCACAACATTTCACAATTCTCTTTGTTGCTATTAGCGTTTTTTTGTGTATTTTTTCGCTAAAAACTTACAAACAAATGGTGAAAACTGCTGTCACTGATAAGCGAAAATCACCAATGAATTGCTGGTGCTGCCAGATGAGTGTACAAACGTTGTAGAGAGTGCTGATTTGCACAGTGGGCAAGCAAGGGAGCAAAGTGGTCTATATTGAAAATCAAGTAAAAAAATTAAAAACTGCGGTTTCAAACCACACAAACAATTTACAAAAAATATAAAGAAAAATACGTATTTGGGGCCATACTGGCTTATAGTACATTTACACCGCACCAAATTTGGCGATTCAAATGAGCCAGTTCGACACCGTTTACATTGGTAAATTTGCATTTGGCTTCACCTTCCCTGCAAGAATCTTTTACCAGGACAAAAAGCCACCGAAAGAAAATGCATTATCGTGATGATTTAAACAGAAGAGTCAAGAAGGCTTCTGTCTTTTCCTGGTAGAATTAGCAAACTTTCTTTAAATAAAACTAGTTGAAATTGTTATTTACAGCTGTGCATAGTACAAAAGTTATCTCCACAAATCAGTCTCAAATTTGATCACATTAATCTGTGTTCTAGACTGAAAATTAGTACACTCAAAAAAAATGTTGGCTACCAATCGTTGCACAGCTTGTTTCGACCTCACACAATTGAATTCTGATCGTGCAATTATTGTACGGAAATTTTGTAAAATCTAAACGGAAATATTCGTATTTGAGAAGCGCTACAGCTCAAATTTTTTTTCAAAAAGCGCCATCTTAACAAAAACTCAATATATTTTCTACTGATTAAGGGCGTTTTCATATCGTATTCTGAAACAAGGAGTTTTTGAAAAAGAAAAATGTGAGATAGGGCCTTCTCAAATTAAATTGAAAAATATAACGTTATTCCAAATTATTAGCGTTTTAAAAACTATTTTAAATATTCCACTCATCCGGCAATTCTTTAAGCAGCATCTTCTAACAATATGGTTTCGTTACGTTCACTGTGCTTAAGGCTTTCCGGATTTTAGGCGTAGTTATTTCCATATAAATCATTATAGACTTTAAGATTCGAGGGAAAGTAGTATGATATAAGAAAAACGCATTGAAAATGCGCATATGTCAAAATCTTGAACAACATAAATTAGTCCTTTTTATTTTTGTTTTAACTCACCGCTCATTTTCAGGGATTCTCTTGTGTGGATCTACTTAATGCTGGTATGAGACAATCAGGTGTTTTCTATTTGCAAATACGTGGCACGACCTATTGGTTCTTGAAGGTATTCTGCGAACAAGAAATCGCAGATGGCGGTTGGACGGTAAATTCTAATGCGACTTTACTTTTTAAATAGCCGCTTATGCTTTTTTCCCTCAATTTAAGGTTATACAAAGACGTGACGACTTTGGTGAACCGCGCGAGAACTTCAATCGTGACTGGGCTGACTATAAAAATGGTTTTGGCGATCCTGGTAAAGAGTTTTGGTTAGGAAATGAGAACATTTATATGCTTACGAATAATGAAGATTACGCACTACGAGTTGAGTTAGAGGACTTTGAAGGCAATAAAAGGTGGGTTTAAACGTTTTTGGGTGGAGAACTTTCTAGATTTCCAAACTCTATTTTTGCTGTTATTTTTTTCTCAGATATGCACAGTATTCCCACTTTAAAATACACTCCGAGGCTGATTACTACAAGCTCGAAATTGATGGCTATGAAGGTAATGCTGGTGATTCACTTAACGATCCTTGGTATGGTTCGAACAATAGTCCTTTCTCAACGTATAACAGAGATAATGATCGCAGCTCATTGAATTGTGCTAGTATGTTGAAGGTAAATAATATCTCGGATAAATGATTGTCGTATATCATATGAAAACTCAAATAATATTCGACAATCACCTCCATCTAAAAAAATGATTTTTGTCTTTTCACTTGGTGAATGCTTTAATTTTCTTACAGGGTGGCTGGTGGTGGAAGTCATGCGGTCGTGGTCTAAATGGTCTGTACTTACATGACCCACAAGATTTGACCGCACGTCAAGGTATCGTTTGGTTCCGTTGGCGCGGATGGGATTACACACTCAAGAAGGCCACTATGATGATTCGTCCGCGTGCGCCACAGCCTATGGGTAGTACTGCATCGACGCCGTAAAAAAAAATTGTGGGTTTGGGAATCTTATAGGGGAGACGTTTTCAGTTGTAGCTAAATACTCCAACTATCACTGAATCAGCTAAAAATCAACCGCACAAACAAGTTTCAATTTGTTAAGTTAGTTTTCTTTAAAAGTTAAATGGCTTTTTGAAAATCAAAGTATGAAACTATTTGTCATGTAAACAGGTGTTTTGGAGCTGAAACACTGTGGAAATGAAGCGGAAGCATGCTATTTGGACGGAAATAATAAACTCACGCATCATATAATACTATTTCATACGCATACATCCAAACTTTCACAAACATATAAAAAAATTGTATTATCATTTTCGGGACAATTTATTTAAATTTTTTTGTTGTTAGCCAATTATATTATGTTTATGTTCTTATATGTTCTTTGTTTTGCAGATATTAACTTATTTTTGTCATATAAACATAAATGCATATTCATCGATATTATTTTCATCTTGAAAATAGTACTTAATTATTGACAGAACATGTTCAAAAACTCTTCAACGAATCAAACTTTGTACAAAAAAGGGCATGATTAAAAATACTTGCTACATACCTAACGAAACTAGAATCGAATCGTATTCGTTAAAATAAAATACTCAAATAAGGAAGAAATTGGCCGGTTAAGTGACAATATTTTGCCTATTATTATCATGAATTCTACAAATTTAAGTTACATCGAAGCATAGGCAAATAAAAAAAAAATTGCAATTATATACTACTTCGCATTCATCAAACTTCATACATTAACCAAATTTTTGTTTCCTTCCTAATATATATTTAAATTTTAAAAATTGGAGAAGAAATCGAGATTATCACATCACTTCTTTCGATAAATATTAGAAAAAAATCGGTAACAATAATAGTCATGTTAATTTTCATACTCATATTGTAAATATTATTGACTTTTCTTATCACCACTGTTTGTAATACTTCAAAATCTTTCCCTATCAGCGTTAAGCTGTCTGTAATCACTTGCTCAATACATTTAAATTTGTTTTACCATATTCATTGTTATTCATATTTATGCAAACAATCCAAAAATGTACAGAACCTTCAGCATACTTTAAACTAGAGTTCGTTTCAAGAAAAAACGAAAAAAATAATATTTTTAAGAGAGATTTTGTAGACAATAAAAAAATAGTTATAAACAAGATGAAACCGTGTTTGTATCTTTGTGGCTTTTAAATGAGGTAAGTATTTTGAAGATGTTGAACTTTTACACAACAAAGTTATGGACAAAACATGGTATGTGGCTTTGCAGTAAGTATTTTGAAGTTGTTTAACATATGTCCCCCCCTCCCCCCCGTCCACCTAATATACCCCTGCTGAAAACGCTGGGCTAATCGCACAGATTCAGTAAAAGTGGACAAATTGGACTTTCAATTAAAAATGTTGTTAAAATAAACCTTTTCGTCAACTTTTTACTTAACAATTTCTTTATTCCTTTTTACTCAACATTTTATAAGTTTAATACGAACTGCCATGGGTTTACAGGCAGGCACTCAACAACATCCACATAGAGATGGTGATCACCTTTATTAGCTCCCGCCCGACGAATGCCGTACTGCAACCGCAAACCCACTTGTTGCTGCGTAGGAACACCATCTTCCGAGAGTGTCCAGACACACTCTCGTTTAACTCTGATTTGGGTAAAGTAACAAGTGAAGCCCTCCCCGAAGTGCAAAATTTTTGCCTGGCATGTGGCTTTTCTCACGACACTAACCATTGATTCACCTGCTCCTCTGAGCATACTCTCAATTTAGACCAATAGGCGGAAATAGAGACCTAGTAAAACGGATAAAAAATTATCGGTCATCCTGACTAGCCAATGCTTACAACTCCAAGCCAACAAAATACGAAGCGTTTCCAAAAGAAGCGAAAGCCCATTTGAAGGAATAATAATGGGAGCGTCTACGGGTTTAATTGTAAAGGGGAGCCCCCGTACGGAGTCCTTCCACTCTACAACGAAACACTTTTTCCATTATCTGGGTATCTGCGGGAGTGTTTTGGAACGCCATAAACGCATCCTCAGGGAAACTTTGCAGCATACATGTGGGAAGACATAGTAACCTACTCTAATAATAATATACTTTGTACAATTCGATATGATCTAGTTAGCATATAATAATAATTTTGAGAAACAACAAGATATAAATAGAGAAACAATAGAATTTGATTTAGTTGTCAGTTGTAATTTCAATTTTCATCATTTTTTACAATTTAAAAAAAAACTCTGTCACATTTTTTCTAATTTTTAAATAAATTTTCAATAACTTGAAATCTTAATTATTCAAGTGACCATATATTGGGGGCTCATCCTAAGAAATTTAAAGATATAACTTAAGCGTTTTGTTTGTAACCCAAAATGTCGTTAGGCGCGTTTCCGGAAGTCCGCGAAAATTTAAAACGTAGTAAAAAAGAGTGCATAGCGGCGCTGCACAAATACGTGTTCGAGTATGAAGGTGATCGAAACAATCGGCAGCGGTTGCGCGAGTTTATAGGTTTCGAATTTGACGAAAATTCGGAGGAATACAATAGTAAAATGCACTACATTGATGCTAATCTAAGTGGAAGCGATCTAGCTGCAATTTGCAACGTTTTAAATTTGAGTTATAACGAAGAAAACTTAAAATTGCATATTTTTAAAAATCTGCGAAAAGACAACTTGCTGTGCGCTAATGCAAACAATGAAGACGACGACGATATTGAAGACGTAGACGAAGGCAACGACGTTGGCGGCGTGAACACAGACGACGGTGTAAGCGGCGTCATAAGCCAAAATGTAAATCGACGAGCAAAAGCAAGGAGTGTATCGCGGCAGAGGATTGAAAACGATTGCTATTTGTCTTTCGAAGAGACGAATAATAATGACATGTTAGGCGCAGTGGGCTTTACGAGTGTAAGCGGAAACAACAACAACATAAGCGGAAATAGGAGAATAAACGCGAATACAGTTAACGATAATATAGTGATGTCTAGAAGTAATGCAACGACAAATTTCGTACCGCGTTTTGCAATTAACTTTCGTGATGTTGAAGATACCATTAAATCATTTGACGGCACTGAAAAATTATGCGTTGAAACTTGGGTGGAAGAATTTGAAGAGACAGCTGCGTTAATGTACTGGGACGACTTCCAAAAGTTTATCTTTGCCAAAAAATCGCTAAAAGGGTTGGCGAAGCTTTTTATATCGACAGAGAGGGGTATAACGTCATGGCAAAAATTAAAAGACAGTTTGTTGTGCGAATTTAAATCAGTTACAAATAGTGCACAATTGCATAAACTCCTTACTGAAAGGAAACAAAATAAAGACGAAAGTGTATATGAATATTTTTTCAATATGAAAGATTTGGCATCGAGGGTTAACGTAGAAGAGTGTGCATTAATAGAATATGTTATAGACGGAATAAAAGATCTAAATGTGAATAAAACAATATTGTATGGCGCGGCAAATGTAAAAGATTTTAAACTTAAATTAAAATGTTACGAAACAATGCGTGAGAAAAACAAAGAAGTGCAAATAAAGGAGAGTATTAAGAAAGATTATGAAAAAAAGTCAAATAGTGTTGATAAAACCACAAAAGTGGACATAATGTGTTTTAACTGTGGAATGAAGGGGCATAGATCAACGGACTGTAAAGATAAAAGCAAGGGAGCCAAATGTTTTAAATGTCAACAATTTGGTCATATTGCAAAAAATTGCCCAGTGAAACAAAACAATAATTCTACAAAAAGTGTTAACGTTGTGAGTGCAAGTAATGACGAAATTATGAAAAAATGTATATCGATCGATGGTGTGTGTTGTCATGCGCTTTTTGATACAGGCAGTAAAGTTAACATCATGTCAGTTGATGTATATAACGCTTTGAATAAGCCACGCCTGAGCAACACTAACGTAATTTTAGCCGGGTTTGGTAAACAAAATAGTTGTAAACCATTAGGTGAGCTAACGAAAACAATGAAAGTTGATGGTGAGTTATTTAATCTACTTTTTCGTGTTGTACCAAGAGAATATTTAAGCGTTGACATTATAATTGGCACTGACATTTGCTTACAAGCCGAGCTTACAATTAACCCATCTGGTTTTGTAATTAAAAAACTTAGTAATATGAATGAAAATAATAGTGAAATATTATCTATTCTAAACATTGAAATTGATCCAAATGATGACTGTATAAATGTTGAAGAGTCAGCTAGTACTAATGCCAAACAAAAGGTAAGAGACCTAGTTAAAAACTTTAAAATTAACAAGTGTAAATCTACAAATGTAAATTTGAATATTGTGCTAAAAGACGAAACCCCAATTTTTTGTTCGCCTCGAAGATTGCCAATAAGTGAAAGGTTGATAGTCGATGATCAAGTTGACGAGTGGCTAAAAGATGGTATCATAGAGGAATCTGAATCAGAATTTAGTAGTCCAGTTGTGCTTGTACGAAAACGCGACGGTACTCCAAGACTATGTGTGGACTACCGAAAACTCAACAAAGTTACCGTAAAAGATCACTTTCCACTTCCGCTTATAGAAGATCAACTTGATAGGCTACAAAATGCCAAAATCTTTAGTACAATAGACTTGAAAAATGGTTTTTTTCATGTCTCTGTATCACCAAATAGTCGAAAATATACTGCGTTTGTCACCCATAGTGGGCAATACCAGTTTTTAAAAGTTCCTTTTGGTCTTTCTAATGCGCCAAGTGTTTTTCAACGGCACGTAAATGCAATTTTTAGAGATCTAACGCGACGTGGTATAGCGTTACCATATATTGATGATATTATAATTCCGGCCAGTAATGAAAATGAAGCACTACAATATTTAGAAGAAGTTTTAAACCTATGTAGAGACTATGGACTCCAAATTAACGTCAAAAAATGTCATTTTCTCAAAACTAAGATAGAATTTTTGGGATATATAATTGAAAACCAACAAATTTCCCCATCTCCGCGTAAAGTTGAAGCCTTGATGAAGTACAGCATACCTAAAAATTTAAAAGATTTAGAAAGTTTTATCGGACTGGCAAGTTACTTTCGAAAATTTAAACCTAATTTTTCCGTAATCGCAAAACCACTGACGGATTTACGAAAACTAAATGTCAAATTTGAAATAAAAGAAGAGCAGATAGGAGCATTTAAAGCACTAAAAGAAATTTTAAGTACAGGGCCTGTTCTAAGAATTTTTAATCAGCATTTGGAAACCGAAGTTCACACAGATGCGTCAATCGATGGCTATGGAGCTGTTTTATTGCAAAGATCATCGGAGGACAAGCAACTACATCCTGTGTATTACATGAGTAAGAAAACGACGGATGCTGAGAGAAAATTTACTAGTTACGAACTGGAAGTTTTAGCTGTTATCGAAGCTATGAAGAAGTTTAGAGTTTATTTACTCGGTTTGAGATTCAAGTTAGTGACTGATTGTAAGGCATTTACCAAAACCTTAGACAAAAAAGACCTTAGCACCAGAGTGGCTAGATGGATTCTCTTTTTAGAAGAGTATGATTTCGTAGTCGAACACAGGTCGGGCTCGCAAATTCGACATGCCGACGCATTAAGTAGACATCCGGTTATGACCATACATGATCATAGCGTATTAACTAAGATTCAACTTGCTCAATCACAAGATGTGGAGCTTCAAACTCTAAAGGCTGGTTTTCATTAGGTCAAATGGTGTCAAATTTCATCTACTTTATCGAGATTTGGTTGCTTATTTCGATAAAGTCGATAGAATTTGTCTAAATTTGACCTAATGAAAACCAGGCCTAAGAGAGTTACTAAAGGATAAACCATCATACAATGGTTACTGTTTGAAAAATAACGTATTATACAAAATTTTAGACGACGACGAGTTGCTAGTAGTTCCAAAAGCGATGCAAAGAGAAGTTATCAAAGACGCGCACGATCGAGGCCACTTTGCGTTAAAGAAAACCAAAGAGCTTGTGAACAAAGAATTTTTTATTCCTCAGCTTGATGACAAAATACGAAAGCACATTGCGAACTGCATAACTTGTATAGTTGGAAATCGAAAGGGTGGTAAGCAGGAAGGCGAGCTTCATCCTTTAGATAAAGGTGAACATCCATTACAAACGTATCATATTGATTTTCTTGGGCCGTTAGAGTCAACAAGCAAGCAGTATAAGCATATTTTAGCCGTGATTGACTCGTTTACGAAATTCGCCTGGCTTTATCCAACCAAGACGACCTGCGCTAAAGAAGTTGTTGCAAAAATGCAAATGCAAAGTATTGTCTTTGGCAATCCCGTACGAATTATATCGGATCGTGGTTCAGCATTTACCTCTGATGAGTTTAAAAACTACTGCGAAGCTGAAAACATCAAACATTATCAAGTAACCACTGGTTTACCTCGTGCCAATGGTCAAGTGGAGAGATTGAACGCGATAATAAGTAATGTCTTGACAAAACTCAGCATCGAAGATCCCACAAAATGGTATCGTTTCGTTGGTGACGTACAGCAAGCAGTGAACTCTACTTACGTTAGAAGCATAAATAAAACACCTTTCGAACTTATGGTTGGTATCAAAATGCATACAAAAAACGATCACCATATTAGGCAGCTTTTAGAAGACGAATTTGTTGCAAGTTTTGACGATGAACGTGAGGCTATGAGAAAGGCAGCAAAAGATCAAATCCTTAAAATGCAAAAAGAAAATCGAAAGTCATATAATCTTCGCCGTAAACCTCCGAAAATCTACAAAATTGGTGAATTGGTCGCTATAAAACGGACGCAATTCGGTGGTGGCCTTAAGTTGAAAGCTAAATTTTTGGGGCCATACCGTGTTACCAAAGTTAAATCAAACGACACATATGACGTTGTACGCGTTGGTGAAGGAGAAGGTTCTAAACAAACTACAACTTGTGCAGAATACATGAAACCATGGGCAAGCGAATATGATGACGATGATACATTCGGGTCGAATGCTTAGCAGGATGGCCGAATTGTGGGAAGACATAGTAACCTACTCTAATAATAATATACTTTGTACAATTCGATATGATCTAGTTAGCATATAATAATAATTTTGAGAAACAACAAGATATAAATAGAGAAACAATAGAATTTGATTTAGTTGTCAGTTGTAATTTCAATTTTCATCATTTTTTACAATTTAAAAAAAAAACTCTGTCACATTTTTTCTAATTTTTAAATAAATTTTCAATAACTTGAAATCTTAATTATTCAAGTGACCATATACATTTTTAAAAGGCACTTCCCCGTCGGATACGCTACGCCGGGAGTCCTCCCTAACGGATTCGTTTGGTTAGATGGGACGGAATGCGCCGTTTTCATTGTAGGTTTTGGTGTTGAACTCGAAAAAGAAACGTCAATTAATAGAGAAACAATTTATTTTTAATTTTTTTAATTGCAAATTTTTTTATGAAAATCTGACAAATATTTACATCCCTCAATTCGTAAACAAACCCAGGGTTGTACAGAAGTTGAATGATAAGTTGAACAAAAGTCGGCTGGCTACCAGCTTTGTTGCATGCAATTTTGCAAGACCCGTTTATACGAGACAATTTTCAGAATCAACATGAAATTGTACGAAAAATCGAGCAATGTAAACGGGACTTTACAGGTATGCATAGTGCAAAAGTTACCACATGTTAATTACCCATTAAGGTTCTTGCCGGGCAATTCTAAATGTGAAACACAGGCAGGGTTGCTATTTTGACGAACTATGGGTTGTATTGTTTGACAAATTAGGTCAAATGTGAAGAAATTCTAAATTTGGAAAATGAGATTTGCATAGAAAAAATGCCAAATTTTGGTGCGGTGTAAATGTACTATTACACTGCACCAAATTTGACAAACTCAATTGCGCTGGTAAAAGAATATTGAAGGGAAGGTGAAGCCAAATGCGAATTTGCCAATATTAAATGGTGTCGAAAGCCCGAGTTACATAAAACTTTGTTAAACTTTGACAGGTGCGCGCCTCGGCTTTGAGCATTTGCCAAAATCTCGCTTCGCTTTACGTTCCACAAACTTTGTATGAAAGTGGAACCTGCAAAGTTTTATGTAATTCGGGCTGAACTGGCTCATTTGAATTCACCAAATTTGGTGCAGTGTAAATGTACTATAATCTACATATTTGATAAAATTTCCAATAACACACCTTACTGGCTCACTGTGCAATCGAAATTGAAAATTTATTAACAGCTGGCAGTACTTATATTTTTGAAAAGCTAGCAGCACTATTTTTGTTAATCCACAAATTCCACACACGTGCCAATCAAGCTGTCAAAAAATCAAAACAATTCTACTTGCTTGAAGAATTTGCAATTATCACAAATATTTTGAGTATTTTTTGCTTAAATTTGCTATTTCAAGGCAGAGAATCATAACCAAAATGAGTGACACTGAAAACGAAAGCTTCGAAGACTTGCTTCAATATGCCACAGAATATGATAAGTCAAAGGAGGAAAAAGCCAAGGCGAAAAAGGAAATTGGCGACGAAAAATTAGCTGCAACCAAAGCACTGCCCACAAAGTATAAAAAGGAACCAGCCA
This sequence comes from Campiglossa producta, assembly GCA_964058755.1. Lineage (NCBI taxonomy): Eukaryota > Metazoa > Arthropoda > Insecta > Diptera > Tephritidae > Campiglossa > Campiglossa producta. Next base: position 111,214,713 of record CAXKVI010000004.1, on the reverse strand, counting down.
GCCGCAAGGATGTCGACGAAATACCCATGCATAAAGTTATATTTGGTGACAAGGAAGGATTATTGCAAAATATGGCAGCAGCCGTGGGTAAGATAAAGGCAGATAAAGAGGCCGAGTCTGATGACGATGAGCACCAAAATAGTCGAAAGCGTAAACCTGCATGGGAAGATGAAGATGACAATGAAATCACGGTAGGCGATGTAAAAAGTGGTGAAAAGCAAAAACATTTGCGCAAAGATAAGTCTTACAAAGATTATCTAGCAGCAAAATATACACGGACAATGCCACAACCAAGCTGGGCATCGTTGGATAACAATAAAAAACAGGACGTCGATGAAGATGAAGCTCTCTTGCAGACAGTGGGTTTTATGGCAAAACCCAACACTGATACGCTCCCCCAGACGCATATACAAATTAAACGATTGAAAGATTTGAATCGTGCTACATATTCGGAAGGTTCTATCGCGAACATACAATACATACCGAATAGTACAGCAACACTTGTGGCAGGCACAACGGGTATTGCAACAATTTATAGCATTGATGGTGTTAAGAATGAGAAATTGCATAGCATGCGTTTTGTTGATTTTCCAATTTTATGTGCACGCTTGAAACCGTGTGGCACGAAGGTAAGAAGAGATTAATTATATCAACTCCTCTTCTACTATTTATTTTATTATTTTAATAATATAGGACCGTTTTCTTGACGAGCCGTCAACTTTAACGCTCACTATAAATTTATCTTCCAGTTAATCCTCCTGTTAAATAAAGCACAAAAGAAGTCGCTGTTAAATTGACCGTGAACTTTGACGTTAACAGGCAGTCGAGAAAGCGGCCCTTAATTTTAATTTTTAGCCCTTTTTATTAAAAATTGTATAGCCCTCCATAGGAGAATCCCCGACCAAGCAAAGCTTTGTGTTCATTCTTGTATTTCACAGATCCTAATTATTTTCTCTTTTTCGCAGGCGATTTTCGGTTCCTCCAAGCGCCATTACTACATGTACGATTTGTTGACAGCAAAGGAGATACGATACAAATTGCCACAAGATATTACCAGCATGCGAAATTTCAAAGTGTCACCATGCGGACGCTATTTTGCGGTTGCTGGCCACTTTGGTAATGTACATTTATTTGATGCCATATCGCAGGAGCTCATACACACATTTTATCAACAAGACAATGTGGCAGCCATTTGCTTTACCGCCGACTCGAAAAATCTTATCTGCAGTGCTGAATCATCCAAAATTTATATTTTTTCATTGATCACACAACGTTTGGTACATAGTTTTATCGATGATGGTTGTTTAAATGGCCGCGCCATGGATTTATCTTTAGATCAGCGTCTACTTGCAACTGGTAGTGCGGAGGGTGTGGTTAATGTGTATGATTTCCATAAGGTGCAATTGTCAGCGACGCCTCATCCTGAAAAGACATTCTTAAATTTGCGTACAGCCATCAACGATGTAAAATTCAATCATACAGCTGAAGTGCTGGCTATGTGCTCAGCTGAAATACCATCAGCGGTGAAGTTGGCGCACTTTCCTAGCGCAACAGTGTTTGCTAATTTCCCACCAAATGGCGGAGATATGGGTAAAATACGCACAGTAGAATTTTCACCCAATGGTGGCTATCTAGCATTAGGTAGCACTAATAAAACTGTAAATTTGTTAAGACTTAAACATTATAAACACTACTAAGTAAACGAATGTATTTTTTTTATTTATAAAAATTTATGTATTTTAACAAGTTTGTTTAATGAAAAGGAAACTTAAATTGTACACAATTTTACATTAATCAATTATAGTAAGCCGAACGAAAGGAGCGTTCCGATTCACGCTTAAATGATTCATGCATTTTTGTAATATCATCAAGCTTGGTTGAAATATTGGTTGTAGACGACTCTATCCATTGTAACGAACTCATATGTGCATTTAATATTTTACCAATTTGTATTATTGGATCTGTACTGTCTTGGCCCTTATTTGACTCATTCAAGTTATCAATGATTTCCTTGAGATCCTCAGACATCTGTTTCAGCTGTGTATCCAAATTTTCCACCAATAAATAAGTTTGACTGCGCTCCACATCGACTTGTGGCAATTTGAGAAACTCCTTTTGTAATGGTACAATACTCTCTTCCAGTTCTTTGTGTTGTGTTGCTATAAATTCCAATTCCTGCTCCAATGTTTGTTGATCGGATTTGACTTTTTGTACAGCATCATTTAGCTCAAGAATTTTATGATTATTGCTAATTAAAATTTTATCCCAAGCATTAATTTGTGTTGCTTGATCAGCGAAAACCTTCTCTTGATCCTCCAGCTCTAATGTCCATTTATTAATATGCTCCTCTAATTGATTATACGATAAGTTTGAAGCATTTGCCACAGTTGCTGAGTCTGTAGTCTTGGTTGCGGTGCTGAGGTTTGCAAATCCACCACCAGTCGGTGTGGCGTTTGGTGCACTTGTAGCGGTACTTGTGCCGCCAAGTGTTGGCAATGCTGCAGCAGCAGTTGTTTTTGCAGCAGTACCCAATGAGAAAGTTGGCGCTGGCGTTACTGCGGCTGCTGGAGTTGAGGTAGTAGCAGCCGCAGTGTTAGATGACAAACCAGCGCCGGCGGCTGGTGTAGCACCAAAACTAAATCCAGTTGATGCTGCAGTTGTAGCCGCAGCTGCTGCTGGTGCACCAAAGCCGAAACCTGTTGAAGCAGTTGTGGGAGCAGCTGCAGTAGCAGTTGCAGTTGGTGCAACTGCTGCAGAACTAACTGCTGGTGCACCAAATGAAAATCCAGTAGTTGTGGCTGTAGCTGTAGCAGCTGGTGCTGGGTTGACTGTGGTTGTAGTTGCGCCACCTAAGAAACCGCCACCACCAAATCCTCCCGCAGCGGTGGGTGCAGCCATGGCTGGTGCTGTGGTGTTGGGTGCACCGAATGTTAATGGTCTGACTGTGCCTGCGTCACCGCCACCAGTGGCGCCGAATGAGAATGATGCCGGTTTTGCTGTAGCGGCTGCTGTGCCAAGTCCAAACGAGAAACCTGTGCTCGCGCCGGTTGTTGTTGTTGGTGGTTGGAAACTCATTGATTGATTTGTTGTATGCTTTGTTTACTTTTGTAACGTTTTACAATTTGTGGACAGGAAATTTTTAGCTAATTTTATATTTTTTCGCAAATTTTAGCAAATAAAGTTGTTTCACAAATATGAGCGCCGACAAAAAAAACGCAACAAAATTGTCAATTTTGACAGATACGGCTCGCGGTTGGAACAGGGTGATTTGTGTGCCCAGAAAAGTGATTCTCTTAACCCTTGTGCAGACTTCAATCCAAACTCAGCCCTGGGTTTTGATAGTCGGTTTATTTCGTTTGATAGCTAATAGGTTTGTTTATTGGGCTGCTCTAGCTTACGCCAGATTGAGATATTTCACAAAATTGTGTTTAACGAACACTTTTCTTGCTCTAGGTTGCTCTATCTTTTGTTTCATGAGTACGCTCAAAACAAAACTAGAGTAATCCAGATCACAAATTTCTGCTCTAGCTTTTTTTATGGAGTAAGTTAGAGCAGAAAAGCAATTGTAAGTCAGGAAAAAATAAATTTTTGAAAACTTCAAAAAAATTAGCTTGCAAGAAAAGCAATGTTTTTGTATACGTGAATTTGCATTAATTTTGAAGATTTAAACAAAAAAACCAAATAAAGAGAAACTATCGAAATTCATGTGTTTCATGGCATTTCTACTCTGAGTTGCTCTAAGTTGCTCTATTTCTATTTTGACAGCTGCCCTGTTCTGCTCTGCTCTAACCTGCTCTGAACTTTTTTTGGTCAGTAAACAAACCTAATATAAACGTACCCAACAAGAGTGGAATTTTTAAGAAAATCTCAATTTTGACAGCAATACCGGCTGGAACAGGGTTATTTGTGTGCACAGAAATTTAATTAATAGTACATTTACACCGCAGCAAATTTGGCGAATTCAAATGAGCCAGTTCGACACCGTTTACATTGGCAAATTTGCATTTGGCTTCACCCCTGCAAGAATCTTCTACCAGGACAAAAAGGCACCGAAAGAAAATGCATTACCATGATGATTTAAGCACCTGTAGAGTAATAATAAAAGAAAAGTCAAGAAGGCTTCTGTTTTCTCCTGGTAGAACTGGCCAATTTTCTTAAAAAATAGTTGAAATTGTTATTTACAGCTGTGCATAGTGCAAAAGTTATCACCCGTCAATTCCCTGCAAAAATCGAGAGTACTCTATTTCCTATCCCAATAGTACTCCAATTGGAGTATCAGAGTACTCCAAATGTAATCCTTTTTCATATAAAAATTGTGCTCCAATTAACATTGCGATGTCCTAGGACTGGACCACCTACTCCAACCCTCGCTTTGTTTCTGTTACTCCATGGAGTGCCTACAGTCAGAGTACTTTGCAATGTACTCCAATGTTGTTACTTCTTGGAGTATATAGTGTCAGAGCGATAGTGTCGTGATTTTCGTCGATAAGGCAGGAGCAATGATCGGCTTTCAAAAAGCTGAAGGTGGTCCGATGAAGTATACAAACGATTACTATTGGAGTACTCCAATATCAAAAAATTGGAACACATAATCCAACGATTTTTGCAGGGTTACCCATTAGACTGGATTTACACACGGCAAGTGTTATTGCCGCAATTCGAAATTTGTAGAAGAGGAGTGACGGAGAAGGAAGAGGGGCACCGAATTGCTTGTGCTCGGCAATTCTGCTTTGTCGCCTTTTTCTTAGCCACATACCCTGCAAAAATCGAGAGCGCTCTATTTCCTATCCAAAGAGTACTCCAAATGTAATCATTCTTCATAAAAAAATTGTGCTCCAATTAACATTGCGATGTCCTAGGAATGGACCACCTACTCCAACCTTCGCTTTGTTTCTGCTACTTCATGGAGTAGCTACAGTCAGAGTACTTTGCAATGTACTCCAATATTGTTACTTCTTGGAGCATATACTGTCAGAGCGATAGTGTCGTGATTTTCGTCGATAAGGCAGGAGTAATGATCGGCTTTCAAAAAGCTCAAGGTGGTCCGATGAGGTATACAAAGGATTACTATTGGAGTACTCCAATATCAAAAAATGGGAACACATAATCCAACGATTTTTGCAGGGTAAGTTTGAATTTCCCTGCAAAAATCGAGAGTACTCTATTTCCTATCCAAAGAGTACTGCAATTGGAGCATCAGAGTACTCCAAATGTAATCCTTTTTCATATAAAAATTGTGCTCCAATTAACATTGCGATGTCCTAGGACTGGACCATCTACTCCAACCTTCGCTTTGTTCCTGCTACTCCATGGAGTACCTACAGTCAGAGTACTTTGCAATGTTGTTACTTCTTGGAGTATATACTGTCAGAGCGATAACGTCGTGATTTTCGTCGATAAGGTAGGAGCAATGATCGGCCTTCAAAAAGCTGAAGGTGGTCCGATGAGGTATACAAAGGATTACTATTGGAGTACTCCAATATCAAAAAATTGGAACACATAATCCAACGATTTTTGCAGGGTTTTATCAAATTCGTCATTCTTTGATTGTCTTTTTTGATATAAAATAATTTTATTTTTTGTCTTGAAAACTTTGATTTTATTAAGAATTTTATTTTTCATTTCAGATAAAGCTTTCTATGGTTCTCGATCCATAAATTGCCTGATGTATTGCTCCACGTAGGCTATCTAAGAAAGGAACTCCCAAGCAGCGCCTTCTGGTGCCAATCAGTGTAGGGCAGTTGCAGATGAGATGCTCCACCGTCATCATCTTCAGAACTCCAACAGCATCGTCGATAGAATATAATAAGGCAGTGCACAATAAGGCTACAGCTATTATTGTTGGGATTTCCATACTTAGAGTGCAGATACATATATTTGTACATTTGTCGAGATCTGTTGAGATTTCATTGGACAGGTTTCTCGTAGATATCCGGCACCGTAGCCATCTTTTGTTGTGCTTCTTTAGTTTGCATGTGACAGGGCACCCTAAGCGTTCTTTGTCCGAAAGAGCCTGCTCGAAAGTGGCCTGGCTAGAATGTTCGTGCCTTAAAGGTTCCATTGATGTATCTGTGTCACGGGAAGTGCTGCAACTATCCGCCCCCTCCCAGTCTTCCCTTCTGGGAATATTTATTATAAAGGAGCTACATACATATTTCCAACTGTTGTGGCCGCACAACGATCTGTGTTTCTGGGGAGAAAACTATAAGGTTTAAGAATTCTGGGGTGTCCAGTTGACATGCGCCCCGATCGGACGATTCTCTTAGACGCAAGGCCAACGCTTTCGCTGTTGGGTACCCTCCCAGTGGGAAAAGGTAATGTACAGCAATGCATAAAGTAATGTATAGCTCCTATAGACTATACATGAAAACATGCATGAATTTTTCTACAGCGATGTCATAGGAAAAGTAATGTGTCGCTCGCCTACAAAACTAAAGATACATGTTTACATTACTTTTTATATTACTTTTTATAAATGAAAAGATGCATTACTTTTCAAGAATGAAAATATGCACTACAAGGGACATATTTAATATTGCATAACATTTTATAAATTTCCTTGTGGAGTAACAAGGACATTAAGACGCAGTGAGGCTCTACAGCGGGGGAAGAGTTAAGGTCCTATTTTAAATGTTTGAAAGACGAGCTCGACATCGGCTACGACCAAGATGAGTGCACCAAAAAAAAATATAATAAAAAAACCAAAACCACAAAGGCACCGGCATCAGGAGCAAACAGTCCAGTCGACTCTCGACTTCTGAAAAGCCTCACAGCAGCAGAAAAAGCGATGAAGATCTGCGTAACGAGCAGCAGTTTCAAAATGAATTTAAATTGTATTTTTTTTATGTTTGAAAGTTGTCTATTTTTTTTTTTTTTTTTTTTGAAGTTTTCAATCTACAAATAAAAATAGAGCGACACATTACTTCCTTCCTTGCTTTTGGTATGATCTTTTCTAACATCAAAATTCGTACATCTTTTCATGTATGAAAAACATTTTTTTTTAAACTACAAATCAAAGATTGAGCGACACATTACTCCCTTCCTTGCTTTTGGTGTGATCTTTTCTTATAACAAAATTTGTACATCTTTTCATACACGAAAAACAATTTTTTTTAAAACTACAAATCAAAAATTGTGCGACACATTACTCCTTTCCTTGCTTTTGGTGTGATCTTTTCTTATAACAAAATTCATACATCTTTTCATGCATGGAAAAAGGTAATGCATTACCTACTTTCCCACTGGGCTGCTAGATAGAGAGGCAAAGTGCCAAGAATGATCTGGGGAGAGCGTATGGTTCAATTATGAGAAGGTTTGCTCTTCCCTTGACGTTTATTATTGACACTCCCAATATGAAAATGTGTACGGGTTTCGTTTGCAAATAAAAAAGTAGGAATGTTTTTTTTTTCTTTCGTCAAGGAAATGGTAGTAGAAAAATCGAAAAAGGAGGATATAAATGGTAATGCAAATAAAAAATTACAAAGTAAACTAACACATTCGACGGGGCCAAAAAAAATTTCGTTTTTTTTTCAAAAATTATATTGATTTTATTTTTCAGAAAGGTGAAAAAATATTACTGTAAAAATTACAGATCTTAACATTAAACCCTAGAGGTCTATCATCGCTAGTTTAGATTTCACAGACTTTACCTCACATTAAGAGTACGAACTCGGATTCCCTTCAAAAGCTGCATAGCCTAAAATTTTCTCCGACTTGCCGTTTTCTAGTATTCTAGCCTCAAAGTAAGTGTCGATTTCCTGGTCGATTTTTTTTTTCATTCCACTGTGTTAATAGTAACTCGACCGATCGACAACTTGTATTTGATGGTTGAATACAATCGAACGGCAAATCGAATAGGACACCGACTCATGTAAAGCAGTCTTAACCTAAATTTTTACTAAAAGTTCCTTGAAAGGCTTTCAGGTCATAAATACGATCGGAAAAAGTGTGCCAAAGGGATAGTATTACCATTTTACTAACCAAATTTAACCAGTTCCAATAAATTTACCTCCAACTCTTTCATGCACACTTGGCTGATGATTAAGAATGAAAATAACATACTCTAATCACAGAAGGAAAATCTTTAAAGTCACTTATTAATGATAAATTCATCAATTTTCAAAAAGCCAACCTCTACTATTTTTCTAACTACTACTATTTTAAACTACTTTTTTACATGATTTTGCTAAAAGGCTACCCAGAATGTGAATGACAATTTTTCAGGGAGCAAGATGGCCGCATCTGACAGAATCTGTCATCGAAAAGCTAGCCTGGTATAATTGAACCATGGGGAGAGCGATGACTTGCATCAAGTCACAGAGTTTGTGGGAATTTGTCCCTCTATGCTGGCTTTTGCTCCCTCTCGCTCGCGCTATCATAATAGAAAAACTAAAAAATCAATTATTTCCTTTGTTTATTTACTTTTGTTAAGTCGGATGAAGGAAAATATAAAAATTGTCATTATTCATTGGAGTGTCACACAATTGTTTGAGGAAAATTGCTGTGTGTAAATGCGATGAGCAAGTTCAAAAGAGAAGTTGCGGATAACGAACAACAAAACTTTTTGTGTGTAAATCGGGACTTAAGGGCCAGTTACATAAAGCTTTATTTTGACTTTACCTCAAACTTTGACTTTGACAGAAAAGTTCAGTATACGTATTTACACGAAGGATGGCAAATTGGAGACTTCACAGTTGAAGCAAGGTTAAAATTTGGCAAACTCTCAAATTTTGCTTGCTTTGCTTGCTCTGACAATCAGATGCTGATGACTTTGCTTTAATTAAAGAATAAAAAGTTGAAGGAAATAATAATTAATTCATTTTTTCTCTATTAAATTTATTATTATTTACTATTTACTCTACAGGTGTTTACATAATCACGGTAATGCATTCGGTGGCTTTTTGTCCTGGTGGAAGATTCTTGCAGGGAAGATGAAGCCAAATGCAAATTTGCCAGTGTCGAACTGGCTCATTTGAATTTGTCAAATTTGGTGCAGTGTAAATATATTATTAATGTGGAATAGACGCGGGGTTGCTATTTTAAGGAACTGTGGATTGTATTGGGCTTAAGTGCAGTATACGGACAATTCCAAAATCAAAAAAAGGAGTGTGAGGATTGATAGACATGGTCAAGATGAGTATAACTACACAAATTTTTTTGTGGGCAATTGATAATAACAGAAGTTATTAAGGGTCAAAGTTCATATGAAGCATTTTTTAAATCTAAATTTCTCTTAAAGTATCGAACCGATTTTCAAAATTTTTTCTTCATTGAATAGGTTGTAAAATTACCTTTCATTTGATATGCTGTTTGTATTCCTATCCCGTAAAATACTTAAAAAATTCGATGTTTAAAAGTGTTAAATTTACTAAGTAAATTACGCATATTTATTTTAATAAAAAATAATAAGGCTTACAATACTTTTCATGCGCACCAATTAAGTATTTGAATAGGGTTTGCAAGCCTCACCTATACTAAACTAAATGGGTGTACTATGCAGAAGGACTCACCGTGGCGGTAGCCACGGTTAGAGCACACGTCCGGACTCCGCCAAATGGGTTTACTACGCAGAAGTACTCACTGCGGCGGTAGCCGCAGTTGGTGCACACGTCCGGACATGGGATGGCGTAGCCCAGGGTTATTTTAAATAAGCGCGGCCGAAGGCCGCCTACGCGGAAAGGTGTTGAAATAAAAAAAATATGTTTTTTTTTTATTTTTTGTTTAAGTGTGGCAACATCCTTCTTTGACAACAAATTTGTTGTGAAATATCTGTGTATAGCCGTGCGATGGTGAAAATTTATAATTTTGTGAAAATAGATGAAATTTAAAAAATTGTGCGTTAGTTACCTATAGTGCCATGCAAAATTTGCAAAACTTCAACAACCATTATCTCAGTAAATATAAGGGTCCTTACGCTAAGATTATATATTTGTGTTCAGAAAAAGCTCCTCTATCCTCCTGAAAAAACCGTTTTTTTTCTAGCTGTGCGAGTCTATACTAAAATTTCCCCAATGCGTCGGAGGTGTTTTACACAAAAAAACTGTGAATTAAACCCCCGGTCGCTTATCGGCAAGTGTAAATTTTTTGGGGGTTATTTTTAGTAAAAATTTAAAATTTTGTACATACGCGGTTTTGCACCCACAGCAGTGGTACCTCAAATAAAAGGTAATTCAATTACCTATCCAATGCAAAAAAAATTTTGGAAATCGGTGCAATAGTATTGAAGATATTTTGATTTTAAAAAATGTTTTAAATGAACTTTGACCCTCAATAACTTTTGTTGTTGTTGTTTGCCCAACAAAAAAAATATACCGTTATGTTTCTTTTATTAATACCTATCGATCTCAACTTTTCGTTTTTTTATATCAGCATTGTCCGTATACTGCACTTGTTCCTTGTATTGTTCAGCGAATGAGGCCAAATGCGATGGAATTCCAAATTTGGAAAATGATATTTGTATGGAAAAAAGCGCCAAATTTGAAATTTTTCGCCAAATTTACCAAATTTGGTGCTGTGTAAATGTACTATAAGTGTATCATAAGGGTTAAATATTATTACCCTCAGAAATACTCACATCCGGTAGCCTTATTTTTCACAGCTGATATTTCGCTGGCTGTTGTAAAAAAGAGACAACCTCCTGCATGGCTCAATAACTACTGGTTGTATTGACAGCTGTGGCTAACGGTTCTTTCATGCTTTGTTGATTTTTTATCACTCAAACTATCACCCTTTTTGTTTTCTTGTTTACATTCTTTGCAAAGTTCGTGGAAAAGCTACGGAATTCGTTTGCGTGTTTTAATGAGTTTTAGTTAATTTTTTTAGAAAAAAAATAGTTGTGAAAAGAAATTTAGTGAGTGCTTTGTGATAATCTCTTTAGAAAATGTGGAAAAACAAGTAAAAAGCCAGGAAAAATAAGTATATCGTTTGCTCACGTGTTTTTACGCGTTTGTTGTTTTGCCACTGCTTTTGACACAAAAGTTCGGGCCAAAACGGTAATTTCGTATTCTGTTTTGGGCTGCGATTACCATTCAATTATTTTGCCATGACCTCCTGGAAAAATTTAGAAAATTGGCAGTGCTGCCATATCATAAGAAAATAAAACAATTTTACTTATTTACGATAATTTTACTTTATTCACGTAACTAAAGTTATGTTTTCCAAATTCAATAAATCCATATAATTTTATTTTTATACTTTTAAATGCCATAAACTTCAGGTGAATCATTTGCGCAATAATATTGCCAAAAAACATTACATCCGTCTACCAGAGCTGTTAAAGAATTAAATCTTTTGCTCTTTGAAATCATAGTTTTTCTTCATTCAGTACTTGAAATTCTTTTCATCGTTGAAGAATTTAACTTCAATTTACGCATTCAGCAATTCTTTACAGAAATCATGATTTATAAATCCACTAAGTGTCAATTCAACAAGAATTCAAAATAGAATTACGAAGAAAAGCTCTTTAATTCAGAATGGCCATTCAGTTGATTTGATTCTTTTGGAGAGTTAATTCCGCTAATTCAGTACGAATCAGTTTTTGGAAAAATGCTAATTTACTCCCTTAAATAGTACTAAAAGTTTTTAAGTTCCTTTCACGCTAGAAGAATTTGAAAAAAAAATTACATTACATATTATAATAATCTATAACATAAAATTAGTGGAAAAAGCTTATTCGCGTGTAAGAAATATGTGAATTTAAAAAAATTCAAGTTAAAACATAAAAAAGTATGATTTTGAAAGGTATAACATGTCTGGTCTTCACATAAACTGCCTTATTAGTGTTGCTGATGTGTTAGTTATGAAGCTTTTCGGGCATATTTTATTAACCCTCTGAGCACATTATTGAATTTAATTAAATAAGCTTTTGTCACATAAATAAAAAATAAATATGAATGTGTAATTATTTTATTATCATAACCTCTAACGAGATTTTTAGCCGTGCTTCTCTTTCCATCTTGTGGTGTGTTGCTTTTGAGTTTTCCTACAAGTTGGCAGGACCTACAGTTTTTTGCCGACTCCGAACGGCACTTGCAAAGCAAATGAATTTTTTGCTGGCATATTGAGTTTTGGAAAATTTGGCAGTGTCAAGTTTAAATTTAATAACTTCGAAAGTGCTTCAGTATTTTTAAAGATCTTCAACGCACAGTGAATATTGCCGAATTCGCCCTGCTATTACCATATATGAATTTGCGTTGCTCTCATATCTACAAGTTGTACAGGCAATACACAATATTACGTTCAGCTGAAACTCATGCCTTTTATGAATATAAAAAAATTCGGAGCTCTTTCATGGTTTTATTAGTCATATACATACGTCAGTTTTGAAAAATGAAAAAAAAATCAAATCTTTTTTTTTGGATTTATACTTTGAAATATGGAAATTCTTTCCAAATATGAGTATTTTATTCCGATTTTTTAGTCAACAATAACTAGTAGTGGAATTAATTTCCATTTAATTGTATAACAGAAACCATTTGAAATGTCTTTTAAAATTTTCACAAAGCTCAGGAGAGTAAAACGGTCATCTAAACTTTCAACTTCTTCGGCAGATTTTGTATGAAATTTTTGAGGACTCAGTTTGGTAGACCAAGCAGTATAATTATATGCAAGTTAGAACTAGCTGAAATATTTTCCTGATTTTCAAGAACGATTTTCGTCGATGGTGTTGAGTAATTTTTTATGCGAAATTAAATTTTGTTCATGCGTTGCATGAAAGATATTACTTAACACCCTCATCGAAAAAAATTTTTAAAAATCAGGAAAATATTTAAATTAGTTCTAACTTTCACATCATACCACTGAAATTGATTGTCCTACAAAACTAAGAAAAATCTGCCAAAAACGTTGAAAATTTGGATGGCCATTTTGCTAAGCTCCCCTGAACTTTGTCCAAATCCTTAAAGACATCTTTAATTTTGTGTCTAACTGTACATATTACTGAAGTGCCTGAAAAAAGCTCATAAAAGCAATAAATCCGCGATTTTACAATCGACGTGGCTGTTTGGTAGTATCCCGCCTTTTTACAAGTCTTCAATGTGTGACCGGAGTTCTGGTCGGTGATAGTGTCGAATTCAGGACATTTTTTATCACGGATAAGAAACGGGTTAATAAAAATTACAGCACCTTAAAGGCATAGTAGGGATGGCAGCTATTTTAGTTTTGTGAGCCCAAAAGTTTCGAGATCCCGAATATGTATTATTTAGATATTTTATACATTTTAACAAACAAACTGAAGACAGTACATCAATATTATTTTCATTACCAACAAGATGCTTAAATATATATAAAAAATATGTAAGTAGAGTTTAAATATATCCTATAATTTTTTCTTTACATATTTTTATATTAGTACAAGACCGGGAATAACCAAACATCTTCTTACGGTTTCTCCTAGCTGCTTTGGAAGTTAATGCAAATCAACAAGCGAAAAAGTTAGGGATTTTATAAAATTTCTCTCCATTCATAAGTGGGCTGTAATATTAGGTGTTAATTTTTATACCCTGCTTTTATGATTATATATAAAACCAAAAGCTCAAAAAACTGCCTTAATCCAACTTAATGTCATATTATTCGTAAAAAACTAGCTATTTTAAACATTCGGGATTTTTTAACTGCTTTTCGAGATTTCGGGACTAATAAAAAACAATCCCGGGATTGACTTCAAATGTCAAAGAAAAAATATATAATGACAACATTTCATGATACAATAAGCGCACCAGTAGGAAATTGTAACAGTGAGGTACGTTTCTGACATTTACATAAGTATTAGGACTTATCACAATATATCTATGTTGCGGTGTTGCATCTACAGCTTAAGTGTTTATTATTAAGGAAATTCACAAGGTCTTTTATAGTTTTATGTACAATTTCAACAACACAACACTTGAGAGCACTACATGAGTTGAATGTTGTGTCTGAATACATTAAATTAAATTTTCATACAAATTTGTCAGAAAATATTGAATTTTTGTGTTCGTGGCTCTTTTACTTTTGAAACTAGAGAAAACGAAAAAACAAGGAAAAGCAAAATAGCACACCTGCGCATTGGGTTGCTTAATTTTATTGTGCTATTCAAATTTTATATAAGAAATGACAACAAAGAAAATATGGCAGTCTTAAATTTTGAATTGCCTAATTTTGATTTTTTCTAATTTTAATTAGTACATACACAGAAAAGTTTTAATGGCTTTTGACATGTGATTAGTATTGTAAACCAAATGCTGGAAAAGAACTAAACAATCATACAGTGCTTGTCAGCTGAAGCATCATCGCGAATAACGTTCTAAGTGTAATATTTTTCAAAACCATTCATTGCATAAAATATTTTGTATTGCTCTCCAGTTAACCAATTTTCTAAAATTTGACACCAAAACTGTAAAAATGCATTTAAAAATAGTAGGGTAATTTAAAGTGACATACATTATTTTGCACTGGAAGATCATGAAAAAGGTGTAAAACTCATAATATAAAAGATATAAAAGAAAAAGTTAAGGGAGACAGATGAGAAAAATAGATTTAAAATATATGACTTTAGCGTTTTTTTGCTCTCCTGACAAATTCTGATTTTGTAACTTAGAACGTTATTCGCTTCGATGCTTCAAAACCCTCTTCCTATCCTGCTCTGTCACCTAAATGTTTAGCAACATCGGAATATGTTACAATTTTTCCAAACGATGGACTTTTCCTTGATATGCCATTTTTGCTTTTACGAACGTGTTTTTCGCTTTGTTTATATTTTTGTATGATAATTACTATGTATATACATGAAATATTCATGACTTAGGATGAGCTTTTAGGTAAAGAATAATACATTTTTATTTTTTTTTTTAAGATCAGAGGCAAAGATGCAACGACATGTTAATTATAATATATTTCCCGCTAGGCATGGTTCTGCATTGAGGTCTTGTCAATTATAAAAAAATTTTACTTTTCATATTTCAAATTTTTGTTTTGTTTATAAACCGAAAAAAACATGGCCGCTCTTCACAGTGTAGCAATTTCGACAAATCCAAATTTTTTATTTTCTCATTTATCTCAGAATCGGTGGGATTTTTTGAAAGATTTAGCAGCTAAGTAAAATGTATGACAAACATATATGGTCCTCGCTTTCGAATTTGCCTTACCGACATTTCGAGTTTTAATTGTCCTGAAAAAAAGAAGTTACCTCACGTCCATAGTTTGACTTGAAACATCTATGTGTTGAATTTTGCGCATTTACTTCAGTCAGATGGGATTACTGACATATCTGTGTATATTATGTATATTATAATATTTGCGGACTGATAAAACCTCCCCAAATATCTAATTTAATCACATCAAAAAATAATGTACATATTTCACCTTCGAGTTGAATTGTATGAGTCTATAGTTAGCCTATGTAAATCTTAATAGCTGCTTTCTGTAGATCATTCGTAGCACCATCGAATTCCAAACATCGTGGAATACTCATAATAATAATAATAATAATAATACAAATACCTTCTAAGAGGATAAGGTCCAGCCTGTCTTCCAATTTGTGGTTTAAGTTTTAGTACACATTGGCGAGACCTACAATTTCTTTGGCCCAACTTTACACAGTATCTGGCAAGGCATTTTCATTTTGGCTGAAAAACCCCCGGAGCGTTGCCGAACACTGCCGAAGGTGGCCTCGTTTTGAAAAACTTATTCAAAGAATTTTTGGTGTGACCTGTTTCGGTACTTGCACCAGGTACTTTCAATATGGCAAGTCAGCGCACAGTCATCATACCGCGGCGGTAGACAGTAATTTTAATTTCTATGTTTTAAAATATTCCAGAGGGAAATAATATTAAAAGTGAAAATTAAATTAAATCAAATGTTTCAATAAATTTATTCCTACGTTTATATTATGACAAGATAAAATAAATACATTAAACAAGAACCTCGCAGCCTTAAGCTATATTCTTTACGAGTCCATCAACTCCGGGTCTGTAGATAAAACACGGAATTTTGTTTGCATTTTTATCTAAATTTTAACACTGTGCGCTGCATTTTGACGTCTACCGCTTCGAATTTTCAAACGCGTTTTTCTCCACTTTCCCTGTAATAAAACGATGGAACTGCACTTCATGTTGTTCCTTTTTTATGTGACGATTATTTTCTACTTACCTTCTTGAAAAATTTGCCGTAATCTTCGAGAAATCAGCTAAAAACAGCAAGATTTTATGTATGTATGTAAATATATGAAAACATTGAGTAAGAGTTGCCGTAGCTAAAGAAAACGGAACCAAATTTTCGGGCTTATAGTTTCAAAACAATTTTCCGAAGACAATATCATAGCCGAAATAAGTTTTGAACAAATATATAAATATAACTTTCAGTTTCTGAATGGTTCCAATAAAATTTTGGCCTATTTACATTAAAATCAACAGACTTGAAACATAATCCATCACATATAAAATTTTAGAGTTAGGGCCAAATTTTACAATGATACATGGCAGTCTCGTGTTTTATTACTATTTTGACAGCTTCAAATCAATTCCAGGCATGTTAAAGACTGAAAGTACGCAAATATCACCTCTGAAAGTTAAATTTCGAGAGTACTGAATTGAAAAATTGAATTGATTCACCAAAGTTGGAATTCAATTGAGAGAGTTATTGAATGAGAGTTATTTCGATGCAATTCAGTTCAAACTGAATTACTTTCTCGCATTCTTTAATTCTTTGAATGGAAAATATGAATTCAACATGTCAAATCGTATCTACATGGAATTTCAAATTAAATTCAACGAAAAACATTTGAAAAAATGAATAAATCCTGAATTGTAACTGTTTTGATTCATTCAATTAACAGCTCTGCCGTCTACACTGTTCAGCTGTCAAATGCTGTCATCTTTCTCTGTTGCGCCACTAGGTGTGTATTTGTCGTCTCGTCTGCTGCTGTTCGGTTCGGTTCAATTTGACGAGCAAAGTGAAAATTTTTATATTTTTTAATAATTAGAAAATTTGAATAATTTTCCATAATAACTTTAGTTTGTTGAATGAAGGTGTTCCTTAGCTACAAATATTTGCATTTTCTTTAAAGTAAAACGTAACGCGTTCATTCCTGTGTGCAATTTGACTTGTGATATTGCATGTGTGCTGCGTCTCGGGCAGGCAGAGAACGTCGCCGTTGAAGTCAAAGTTGTCGACGTCGCAGTCGAAAAGCAAAAGCAGCGCCGCAGCTAAAGTGAAGTAGAAATAAAAAGAACAACAAAAACATCAGGCAGTTGGAGCAAAAGAAAAACCAATAATTGTTCGACGTAGAAATAATTTTCACTGCATGAATAGAAGAAAAGAAGTGTAAAAAGTAAATATAAGTGGAGCGGTGCTAATTGGAAGTGAATTAAAAATTCCTCAATAAAATAGGTTCAATAGAGAATTCTCGAAAGTTTTAACGGTTCCAAAGTAGTCATCCACAATGTCTGCTGAACGTGAAATACCAGCCGAGGATAGTATCAAAGTGGTTTGTCGTTTTCGTCCGCTCAATGACAGCGAAGAAAAGGCCGGCTCCAAATTTGTGGTCAAATTCCCAAACACCACTGAAGAGAATTGCATTTCCATTGCGGTATGTATAATTTTGTGAATGTTTATTGCTATTTATAACCTTGATTAAAGCTTTGAAAGTTGAAAACTAATGCTTGTACTCTTGTAGCCACCACTCCCCCAATTAGAAGGTGACGTCATTTTTCCCTATACCTAAGATCTATACCCAATATTTATACACAACATGCAAGAAAACAAACAAAAACAATCATCAGCAGGTTGGGTTTATTATTTGGGTGCTGCCACCCCATATTGTGAAATTTGGATAATAGATTTTATGGAATCGCCATATTGCTTTCTAACGAAAAATTTGCTAAATCTAGTTAAGACCTGTATGCCAATGGTCTCCCCGCAACGCGATCCTCTAATGGCAAAATGGTGACGATTGGGTGTCCGGGATTCTGGCACTTCACAAGGACCTGCCTATCTAATATAAAAATATGCTTTTCACCGTGAACTCGATGAGCGTAGCGATCTTGCGGTGGGTTAACAGCCAGATCATTTGCCCTTTATTTAACAGAAGGATTAACTGCCCGATAAAATTTAAAGTGAACGTTATGTTGACGGCTAGTTGAGAAATCAGCCCTTAGCGTTTTAGCTTCTTGATAAAAATAGGACTCAGGCAACATAAGAAGACAACCCGTGTCTGTCTGATTGCGGTGGTTTTGGGAGACTTGCAACTTCGACAGTCGGCATTAGTTAGGTCTCGCAATAACCGGTCGGCTGATAGCCTTTGTCCTTTCCCAATATTTTAGGGTGCTTGACAGTCGTAAACTTTAATACTTGGAGAGTTTAGCTCTTCATTGTGTGACATGTGGGTTAAGCCACCCATCCACTCCACTACTGAAGTTTTATTACACATGCTCTTTAGCTATTTGAGCTATAATCAATCATGAAATTCACTTTCTACTTTCCTAAAACGCTTTACGTAAAATGGTAAAAAAAACGATACAAAATATAAATAAGCTTTTTCACATCCCATTACATCAATTGCCTCAAGTGGACAGAACGAATATTTTGGCTATCAAATTCCGTTCCGCTATGTTTTATATTTTGACTAAAAACTTTCAAGTGTTGACGTTGACCACACCGTTAGTGATGTATGGTTCCGGTCGAATCCGGGTTTCACGAATCTAGTGTCAGAGGGCTCAGATGCGGTATTTCTTTTTCATAGTGGTAGCTACATGTGCCGCTGGATGAACCAGAACACGCGGTAAGGTTGCCTGTTCGAAGAGCCTACTAAAAGCCCCAAGTGGTAATGGCGTGCAACTTGGTGGTTTATCAATTGATATGATCTCACTACCAACCATCTTCTTACGTATAGATGACCGAGAAGGCTGCACTGTTCATACTAAAGCGATCCCGGAACCAGGTTCATAACCACCACTATCAACAACACTCGCGAAATGATCGATAACACTCTCCAAAATCTAGGGAATTCCCGAGTATAAATTCATTTTCTTGGAAATGACCATGGTTGGGCTAGAGTGACTCGAGTCTCTATCGTAAAATGACGTTCCTCTGGGGTGGTTCTGGAAACGAGGTGTTTGTTTCTTATGCAATCTTTTTGAAAGGTTTTTTAGAAATTAAGTTTCAATAACGCTAGACCCGTTTTTCTGGTATTTTGCATTGAAGTCTGGATTCCTATACAAATTTTATAATTTTTCAAGAAACCAAATCTTAGTTTTGTTGTTGGTTGAATTAACCGTTCCTACAAGTTTTTTTTGAAAGACTGGGTTGTTGTTGTTGTTGTTAACAATGCATTGCCCTGTATAGAGTGTATGATCATTCCGAAGATCTTCATCAGGCTGTTCTAAGGGGAGTCCAAGGAAACGTGCAGTTTCAACAGGAACAGACTGGGTTCCTGTATTTCACTAGTTGTTCCATAGGAAAAAAAAAATTGAAAACCGAAAAAACTCTAACTAAAGCAATAAAAAATAATACATAAACTAGAAACGATCAAAGCAAATACGAATGAGAGCACAACAGAAAAAAAACACATAAACAGTAGTTCAAAAGTAGAAGAAAAGAAATAGAAATTGGAAAAAAATTACGCGTATTCAAACGAGTCATACAATACCATACATTTTTCTGGTAAATATTCACCGTTTTCGTTGATGCCACCATTCTCATCGTTGTCTAGAAAGTCGTCGTCGTTAACGTCAACGCTCTAGTAGCAATTCATCCTCACACCATTTATCGGTGCTCAACGCTTCAACGTGCTTACTTACCCACCAGCAACATGAGTTGTGTCTACGACGCGTGTGACTCATGCTCATGCTTTGAGGAGCGACGACGACGATGGCGATAGCGATGACTGAATGCGGCATTTTTATACCCATGCATGTATATTTTGTTGTCGCTGTTCTTCTGGTGTGGAATGGGGGTACATAAAGTGGTGGCAGCAGTTACTGGACAACTAAGGCAGCAAATGTGTTGTAACGTAGCAGTGTATTCATTAGGGTGGTCGTTATAGTCAAATGTAAAATTATTTCCTGTCTCTACCTCTAGATAACTAAGTTGCACCACGGCCAACTATAGCGCACAAACATTTTTATCCCGATTGGAGATGCTTTAGGCGTGTCGCGTAGGGGTCAAAGTTCAGATTGCCCTTTGGAGACTCAAAAAATAAAAGTGTTTTTCCTTTTATCTAATAGTTACTCGAAATCGATACCACTATGGTCGGAGATATCACATATAAAATTTGGTTTCCGATTGGAAACACCTAAGGCGTGCCATAGAGGGTAGTCTGAACTTTAGCTCCTCTGCGACACGCCTTAGGCGTTGCCAAACGGAACCAAATTTTGTATGTAATCAGGGCAATTCTGAATAAAATTCCGCACGGATTTTGTTCTCACTCCCAAAAATTATTTACTAATTTAATGACTTAAATTAAATTTAAAATCTGCAATATCATGTCAAATGCCACAACAGATGATTTACAATACTTGAAATTTTCCCTAGAGAAAGGGACTGAAGGAATTTTTGCAAAAGTACACGTCAGAATTTTTTTATGCACATACACACATAAAAAAAAATTCTGACGTGTACATGAAAATCGTCGATACACGTGTATTTTTATTTTTTGTCCACTTTCCGAAAAAGTCTATTTGGTTCATAGGACAGAAAAAAAGTTCGTTTTTGTACCGCAGTGCGGGTTATCTGAACTTTAACCCCCGTGCGAGATGCCTTAATCGTTTCCAATCGGGACCAAAATTTGTGTGTGACATCTTCCATTATAAATTTGTCTCCCTACAAATAAGGACCACCCTAATATTCATATATGTGGCAACGTATGCATATTTTTACAGATTTTTGAACAAAAAAAAATCATAAATGGGTATTCCCATGTGAAATCGTCAAATGATTGAAATCGACCCTTTCCGATTTGAATGAAACTTGGTGGGGAATTTCTTTTTATCATAAAACAAAATTCTTCCAAAGGAAAAAAAATTCGATTCTTTTTTTTCAAAAGTTATGCAAATTCAATTCAATAGAAAAAAGAAAAAAACTGAAATTTTTAATTGGCGTACCTTTAAAAATAATTTAACACAACTTCGTTTTATGAATAAACTAAACTCCTCACCAAAAGGTTTCGATTCCAACAATTTGACGATTTGGCAAGGAATGACCCATACCATACACATTCGTATTAAGAGCGCCAACGCCGGGGTTGAGCGCAAAGCAAGTGAAACAATTGTCTTGATATTGGAAGTACTTTTACAATTCTTAGTATGTATTTTAATAATTTATTTAACCCCCATTGGCATCTTTGTTGCGAATATGTTTGAGCTCCAGATGGGTTGAACTGAAGCGCGCAAAATACCACTACACACATGTGCGCATACCTATAGCCCTTGTGCACTCGCCAAATTGTGAATGAGCAGTTTTTGTACTTATGTTTTACTTTTGTTGCACTTTAGTAAACAATCACGAAGGTGTTTTCTACTTTATTATGAGCGCTGTTTTTTTTCATGCATTGCCAATGAAAGTTTGGCAACTGTTAACGGTATAATTAACGTAAAAAAAAAATTTAAACTGTAGTGTGAGTTTTGTAAATTTTAAAAAATTTCAGATAGGTGGCAACTCTGCAAAAACTTCATAGTGGCAAATTTTAAGCGGAAAATAAGGCAGATATAAAAAAATCTCCCCTTTATTTATAGAAATTTTAAAAATTTTTCCAATAAGGAGGCCACGCCGAGTGCCGATCCCACCCGATCCTCGCTAGATATTTAAATTTTTTTTTTTCAAGTATTCTCTGGGGTATCTTCTTTCTTCTGTTAATGCGCAAATATGCGCTTTTTTTTGATGTGCTGCGATAACGGTCCACAAAGGTCAATAATTGAAATTTACTGTTCTAAATTCATTACAGCCTTTATTTTTCATCCGATGTGAACAAAATTTTTTTTAAACGAAAGATTTTGAATTTGCAAGAGTGTACTTTATTTAACCTGATTTTTTAATTTTGGGTTGTTTAAATTTTTTTTTAGTGGGCAAAGTGTGGGGAAATGGCACACTTTAAACGGAAAAATCTTCTTCAAAATATGTTTAGGAGTTATCTTAAATGAAAAAAAAAAATATCATTTGAAAATTTTGAAAAAGTTAAAAAAAAAATTCAAAATGGTTCCCTGTACGAGGATGTGAACGAAAATAAATTATTAAAAATCAACCGTAATAGTTAGCTTTTTAATATTTGCGCTTTATTACACTAAAATTGTATGGCCTATAAAACTGCATACTCAAATTATAAAAAAAGTCTTTTCAAAAATTTCTATATATATAAAGTGGGCATGGTTATTGACCGATTTCGCCCATTTTTGGCAACAACATAGATTGGGTAGATATATACAGAGCAAGGTGCAAAATCTGGTTTCGATATATGTTTTTTTTCTCGAGTTATTGATTTTTGACCGCTTTTTCCAGATTTCAGCCCATTGTGCAACGCTGTCAAAATTCCTAATGGATACATTTGAATTGTAGAGTATGAAATATAGCATGTTATCTATATTCGAAAGTTCATCCAAATAGTTAGGTCCGACATAATATCGGTTGAGTCAAAAAATAAATCTAATGTAATTAGGTGGCAACCCTATTTTTGTTTCGTTTGATATTCATTTTGGCATATCTCATTTCAATACAAAAAAAAATCGATATGTGGCAACCCCATTAAAGCATACTGTGTGGTAACTCCTAATTGGAGACTCGTAGAATTAAATTTGAGTTTTTGAGATAGATATTTTTTACTATAGTAATTCGGTATTATTTAACCAATTGTAGAGGTTGACCAGTATTGAATTCAGGAATTAAATGCTTTAGGACTCGTTACGGAAAAAAATAAGTTATTTGTTGAATCATATACTCCTAATAAATCCATGCCCTCTCTTCGCTTGCTGTTTTTAAATTTTCCGCTTCCATACGATTTAGTAGTTACGCTAAGCAAAAGTGTGTTAACCCGAATGCGGTCTGACCGATCTACCGCCGTCCATGTTTGCCTTTGTGTCTCGCGGCTACAAAACATTAGTTTTATGAATTTAAAAACAACAAGTAAATAGCTACAAGTGTGATGAGTGGCTTTCTTTCGTTATTTATTTTAGATTTGTTTGAACGTATGTGGGTTTGGCCAACTAACCAACCATGCATTTTTCAAAAATTTGTTATACATAATGGTATTTCATAGCTTCCACCAAACAGCCAATTTCCAATTATGAATATTGCAATTAACTCCAACGTACATTACATAAATTACCTGCCGAGTAATAAATGCAAACACTCATCGCTTACTGACTCTGCCTACAGTCTTAATGGCGTAATTTCGTTTTGGGGTTCTCTCTTAATACTAGGGTTGCTATTACGAATTTCTTTAATGGTTGTACCTGGGCATTTCGTTTCATACCCATATCATCATATCTTAATCAGTTTTTGGAAACTTCAAATAGGTCGCGACCTTGTAATAAACTTCCTAGTAGCAGCACTTAGAATAGCTTGAAATGTGTCCTGACAATTTCAAAATAGTAGCAGGTTTGCAAAGATTAATATAATGGGATTAAGTGGCAACTCTAGGTGGTAACCATACCGGAAAATATTTTTTGTTGAAAAACGGCAACATACCTAGAAGAGCTTAAAATCTATCATGCTACCTATATTCAATAAGTTATCCAAATGAGTCGAGTGGTTTTCTAGATAATAGGGGAGTACCTGGGTGACCGCGGCTTGCTCGGTGCTATCAATTTAGCCATAACTTTACCTACCCAAAACGATCCCAAAATGACCCTAAAATAATCCCAAAATAATTTTAAAATGATCCCAAAACGACCCTAAAAAGACCCAAAAATGATTCCAAAATGGCCACAAAAATGATTCCAAATTAACCCAAAAAGACCCTAAAATGCACCCAAAATGATCCGAAAAAGGCCCTAAAATTATCCATAAAAAAGACTCCAAATAACCCCAAAATAATGCTAAAACGACCTCAAAAAGACCCTCAAATGTTCTCAAAATGACCCAAAAATTTTCCCAAAATGATCCTAAAATGACTCCAAAATGATCCGAAAATAGCCCCAAAATGATCCCAAAGTGACCATTAAATGATCCAAAATATGATCCCAAAAATATACAATAAAAATACAATACGGTTAATGATAACCCTGTGCGGCAACCCTACTTGAAAATATTTTAGTTGGTAGTTATGTCACCGAAAATACCTTTCATTTGATACCCATATTGACATATTTTGCCCCATAGTTTTAAAAAATTGAGATAGGTGGTAACCCTGTAAACCTCCCAAGTGGATAATCTTATAATCAATAATACTATCTCTATGCCAAATTTCATCGAAATCGGTCAAGCGGTTCTCAACCCAGATATACAAATATACTTCAGTAAGGTGGCAACCCTACTCGAAAATATTTTATTTGGCATGTCGCTGAAAATACCTTTCATTTGAGACCCATATTGGCATATCTTGTTACAAAATTAAAAAAAATTTAAACAGTTGGCAACCCTGTAATCCGCCCCAAGTGGCAACCCCCAAGTGGATAGTCTTAGAATCAATCATACTATCTATTTTCAAAATTTTATCCAAATCGGTCAAGCGATTCCTAAATATAGAAAGAGTAGTAACTATAAATAGACACTTAGATATACAAATATACCAGATCTTTGATAATATTTTTTTTCGCCATTTCGAAAAATATAATCAATCTAATTTTGCCCAGTCCAATGTAAATTTTGATAAAAACTTGTGCACCAAATGTTTCGAACCGTTTTTGAAATTCCCTGGAGTTTTCAAAACTAACTACTGGGTAAATAACGCTTAGTTCTAGAGAAACTAGAGTGGTGCACTGTGCTATTTATCATTCACACTTTGCTAAAATCTATTTCTTTGAAACTGTTTCCTCATTTCACCTCTTTACTTACTTCCAACAAAACAATAAGAAAATACTTATAAACATGATGTATAAACATTAGGGTGTGCTAAGGAAAAATCAATTTTAATTTTTGTTTATTTGTATTCGGAAACCCGATTTTAAATACCGATTCCAATTTGAAACGTGACTATATTTTTAATGGTTAGATAAAGGAAAAACGTATCTAAGACCTTTTTTGCAGAGCGTTAAGTTTTCCATATAAATAACTATAACTAATTTGATAATACTTATTTTTTACCAACCTGCACAATTTTTAACCAAATCTTATGTGTTCAAGAAATTGGTCAAGTTTTGATCTTGTTGTTTCTTAAATGTTTCTTTGGCCCACCTTAATGAACATTCAAACTTATAGCAAGCACATACATATATTCATGCCGATTCATGCAACGTCTTTCATGAATGATTTTTAAAAATAGATTACTTGACTTTTTATGTAGAAGTACTCTTTTCTGTTTATTACTCACTTGCTTGTACTTCTTTCTTGTTGTATTTCTTTGAATGCGCAGATTTTAGCTTTTTTCTTAGGAGTTTTCTCTAAACAACAACAACATAAAAGCTTGACACCAATTTTTTATTTTTTTGTCAAACGCCCAAAGCACTAGTGCCAGTTATTTATTTCCCGCTTTTAAGTGAACTCATTAAAAGTGAAAAACGTGTTGTTTTCTTTTATTCAAAATTACTCAATTGTTTTATTCCTTTGAATAAGGTTATGGTGTATTTTTAAATTGCATGCGGTGGGTTTTGGTAGGTTTAATTTATCTTATCACCATTTACTTACGGTTTCCAAAATTTTTTTCCAAAAGATTTTCTACACCTACAATTCGTGAAAACAAACAAAGTAAGATTCATTGAGAGCAAAAGCGGATAAATATTCGCGGTAATTAAAATACAACAAATGCAAGCACTTGCTGAGACATGATTTGATATAGGTGCCTTGTTTTGTTTTTATTATAAAACAGAATACATACCTATCTTTTACCTATGCATGAGGTATAAAACTCTTGATTATGTATGTATGTAAATTTTGCGGGAATATAAGGAAATTAAATTAAAGAAAAGGAAAAAAGGATGGAAGGGAAAGAAAAGGGATGGAAGGGAAAGAAGAGGGATGAAGGGGAAAGAAAAGGGATGGAAAGGAAATAAAAGGGATGGAGGGGAAAGAAAAGGGATGGAAGAGAAAGAAAAGGGATGGAAGGGGAAGAAGAGGGATGAAGGGGAAAGAAAAGGGATGGAAAGGAAATAAAAGGGATGGAGCGGAAAGAAAAGGGATGGAAGGGAAATAAAAGGGATGGAAGGGAAAGAAAAGGGATGGAAGGGAAAGAAAAGGGACGGAAAGGAAAGACATAGGATGGAAGGGAAAGGAAAGGGATGGAAGGGAAAGAAAAGGGATGGAAGTTAAAGAAAAGGGATGGAAGGGAAAGAAATATGATGGAAGGAAAAGAAAGGGGATGTAAAGGAAAAGAAGGGAATGGAAAGGGAAGGAAAATAGATTAAGGGAAAGGGAAGGAAACTAAATGAAAGGAAATCAAACGAAAGAAAGGAAATAAAAGCAAAGGAAAGTAAAGAAAAGGAAAACAAAAGAAAGTAAAGAAAAGGAAAACAAAAGAAAGTAAAGTAAAGGAAAAGAAGGGAATGGAAAGGGAAGGAAAATAGATTAAGGGAAAGGGAAGGAAACTAAATGAAAGGAAATCAAACGAAAGAAAGGAAATGAAAACAAAAGAAAGTAAAGAATAGGCAAACAAAAGAAAGTAAAGAAAAGGAAAACAAAAGAAAGCAAAGAAAAGGAAAAGAAACGAAAGGGGAGGAGAAAAAAGGAAAGAAAAGAAAGGAAAGGAATGGAAAGGAAATTAAAGAAAAGAGAAGGAAATTAAAGGAAAGGAATGGAAATAAAGGAAAAGGAATGGAGAGGAAAGGAAAGGAATTAAGCAAATAAGGCGAAAGGAAAGGGATGGAAAGGACAGGAAATTAAAGGAAAGAGAAGGAAAAGAAAGGTAAGAGGGGAAAGGAATGGTAAAAAACGAAAAGTAAATTAAAGGAGTGGAAACAAAAGGAAAGGAAAGAAAAGGAGAGGAATGGAAAGCAAAAGAGAGGTAATTAAGGGATAGGAAAGGAAAACAAAGGAAAGGTAGGGAAACTAAACAAAATGTAGGGAAAGCAAAGCAATGGAAAAAGGGAAAGAAAATAGAAAAGGGGAAAGGCCTTATTTCACTTTCAATAGTGTAATAAGGCCTTAAAGGGCTTATTTCACAAGGCGCTATTGCACCCCGCCAATTTTAATATACCTTAGAATTGTGGTTATTGCAAAAAAGGGAGAAAACTTGTAAGCATTGCGCATTTATACATAATAGATTTTGCTATCAATTTTGGATAGTTTTGCGGTCATTATGCGATCATTTTAGGGTCATATTTTGGTCGTTTTACGATAATTTTGGAGTCGTATTGGGGTCATTTTGAGATCATTTTGGGGCCGTATTAGGGCAATTTTGGGATAATTTTTGGGGTTATATTGCGAATATTTTGGTGATTCACAAAGATAGATAGAATAACAAAGTTTGGGTTGTTCCTTGAAGGTACATAACTCCATTTGATAAGCTAACATTTTTTTCGCATTTTTAAAAAGGAAATCCGCCTAAAAATATTAATTTAATTAGGATCATGTGAGGATACACAAATTTACACATGAAACATCATGAGAACTTGGTACTCACGTCTTTTTTTTTTACCTACTCATAATTTAAATGCAATCTAATCAATATATTATAAATTAACAAAATGCGGCAAGAAAGTAGGCAAGTATTGTCCGCAACTACTTGCACGAACGTAGAAATATCCACAAAATGAGAACAGATTTTTGCATATTGTTCCAAAAAAGTATAAGTAATTTGGCATAAATTCCCATAAACACACGTTTGAAATGCCCTTTCGGAAAATATGTATTAAAGTAGATAACTTGTTTGAGTCGGAAGATATTATAGCTATTCTGTAATTTTAGGTAAAGGTATTGCTATCGGGGAGAATATGACGTATTACTTATATTTGTATTTATGATCTAATTTTTTAAAAGAAACAACGCCTTGATTTTTTTGTGTACATTTTGATTATATTATTGATCTACATACATACAGTGCCGGAAAAAATAATAGGGACAAAATTGAAGATGGATTTACTCGCAGTACCTACAACAAATATACCAAATTTACTTTTGTGTGGAAGAAAATACTCAAGGGTGACAAAGAAAAATTTTGAAAATTTAGGGAAAATGTTTAGCGAGTTCTAACTTGCACTTTGTTAGAGTAAAATTGAATGGGCTACAAAACTGCATACTCAAAAATTATCTGAAAATTCTGTCAAAAAAGTTGAAAATTTTGATGTCCGTTTTTTAAAGTTTCACCAATTATTCTGAATTATTTGGTTTCTGTTATAGAATTCGCTATATAGCGAACATAATTATTAAGCACACCATAAGTATATACTACGAATAAATCCATCTTCAATTTTGTCCCTATAATTTTTTCCGCCACTGTATGTAGGGAAGTACAGATGTAAATGAGTCAAACCAGAATGAACAATACGATTGGGCTATGTGATACGAACTTTTTAGTTAATTAATTACTCACGAAAAAGACGAATACGAATGCAGAGTAAACGTTGCTGTTATTTTCATTAAATGTCAGTGATGTCAGTTTAATATTCGTTTAACTAGTAATCGAAAAAATAAGTATTTTGATATCTAAATAATGATGACCTTAGGTTTCCGTATTCGGGCAGTCACTGGGATCATAGTTTCTAACCGTCGTCCTATTATCTCCAGACGGTTTGAAGGATCGTATAATTATACGAAATTATTACAGCAAACATGTAGGTTAGAGAACGATTAAAAACGAATCGATTTCTAATGCCTCTTCAGGGCCGGGTTAACACCTTCTTGCGCCGTAGGCAAAAATTCTGTCGGGGCCCCTAGACAATGCATTTTTTTAAGAAGCCATGTGGATGAAAATGGTATATTTGACAGCAAAGTATCATTTTGGCATTTATTGTGGTGAATACACCTATAGATTTTTCGACGGTCAATTATGATCTGCGCCGACTTATGCTTACTTTCGTAAACTGACATCCCCTTATCGAAGTGGTCGAAATTATATGAAAATACATATCGTTACCTTAATTCACAAAGGCCCTAACTAACTAACATAAAAAAAAATTTACAGGAGAAGCAAAAACAAATTTTTTTTTACATTGAACGCACGCAAATATGGTTTTATAAATCGCTAACGCCATAACCATAACGCCAACCAGCTGTTCCAACCAAACTTATTATATCAGTGTAATCGATTACACTTATGCGTTTACAATCATTTCCAAAGGGTGGTTGGCACAGCTGATTAGCGTTATGGGTATGGCGTTAGCGGTAACGAGGTATAATTAAGCCTTATGCCCGTTATTACTGCTAGTAACTCCTTCAAATTTGTAGTGAGTGTGTATTTAAATATATCATACTTAAATATGTGAACAACTCATTTTCGAAAAATGTGTCAGTTAGGGCCTTTGTGTATATGCCACGTACGGACTTCTCGGGATCTTTCTCGAAAACTTGAGTATGCGTAAAAAAATTTGGTTTTTTGTGGGAGTTTTTTTTTATACAAGATAAACTAAATTTACCAACTTTTATTTTTGTAACTATTATTTATTGAGAAAAGGTGGATCTAGCTCGAAAACTAAGGGCTTTACAAGAATAAATATTAAAAAATAAATAAAGTGAAAATTTTTCTATACATACTAAAGTTTTCGGGAAAAATGCTGAAGTCTCTACGTGGCATATATTTTCATATATTTTCCAGAGCAAACTTTACAATCGCGATATCTCAGAACTGGTTGGTCTTAGAGAAAAAAACGTCAGGACCATATTTGTAGAGAGTTCTACAACTTGGTCTCAGGTAGTTTTTCGAAAAAACTTACCGTTTTCGAGAAAAATCTCAGGGATCGATGGGAACTTTTGAAGTTTTCTTTCTGACGGCGAGTCTGAACTCTCCACCAAAATTTGGCTCTGTGGAAAATAATGTTTTTTCAAATGTTTATTTTGACCGGACTATCATGCGTAATCGTGAATTGCCTTGACATTGTTGTTGGGAAATTTCATACCAGTTTTGAAATAAAGTTTTCGTTCATTAGAATATATATTTTTTTGTGGGTGGACGAGGCCCCGGGTTTATGCGGGGCATATAGGCAGTTGCCTATTCTGCCTTAGGGTTAATCCGTCACTGTTCAGGGTAGAAGGTTAGAGAACAATTTGGAAAACTTTCGAGGAATTATAGCATTTTCTACAAAAAGGGGACTTAATTCTTGTTTGTAATTCCAATCGAGCTCTATTGTATTTCTCTAATGTGATTCAAATATGCTTGAATTTACGTTAGTCCTCTAATTCAATACATTTTGAGTTACTAAGAAGCCCCTCAATGATTTTTTCAAGAAGAGACCAAAAATCCGTAGAAGCAGTACCAAGTACTACCAGTTTCTTGGCTTTGTCCTGTCACGGAAGACACTGTAGTTTATCTCCATAATAATATTGCATCTCCGATAAAAATAGTTAATAGTTTTCCTGTTGAAATATTCTAGCAAATAGTTTACAAATGCTCCATTTAGACACTGTAAATCGCGAAATACGAATGTTAAATTGAATGTGACTGATATTGTGTCATTACTACGAGTCTGAATTATGTATGTATGTATGTATGTGTCGCATGCCGCTGCTCCATATTTGCAACTTACCTAAATATTGATTTTCCTAACACAATTGCAATTAATTTGCATAAAGTCGACATTGTTTTTGTTTTTTTTTTGTATTTATCTCTGTCGAATTTTCCCCCTGGCAAACAGCCAAATTGGGAATGCGTTTCAAGTTCTCCCTGGCATGCATAGGCTTTTAGGCGATAAATTAATGTCCGTCAAGTTAGCACTACAACTTTGAAAAAATTAATATTACTATATGGGATTAATTCCCGCTTTTTAACCGTTAACACACCGTGAAATCCAAAAAATTACCGTTTTTCATTTTTTTAAAATAACCCCTAGTAATGCTAACTTGACCGTCAAGTTAGCACTACTACCCTCGAAAACAATTTAATTCGATTCTAAATTTAAAATCAATTGCGCAGATAATTCCCGTTTAATAACCGTAATTAAGTAGTGCTAATGAAAAAAATCGAAAAATTTTTTTTCTCGATTTTTTTTAAAAATAACCCCTAGTAGTGCTAACTTGACCGTCAAGTTAGCACTACCACCCTCGAAAACAATTCAATTCGATTCTAAATTTAAAATCATTTGCGCAGATAATTCCCGTTTAATAACTGTAATTAAGTAGTGCTAATGAAAAAAATTGAAAAATTTTTTTTCTCGATTTTTTTTAAAAATAACCCCTAGTAGTGCTAACTTGACGGTCAAGTTAGCACTACCATCCTCGAAAACAATTCAATTCGATTCTAAATTTAAAATCATTTGCGCAGATAATTCCCGTTTAATAACTGTAATTAAGTAGTGCTAATGAAAAAAATCTAAAAAATTTTTTTTCTCGATTTTTTTTAAAAATAACCCCTAGTAGTGCTAACTTGACGGTCAAGTTAGCACTACCACCCTCGAAAACAATTCAATTCGATTCTAAATTTAAAATCATTTGCGCAGATAATTCCCGTTTAATAACTGTAATTAAGTAGTGCTAATGAAAAAAATCTAAAAAATTTTTTTCTCGATTTTTTTTAAAAATAACCCCTAGTAGTGCTAACTTGACGGTCAAGTTAGCACTACCACCCTCGAAAACAATTCAATTCGATTCTAAATTTAAAATCATTTGCGCAGATAATTCCCGTTTAATAACTGTAATTAAGTAGTGCTAATGAAAAAAATCTAAAAAATTTTTTCTCGATTTTTTTTAAAAATAACCCCTAGTAGTGCTAACTTGACGGTCAAGTTAGCACTACCACCCTCGAAAACAATTCAATTCGATTCTAAATTTAAAATCATTTGCGCAGATAATTCCCGTTTAATAACTGTAATTAAGTAGTGCTAATGAAAAAAATCTAAAAATTTTTTTTCTCGATTTTTTTTAAAAATAACCCCTAGTAGTGCTAACTTGACGGTCAAGTTAGCACTACCACCCTCGAAAACAATTCAATTCGATTCTAAATTTAAAATCATTTGCGCAGATAATTCCCGTTTAATAACTGTAATTAAGTAGTGCTAATGAAAAAAATCTAAAAATTTTTTTTCTCGATTTTTTTTTAAAAATAACCCCTAGTAGTGCTAACTTGACGGTCAAGTTAGCACTACCACCCTCGAAAACAATTCAATTCGATTCTAAATTTAAAATCATTTGCGCAGATAATTCCCGTTTAATAACTGTAATTAAGTAGTGCTAATGAAAAAAAATTGAAAAATTTTTTTTCTCGATTTTTTTTAAAAATAACCCCTAGTAGTGCTAACTTGACGGTCAAGTTAGCACTACCACCCTCGAAAACAATTCAATTCGATTCTAAATTTAAAATCATTTGCGCAGATAATTCCCGTTTAATAACTGTAATTAAGTAGTGCTAATGAAAAAAATCTAAAAATTTTTTTTCTCGATTTTTTTTAAAAATAACCCCTAGTAGTGCTAACTTGACGGTCAAGTTAGCACTACCACCCTCGAAAACAATTCAATTCGATTCTAAATTTAAAATCATTTGCGCAGATAATTCCCGTTTAATAACTGTAATTAAGTAGTGCTAATGAAAAAAATCTAAAAATTTTTTTTCTCGATTTTTTTTAAAAATAACCCCTAGTAGTGCTAACTTGACGGTCAAGTTAGCACTACCACCCTCGAAAACAATTCAATTCGATTCTAAATTTAAAATCATTTGCGCAGATAATTCCCGTTTAATAACTGTAATTAAGTAGTGCTAATGAAAAAAATCTAAAAATTTTTTTTCTCGATTTTTTTTAAAAATAACCCCTAGTAGTGCTAACTTGACGGTCAAGTTAGCACTACCACCCTCGAAAACAATTCAATTCGATTCTAAATTTAAAATCATTTGCGCAGATAATTCCCGTTTAATAACTGTAATTAAGTAGTGCTAATGAAAAAAATCTAAAAATTTTTTTTCTCGATTTTTTTTAAAAATAACCCCTAGTAGTGTTAACTTGACGGTCAAGTTAGCACTACCACCCTCGAAAACAATTCAATTCGATTCTAAATTTAAAATCATTTGCGCAGATAATTCCCGTTTAATAACTGTAATTAAGTAGTGCTAATGAAAAACATCGAAAAATTTTTTTTCTCGATTTTTTTTAAAAATAACCCCTAGTAGTGCTAACTTGACGGTCAAGTTAGCACTACCACCCTCGAAAACAATTCAATTCGATTCTAAATTTAAAATCATTTGCGCAGATAATTCCCGTTTAATAACTGTAATTAAGTAGTGCTAATGAAAAAAATCTAAAAATTTTTTTTCTCGATTTTTTTTAAAAATAACCCCTAGTAGTGCTAACTTGACGGTCAAGTTAGCACTACCACCCTCGAAAACAATTCAATTCGATTCTAAATTTAAAATCATTTGCGCAGATAATTCCCGTTTAATAACTGTAATTAAGTAGTGCTAATGAAAAAAATCTAAAAATTTTTTTTCTCGATTTTTTTTAAAAATAACCCCTAGTAGTGCTAACTTGACGGTCAAGTTAGCACTACCACCCTCGAAAACAATTCAATTCGATTCTAAATTTAAAATCATTTGCGCAGATAATTCCCGTTTAATAACTGTAATTAAGTAGTGCTAATGAAAAAAATCTAAAAATTTTTTTTCTCGATTTTTTTTAAAAATAACCCCTAGTAGTGCTAACTTGACGGTCAAGTTAGCACTACCACCCTCGAAAACAATTCAATTCGATTCTAAATTTAAAATCATTTGCGCAGATAATTCCCGTTTAATAACTGTAATTAAGTAGTGCTAATGAAAAAAAATTGAAAAATTTTTTTTCTCGATTTTTTTTAAAAATAACCCCTAGTAGTGCTAACTTGACGGTCAAGTTAGCACTACCACCCTCGAAAACAATTCAATTCGATTCTAAATTTAAAATCATTTGCGCAGATAATTCCCGTTTAATAACTGTAATTAAGTAGTGCTAATGAAAAAAATCTAAAAATTTTTTTTCTCGATTTTTTTTAAAAATAACCCCTAGTAGTGCTAACTTGACGGTCAAGTTAGCACTACCACCCTCGAAAACAATTCAATTCGATTCTAAATTTAAAATCATTTGCGCAGATAATTCCCGTTTAATAACTGTAATTAAGTAGTGCTAATGAAAAAAATCTAAAAATTTTTTTTCTCGATTTTTTTTAAAAATAACCCCTAGTAGTGCTAACTTGACGGTCAAGTTAGCACTACCACCCTCGAAAACAATTCAATTCGATTCTAAATTTAAAATCATTTGCGCAGATAATTCCCGTTTAATAACTGTAATTAAGTAGTGCTAATGAAAAAAATCTAAAAATTTTTTTTCTCGATTTTTTTTAAAAATAACCCCTAGTAGTGCTAACTTGACGGTCAAGTTAGCACTACCACCTCGAAAACAATTCAATTCGATTCTAAATTTAAAATCATTTGCGCAGATAATTCCCGTTTAATAACTGTAATTAAGTAGTGCTAATGAAAAAAAATTGAAAAATTTTTTTTCTCGATTTTTTTTAAAAATAACCCCTAGTAGTGCTAACTTGACGGTCAAGTTAGCACTACCACCCTCGAAAACAATTCAATTCGATTCTAAATTTAAAATCATTTGCGCAGATAATTCCCGTTTAATAACTGTAATTAAGTAGTGCTAATGAAAAAAATCTAAAAATTTTTTTTCTCGATTTTTTTTTAGCACTACCACCCTCGAAACAATTCAATTCGATTCTAAATTTAAAATCATTTGCGCAGATAATTCCCGTTTAATAACTGTAATTAAGTAGTGCTAATGAAAAAAATCTAAAAATTTTTTTTCTCGATTTTTTTTAAAAATAACCCCTAGTAGTGCTAACTTGACGGTCAAGTTAGCACTACCACCCTCGAAAACAATTCAATTCGATTCTAAATTTAAAATCATTTGCGCAGATAATTCCCGTTTAATAACTGTAATTAAGTAGTGCTAATGAAAAAAATCTAAAAATTTTTTTTCTCGATTTTTTTTTAAAATAACCCCTAGTAGTGCTAACTTGACGGTCAAGTTAGCACTACCACCCTCGAAAACAATTCAATTCGATTCTAAATTTAAAATCATTTGCGCAGATAATTCCCGTTTAATAACTGTAATTAAGTAGTGCTAATGAAAAACATCGAAAAATTTTTTTTCTCGATTTTTTTTAAAAATAACCCCTAGTAGTGCTAACTTGACGGTCAAGTTAGCACTACCACCCTCGAAAACAATTCAATTCGATTCTAAATTTAAAATCATTTGCGCAGATAATTCCCGTTTAATAACTGTAATTAAGTAGTGCTAATGAAAAAAAATCTAAAAACAATTGTTTAATATCAACGTTAACTCTTATCAGCATCTCAGTAGCTGAACCTCACCCTTAGAATTAAGGATTTATCAAACGTTTAAGAATATAATTGTATGTGTTTATTGGGTTTTGCGCTATAAATTATGCGGTCCGCGAAAAAATTGCAGCACAGAAATACATTGCGAAAATTATACAAGGTCAACGCGCTCAACGACATAGTCACACATACATACATATGTACATTAAAAACAAACAAAAAAAACACACATCCAAAGTGATAGCAGCGTTTGTTATGTCCTTCGCACTTGCTGAACAAGCTGACCCGCTATGATCGTTACTGCCCATCTACAAAAAAAAGCAATACACTCCTCCGCGGCAGAGCTCATTTATGTTTTCTTCAAGCTAGAGCCACAAGCTTGTCCTGCAATTTCCGGTACTGCAAATACAGCTGTGTGCAAGCAAATAGTAGTGTGAAATATCCAAATAATTTATATCACTTAATTGCATTTTATGCGAGGAAGTTACACTTTTTTTTTTAATTATAAGCTTTCGCTCATTACCTGCCTTTATACAATTTTTTCTATCATCTTACATAAATCTTATCCCGCCCACATAACATGAAAGTTATAAGACGGAGTGATTATAATCATAATTATAATTATCTAAGTAAATATTTTTAATTTCGACATATCAATAGCAGGGTATACGTCGTACGGTTATTAAACGGGAATAATCTGCGAAATTGATTCTAATTTTAGAGTCGAACTAAATTGTTTTCGAGGGTGGTAGTGCTAACTTGACTGTCAAGTTAGCACTACTAGGGGTTATTTTTAAAAAAAAATCGAGAAAAAATTTTTCGATTTTTTTCATTAGCACTACTTAATTACGGTTATTAAACGGGAATTATCTGCGCAAATGATTTTAAATTTAGAATCGAATTGAATTGTTTTCGAGGGTGGTAGTGCTAACTTGACCGTCAACTTAGCATTACTAGGGGCTATTTTTAAAAAAAATCGAGAAAAAAAATTTTTCTTTTTTTTTCATTAGCACTACTTAATTACAGTTATTAAACGGGAATTATCTGCGCAAATGATTTTAAATTTAGAATCGAATTGAATTGTTTTCGAGGGTGGTAGTGCTAACTTGACCGTCAACTTAGCATTACTAGGGGCTATTTTTAAAAAAAATCGAGAAAAAAATTTTTCTTTTTTTTTCATTAGCACTACTTAATTACAGTTATTAAACGGGAATTATCTGCGCAAATGATTTTAAATTTAGAATCGAATTGAATTGTTTTCGAGGGTGGTAGTGCTAACTTGACCGTCAAGTTAGCACTACTAGGGGTTATTTTTAAAAAAAATCGAGAAAAAAAATTTTTAGATTTTTTTCATTAGCACTACTTAATTACAGTTATTAAACGGGAATTATCTGCGCAAATGATTTTAAATTTAGAATCGAATTGAATTGTTTTCGAGGGTGGTAGTGCTAACTTGACCGTCAACTTAGCATTACTAGGGGCTATTTTTAAAAAAAATCGAGAAAAAAAATTTTTCTTTTTTTTTCATTAGCACTACTTAATTACAGTTATTAAACGGGAATTATCTGCGCAAATGATTTTAAATTTAGAATCGAATTGAATTGTTTTCGAGGGTGGTAGTGCTAACTTGACCGTCAAGTTAGCACTACTAGGGGTTATTTTTAAAAAAAATCGAGAAAAAAAATTTTTAGATTTTTTTCATTAGCACTACTTAATTACAGTTATTAAACGGGAATTATCTGCGCAAATGATTTTAAATTTAGAATCGAATTGAATTGTTTTCGAGGGTGGTAGTGCTAACTTGACCGTCAACTTAGCATTACTAGGGGCTATTTTTAAAAAAAATCGAGAAAAAAAATTTTTCTTTTTTTTTCATTAGCACTACTTAATTACAGTTATTAAACGGGAATTATCTGCGCAAATGATTTTAAATTTAGAATCGAATTGAATTGTTTTCGAGGGTGGTAGTGCTAACTTGACCGTCAACTTAGCATTACTAGGGGCTATTTTTAAAAAAAATCGAGAAAAAAATTTTTCTTTTTTTTTCATTAGCACTACTTAATTACAGTTATTAAACGGGAATTATCTGCGCAAATGATTTTAAATTTAGAATCGAATTGAATTGTTTTCGAGGGTGGTAGTGCTAACTTGACCGTCAAGTTAGCACTACTAGGGGTTATTTTTAAAAAAAATCGAGAAAAAAAATTTTTAGATTTTTTTCATTAGCACTACTTAATTACAGTTATTAAACGGGAATTATCTGCGCAAATGATTTTAAATTTAGAATCGAATTGAATTGTTTTCGAGGGTGGTAGTGCTAACTTGACCGTCAACTTAGCATTACTAGGGGCTATTTTTAAAAAAAATCGAGAAAAAAAATTTTTCTTTTTTTTTCATTAGCACTACTTAATTACAGTTATTAAACGGGAATTATCTGCGCAAATGATTTTAAATTTAGAATCGAATTGAATTGTTTTCGAGGGTGGTAGTGCTAACTTGACCGTCAAGTTAGCACTACTAGGGGTTATTTTTAAAAAAAATCGAGAAAAAAAATTTTTAGATTTTTTTCATTAGCACTACTTAATTACAGTTATTAAACGGGAATTATCTGCGCAAATGATTTTAAATTTAGAATCGAATTGAATTGTTTTCGAGGGTGGTAGTGCTAACTTGACCGTCAACTTAGCATTACTAGGGGCTATTTTTAAAAAAAATCGAGAAAAAAAATTTTTCTTTTTTTTTCATTAGCACTACTTAATTACAGTTATTAAACGGGAATTATCTGCGCAAATGATTTTAAATTTAGAATCGAATTGAATTGTTTTCGAGGGTGGTAGTGCTAACTTGACCGTCAAGTTAGCACTACTAGGGGTTATTTTTAAAAAAAATCGAGAAAAAAAATTTTTCAATTTTTTTCATTAGCACTACTTAATTACGGTTATTAAACGGGAATTATCTGCGCAAATGATTTTAAATTTAGAATCGAATTGAATTGTTTTCGAGGGTGGTAGTGCTAACTTGACCGTCAAGTTAGCACTACTAGGGGTTATTTTTAAAAAAAATCGAGAAAAAAAATTTTTCGATTTTTTTCATTAGCACTACTTAATTACAGTTATTAAACGGGAATTATCTGCGCAAATGATTTTAAATTTAGAATCGAATTGAATTGTTTTCGAGGGTGGTAGTGCTAACTTGACCGTCAAGTTAGCACTACTAGGGGTTATTTTTAAAAAAAATCGAGAAAAAAAATTTTTCAATTTTTTTCATTAGCACTACTTAATTACGGTTATTAAACGGGAATTATCTGCGCAAATGATTTTAAATTTAGAATCGAATTGAATTGTTTTCGAGGGTGGTAGTGCTAACTTGACCGTCAAGTTAGCACTACTAGGGGTTATTTTTAAAAAAAATCGAGAAAAAAAATTTTTCGATTTTTTTCATTAGCACTACTTAATTACGGTTATTAAACGGGAATTATCTGCGCAAATGATTTTAAATTTAGAATCGAATTGAATTGTTTTCGAGGGTGGTAGTGCTAACTTGACCGTCAAGTTAGCACTACTAGGGGTTATTTTTAAAAAAAATCGAGAAAAAAAATTTTTCGATTTTTTTCATTAGCACTACTTAATTACAGTTATTAAACGGGAATTATCTGCGCAAATGATTTTAAATTTAGAATCGAATTGAATTGTTTTCGAGGGTGGTAGTGCTAACTTGACCGTCAAGTTAGCACTACTAGGGGTTATTTTTAAAAAAAATCGAGAAAAAAAATTTTTCAATTTTTTTCATTAGCACTACTTAATTACGGTTATTAAACGGGAATTATCTGCGCAAATGATTTTAAATTTAGAATCGAATTGAATTGTTTTCGAGGGTGGTAGTGCTAACTTGACCGTCAAGTTAGCACTACTAGGGGTTATTTTTAAAAAAAATCGAGAAAAAAAATTTTTCAATTTTTTTCATTAGCACTACTTAATTACGGTTATTAAACGGGAATTATCTGCGCAAATGATTTTAAATTTAGAATCGAATTGAATTGTTTTCGAGGGTGGTAGTGCTAACTTGACCGTCAAGTTAGCACTACTAGGGGTTATTTTTAAAAAAAATCGAGAAAAAAAATGTTTAGATTTTTTTCATTAGCACTACTTAATTACAGTTATTAAACGGGAATTATCTGCGCAAATGATTTTAAATTT
Source organism: Campiglossa producta (assembly GCA_964058755.1). Lineage (NCBI taxonomy): Eukaryota > Metazoa > Arthropoda > Insecta > Diptera > Tephritidae > Campiglossa > Campiglossa producta. Next base: position 111,175,005 of record CAXKVI010000004.1, on the reverse strand, counting down.
AGAATCGAATTGAATTGTTTTCGAGGGTGGTAGTGCTAACTTGACCGTCAAGTTAGCACTACTAGGGGTTATTTTTAAAAAAAATCGAGAAAAAAAATTTTTCAATTTTTTTCATTAGCACTACTTAATTACGGTTATTAAACGGGAATTATCTGCGCAAATGATTTTAAATTTAGAATCGAATTGAATTGTTTTCGAGGGTGGTAGTGCTAACTTGACCGTCAAGTTAGCACTACTAGGGGTTATTTTTAAAAAAAATCGAGAAAAAAAATTTTTCGATTTTTTTCATTAGCACTACTTAATTACAGTTATTAAACGGGAATTATCTGCGCAAATGATTTTAAATTTAGAATCGAATTGAATTGTTTTCGAGGGTGGTAGTGCTAACTTGACCGTTAACTTAGCATTACTAGGGGCTATTTTTAAAAAAATCGAGAAAAAAAATTTTTCTTTTTTTTTCATTAGCACTACTTAATTACAGTTATTAAACGGGAATTATCTGCGCAAATGATTTTAAATTTAGAATCGAATTGAATTGTTTTCGAGGGTGGTAGTGCTAACTTGACCGTCAAGTTAGCACTACTAGGGGTTATTTTTAAAAAAAATCGAGAAAAAAAATTTTTCGATTTTTTTCATTAGCACTACTTAATTACAGTTATTAAACGGGAATTATCTGCGCAAATGATTTTAAATTTAGAATCGAATTGAATTGTTTTCGAGGGTGGTAGTGCTAACTTGACCGTCAAGTTAGCACTACTAGGGGTTATTTTTAAAAAAAATCGAGAAAATAAATTTTTCGATTTTTTTCATTAGCACTACTTAATTACAGTTATTAAACGGGAATTATCTGCGCAAATGATTTTAAATTTAGAATCGAATTGAATTGTTTTCGAGGGTGGTAGTGCTAACTTGACCGTCAACTTAGCATTACTAGGGGCTATTTTTAAAAAAAATCAAGAAAAAAAATTTTTCAATTTTTTTCATTAGCACTACTTAATTACAATTATTAAACGGGAATTATCTGCGCAAATGATTTTAAATTTAGAATCGAATTGAATTGTTTTCGAGGGTGGTAGTGCTAACTTGACCGTCAAGTTAGCACTACTAGGGGTTATTTTTAAAAAAAATCGAGAAAAAAAATTTTTCGATTTTTTTCATTAGCACTACTTAATTACGGTTATTAAACGGGAATTATCTGCGCAAATGATTTTAAATTTAGAATCGAATTGAATTGTTTTCGAGGGTGGTAGTGCTAACTTGACCGTCAAGTTAGCACTACTAGGGGTTATTTTTAAAAAAAATCGAGAAAAAAAATTTTTCGATTTTTTTCATTAGCACTACTTAATTACGGTTATTAAACGGGAATTATCTGCGCAAATGATTTTAAATTTAGAATCGAATTGAATTGTTTTCGAGGGTGGTAGTGCTAACTTGACCGTCAAGTTAGCACTACTAGGGGTTATTTTTAAAAAAAATCGAGAAAAAAAATTTTTCGATTTTTTTCATTAGCACTACTTAATTACGGTTATTAAACGGGAATTATCTGCGCAATTGATTTTAAATTTAGAATCGAATTAAATTGTTTTCGAGGGTAGTAGTGCTAACTTGACGGTCAAGTTAGCATTACTAGGGGTTATTTTAAAAAAATGAAAAACGGTAATTTTTTGGATTTCACGGTGTGTTAACGGTTAAAAAGCGGGAATTAATCCCATATAGTAATATTAATTTTTTCAAAGTTGTAGTGCTAACTTGACGGACATGATAAATTACCGCTTATCAAAACAAAAATATAGTAGGACGTATCGAAATTGAGATGTCATTTGATTGCTTTGAAAAATATATGTATATGTAGTTCATAAAAATCGAAAACCATCTAGAGAAGGACAAACTCCAATTTAGCTGTTTTATAGGGCGCTGAAAAGGTTTTATCTCCCATTTTGGAAATCCTCAGCAGACAAAAGTTGTATCCTGTTGAAAACATGTTTTTTTTATTGATACGGTCTACTATACAAATTTAACCCACATTATGTTTTGAGAAATGTTAAAAACCTATCCCTTTAAACAAAAAAGTAATAATACCAACTAATTTGCGAATAAACAAACAAAACTGAAAAAGCTAGTGCAATTGCAAATCAAAGGAACGAAAAACGTTTATTTGTAGATTAACAAAAATGGGATATTAAAAGATCTAAATATATTTACACCCTAAGAAGAAGGGATATATCTATATTAATAGGGGTTTTAACCGGGCACTGCCTTATTGGAAGGCACGCAGCAAGGCTGGGTGTACCCTACCGACGATTCTGTAGGAGTTGCAAAGATGATGAGGAGGAGGAAACGGTGGAGCATCTCATCTGCAACTGCCCGGCTTTAAGCGGCGCGAGAAGGCGCTTTTTCGGAGTTCCCTTCCTGGATAGCCTACGCCAGGTAGCGGAGCTGGACATAAAGGACTTGATGGCTTTCATCAAGTCATCTAAATGGTTCGAGGAGGTGTAACGGTGTCGGTTTTAGGAGTGTCAGCCCCGGGATTCTGCTATGTGGAGTCCCAATAGCACTGGGATTTTCCATATGGCCGGGTCCCGGGACTGACTTTCCTAGTGTTGATGGTATCACAACGGGCCTTTTAATACTGGCCTAGGTGTGCCTTTGCGGCAGCCACTTCTACCTAACCTAACCTAGATTAACGAAGATTTTTCATCAAAAATTCTATATTTCTTATATAGTAGGTATACAAGGGCGTACAGTGTTGGTCAAAATAATAACCTCATACATACATACATAGGTAATAAAATTGTCCACAACTACCTTGCTTGTTTGTTTGGTTCAAGGTTTGCTTTTACAGAGAATAGTCCTGTTTTTTAGGTGATAAAACATTCCTTAATTACTCTCGTATCACGTTTTTGAGCTATTTTTGACTGACATGTTTTCGTATGGCACGTCGATATGCTAGTCCAGCTTTTTGAGAAAAATTTGACATAACTATTCGTTTTTGACATAAATATGTTTATGCAAGTTATATTCTCATTATACTCTTTCCCCTGATATAGTTTTTAGGTTAATATTCCTTAAATTCCTCGAGATACGACAAATTCATCGTTTCCGTTACGCCAGAAGCATGAACCTGTAGCACATTCATGTTTTTGGCACAACAAAAATGTCTAAAAATTGAATTTCCAAATTTAAAAAAAAATTTTTCGTTGTGCCAGCCATTGTTAAATTATATAAGGTTAAGCAGATTTTGACATTTGCCAAGGCAAAGCTTCCTTAATAGAGTTGCATTTACGAAGGATGCAAAAAAGGGTAAAAAATCCCCCTTTAGGAAAATTGTAGTAGTTAGCCCAAAATCCGTTTATCGGAACAATCGATTGTATGAGGGCTATGTGAAATATTTATCCCATCACAATGATTTTCAACACCGACAGTTCTTATATAAAAAAAGCAATTCTCACAAAATTTTACGTTCCTACCTCTTTAATTACAGGAGTTATAGCCCAAAATCCGTTTATCGGAACAATCGGTTGTATGGGAGTTATATGTAATATCGGTCCGATCTTGCTGGTTCCGACAAATAATTCCTATATTAGAAAATGGTGGCCGCATACAAAATTTCAGCCAAATATCTCAAAAACTGAGGGACTAGTTTGCGTTCAAACAGACAGACAGACTGACAGACAGACAGACGGACAGACGGACATGGCTAAATCAACTCATCTCGTCATCCTGATCATTTCGGTATACTTAGTGATGGGTCCATCTCTTCTTCTTCTCATACTTACAAACATCGGACCAAAGTTATAATACCATTTCATGTTCATGAAAGGTATAATAATTCAAAAAAGTCAACCGGTTCCAGCTCTTAAAACGGTTTCGTTTCGTTCTTTTTTGGATCAAAATAACGATTACGGTTTTAGTCATTGAAATCTCCCCCTTATAAGAAATTCTTGAGATGCTATTTTTTTTAAACGCCACTGTATGTTTCGTACTTACCGTCAGTAAATTTTTATTAATCCCATGCACTCATCTACATGCATATGATACACTCATATTGTATGAATATTTTACTACTCATTTAGAAGTAGGTCACCAGGATGCGCAAGTTTGGTACAAAAAATACGATTACTTTGTGATAAACGAAAACTCATAGTACCATGTGCACATTGGGACTTTTTTTTTAAAGATTTTTGCATATGCACTTTATTGCTGATGCTACATTTTACTTTATAATTTGAATTAAAAAAAAAAAAATATTTGAAACAATTTTTTTTTCTTCTTCTATCTACAGGGCAAAGTATACTTGTTCGATAAAGTATTTAAGCCAAATGCATCCCAGGAAAAAGTTTACAATGAGGCAGCCAAATCCATTGTTACAGATGTGTTGGCCGGTTATAACGGTACGATATTCGCTTATGGCCAAACATCTTCTGGTAAAACACATACCATGGAAGGTGTTATCGGTGATCCGGGCAAACAAGGTATCATACCGCGTATTGTCAATGATATCTTCAATCACATTTACACAATGGAGATGAATCTCGAATTTCACATTAAGGTCTCTTACTATGAAATTTATATGGATAAGATACGTGATTTACTCGATGTATCGAAAGTGAATTTAAGCGTACACGAAGATAAGAATCGTGTGCCGTATGTAAAAGGCGCAACAGAACGTTTCGTTTCATCGCCCGAAGATGTGTTCGAGGTAATTGAGGAGGGAAAATCAAATCGACACATTGCTGTGACAAGTAAGTGCAAATATAAATTTTGCTTGTTTGTAGCTTTAAGACTAGTTTGGTATGTAACTATTTAGATCTAGTCAAAGAAATAGAATATAATGATACTGTAGTATATGGGGAAACATGAAGGCTCTTTGGGGGTAAGTTAGGTTCGATTAAGTTAGGCAGCTGCCCAGCCTGAGTTTACTTGGATATCTTTGTATACGGTCCGGTGTGAAGCCCCATACTGAGCAAATCGCTTCATAGTGACAATAAAACTTCGAAAAGGCCACAAGGGACCTAAAAACATTCCACCCAAGATATCTACATACGACCAACCAAAGTTGTGATACTGAGCATGAAGTGATTTGATAATTCCACCGCGTCATCCTTCAGAATATTCCACCGACCATCCGACATTGCCTCGTTAACAACCCGATCACCTTAAAGAACCCTACAAATTCCGTTGACCGTCTAGCGCCAAAAATTGGCCAGATGAACCAGATGGTTAACTGATCCGCAGCCCAACTGTCCAGCAGTCCGAGGTGGACCTACTCACCCCTCTTTGAGCTCCAGCACCACCCGACTCCGCCATGACGATCCTGCCACAAAGCAGCCAAGCCTCTTTCAATGGCCACTGGCAACACGTTATTGAACGCTCCTTTGATGTCCAAAAAGCACGAACTCTCTGTGTTCGAAGGACCATTCTATAAGTTTTTTTAACAGAATGGTCTATCAGGCGTTCCAACTTTCTTATTAGAAACAAAGAGAGACTGATTGGTCGAAAGTCCTTGAAAGATACATGAAGATTTCCCGCTTTTGGCATAAAGATAAATTTGACCGTATTCCAAGAGTTGAGGATACAACCCAACCTCAAACATTTGGCATAGATGAGAGATTTTGATGCGCCAAATCCTGGAAAAGACCCATGATAAAAGAATCGACACACACCATCTCTGTCGATTTTAAAGCGCCATGTCTGAATTTGACTTCCCTGCCAAGCTTATACGGCTTTGTCAAATGACGTTGAGCAATACCAGCAGCTCCGTCAGAATCGGGAAGGACCTCTCTGAGCCATTTGAAACCAAATAAGGCTTCAGAGATGGCGATTCCCTTTCGTGCGATCTCTTTAACCTGATGCTGGAGAAGATAATTCGAGCAGAAGAGCTAAAACGCAATGGTAGAATCTTTTAGAAGAGCGTGTAATTGCTGGCGTATGCTGATGATATTGATAGTTATCATTGACTTTAACAACCACGCCGTAAGCGCTGCCTTCTCTGGACTGGATAAGGAAGCGAAAAAAGTGGGTCTTGCGTAGGACGAGGACAAGACGAAGTATCTGCTGCCATCAGCCAAGTTACCGTTTATAGTTAAAAATTTGAAACGGTGAGGGAACCAAAATTGACCCGAAAACAATATCAGTCTAGAAATCCAACGGAGAATCACTCTTGGCAACAAGTGTTACTTTGGAGAAGTAAATTCCTCTCTCGACAAACAAAGATCACGCTCTATAAGTCTCTCATCATACCAGTCCTGATGTACGGCTCGGAATGGCCCTTGGAGTATTTGAGAGAAAAGTTCTTCGGAAGATTTGTGGTCCTTCCCGTGATGCCAACGGCGAGTATCGAAGGAAATTTAACGATGAGCTGTACGAGCTTTACGCAGACCTTACCATAGTTCAGCGGATTAAAGACCAAAGGCTCCGCTGGTTAGGACATGTTATGCGAATGGACAAAGAAGCTCCAGCATAGAAGGTTTTCCTATCGACCCCCGAATTCGGCAGCAGAGGAGGCCTCGACTGAGATGGAAACAACAAGTGGAGGATGACTTGAACTCCCTTGGGATTTCCAATTGCCACCAGTTATCGCTAAAAAGGAATGACTAGCGTGCTTTGATACGAAACGGCCAAAATCGCGTCAATAAATGACGCAAGCCAAGATTAGAAAAGGGAAACTTAAAATTTTTTTATATACATAAATGGGTAAACAAGAAATTGTTCAGTAAAACGTGTACAATTCGTTTTTTTCCTTTAAAAGGGAGAAATGTTATTCATTTGTTTACCAAAGACACCCGGAGAGTTTGCCAAACTACTGCCGAGGGGCGACCTCGTTTAGAAAAATTCTTTTCTTCCCGGGCATCGAACCGATACGACTTGGTGTAGAAGGCCGAACACTTAACCGCTATACCACGGCGGCCGCCATAAGTACCTTCATGAAAAATACGTTTCATTTTTACCTGGATTCTCTAAGAGTGAGTTTTGAAACTTTCACTTTTTCACCATATTTGTAAATAGTGAAAAAGTGAAAATTTTAAAAACTCACTGTTAGAGAATCCAGTGCTAGCCTTACAATTATTAGCAATTTTAGTAATCCGTTTCAAAAATTCTGATTCATCTCCCATACAGACATGAACGAGCACTCATCACGTTCCCATTCAGTATTCTTAATCAACGTGAAACAAGAGAATTTGGAAAATCAAAAGAAACTTTCTGGCAAATTGTATCTTGTGGATTTGGCTGGTTCCGAGAAGGTTTCAAAAACTGGCGCTGAAGGTACTGTACTTGATGAAGCCAAAAACATTAATAAGTCGCTCTCCGCCTTGGGTAATGTGATCTCCGCATTGGCGGATGGTAATAAAACGCACATACCGTATCGTGATTCAAAATTGACGCGTATCTTGCAAGAATCGTTGGGTGGTAATGCACGTACCACCATTGTAATTTGTTGTTCGCCTGCAAGCTTCAATGAATCTGAAACCAAATCGACACTAGAGTTCGGTAGACGCGCCAAGACCGTCAAGAATGTGGTATGTGTCAATGAAGAGCTAACCGCTGAAGAATGGAAGCGACGATACGAAAAGGAAAAGGAGAAATGTGCACGTTACAAGGGCAAATTAGAAAGTTTGGAATTGGAGTTGGCACGTTGGCGTGCCGGTGAAACGGTTAATGCCGAAGAGCAAGTTAGTGTTGACGACGTTATGGAAGCAAGTACACCCAATTTGGAACCGGAAGCACCGGCGCCAACTGCTGGTCCAGTGCCGGCCACACCCGCAGCTGGTCTAATGGTTGGCTCAATTAGCGGCGATGAGCGTGCACGTTTAGAAGCTGAACGCGAACGTCTCTATCAGCAATTGGACGAGAAGGATGAAGAGATTAATCAGCAGAGCCAGTATGTTGAAAATTTGAAAGATCAAATTTTGGAACAAGAAGAACTCATCGCGAATGCGCGTCGTGAATATGAGGCTCTACAATCGGAGATGGCACGCATACAACAAGAGAACGAGTCGGCTAAGGAAGAGGTGAAAGAGGTGCTACAAGCGCTCGAGGAATTGGCTGTAAACTATGATCAAAAATCGCAAGAAATCGATACCAAAAACAAGGATATCGATGCTCTAAACGAGGAATTGCAACAAAAGCAAACATTACTCAGTACGACTACATCCGAGTTGCAACAGCTGAAGGATATGTCATCACATCAAAAGAAGCGCATCAATGAAATGTTGTCCAATCTCTTGCGCGATCTCGCCGAAGTGGGACAAGCGTTGGCCACAGGCGAGTCTGGCGTCGATATGAAGATGAACACTGTCACCGGTGCTGGCGATGCAACCAAAGTCGAAGAAGATTTCACCATGGCGCGCCTATACATTAGTAAAATGAAGACAGAGGCAAAGAATATGGCACAACGTTGTACCAATATGGAAACGCAGCAAGTCGATTCGAATAAGAAACTATTCGAATACGAAAAAGATTTAGGCGAATATCGTCTATTGATCTCGCAGCATGAGGCACGCATGAAATCGTTGCAGGAGTCAATGCGCGAGGCAGAAAATAAGAAGCGCACACTTGAAGAACAAATCGATTCGTTGCGCGAGGAATGCGCCAAACTGAAGGCAGCCGAACATGTCTCCGCTGTAAATGCTGAGGAGAAGCAAAAAGCAGAGGAGCTACGTTCAATGTTCGATTCGCAAATGGATGAATTGCGTGAAGCGCACACCAAACAAGTGTCCGAGCTGCGTGACGAGATATTGGCTAAGCAACATGAGATGAACGAAATGAAGGATGTACATCAGAAACTCATATTAGCACACCAACAAATGACCGTAGACTATGAGAAATTGAAGCAAGACGAAGCGGATAAATCCAACAAGTTGCAGGATATCATCTTGACCAACGAGCGACGCGAGCAGGCACGCAAGGACTTGAAGGGGCTCGAAGATACCGTGTCAAAGGAATTGCAAACATTGCACAATCTCAGGAAACTCTTCGTACAAGATTTGCAGGTGAGTTGGAAATGATGATGAGACAGTTGTGTGTTATAGTTTTAGAGATTACGGCGACATTTCTTTTTTTTCGAAATGGTCTCGATAATAATTCAGAAAGAGTACCAAAAACAGTCTCGAATGAGTCCGGAAACACTTTTGAAATTATCTAGAAAAAGTAACGAAATTATCGCGAAAACGTCCCGAAATGTTAGGGAAAACAATCCCGAAAAAATTCCGAAAACACTTTAAATTAGAAAAAAAAAAAATATCGAAATGACCTCGAAAAAAGTCGAGAAATAGTCGCGCAAATAATTCCAAAGCTATCTCGAAATAGTCCCAAAATTATACCAAAAAAGTCTAAAAACAGTCCCGACATTGTCGACAAGGAGTCTCAAAAACCCTTGCGAAGTGATGCAGAAAAATCACCGAAATGTTCTCGAAAATAAAGGGAAATGGTCACGAAAACTCTTCCGAAGTAGTTTGAAAAGATTCCTAAAAATCCTAAAACGCATTCGAAATGATCTAGAAAAAGTACGAATTCATTTCAGGAAAGTCCCGAAATGGTCGCGACAATTAACCCGAAAGGAACCCTGGCAGGTTCCGCTTTCGAAATGATCTAGAAAAACTACCGAAATAATCCCGGAAAATTCGGGAAATTGCCGCGAATTAACCGCAACACACTGTCGAAATGATCCAGAAAAAGTACCGAAATGATGTTGAAAAAATCGGGAAATGGTTGCAAAATCAATCAAAAATAGTCCCGAAAAGATGCTGAAAAAATTCCGAACTGATTCCTAAAAGGTTCCGAAAACATTTTCAAAAAGATCTCTACTGTTCCCGAATAAAACTAATAATTTTTTTTTTTGGTTAACTCTTCGGTCGATATCTCTGCAACCGGTTGAGGTAGAATTTTTTAAAATTACTGCAACCGTCTGCGAATATTCCACGTAACTTATGCATTCATCCATGAAGATGAGTTACAAAAAAAAAAACGTTCGCGAAAGCATCGAACCCAGTTGTACATTCGTTTAAGAACATAGAAACTTTCTTTCGCGAACGAATATTTACACAAATTAGTGTACGTTCTTCTTCACAAACGCGAACGATGTGGATTTTTTTGTGCGTTCTGACTCGCGAATACAAACGATGGAAATTTGTTTAGTTCGTGAACGAAAATACAAAACTTTTTTTCGCGAACGATCGAGTGTCTCAATCCTGCTTAAAGCAATAGTTATTCCTCCCAGTTTTTTCGTCCGGAACAAACAGGAGATATTAATAAAAACTGCAGTAAAAAATTTTCGGACAGCCTATTTATATTTTCTAACTACTTATTAACTCTTATCTCCTTCCAGGCTCGTATCAAGAAGACCGTCATAAACGAAGACAACGAAGAAGATGGTTGCTCATTGGCACAAAAACAGAAAATTTCCTTCCTCGAAAATAATCTCGATCAGCTGACAAAGGTGCATAAGCAATTGGTGCGCGACAATGCCGACTTACGCTGTGAACTGCCGAAATTGGAGAAACGTCTACGCACAACCATGGAGCGTGTCAAGGCGCTAGAATCGGCGCTCAAAGAAGCGAAAGAAGGTGCGATGCGTGATCGTAAACGCTACCAATACGAAGTGGATCGCATCAAGGAAGCAGTACGACAAAAACATCTTGGACGTCGCGGTCCACAAGCACAAATTGCCAAACCCATACGCGCCGGACAGGGTAACATTTCCATACGCGGAGGTGGTGCCGGTAGTGCAATGGGTGGTCAATCGCCACAAGCAAGTGCTGTTAACTCATAAAGGGAACAAAGTAACAAAAAATGTTTTTGTTGTATGCTACAACAATAATTTAAAGTAGTAAAGTATATAAAAATGTATGCTTTTAAACATAAAAAAAAAAACGAAAAAAATAATGCAATTTTCCAATGATTGATGCAAGCAAGAAAGTGTGTGCTGATAATGAAGATAAAGAAATGTAATGAAAGCAGGCGATGATTGGTGTGGTAGTATTTTCATCATTTGTAGTGGTGCAGCAGCCGCATGCATGTGTCGAAACGAAAGTAGTAGAATGTGGCGTGCAGCGCAACGACGAAATATTAGAAATATTTAAATGCATTGTTGTTAAGGCAGTGTTGATGAGAAGAAATGCTTAGCAAGTATAACAAATGATTTAATATTTCTATTTAGAGAAAAAAAAAAATAATAATTATTTATTTCACATGAAAAACACATAATAACTAATTGTAATGCAACAAAAAAAACTAATATATAATATAGTTTTAAAACTTAAAAAATATGAAATAAAAAAAAATTTATGAAAAAAGCAAAAAAAAATATACTTATATATGAAATACATACATACAATATATTTGTGAAAAATTACAAGATTGTATGAAAGTCACTTTAGAGAAAAGGTATGATTTTATTTATGTTTATTTTAGTAATTGCATTTTTCATTTATTTTTAATAGTTTGTTTAAATTTTTTTTTTCAGCGACAGCGGGCATACAAAAAAAAACATAAATTGCCTTCATTCTATAGAGCAGACGAAAACATAAAAATTAGCAGCTGTGAACAAAAATTTTAAAAAGGTATTACTGCAAAAGTTTCAGTCTGAATGAATGTAATGAAATAAACTAAACGAAACTAAAAAATTCAAAAAAAAAAAATGGGGACGCCCTTTTCGCGAAGTTGTCGTAAGCGACAAAATAAAAATTTTACAGGAGAGCGTTTTTTTGTTTTTTATTACTGTATGGAATTTCAGCTATAATATTTTAACAGATGATACGCTGAGGGATTTAAAAGAAATTTGCATCAAAAAGTAAATTTCGAAAAAAATGGATGTTACGACAATTTCGCGAAAAGGATGCAATAACATAAAATAAACTAAAATAATAAAAAAAAAAAACAAAAAAAAAACATTGAATTAAATTAAAGAAAAAATGTAATTAAATAAAAAATTTATTAAATAAAAACTAAAATAAAATAAAAAACTTAATTAAATAAAAAAACAAAATAAAATCAACAATATAAAAAAAATTAAATAAAAACACTAAATTAACTAAATAAAGTAATGTGAAATTGTTTTATTTATTAAAATGAAATACTAAAATGAAAAAGGTTAAAAAAAAATAAAAAATAAAATAACAAAAAATAAATATCTGAAATAAAATTGAAAAAAAAAAAAAAAAAACTATAACCGATTTCTACCAGTTTTATTAGGAATATTTCCTAATTCTAGTATAATCAGTTTTAAAGTTATGACCAGTCGAATTTTCACTTTTAAAGTTTAACAGAAAATCATAATAGAATGACCAGGAGGAATTACCTACCCAATTAAACTATTTTAGCTTTTTACTTTACCGAATTATGTCAATTTATGTGATTTTCGAAATTTTCCATATCGAAAGTGGGCGTGATCGGGAAGCGATTTCGTCCCATTTCATCAGATTATTCCCTATAATTCTAGGATACCTTGTGCCAATTTTCATTATTCTACCGTAATCGGTTTAAAACTTATGACCAGTCGAATTTTCAAAAATGCCTCTTGAAAGTGAGCGGTGCCACGACCATTATTAAAAATTTATCAAAAAATCATAATAGAATGCTTAGGGAGTTCATCCTACCAAATTATATAATTTTAGCCATTTCAGTTACCGAATTATTTCAATTTAAGTGATTTTCGAAATTTTCGATATCGAAAGTAGGCGTGGCTGGAGGGCGATTTTATACAATTTCATCAGGTATACTCCCAACGATAGTAGTATGCTTTGTGCCAAATTCCGTCGTTCTACCGTAATCAGTTTGAAAGTTACGACTAGTCAAAGTTTCAAAAATGGCTCTCTTAGACGGTGCGACGCCCATTTAAAAAAATTTATCAAAAATTCATAATAGAATGACCAGGGAGATTCATCTGTAAAATTATATCATTTTAGCTATTTCAGATACCGAGATATGTCAATTTATGTAATTTTCGGTATCGAAAAAGGGGGCGTGGTTATTATCCGATTTCGCCCATTTTCAATAGAAACCTACCTTGACCAAATTGCACGCAAATATCTAAATTTTTACTCAAGTTATCGTGTACACGGACGGACAGACGGACGGACATGCCTTAATGAACTCCTCTTTCCAACCTAAGAACTTTCATATATGGAACTCTATATCTATCTCGATTATTTTGTGCCGTTACGTGGTACCGTTATGTGGACAAAATTATAATATCATTGAACTGGTACTATTACGCTGGCTATAATAATAACACTGTACAACAGCCGATGAGGGTTTCTTAGGCTTTTGGGTGTGCTGAATCCGAATCTGAAGTCAGTTTTTTCGTTTCACCCTAGGTTTTCTCTCCAGAGAGTTGTTTGCTCAGAAATCGGTAGTAGTAAGAAAAAACTTTAACTTTTTAAATACCACACCTCAATTTTTTACCCTACGGAACAATTGTATGACGCCAAATATAATAAACAAAATTAAATTATGGCACCTTGTCCTCGGAAAAATTGTTAAATTATCTAAATTTTTTTTTTACAACTATCGATCTCTTTTTGAACCACCCTCTGGAAAGAAACCCCAGGGTGACCCGAAAAATCTGACTTCAGATTCAAATTCAGCACACCCCAAAGCTTCAGAAACCGTTGAGAGACCCGGTGGGATCTTCAAAAACTTCAATTTTGTTGTACAGTGTAATTTGTAATAATTAAATAAAATAAAGCGAAAGGAAATAAAATAAAATAAGTAAATAAAGTACAACAAAATAAAATTAAATAAAAAATAAAATAAAATTAATGAAATATTTAATTAACCCATTTTTTCGACTTTTTTTTATTTGGAAGGGTCTGAAAAATGTTTATATTTTCTACAGTAATTAGCTCATTTTAATATTGTTTTAACAATTTTATTTTATTATATTTTCATGCCCACTTTCCAACTTAAAGAATAACGCAAATTAAAATATACAGCCTAATTTTGCCAAAGGAAAATTTTCAAGAAATGTGTTGTGTTAAGTATGGAATCAAATTTGTGCCTTCCGAAACTTGCTCGCCCTCTACTACACTTCCTTTTCATTTTTATTTATCATTACTTTTTTACTCAATTTTTTTTTTTTTATTCACTAAACAATTTTTTTTTTTTTTTTTTTTTTTTGTATGTAAATAAGTTTTAAGAAATTCACGTTTAAATGCTTATTTTATCTATCAATAGCAACAGGCTTAAGAATATGAACGTAAAAATTTGACAATTTTAATTAGTGTAATTGCCTTCGCTTTATATAAAGTTAAAAAAAAATTACGATAAGTTGCTTGAAACGCTTTCAAAAACTATGCTACATAACAATAAATTGAGAATAAAGCTTAAGCAAAAGTCGCTGTTTTTTTTTAAGCTAAATTGGATACAGTCATTATTTGAACAAAATTTTCCCTCGCTTTCCACTTCTTTCTTTCTAGCTTTCTATTTCACGTTTCCACCTCTACGCATGTCTCTCTTATGCTCTATATCACTCTCCATGTCTTCATTCTATATATTCATATCTTCCTATCTGTCTCTATATCTCACCTTTTCCGTGTCCCACTTCAACTCTTTTTCCCGTTCCCCCTTTATGAAAATGCTCCAACTTTGTTTACTTTACAAAACAACGCAGAACAGACCTATGATCATTTCGATGACTCTGAAACCGTTCGAGTTATCGAAATAAAAGATCTCTTAAATTTTAAGTTGAACGTCTAATAATGAGCAGTTTTCGAGTGATACGACCACAAACATACAGACAGCGTATTTCAATTTTCTTTCGAATAAGGTAATGCTTGAAGGAAGTGACACTTAAAAAAACACAAAATTACCGATATCTCGAAAACCTGCACATACAAAAAAATTTTAAAAATATGTTTTGTGCTCGGCATGTCAGTGCCAATTCACCTATAAACATAAATTTCTTGGTATTTTTTCATAGTAATTGTTTGTAAATCAGCAATATTAAAAAACATTTTTTTACAACTACCGATCTCTTTACAAACCACCTTCTGGAGAGAAAACCTAGGGTGGCCGGAAAAATCGGACTTCCGATTCGAATTCAGCACACCCAAAAGCTTCAGAAACCGTTGAGAAACCCGGTGAGATTATCAAAAACTTCAATTTTGTTGTACAGTGTTTTTAACCAATAACAACAAGAACATGCAATTTTGGTAAGTAACAGTTCGAAAACAAACTTAAACAAGTAAGGAAGTCTAAGTTCGGGTAAATCGAACATTAAATACCCAGCGCTAGTTTTCCATATCGAAAGTGGGCGTGGTCGGAAAGCGATTTCGTTCAATTTCGTACTCCCTATTATGCTAGTATACCTTGTGCCAATTTTCATGATTCTACCGTAATCGGTTTAAAACTTATGACCAGTCGAATTTTCAAAAATTCCTCCTTTAAAAGTGGGCGGTGGCACGCCCACCTTTAAAACTTTATCAAAAAATCATAATAGAATGGCCAGGGGGTTTCGCCCATAAAATTATATCATTTTAGCTCCGAGATATCTGTGGTCATAAGCAATAACAGCCTAAGTCGACTTAAGAAATTAGACCAGTTGAAATTTTTGCTGGTGATTTTGAATAGCAACATCGAGACATTTTTCAAGACTTTCATTGGTCTTTTTTTACTTTCTTTACAAATAATTAAATCCAATACGTTTGCCTTAGTTATAAAACAGTTTTGTCACAAAAATTCGCCAGCAAAAATTTGAACTGGTCTAATTTCTTAAGTCGACTTATGCTGTTATTGCTTATGGCCACAGATATGTCAATTTATGTGATTACCGAAATTTTCGATATCGAAAAAGGGGGCGTGAAAATACGACTGGTCGTAACTTTTAAACTGATTACGATAGAACGAAGAAATTTGGCACAAAGCATACCAGTATCGTTGGGAGTATACCTGATGAAATTGGCTAAAACCGCTCTCCAACCATGCCCACTTTCGATATCGAAAATCACTTCAATTTACATAATTCGGTAACGGAAAAGGGTAAAATTATATAATTTGCTAGAATGAACCCCCTGGAAAATTGGCGAAATCGGATGATAACCACGCCTCCTTCTTCGACATCGAAAATTTCGAAAATCACCCAAATTGACATAATTCGGTAACGGAAATGGCTAAAATGATATAGTTTGGTAAGATGAACCCCCTAGTCATTCTATTATGATTTTTTGATAAATTTTTAAAAGTAGCTGTGGCACCGCCCACTTTTCAGGGAGGCATATTGAAAATTTCACGGGTCATAACTTTTAAACTGTTTGTGGTACAACGATGAAATTTGCTACAAGGTATACTAGCATTATAGGGAGTATACCTGATGTAATTGGACGAAATAGCTTCCCAACCACGCCCACTTCCGAAACGGAATATTTCGAAAATTTTCAAAATGAAAACTACCGCTGGGTATTTAATGTTCGGCTTACCCGAACTTAGACTTCCTTACTTGTTTTATTTATTTACATTTAGGGAGAAGAAAACAGAAATAGTAAAACTCAACATAAAATGAAAGAAAATGGAAACTAGTTTCATTAATATAATAGTTTTTTTTTTTAAATAAACACAAATTCGTTGTAAAAAAGAAAAAAGAGAAAAATAATATCAAATAAGTTATTCGGCGTTCTGCTTTAATATTTGCCAAATTCGGCATTGTATTATATTTGTAAGTTCTGTAAGCTAAACATTCAAATCAAACATAAATTACAAATTTAAACAAGTTTAAAAATTTGAAGTTTTAAACTAAAAAAATATATATGTATATATATATATATATTAGGGTGATTCAAATAAAAAAAAATTCGGTTCTTTTTTCGGTCTTACCCCCTGAAACTATAGGTATTGATGAGAAAATAAGCCTTGCAAAAATTAGCGCTCTAACTTAACCCTTAGGGGTGGCTATTTTTTTTCGCCCATACATTTTGTATGGGGAAAAATAGCATTTTTTTTTCAAAGTGAATTTTCTTTTAATTTTTGAAACTTTTTGAAAATATTTTTAAATACTCTTAAAGATGAAGCTTTGAAGCTTCCAAAATGGTATGCCATGTGCGATTATCTTAAATAATAAAATAATTACAGCCATTTAAAGTTTCAAAAATTAAAAGAAAATTCACTTTAAAAAAAAAATGTAATTTTTCCCCATACAAAATGTATGGGAAAGGGCGAAAAAAAATAGCCACCCTAAGGGTTAAGTTAGTGCGCTAATATTTTGCAAGGCTTATTTTCTCATCAATACCCAACTTTTTAGGGGGTAAGACCAAGTTGACATTTTTTTTGAATCACCCTAATATATATATATATATATGAAAGCTAAAAAACAAAAAAACAATGCCAGCAACGTTAAGATGCAATGTGCTTTCTAATAAATTTACGCAAGGCTACGTTGCATTTACGTAATAATTAGTAAAAAAAAAGTACATTTTCAATATGAAAAGCTTCTCACCAGTTGCCCACGCCAAAGGGTAACAACATCGTGTCTGCACTGTATTATTTCGCATAATTGAATGGTATGTAATAAAGGAAATGGCTTACAAAATTATTGACCATGCGTTTTCGTATATGTATAAAAATAATTGGTTTTCAAATGTATTTCTCACATATGGAGGAATGATTCAAATGTTTGAGAGGATAATACTTACATACATCTACAAAAATATATGAGGAAAGATAAAAAAATCTATTTTCGTGTTTTTATTAGTCGAAGCCAGGGATCGAAAATGCAGATTGTTTTTTTCTTTTAAGCTATTGCATAGATTTTATCGCAGGCCTTGGCGGTGGGAGTGAAATGAAAAAAATGTTAGTGTTAAAAAAGTTCGTAACGGACTTTTTTCAATGTTAAAGGGTTCGGCGTTAGCAACATAACTTGACAAAAATAAATATAAGCGTTGCCTACATTTAGGCGTATGACGTTGTACTGATGATAGCAGCAGGCCGATTACATAAAATTGGAGCTGTACATTACATTACATTAAAATTGGATCTGTAAGCGTTGCCTACATTTAGGCTATACTACTAACAGTATGGCGTTGTACTGATGTTAGCAACAGGCCGTTTACATAAAACTGGAGCTGTATAGGCTATACTGTTAACAGGTTAAAGCTATACTGCTCTAAAGTCATAAATATGCTCATTGAGTTTTCATAAATATTATAATTGCATAAGTTGATAAAAAGTGATATGCAATAGCTTTACCGCGGCAGTCCCCGTGTGCCACACGTCCTTTTTTTTTAAATTAAATTTCCATAGGTATTCGTTATTCTACAACAGTTTAAGGAGAAGAAATTGTTTTAAAAACTAGCTGACCTTTATATATATGCATTAGGGTGGTCCGCCATGTCAACTTTATCGCACAAAATTTGTATCCCGATTGGAGATGGTTTAGGTGTTTCCAATCGGAGCCAGCATGTGATATCTCCGACCATAGTGCTATCGATTTCGAGTATTAGATAAGAAGAAACATCACTTTAATTTTTTGAGTCTCCATAGAGCAATCTGAACGTTGGCCCCCCTTCGACACGCCTAAACTATCACCAAACGGGATAAAAATTTGTGTGTGATATCTTCGGCTATATTACTATCGTCTTAGGCCCGGTTTTTCAGTGCAGGTTTTAACCACAAAGTTGACTAGAGTTTACCCCATACAAACTGGCAGCTTAAATAAAGGGGTCTATCACCAATTCTGTCGCAGCGGGCAACTCGATAGAATTTACATAATTTTTCGACGGTATTGCTGATAGAACCATAAATTTTATTTTCTTAACCGGCACTGAACCTGCAAAGTGACTTAAGCCGAGCTCCACTGGTCATACCAAATTGCACCCGAGACAGTCGCAACTAAGGACTATCATTTTTGATCTCACCCCCAAAACAACAACAACAACTACAACAAGTGCGCCAATTGTCCGTTTTTTGGTGCAGCGTTGTTGTTTGGTAACAGAGTCAAGAGGCTCAAACATCTTAAAAAAAAACAGCATGTGAAAGGTCGAGTGTTTTATAGAACTAACAACAGGTTTCAAGCAAGTTTAGTGTATTTTTATTTATTTTTGAATTTTTTACTTTTATTATAATAACAGCATACAATACGGGCTTAGAGCCACAGTTCGTAGTTTTCTACCAAGCTTGGTAGTTTTTTTTACTTAGATGTCATATCGAATCGATGGAACTCCCACCTATTTTTGTTAATCTTAAATCTTACATGGATGTATGTAATACTATTTTGTATTAAAAAAAATTGTTTCATACATTTTTTTTTGTTTACAATAAGTAGGACCTGAAAATAATATTTCGTTGTTTTTTTTTTCTTTTAGTAGTAGTTTTCAGATTTTGGTAGTTTTTCCTTTTTGCAAGTGGCAACCGTGCTTGGGACCCAAAACGAACTTTATTTGGTTTGGTGCGAACCAACTCACATACAACGTAATGAGGCAATTCATTCAAACTCATAATTACCGAATTACCATTACAATATCGGAAATGAATAAGTTACCTCCGAAGTTCAAACGGTTTACGAAATATTTCAAGGGTATTTACGAGTTTTCAAGAATTGCCCTGTTGTTTTACAAAAATATTTTCACAATCATAAATTTATCCTTAAAGTAAACGTAAAGTGCATTTTTAAAAGGGCACAAGCTTAAAAAACGTTTATAGTCCGGTCAATATAGACATTTGAAACAACAATAATTCCCACAGAGCCAAAATTTCGCATACAGCTTAGATTTACCTTCAGATAGAAAATCTCAAAAGCCCTCATCGATCCCATGTGCGCTAAAAAAGTTATTCGGGGTCAAAGGTCAAAATTTTAGGTTTTTTGGACATTTTTCGAAAACGGTAAGTTTTTGCGAAAAATTACCTAAGAACAATTTGTAGACCTGAAAATTCTCTACATACATATATGGTCCTAGCATTTTTCTCGAAGAGTTACCACTTCTGAGATGTCGTGATTGTAAAATTAGCTCTGGAAATTATATGAAAATATATATCACGTATGGGCGTTTCAGTATTTTTCTCGTAAACTTTAGTATGCGTTGAAAAATTTTCTTTTGCCGGTTATTTGTTACGAAGTTCCCCATCGACAGTGAAAATGGTTAGTTTTATAAAGCCTATAGTTCTCGAGCTAGTCACCTTTTCTCCATGCCTATTATCAAAAAATACTAGTCCGGTAAAGCTAGTTTATCTTGTAAAACAAAAATTCCGACGAAGAAAATTTTTTTTGGAGAGCTTATAGTATCAATACTATGGTATATACCACAAGTCCCTGCTAGCATTTTGAAGAGCGTTATCTCTTCCATATCGCATAACGCTTGCGTACCTTCTAGAAGGTGCTTTACATTGTACAACAACAAGAAACATAAATATCGCGTATCTGACTTCTTGGCGTCACTTGCGAGTTACTCCGTTACTTAGATACTCAGTGTCGCATAAGTGCCGGTAGCTTGTGTTTTGAATACATACTGTTGATTTGCTATATGAATATCAAACAATGCCTTGGCCTAAAGCTAGCGAGTAAAATGGATTTTTTTTTTAGTTTTTAATATCTTTTATCCCTCCGACGACACTTGGGAGTTATTTTCCGAAGTGTCGTACGAGCAGTTTTTGCCAAACGAAGATGAGAAAAGGATGAGAATGCGATAGCTTCCGCGATCAAATTCGGCTTCTTGAAGTGGCTTTAAGGCACTTCCGCGATATATGTAAAAAGTTTGCTGGATAAAGTGAAAACATTTATTTCATCATTTTATAGAATTGGCCCCAAATGTACAAAAACTATATCGGTAAATAATTACAATTTTTTAAAAGCTTAAGCGCTAAATCATTTCTTAAACAAAAAAAATACAATTTATAACTTTTCATTAGTAGCAAGCCCATACGTTATATATATAATTCACCATTATAAATATTAAAAAAAATGTAGAAATAATTTGTGGCTTTCAAAAAAGCTGTAGTCAAATGAATGCAAGCGTTGGAACTAAAATATACTTTTTTTTTTTAAGTATATAAAGGCCTTTGTCAATTGATAAAAATACTGCACAATTTGAAAACCTTATAATTTTATCATTGTATTGGCTTATGAATAATTAATCTTTAGAGCTTGTTTTATTTTACTTTTAAAATATCAGCACTAGAAAAATAAATTCTTCAATTTTAGTACGAATTCTCGTTGATTTTCTTAGAAGGGCTGTTTTCTCTTATACTCTTTTGCTTGGGTTAAGAGCCCTATGAGAGTAGAAAATACATGAATTTAAGTATTACATTCCTGAGGCGTTTCTTACTATAGTCGTGGTCTTACCATGCCAAATCGTTTTATGATAAAAGGACACCCTACATCAAATTTCATACAAATCGGAAACGGTCTATAACAACCACTAAACGATTTGTTATGGAAAGACCCATTAATAAAGTATATGAAAAAAGTGTACAAAAAAATTACTTCAAAATATAAAAAAAGTTACAATTTACATTATACATATCGGCATTTCTCCCAAAAAGTCAACTTTTGTAGCGTGCGAACTCCTTCGTTTTTTTGTAAATATCTTGAAAACTAACACTTGCCCAAAATCATCCTTAACACAAATTATTGTGTTAAGCCAGATCTATAAGATTCACTATTTGTCAAAATAAAAGTGTTTTGGCATTTGCTTTTTTTACAAAAAACGAAGGAGTTCGCACGCTATAAAAGTTGACTTTTTGAGAGAAATGTCCATATGCATGCACATACGTTCCTAATGTGAAAAACTGACTTATAACATAACTCTGAATTTGTTTGATTTCTAATACATACATACATAGATCCATTAAACATTAAAAAAAAAAGAATATACAAATAATCTATTGTAAAATTACAAAATATTAATAATCTTAAATTTGTCAAGTCAATAAAGCCGTACTGATACTTAAATTCTATTTATTGCTTAAAATACTATCCCTCTATTACCGAAGAACGGCCAAACAGAAATTAAAAAAATAGCGAAATGGTTTTTTCGAAAATGAATAATCGTGAAATAAATTTAGGCCTTGGGTTTTAGAGGGCTAGTTTGTGTATACAACGCGCTCCTTCAACTATTTCTCTTAAATGCTTATGTACAATAAATTGGGCACGAACGTCCGCCATGATTATGTATATGAGTGCGAAAGGGAGCAGCTAAACACCATTCATACCAGATCTTCTGTTTTGTAACGCAACGCCAAAAATGTATTTCAATTGTTTGACCCTTTTTAATATCCATTGGCTCCTGTAATAAATTTAATTTAATATTTATTAAGTTATAATTCTAGCAATAAATATAGCAATCTAAACAAAACAAAAACATACCGCAAATGGAAAGTACATGGGAAACCAGGAAAACATGCCCGGCGTATGCGTTTGTGGATTAATACTCAATATAATATCCTTATAGAGTATGGTATCAAAATAGCCTGCTATGCCCGTCAACACACAATCCATTTCGACTTTGAAACGTAAAGCTTTATAACGTCTATTATCGATAGGCTCCTGTGGATTGGGATGTACAAATTCAAATAGCGATTGCGGCAAACCAATATTATAAATATTTTTAAGTAGAACAACAAAACCGCTTTCAGCATGCGTATGATAGGTGGCCTGCTTTTGGCGTCCGAATGTTTCATGACGCAGCACTTGTCGCACGCCATTCAATAGTTTAGAAGACATTATTGGATTTATGTACGAGGTAGATTTGCATGGAATGCTAATGCCATCAGGTTTTAATAGTTTTTGTGCACAATCCAAACATTCCGGTGAAAGCTCATTATCGCCAAATGAGCCGAGTAGTTCGGAAACTAGAATATCAGCTGGTTCAGGCGGTTGGAATTCACGCATATCCTTGGAAAAAATTAGTACATCTGAAATGATAAAAGAGAATTTTAGTTTGACGTTTCAAGATTGTATTACGCAGACTAACACATTTTAGACGACCTTGGGTTCAGCTTATACCCACTTTTCTATATTTTTTATGTACTGTGGGCTTCAAGTTATACTCGTATACATAATTATCAAATTCAAAGAGTACCAACCCAGTCAACCAGAGGAGACCGCACAGTGCTCAGTTAGGTTTCCCTAAAGGGGAGCGATCAACCACCCAAAGAGCTGCGAAAAAGCTTCCAACGGGACTCTTGAATGATGATTTTCGGAGTCCCAAAACACTCCCTCAGATAATGAAAAAAGTAACTTTTCCCTCGGTGCATTTACAGAGTCCCAGAATCAATGAAATCCGTAAACGCTCCCATGCGCAGCTCTTTTCGCTAATTATTCGGAGCGCTACTTCAAGTTAGTTTTTACGTAGTCGTTTCTATCTCCGTACTTTGTTGCTACTAAAAGCTACTTTTGAGCTAGCGGGCTACTCTGGTTGGCTGCGTTGTAGCTATGTAGTTAAATAGCTCATTTTTTGTATATCTTGAAATCCTTAGACACAAGTAGACCACAATCTCTTAGAAAAGTGTAAGCCAATAGATGGGCATACCTTTTGTGCTCCATAACTTTTTTGCAATCGCATTTAGTGTACGTATAGCATTGGGATTTTTCTCTATAATATAAACGCGCACTTTTCGTCCAGTATTTTCGGCAGCATTTAAAGCTGAACGTACAAGAGGGCCACGTCCAGCGCCTAACACCATTATAACAGTCTGCAAATGTTAAGAATTACAAGACAATAAACATAATTGTTAGAGCTCAAAAATAATGCTGAGCTCACCAATTGCTTATCCTTCTCCTTATCGGCTACACGATCCAATAGCGCTTGCTCAATAGCCTCTTGATATAGCTTGTATTTCGCAGGATCCTTTTCGAACACTTCATAGGTATAACAGTCCAAATTATCATATAAAGGTTGCAAGGGCTCTTCAAGCACATCTTCGAAACTGTTGAGAAGTTAAGAGGTTATTCAAAATTTTTAGGATATCACAGATTATATACTCCAGTAACTTACGCTTGCAGCTCATGATAGTCACCGTGTATTTCCTGGAAGCGTAGCATGTACTCTGAGTAGAGTTTGAGGCTATTGTCATTCACGTCCGATGAAATAATTATATTTATGCGCGCACGCATAAAATACGATAAAATCTCTTGCCATGCTTTTGGTAGCACCGGATAGTTTTGACGATTGCAGATAAACATTGTTGAGGGCACAATTAGAGCTTCGATGGGTTCACCCATCCAGCGACGCACCACATCTAACGTTGGACGTTCACCTTCGCTTAACTCAAGTACAACCTTAATTTTTGGATTGAAATCGGCTGCCCAGCGGAAGCTATTCCACCATTGCCATGTATCTTGTTCTTCCATATGTTCCAAGGCTTCATCATTAATATCGCTGCGCCAGGTGGATTGTGCCACCTTTGAATTATATAGCGGTACTTGCACGAGTAGCAAACCTACACACATGTAAAGCAATGCCGAATTAAACCGTTAGTTCTTAGAAGCTGTGCAAAAACCAAATCGATCTGAAATTACCTTTCACATTACTCGATGCAATGCGCGCCATATTGAGATTCTTTGACGATTTTAATTGTAGCATTGTATAGCCACCATATTGCAAATGTTCAGCCCATGATATATCACGTTTGAGCACTTCTTCAGCATTGCGTCGCACCGCATCATCCTCAGCATCACAATCAATCGTATCCGATAGCATGCTGATTACCTTGCCATTCCAGTAGTCTGATGGAAATATCAAATCGGCGTAGGTGAATTCTGTTTGACGTTCACACATTGGTTCTTCTTGAAATTCGACCGGTATATCGTTGGCATTTATGGGCGATGCTATAACCGAAAATCCATTTTGTTGCGCCTTCTCCATGAGACGCGGTAGGCTTTCGTTGCCTTCTTGTAGCAAGCAAATGTAAGGCATGGTTTAATTTTCACTTTATTATTTTTAAGTTTACCAAGTAATATATTTGTTTTTCAACTCCCGCATGCACCACGTTTGCCGGCTAGTAAAAAATCCATTCAAGAAAATTTTGCAGAAAAATAACAACAATGCCGTTTCACACATTTTATTTGGCATTGCCAGACGTGTTTTGTAAAGTAATAGTACATTTACACCGCCCCAAATTTGGCGAATTTGAATGAGTCATTTCGAACCTGTTTACACTGGCAAATTTGCGTTTGGCTTCACTTGCATGAATCTTCTACCAGAACACAAAGCCAACGAAAGAAAATGCACAACCGTGATGATTTAAGCACCTGTAGAGTAATAATAAATGAACAACAACAACAAGAGTAAAGAAGGCTTCTGTCTTTTCTTGGTAGAATTGGTCCATTTTCTTAAAAAAAGCTAGTTGAAATTGTTATTTACAGCTGTTCATAATGCAAAAGTTATCACACGTTAATTACCCATTAAGGTTCTTGCTGGGCAATTCTATATGTGGAACACCCGCAGGGTTGCTATTTGGATGAAGTGTGGATTGTATTGTTCGGCGAATGAGACCAAATGCATGGCAAAATGATTGAATGGTAATCGCAGCCCAAAACAGAATACGAAATTACCGTTTTGGCCCGAATTTTTGTGTCAAAAGCAGTGGCAAAACAACAAACGCATAAAAACACGTGAGCAAACGATATACTTATTTTTCCTGGCTTTTTACTTGTTTTTCCACATTTCCGAAAGAGATTATCACAAAGCACTCACTAAATTTCTTTTCACAACTATTTTTTTCTAAAAAAATTAACTAAAACTCATTAAAACACGCAAACGAACTCCGTAGTTTTTCCACGAACTTTGCAAAGAATGTAAACAAGAAAACAAAAAGGGTGATAGTTTGAGTGATAAAAAATCAACTGTGCATGAAAGAACAGTTAGCCACAGCTGTCAATACAACCATACTTATTGAATCATGACCAAATGTGATGGAAATCCAAATCTGGAAAATGATATTTGTATAGAAAAAAGCGCCGAATTTGCAATTTTTCGCCAAATTTACCAAATTTGGTGCGATGTAAATGTACTCGACCCTTAAGGGCCAGTTACATAAAGCTTTATTTTGACTTTACCTCGAACTTTGACTTTGACAGAAAAGTTCAATATACGTATTCAAACGAAGCAGGGCAAATTGGAGACCTCAAAGTTGAAGCAAGGTTAAAATTTGGCAAACTCTCAAATTTTGCTTGCTTTGCTTGCTTTGACAATCAGATGTTGATGACTTTGCTTTAATTAAAGAATAAAAAGTTGGAGGAAATAATAATTAATTCATTTTTTCTATATTAAATTAATAAATTAACTAAAATACTACGAATGCAAAGAAAAAAATAACGAAAACAAATGTATAAAAGAGAAGCGTCAAGGCGTTCATTGTAGCATACCTCTGAAGTTGGACGCATGAATAAAGCTACCAAGGACAGATGCATTTTTTCTATATCTTCTATCAACAAGGCCGGATGCTGAGCCCTCGCATTTTATAATACGTGCTACTGCAACTTTATACCTGCAATCATCGTTTTTCGGCACAATCGACCACTACGGGCTGCTGGACTATGGTTCGATTTTAACTGCAGCAAAACATTCTCGTATATTTGCGTATTTACTTATAACGAATTTACTTAGTGCTGTTAAGTTGCATGATTTTCCCGGTTGTTCCTAACCCTTGTTCTATTGTTATTGCTGGTCACCTTTATTTCAAGGCCTTTTTCTGATGGATTGTTTCACAGGTAGTCGCTTTTTATGGAACGTCTGTCATTGGGACTTCTTATATATTCAAAGACGTGTGTACAGCCATGCCCATTTAAACGATTTCTCCCCATACATATGTATGTATATCTATTGAGAAAATTTTTTTAATCAAAAATCCAGGTTCCTTCCTTCGTCTTGATGGTTCCATTTCAATGCCGAAAAGGCGCCATTTAAAAGTCCAAAAATCGCAGTATATGATTTTTGAAAGGGTCATAAATGCATCCGAAACGCGTCATAAAGCACTCTTTTTTGAGTCCAATAAGAGCCTTAAGTCAGCTATTTCTGAGGCAGATAAGAGTCAAATATGACTCCTAGTCAGGCTCATTGAATATATGAAATTAAGTTCATATCGGACGACCATCGCAAGAAGGGAAATACATTCATTTCGGACTCATAAATGAGTTCATAAAGAGCGTAAACGCTCCCATTTAGGACTCTTTTCTGATTCATTTATGACTCCATTTGTTTGCTGGGTTAATACAGTTTCAGTTTTGTCGCCGAACTGTGCTCATATTTTTTTCAACACAGTCCTACCCCTAATCAGGTTTTTCGACTTTACCATACTCCTGACAATTCTTAACTTACCACACCTACAGCTGATTAAATTGACATTTCCGATTGGAAAGTTTTATTTTATCGTAATCGCTGCATTTCAGTAGATGCTTTGTTGATAAATTGTTTTGAACAAAACAAGCACTTCTTATTCGTAAAGTAATGAAAGTGGGCGTTCTACGATGGCGTCCAATCGTGATATATTTTCTAAACATTTACCAAACGTGAAGTTGGCCACGCGTATCGATGCCGAAGGACGCGAAGTTCAGGTGGGCGATAAAAAATTAAAAAAAGTGTATTATTAATTAATAATTTATATTACTATAATTACGTTAAAGCATTGAAATATATATTTATGTGTTACACATAGGTTGAGCGCCGCGAAGATGTGGATGCAACGGTAAAAGAGCAGGAGACATTTGATATGCTGGTGGCTGCCGGCTATTATCGAGCGCGCATCAAAGGTCTGTCATCCTTTGATAAAGTGGTCGGTGGTATGACTTGGTGTATAGAATGCTGTGATTATGATGTTGATGTGGATTTATTATTTCATGAAAATCTAACAATTGGACAAAAAATGTAAGTACTAATATAAAATGCTGCTAACTATTTTGATAAATATCTTGATGCCTTTTTCATTTATACTATACAGTTCTCTGGTTGAAAAAATCGTTTCTGTGCTGCCACAAATGAAGTGCCCTTTTCAGATAGAACCACATCAAATACAGGGTTTAGAGTTTCTTAGCATACATCCGGTTATACAATGGCTAGTGAAGAAATCGGTATGTGATTAATTATGTTAAATAAATAAACTTGAATAATAGAAAAAAATCGCGTTTAGGTTGAGAATCGCGCAGAACGTGCACAACGGCTGAAAAAGTTTGCTATCGGTCAATTCCACAATCACTACCAATACAAAACAGATAAAGAACATTTGGCAAAAATACGGAATGCTTCAACGCATATTAAACGCATTCAAGTATGTTGTAGATTTTTGTTTTGCTGTATTAAAAGTATTTTTTTATGATGTCCTTTGATTTTATTTTGTCTTATGTACCTACTACATTTTATTTAATTTAATTTTATTTGATTTTATTGTACGTTGTTTGTTTTATTTTATTTCATTTTATTTAAGTTAATTTAATTTTTAAAAATTTTATTTTATTTTATCGTATTTTACTTTATTCTTTTTAATTTTGTTTTATTTAAGCTGGTTTAATATAATTTTATTTAATTGAATTTCATTTAATTTTTTTATTGTATTTTATTTTATTTCACTTAATTTTTTTTATTAAAATTTATCTTGATTTTATTAATTATATAAACAATGTGTATTAATAATAACTATTGTACAGGAACTCTACAATCCTTCGCGGGTATACCAACGCAAAGATGCTGGCAGTGAGGATGAAAAGACACGCGTACATATGACTTTGCTCGAATATGGTAATGCTGCGGCGGCAGGCGCAACCGCGAGGACCGAAAGTCAAGTTGCCAATCGTGTTGGCGACGATGAGGTACGACACATATGTCTTATCCTTATCCCTAGCCTTATCCTTATCCTTATCCTTATCCTTATCCTTATCCTTATCCTTATCCTTATCCTTATCCTTATCCTTATCCTTATCCTTATCCTTATCCTTATCCTTATCCTTATCCTTATCCTTATCCTTATCCTTATCCTTATCCTTATCCTTATCCTTATCCTTATCCTTATCCTTATCCTTATCCTTATCCTTATCCTTATCCTTATCCTTATCCTTATCCTTATCCTTATCCTTATCCTTATCCTTATCCTTATCCTTATCCTTATCCTTATCCTTATCCTTATCCTTATCCTTATCCTTATCCTTATCCTTATCCTTATCCTTATCCTTATCCTTATCCTTATCCTTATCCTTATCCTTATCCTTATCCTTATCCTTATCCTTATCCTTATCCTTATCCTTATCCTTATCCTTATCCTTATGTTGTTGTTGTTGTAGCGAGGTGTAGCCCTGCCTAAATGTCAGACAGGGTCACCCCGAGTGTATTGCTCTTGGCCGGGTCGATATAAGAAAACGGCCCGGGTCGTTTCGGCACGATGGGTACAGCACAAGTACTGGTACCGTTCTCGTAGAACCGGCAATACAAGAAACTAGCCGTGTAGGCTATGTAGGTCATTTAGCGTTACCCAGGGTGCACCAACTGGGAGGCGACCTACTTTTACACCCCTTATCCTTATCCTTATCCTTATCCTTATCCTTATCCTTATCCTTATCCTTATCCTTATCCTTATCCTTATCCTTATCCTTATCCTTATCCTTATCCTTATCCTTATCCTTATCCTTATCCTTATCCTTATCCTTATCCTTATCCTTATCCTTATCCTTATCCTTATCCTTATCCTTATCCTTATCCTTATCCTTATCCTTATCCTTATCCTTATCCTTATCCTTATCCTTATCCTTATCCTTATCCTTATCCTTATCCTTATCCTTATCCTTATCCTTATCCTTATCCTTATCCTTATCCTTATCCTTATCCTTATCCTTATCCTTATCCTTATCCTTATCCTTATCCTTATCCTTATCCTTATCCTTATCCTTATCCTTATCCTTATCCTTATCCTTATCCTTATCCTTATCCTTATCCTTATCCTTATCCTTATCCTTATCCTTATCCTTATCCTTATCCTTATCCTTATCCTTATCCTTATCCTTATCCTTATCCTTATCCTTATCCTTATCCTTATCCTTATCCTTATCCTTATCCTTATCCTTATCCTTATCCTTATCCTTATCCTTATCCTTATCCTTATCCTTATCCTTATCCTTATCCTTATCCTTATCCTTATCCTTATCCTTATCCTTATCCTTATCCTTATCCTTATCCTTATCCTTATCCTTATCCTTATCCTTATCCTTATCCTTATCCTTATCCTTATCCTTATCCTTATCCTTATCCTTATCCTTATCCTTATCCTTATCCTTATCCTTATCCTTATCCTTATCCTTATCCTTATCCTTATCCTTATCCTTATCCTTATCCTTATCCTTATCCTTATCCTTATCCTTATCCTTATCCTTATCCTTATCCTTATCCTTATCCTTATCCTTATCCTTATCCTTATCCTTATCCTTATCCTTATCCTTATCCTTATCCTTATCCTTATCCTTATCCTTATCCTTATCCTTATCCTTATCCTTATCCTTATCCTTATCCTTATCCTTATCCTTATCCTTATCCTTATCCTTATCCTTATCCTTATCCTTATCCTTATCCTTATCCTTATCCTTATCCTTATCCTTATCCTTATCCTTATCCTTATCCTTATCCTTATCCTTATCCTTATCCTTATCCTTATCCTTATCCTTATCCTTATCCTTATCCTTATCCTTATCCTTATCCTTATCCTTATCCTTATCCTTATCCTTATCCTTATCCTTATCCTTATCCTTATCCTTATCCTTATCCTTATCCTTATCCTTATCCTTATCCTTATCCTTATCCTTATCCTTATCCTTATCCTTATCCTTATCCTTATCCTTATCCTTATCCTTATCCTTATCCTTATCCTTATCCTTATCCTTATCCTTATCCTTATCCTTATCCTTATCCTTATCCTTATCCTTATCCTTATCCTTATCCTTATCCTTATCCTTATCCTTATCCTTATCCTTATCCTTATCCTTATCCTTATCCTTATCCTTATCCTTATCCTTATCCTTATCCTTATCCTTATCCTTATCCTTATCCTTATCCTTATCCTTATCCTTATCCTTATCCTTATCCTTATCCTTATCCTTATCCTTATCCTTATCCTTATCCTTATCCTTATCCTTATCCTTATCCTTATCCTTATCCTTATCCTTATCCTTATCCTTATCCTTATCCTTATCCTTATCCTTATCCTTATCCTTATCCTTATCCTTATCCTTATCCTTATCCTTATCCTTATCCTTATCCTTATCCTTATCCTTATCCTTATCCTTATCCTTATCCTTATCCTTATCCTTATCCTTATCCTTATCCTTATCCTTATGTTGTTGTTGTTGTAGCGAGGTGTAGCCCTGCCTAAATGTCAGACAGGGTCACCCCGAGTGTATTGCTCTTGGCCGGGTCGATATAAGAAAACGGCCCGGGTCGTTTCGGCACGATGGGTACAGCACAAGTACTGGTACCGTTCTCGTAGAACCGGCAATACAAGAAACTAGCCGTGTAGGCTATGTAGGTCATTTAGCGTTACCCAGGGTGCACCAACTGGGAGGCGACCTACTTTTACACCCCTTATCCTTATCCTTATCCTTATCCTTATCCTTATCCTTATCCTTATCCTTATCCTTATCCTTATCCTTATCCTTATCCTTATCCTTATCCTTATCCTTATCCTTATCCTTATCCTTATCCTTATCCTTATCCTTATCCTTATCCTTATCCTTATCCTTATCCTTATCCTTATCCTTATCCTTATCCTTATCCTTATCCTTATCCTTATCCTTATCCTTATCCTTATCCTTATCCTTATCCTTATCCTTATCCTTATCCTTATCCTTATCCTTATCCTTATCCTTATCCTTATCCTTATCCTTATCCTTATCCTTATCCTTATCCTTATCCTTATCCTTATCCTTATCCTTATCCTTATCCTTATCCTTATCCTTATCCTTATCCTTATCCTTATCCTTATCCTTATCCTTATCCTTATCCTTATCCTTATCCTTATCCTTATCCTTATCCTTATCCTTATCCTTATCCTTATCCTTATCCTTATCCATATCCTTATCCTTATCCTTATCCTTATCCTTATCCTTATCCTTATCCTTATCCTTATCCTTATCCTTATCCTTATCCTTATCCTTATCCTTATCCTTATCCTTATCCTTATCCTTATCCTTATCCTTATCCTTATCCTTATCCTTATCCTTATCCTTATCCTTATCCTTATCCTTATCCTTATCCTTATCCTTATCCTTATCCTTATCCTTATCCTTATCCTTATCCTTATCCTTATCCTTATCCTTATCCTTATCCTTATCCTTATCCTTATCCTTATCCTTATCCTTATCCTTATCCTTATCCTTATCCTTATCCTTATCCTTATCCTTATCCTTATCCTTATCCTTATCCTTATCCTTATCCTTATCCTTATCCTTATCCTTATCCTTATCCTTATCCTTATCCTTATCCTTATCCTTATCCTTATCCTTATCCTTATCCTTATCCTTATCCTTATCCTTATCCTTATCCTTATCCTTATCCTTATCCTTATCCTTATCCTTATCCTTATCCTTATCCTTATCCTTATCCTTATCCTTATCCTTATCCTTATCCTTATCCTTATCCTTATCCTTATCCTTATCCTTATCCTTATCCTTATCCTTATCCTTATCCTTATCCTTATCCTTATCCTTATCCTTATCCTTATCCTTATCCTTATCCTTATCCTTATCCTTATCCTTATCCTTATCCTTATCCTTATCCTTATCCTTATCCTTATCCTTATCCTTATCCTTATCCTTATCCTTATCCTTATCCTTATCCTTATCCTTATCCTTATCCTTATCCTTATCCTTATCCTTATCCTTATCCTTATCCTTATCCTTATCCTTATCCTTATCCTTATCCTTATCCTTATCCTTATCCTTATCCTTATCCTTATCCTTATCCTTATCCTTATCCTTATCCTTATCCTTATCCTTATCCTTATCCTTATCCTTATCCTTATCCTTATCCTTATCCTTACCCTTATCCTTATCCTTATCCTTATCCTTATCCTTATCCTTATCCTTATCCTTACCCTTATCCTTATCCTTATCCTTATCCTTATCCTTATCCTTATCCTTATCCTTATCCTTATCCTTATCCTTATCCTTATCCTTATCCTTATCCTTATCCTTATCCTTATCCTTATCCTTATCCTTATCCTTATCCTTATCCTTATCCTTATCCTTATCCTTATCCTTATACCTATCGCAACACCTATCCTACCATCATTATTTCAAGACCCTTTTTTAATTGCTTATTTAATTTTTGTTATTTTACTTTCTTTTGCTGCTACTAACTACACATTTGGCGTTGTTTCGTTTGCTTTTTTTGCTACTGTGCAAATTTTTTATTTTACAGTTTGATGTCAAGCAATTGCTTAAAAAACTTTCTTTAGCAAATGAGGTAAACTTTTGTTCTGTAAAGTTAAACTTTTCTTTATGTGTTCTAAAACTAATTGGCATTTAATTTTAGAATATTACGTGTTCACCTACGCATCGCCTTGATGCCAACGAACGTAGCGCCATGCATAAACATTATACAGAATTACAACAAGAAATGGAAACGGATGCGAAGCAATTATCTGAGCATAGTCAAATAAAAATATTGGAAGCATCGAAAATTGCTTTGGAACGCAAAGTACAACGGAATCGCAAAGAAAATGAAGAAATCGATGTGGAATTGCAAAAGCAGCAGCAACAATTGCAAACTTTGGCGCAACAAAAACAAAAACTGGAAACGGAAATTGATCAATACAAAGCGATTGAAGCAAAAGCTGATCCAGCGTGAGTAAAATTGAGAATAAGATTAGTTAATGTAATGCTAAATAATTTTAATATTAAAGGATTGTTACCAAAGTGCAAGATATGCTGAAGCAACATGATCAATTGAAGAAAGAGGAAACGGA
Source organism: Campiglossa producta (assembly GCA_964058755.1). Classification (NCBI taxonomy): domain Eukaryota; kingdom Metazoa; phylum Arthropoda; class Insecta; order Diptera; family Tephritidae; genus Campiglossa; species Campiglossa producta. The sequence goes on along the minus strand of CAXKVI010000004.1, from coordinate 111,141,147 downwards.
ATTTAAGGAGTTTTGCCGACAGGATTTAGCTAATTTACAAAAAGAGATTGAGTAAGTGCAAACAAAGAATGTTTGTTACTACAGTTATCAAAAAAAATACAATAAAAAAAAATGAAAAAAAAAATAAAGAAAAAAAATAAGATACAAATAAAAAAAATAAAACAAAGTAAACACAAATAAAACCAAAAAAAAAATTAAAAAAGAACTAAAATAAAATAAAAAATAAGGTTCAAATAAAAAAATAAAACAGTGAAAAAAAAAAACAAAAAAAATAAAAATGGAACTAGAATCAAATAAAATGGGATACAAATAAAAAAATAAAACAAAGTAAAAAAAAAAATAAAACAAAAAAAAAAAAATAAAACAAAGAAAAAAAAATAAACAAAAAAAAAAATAAAAATAAAAAAAAAAAATCAAAAGAAATAAAATAAAATAAAATGAGATAAAAAATAAAAAAAAAAAAAAAAACTAAAAAAAAATTGAGTAAGAAATATAAAATATTTGGCCCGGTTTTACAGCCTCCCAGACAAAGCCATCTAGCCAATCTGTGGTTATAAACTGTTAAAATTGTTTTCTTACCGTCCTATAAAATAGTGAACTGGAGGCCTTTAACGCACAAACGCCTGAAGAGCAGGAAGCTGAGGTTTCGAAAGAAAAAGCTCACATACAAGAGTTAAAGCTGCAGATAGCAAAAAGGAACCGTGGTATCGTGGCCATACAACGAAATTTAGATGCCATACCAGATCGTACAGAGCTAACGCAATATCAACGACGATTTCACGAGCTGTATAATGAGAGTATGTAACGCTTAAATATAATTATATTTTCCAAATTCAATAAATAATAAATTTATATCTTCCAGTGAGTGCCAAACATATCGAAACCAAACAATACTATACACTTTTCAATACGCTCAACGATAAGAAGCGTTATCTCGAAAAAGAACTATCACTACTCAATTCCATTTGCGAAGCCTACAATGAAGGTATGATGAGTGCGCAGGGCCGTGAAGAATTTATAAAACAATTTGAAGCGATTGTGGCTGGGGTAAAACAAACCGAACAAAAGGTGCGTCAAAAGTACAACGAAGAATGTGTGCGCCGTGATGCATTGAATGGGGAATTGCAAGCGTTGTTAGAATTGCAACGTCAATATGCGGCAGCTGTTAAACAGCTGACTAAGGAGTGCCAACGTTGTGAACAATTGCAGCAACATTTAAAGTCAATTCGAAAAAAATAGCTTAAGAGCATTATAAAGTTTAGCAAAAGCAAGTTAGAAAGTATTTATATCAATATTATATTAAATTTAAAAATTGCTTTCCTAAGTAGATTTCAATGATATGATTTTTTTTTTTGTTTTTTTTTTTTTTTTGTATTCAAATGCCACAACATGGCTGCCGACGACAATTTAAGTGGCTTTTTGCAAATGGAAAAATGCAATGTTTATATATACATACATACACAATATTTAGCGCATAATTATCACATAGTTTATTTACTTTACTGAATTATAATATGCAAAAAGTTAACGTATGTATTATATAACGATTTTAGAATATAAATATATAATTTGAATTCCATTTTGCGACATACTCGTAGTTAAAATAATGCTAATTTAGTAAAACTACTTAACTAATTTATAAAGAAATTAAATAAAAGCGCTGACTAGACTTATATTTAAAGATTGCTTATTCTAATTTGTATGCTTATTTTGCATAGAATTCAATTACACATTGTTCCCAACATCGAAAATTGATTAGTTATACTCAACTTTACCGTTTAAAAAGTTTTTAACAAGGCCATAGGTGTTCCAAAAGCACATACACATACTATTGCACATTAAAACCAGACTTACTCCATACAGCTGGATACCATCGCTTTATGCCAAGCCATCAAAGTCAGCTGTTTCATCACTATACTATTTAGGTTTTGCTGTGAACTCTTTAGCAGTGGAAAATCAAAAGTTTGACTTTAAATAAAAAAATGTTTAATATGTATAATACAGGAAAAAATGATTATTACAACAACAACTAGCATTAAAAAAATATCCCTCTCATATTTCTCGCTAATTAACGAAGCGTTATTTGTTTCGTCCACAAGAAAAAGCTTTTTAACTGCCTCCTGACTTAGTTGTCCGATCATCTCATACCCAAATATTATTGTCTTGTGGCGACAAACATCAAGTCTATAATTTGCTCAAATCTACCGCCCCCACTTCACAGGCACGAACAACAATTACTATTTACAAATTTGTGACTACTTTATCATTTACCAGCTCTCTCTGGGGACCATGAAATGATTAACAAAATTAATTAAATGCAAAGTGAAATTCTTCCAAACACTATGTTGCCAATTATTTATAAACTTTTGTATTTGTACATATGTGTGTGCGTGGAACGCTAAGAGCTTTGGCCTTTAGATTCAATTAACGGCATTCGTCACAGGACAACACGCAACTCATTCCGCTGTATAAATCTTCGAAAGAGACTTGAGTAGTTGTTGTATGGTTAAAATTGAATTGCATTAATTAATTAATACCAAATTGCTCATTATTATTAAAAGCGATATATTGAAGGGTGTTTTGTAAACCGATATGATCCCTGCGCTGCAGAGAACCAATTAAAAGAGCTAAGACTAAATTGAATTATTTGTCTAGGCACAGCAATCCTAATTGACAGCAACGCAGTGCTGTCATTTGTATGTGCGAAGGGTGGGTGGAATTAAGGGGAATAAAACGTGAGGAGAAGCAGTTTTTTACTGGTAATGTATGAAAAAAAAATAAATAAAACAAAACAAAATAAAATAAAGTACATAAAAATACAACAAACAAAAATAAAAAAAGCCAACAAAAAAATAAAAGAAAAAAAAAAAAAAAAAAAATAAAAAAAAATAAAACAAAAAAAAAGGATAATGTAGTAATAAGTAGTGTAAGAAAAAAATAAAATTAAAATAAGTAAAAAAACCATAAATAAAAAAAAAATAAATAAAATAAAACAAACTAAAATAAAGTATATAAAAAAACAAACAAACATAAAATACATATAAATGAAAAAAAAAAAATAAAAAATACAACAACAAAAAAATAAAAGATAATAGAAAATAAAAAATAATAAAAAAATAAAATAAAAAAAAAAATAGAAATAAAATAAAATACAATAAAAAAAATAAAAAAAAAATAAAATAAAATAAAATAAAATACATATAAATAAAAAAAAAAAAACAAAAAAAAAACAAAAAAAAAATAAAAAATAAAAGAAAATAAAAAATAAAAAAATAAAAAATTGTATAAATAAAAAAAGTAAGAAAAAAATAAAATAAAATGAAGTAAATTAAAAAAATTAAATTAAATAAAAAAATAGAATAACATAAAATAAAATAAAATAAAATGAAGTAAAATAAAAAAATAAAGTGAAATTAAATAAAAAAATTAAATAAAAAATAAAACAAAAATAAAAAAAAATAATAAAAAATACAACAAAAAAAATAAAAAAATAAAAAATACAACAAAAAAAAATAAAAAAAAGCAAATAAAAAAATTAAAATAAATACAAAAAATAAAACAAATAAAATAAAAAATAAAACAAAATAAAATAAATAAAATTAAATAAAAAAAATAAAAGTAAAACAAATAAAATAAACTAAAATAAAAAAAAAAAAACAAAAAAAAAAAATAAATAAATAAAAATAGAATAAAATAATATAAAAAATAAAAAAATATCATAAAATAAAATAAAATAAAATGAAGTAAAATAAAAAAATAAAATAAAATTAAATAAAAAAAAAATAAAAAAAAAAATAAAAATACAACAAAAATAATAAAAAAAAGAAAATAAAAATATTAAAAAAAATACAAAAAAAGAAAAAAAAAAAAACAAAATAAAATAAAATAAAGTAAAAAAATAGATAAAATAAAATAAAAAATAAAAAAAAATAAAAAAATAAAAAAATTTTTAAATCAAATAAAAAAGTACGAAAAAATAAAATAAAAAAGTACAATAAAATGAAATTAAATAAAAAAAAATAAAACAAAAAAATAAAAAAAAAATAAAAAATAAAACAAAAAAAAAAAATAAAAAAAAAATAAAAAATACAACAAATAAAAATAAATACAAAAAAAATAAATTAAATACAAAATAAAAAAATAAAACAATTAAAATAAACTAAGATAAAAAAACAAAAAAAGATAAAACAAAAAAAAAAAAAATAAATAAAAAAAATAGAATAAAATAATATAAAAAATATCATAAAATAAATCACAATAGAATAATTGAAAATAAAAGAAAAAAAGAATAAAATAAAAAATAAAATAAATAAAATGAAATAAAATAAAAAATAATAAAATACAATAAAATAAAATAAATAAAAGATAAATTCAAATAAACCAAAATAAAATAAAGATAATATAAATAAAATAAAGTTAAATTAAATTAAATGTTGTAAAATAAATGAAAAAAAAAAAAAAAAACAAATGAAACAAAACGACAGAACTTCGCTTTATGATAAAGAGAAGCTCCACAACAAACGACATTCAAATCGGAAGTAGTCAATTCCAAGCATTTGACGATTCGACGTGGAACGATCCATATATTGTGGGAAGCTACACATCTCAATGTTTCCAAAAGTTACTCATAACTCATCATCTGATGCTTTTATTTATCTAAAAAGAAGAAGTATTATAAATTACATACTATTTCAATAATACATACATACAAACGCTAGGATATAATCAGTATGCCCATGTTGTATACACTTGTAAAATAGCAGCATCGAATATCAAAATATCACGCGCTCATTTTATGCTTGTAAAAGCCATAGCATTACCTCAGCACACTCGTAACCATTGTTCATGCAGCCACACGTAATTTGGTAGTCCCGCACCACGTCATTATGTCAAAACGTTTTGTCATAAAAACAAAAAAAATGAATGAATGAACGAATGAATGGACTTATGTATGTAAGTCGCAGTAATGCTATTAATCCTTCTATACACAGACTCCTACAGACATAAATAATGGTACACACATACATATATGTATGCATATGGATATTTGTAAATATGTCAAAATATGTTTAACAGTAAAGGAAATGGACAGCAACAGGTGGATTTTATAGTTTTACATGCTATGAAGTTTGTATTTGTATACTCACACTCACACTTTCTCTCTCCAGCTCTCTCATTTTATTTTACTCTAAATTACTTTATTTGCTCTGTTGTTTTTACACTTATGATTATTTTCAAATTTATGACTTTGTATGTTTTATTTGCTCTCAACACATGTGGGGGAAGCTTTTCGTTGCTGCCATGCGCTATTACGCAATGAGAGTGCGACATGTCGTATGAGTAACATTTGGAGCTTTCTTATCAAATGTGAACAATATTATGAATGTATGCATCTGTCGTGTTTATTCGGACTTATTTTATAGCTTTTGAAGCTATAACATTTTTGGTAACAAGAAACCCCTTGTACAGCCGTGGAGAGGGCTTGTGTCTGTGCCCCAACGTAATAGGTGGGATCATGAACGAAGCACTAACGATGCTGAGTGGATCGGCGAGGAACGCGGGGGTTCGACGTAAATCCCTCAAGGGCAGAGCTAGTGTAATTCACTACCAGAACGAAAATACCAAGTTAAAAATCTATCTTATTTCAATGGTCAATAAGTGTGAAATGCTTAGGCGACCTTTTGACACTTCAGTTTAGCTGGTATCGATCGATTTTTTTTCTATATGGGTGACGCGGTGTCGTAACATGCCGAATTAGCTGGCACTGCTCGGATCGGCTCTTGATGTCTCAGAGGCGATGAAGGTCCTCAGGAGCTTATCAATGGTCGGGTATCTCAGTACTTGCTGAGCGTTTGCAGTCCTTCAGGGTGTCAAGCAGTCTGTGAACCTCCTACAACGAAGTACGATTTACGGCGTATTTTGAGGGTAAATAGAAGCGACCTTTCGAGATTAGTTGCGGTGCTCACCTGTTGTCCGATTTTTCGATTTCAGAGTTATCCACAGAGAGAATTGGGGAAGAAAGGCTGGATAAGTTCAAATTTGCACAGGTCTACCCTTGGGCGGGATTACATCTGCCGGGTTAACTACTTACAAATGAGATTTACCTTAACCCCGGCTAAGTTTCCGGAGAACAGAGTATTACAATTGCGAAGTACCTCCGAATGGTTATAAAAAAGGAATCACCCGTGGTACCCCATAACTCAGAAGAATCGAGCTTGCCTACAAGGCACCCGTGGCCCAGTTGCCCGAAGCAAGGCAAATATATTTCACAAGAACCAAAATGAAATGGCTTGAGGTAGGGCGATCCCATTCCATCCCCAATGGCATGTCTCAATGACAACGTTCCCTTCCAACTAGCTCACTGGATTGCAGTTCCCCCAATCGAGGGTAGTCTGAAAGCAGCGATTTTGTATCCCTTTGTGCTTTGCTGGAGTTGACAGACAGCCCTGTTTGTTTAAGACCACGTTCTATATTGAAGCCCTTCACACCCCTTTCTACAAAGATTAGGGTTACAAAGAATTTACCCAGAGGACTTCCAACATAGCGCGCTGATAGCTTCTTCGCTTTGCTAATGGGGGATAATGGGAAATACCACAGGATCACACAACGGTCTCCATGTCGTCCCATCGGAGTGGTGGTCTCTACAATAAGTGGACTTCGAAAACCCTAGTCAAGTTCGGCTTAGAATTTGCTTGTCTATTATATGTAAATGATTTTTAGCATGTCATAGCATGGGTATAAAATTAAAAAGAAAATATAATTCCAAATAAACCAAGCGTGGGTAAAACCCCAGCTGCAACTCAGTACCACACGTCGTATGAGTAACTTTTTATCAGAGCAAGTTTTTTGCAATAGCAAATGTATTTTTTTGCATGCTATGAAGCTTTTTATTGGTTTTGTTTTTGTTATTGTTGTTTTTATTTGTGCATTTATTTTGACCATCATATGAATTGCTTTTATAACTAAAAACCAAGAGACGCGCCACACAACACGTGTGCTTACAAATACATAAACACCTACAACATACAACTATAACGCACATAAACATCAATAAAAGCATGCTCGGCTTCAGCCATGTTTTTTCGTGTATTCATGCTCACCATCTCTATGAATGGGATGCTTAAAGCGGATGCGCCATTTTACTCTGCTGCTCTGTTACAGTGGCTGCGACGTCGTCGCTGCAGCATTTAAATGCTCCTCAACACTGCGAGTGTGTTCGCTAACATCATTCCGTTGTTAGCCGGGTAGTGTAACGTACATGTTCGCGCGTGCTCCTTTCTATGTACATACATTTACATATGCTTCAAAACGACTAACAAAAAAGGATAATTGTGAATTTTGAAATTTTATTTAACGGTGTTTTCATGTGAAGTGTGGTAAATTGTGAAAATAATAATATAAAATTGTGTAAGAAGTATATCTTGTAAGTGAAAATTCTTAAGAGAATACATATGTACTAAAAAGTCGTGTCCGAAGAAGCAGAAGTATTGAAGTGCTAGTATTTGTTATTGTACTAACCCTTTCAAGCGCCCTCAGGCGCCCAATTATCACATCTACTCTGCGTATTTTTCCCTCTCAACTCTATGCACAATCGACCGCACATTTCAAATTGCCCTCTGGCATGAATGATAATGATGCGCGCGAGACTCATTATAGTCGGAAAATGAGCGATTCAATTGCGAAAGTATGCCCTTTTACCCTTTAATTTGCATTGTACTGCCCGTCGGTATTTGAAGTAAACGCGTTTCGCGAATTTGACGCACATTTAACTTGAGTCGCGTCGAAAACTACAAACTTTTGTGCAAAAGCAATTGTAAAAGTTTGCAATTAAAACAAACATCTAATGAATAAAAGAGAAATAAAAAAAATGATGCAAAAAAATAAAATCACATTTAGAAACGCATTGCTATGAAAATTTGTGAAGCAAGCAAGAACAAATTTGCATTAATCACAGCAGCTCCATTTCACTTTCTTTGGTGTCTGTTGCATTTTGCTGTGCAAGTAAAGACTGGCTTTTTATTGTAGTGGCTGCATAAATTAACGGGGCATACTAATGTCAAGTTTAATTTTAATATCAAAACGCTAAGTTAAACAATTTGGCCAAAGAAAAAAAAAAAGGAATGTGAAAAAAATAAAGAAAATGTGAATGCATATATTTCTATATTAGGAGGGTTGAGTTGTGAATATATAAAAATTCTCGACAAAGAATATAAAAATTCATACCAAAGAAGATATGTACATACATAAATAAAAAATGCAATAAAAATAAAGTGTTGTGTATAAATTTGAATTTTTTAGAATTCATTTGAAAAATCGCAGCGCGTTGTCCACTCAGTGATGTTTTAATTAAAATTCACTGCAAATCTACTAATACTTATGTATATCAATTCGTAATGAAAGAAGTCGAAAATTAATTTTAATTACAAACGTGCTTTGCAGTAAATGGAAAATCCTGCAGCGATTAAATGCTCTTAAGCATACTTTGGCACAGCACAACTTAATTTGAGTGTTGGAAATATTAAAAGGTTAGTATGAGCTGAGTGCTTTTTTAATTAATGAATCAAGTGGAATTTGCATGCTAAGCAAATTGATTTTCACTCTATTTGATAAATTAAAATAAAATAATTTGCAGACGGTTTTACGAACGAGATTTAAATGAGAATTTTTTTTTTTTTATTTGAAACTGGCTGTTATTTTGGTATGCACATGTGTATGTAAAACAGTGATGTTAAATAATTCATTCCTTTAGGAATAGTTATTCCTTGAACGCCAAAAGTTTTGATTCGATATTCATTTGTGGGAATTAGGATGCACATTTTCAAAAAATTGAATAAAGGCTTTTATTCTTTGAATGCGAATGCATTCTGTGATGAGTGCATCCCTTAACAATTTTCATATAGACACCTACAGAGCAGCAGCTTTTAACATCATTTTAATAGAGCTAAGGACTTTTAGTGGACCACAACTTTCGAGACTCGAAATAAAAGAAAACTCGATTTTTATTCCAAATTTTCGCTTCCTGCGCTTTTTACAGAAATTTTAAAATCATACGATTTTATGAATAGCTTGACATAAAATGAAAATCGAGTGAATTTTTTACTTCACATTTGGAAACGATGTATTTTGGGAAAGTTTTTCCAACAATCAAATTTTTCTAAATCGAATACCTATTCGAAAAATTTCAAAACTAAGTTTTTAACAACGTTTTTGAAAAAATGCCATTTTTCGTTTTTTTTTTGTTACAAAAACAAAAGTAAATGCTTGTTTTTAAATAAAAATTATGGCTTAAATGTAGTATACGGACAATTCTAAAATCAAAAAAAGAAATATGAGGATTGATAGACATGTTCAAGGTGAGGCAAATGACCTTAACAGGAGTTATTAAGGGTCAAAGTTCATATGAAGCATTTTTTAAATCGAAATTTCTCTTTTAGTATCGAACAGATTTTCAAATTTTTTTTTTGCATTGTATAGGTAGTAAAATTACCTTTCATTTGACATCCTAGCCCGCAAAATACTTAAAAAATTCGAGGTGTTATATTTACTATGTAAATTACGCATATATACTTATTACTAATTTTTCATAACGCTAATCAACAATCTTACCACTGAGCTACATCGCACACATAAATGTTGTCGGCAAAATTCAAGCTTTCAAATATTAATGAAAACAAAAAATTTTAAACCAAAAAGTTTTAATTTTCAAACCAAAAAGTTTTCGTTTTGAACCGAAAAGTTTTAAATTTCAAACCAAAAAGTTTTCATTTTAAACCGAAAAGTTTTCAGAAATTTAAAAATTGCAGTTTTTTCTGTTTAAAATCGGCAAAAATTTCGAAATCGGTTGATAATTAAAAAAGTTACAGACATTTAAGTTCATAAAGAGTGATTCAAAGCTAAGCCAAAAAGGCCAAGTAAACATTTAAAAATTATATGGGCAAAAATAATTTTTTTTTAAGGCTCTCATTATGTATGACGAACGATAGCTCAGACGAACGATTCGCTTCCTCACAATATCGCATAGCCATCGCATTATCTATCATTTTCGTTCGCTCCATAGCTTTTTTAAATATTTTCGACTTTTCTTTGACATAAAAAAACAAATATGAAAGAAAATGCGATTTTGTGAGCAGGCGAATCGTTCGTCTGAGCTATCGTTCGTCATACATAATGAGGCCCTAAATTTAGTTTTCATGGAAATCTTAATAACTTTGCCAGTTTTCAACTTTTTGGAGAAAATTAACATTCATTGCACTCGTAACAAAATTTGCTGTTGAATACCATTCAAGGTTTGTATATGCTTCTCTCAACATAGTGCATAGATTAGCGCCAAAGTTGACCAAAAAGAAAGACGAAAAAAATGTGTTTGTGGGGAAAATACTACCACTTTTGGTATTACTTTCCAGTTGATATATATATCTCTTCTATCGAGACCAAGAACAAAAATAAAAATCAGGTTAAAATCATCTAAGATACAGGCTCATAAGTGTTTGAAGGTATGAAACCCCGGTTTTTGACCCTTACCTCGGGATTTTCGAGGAGTCCGGCAAATTTCTGGTACGCAGTTCTTCTTAGCTTACCGAGATCTACCAAAAAAATGCTATCTCTTGCCAGGTATTTTTTCGTGTTGCACTGTGTTATCAGTGAGCTACGAAATTCAAGTGCTTAAAAGCAGGTCTGAATTTTTAAATTTTTTCAAAATTTGTTAATTACTTGCGTTATTTATGTTAAAGAACGAGACCGGAACCAAAACCTAAAAAAACCAAACATAACCCTAAAAAACGTTCTTTTAGAAAAATACATGCACTGTGCAGGTCTTTAACTTGAAATCTTCTATTGTAACCTTTAAAAAACCCAACATATTATTTTAAGCATCTCAAATCTGTAATGAAAATAATTTTTCTTTATAAACCAATTTTTTTATAACCAAAAAACGACAAAGAAACGAAAAATAACATTTTCCAAAAACGTTCTTCAAAACTTAGTTTTGCAATTTTTTTAAATATTCGATTTTTCCCATTTCTCATATGCGCCTTGAATTGAAGTTTCAAACACATTTTATTTTATGGCTCTAGCTTAAGCGGCCGCCGTGGTGTAGCGGTTAAGTGTTCGGCCTTCTACACCAAGTCGTGGCGGTTCGATGCCCGGCAAAAGTAACATCAAAAATTATTTAGAGAAAGAATTTTTCTAAAAAACGGGGTCGCCCCTCGGCAGTAGTTTGGCAAACTCTCCGGGTGTATTTCTGCCATGAGAAGTTTCTCAGCAATAAATTCATTTGCTTTGCCAATAATGACGTTCGGAGTCGGCAAAAATCGTGGGTCCCGCCAACTTGTAGGAAAACTCAAAAGCAACACACCACAATTTGGAAAGAGAAGCTCGACTAAAAATCTCGTTAGAGGTTATGATAATCTGTTGGTATATCGCCGCCATTAGTTTTTTTTTTTTTTTTTTTTTTTTTTTTTTTTCTAGCTTAAGCCATTGCTGAGAAATTTGATTGTTGCAAAAATTTTCCCAAAATACCCCATAGTGCGCCGCTTAGGGGCTTTTATTTCCTTTTGCGAAGGACGCTCCTCATGAGTTAGAGATGGGATAGCAACCGAAGGTAAGGCGTTATACGTTCTTGACACTAGCGAGTGATTTTTTTGAGAAAAAATTTCTTTAACAGGATTATAAATGCGACTGTTGCCTAAAAAGCGATTTTTCCTTTACATTGCATTGTCATCGCTACCTTAACTATGGCACCGCAATGTCTGCACCACAGATACACCCAAGGCAACTTAATGAACAACATTTAAAAAAGGATTTCAGATAGGACAATGTAAATAATCTCCATCTTTGAATTTTTATAAGGACAACAGGATTCTTTACAAAGATATTGAAGAAGCTTATTTAGGAGTACAGTAGAAAAATTAGTAGGCAGACGAAAAATTACAAAATACTTAGGTATCATACTTATACGAGCGAATACTCAGATACAGATACATTTTTTGGAATTAATATTTTCGTTAATTCTTAATTGTTTACTAATACACACCTTCTATGTAAGCATATATTTACATAAACATACATATGTTATATGTATATTTACACCCTCCACGCACTTGCTATTATAAATTATGTAGTGTTGGCGTCACTAACACATACTCCATTTCCCTTCATTTATGTGATAATAAATTTCAATTGGTTATTTGATATCTATTGACACTTTGTTTATAACATACTTGCGTCAGTACAATGTTGACATTAAATTAATTATGTATATGTGCATGAATGTAAATGCATTATAAGAGCATATACATATGAGTTAAACTACGCAAGCATTTCTGTTTGACTTGTAACATGATGAGGAGGTTGACGGCTATTTCATGCAAACAAAGTTTAGTTAATCCGCATACATAATAGAATTTTGTTAGCTAATTGGTAGCGGTTTTATACTTTTTTGGCTTACTTATTTGACTTGTTTGGTATATTAAAGAGAAGCGTAGATAGCATAGATGAAGGATTACAATTTCCTGTTGCCATGTCAGCAAAGTCATGCACTTTGAAATTGAAAACCATTCCTGATTACACGTTCGTTTATGTGGATTAAAACAATTTCTAACAACATATTGAATTTAATTACTAAATTAGACAAAGTCGCTTTAACCTTGAAGGGCTTTCACATAGTATACCGCAACTCTAGCCCTAATTTTGGCTAATAATAATTTTTATCAACTTTTTTGACAAAAAGGTTCCACTGTTTGGATTTAGTATCTGGGTGACCGAGCTGGCTTGGCGCTATCAATTAAGCGCTAACTTAACTTACCCAATATGATCCCAAAATGACCCTAAAATAGTCCGAAAATAATCCTTAAATGATCCCAAAACGACCCCAAAAAGACCCTTAAATGTCCCCAAAATGATCTGAAATTGAACCCAAAACGACCCAAAAATGTTTCCAAAATGATCCCAAAATGACCCCAAAATGATCCCAAAAATGATCCGAAAGTGAACACAAAAAGATCTCATAATAGCCCTAAAACTCTCTCAAAGTGACCCCTAAATGATTCCAAAATGATCCTAAAATAATCCAAATATGATCCCAAAATGACCCTAAAATATACAAATACAATACGGTAAAATGGTAGCCCTGGGCGCAAACCTACTTGAAAATATTTTAGTTAGTATGTCGGCGAAAATACCTTTCATTCGATACCCATAGGTGGCAACCCCCAAGTGGATAGTCTTAGAATCCACATTACTATCTCTATGTTAAATTTCATTCCAATCGGTGATGGTATTTTTAAGGTGGCAACCCTAGGTCGCAACCCTACTTGCAAATATTTTGTTGGCACGTCGCCGAAAGTAGCTTTCATTTGATAACCATGTTGGCATATCTTGCTGCATAGTTAAAAAAAAATGTGGATAGTTTTAGAATCAATCATACCATCTATATGCCAAATTTCATCAAAACTTGTCAAGCGATTCCCGAGGAAACACTTCACATTTGAATTAAACGATTTTCCATAAAGGGTTCCATAAAGTTTTCTTAAACGATGTTTTAAAACCTCATTGCACAGACGGTGGTGATTTTCGGGTTCAAACCGCCCCAGCCCCCTCCTTCGGGATCCATCACAGTAATTCACAGCAAAAAATATAGTAAAAATTACGCAAAAAATATAGTAAAAGTCACCCAAAAAATATATTAAAAATAATGCGAAAAATATAGTAAAAATTACACAAGAAAGATTGTAAAATTTACAAAAAATATAGTAAAAATTACGAAAAATACAGTAAAAATTATTAAAAATACAGTAAAAATTACGCAAAAAATAAGTCAAAATTACGTGAAAAATAGAGTAAAAATTTACACAAGAAAGATTGTTTAATTTACAAAAAATATAGTAAAAATTACACAAAAAATATAGTAAAAATTACGAAAAATACAGTAAAAATGATGCGAAAACTATAGCAAAAATTACACAGAAAATATAGTAAAAATTACGAAAAATACAGTAAAAATTATTAAAAAATATAGCAAAAGTTACGAAAAAAATACAGTAAAAATTATGCGAAAAATATAGTAAAAATTACACAAAAAATGTAGTAAAAATTACGCCAAAAATATAGTAAAAGTTACAAAAAAAATATATGTACATAGTGAAACCCCCAGCAAACTTCCAACTCATATTTAGCTGCGTATACGTAATACATATTCGGTATTGCCCATACCAACAAATATTTTCTTGAAAAACATTCATGAAAACCAGTTTTAAGAAACTGTGAATGAAAAATTCCCTTCCCAAAATCCTGGATCCATTTTTCGTTTTTTTGCCAAAAATTGGATTTCTTTTTTATTCACCTGTAAAATCTGTATTGTGTCCTTTACGAGAATTTAGCAAAAATCCGATTTTTTTTTTAAGTAGAAATTCAAAAAATATCTTCCATCTTTTTTTAATCACCCTAATACTCATATCAATGAACATTAAGTTATCTCTAATAAAATTTCCTGACTTGACTTCACTACTGGACTATGCTTGATGGCGTTGACTGTTGACAACGTTATCCCATTTCTATACTCATAAATTATTTCTTGCAGTACTCACAGAACGACATAAATACATTTTCCGCCTTTGCATGTTCTACACATGTCTTTACGCCAACACAAATTGTCCCCAGTGGGAGTGTAATGTTCACATGACTTTTTTTGTCAAATAAAAATGCAATGGAAGGTAAATGTTATCACCTGTTTTGCCCACATACACACATACATACAAACAAATATAAATGTGAATAGGGGATAAATATAAGCAGTTATAGAGTTATTCTGGAATATAATTTTGCACCTGGGACGGTTTGTAAGCTTTTTGATAAATTTGAAAGCTCATAAGTACAAGTGAATTATGTTTGGTGGGAGTTAAACGAATTGAGCAACATTTTATAAAAAAATTGTCGAACAAGTGAATTAGAATGAAAGCCTTCCGCTTGATGATTGCAGCTATAATCAGCATTGGTGTATACAAACATACAGGGGTGTAAATATTGATAGATCAAGTCTGGTCGGGTTCCGTTTTTTAGCTTTTGTTGTGTAGCGACAGTGATAGTCACGGAATGTTTTGGTGAGTGCTGCGGGTTTGACAGTCCTATGTCGGCCGAATGATACTGTTAAAGAGAAAGGAGGTTTCAATCCTCTACACTCTTGGCTACGCCACTTCATGTGCGAATGTGTCACACTTCGACAGATATGCTTAGATCCATTGCAAAATGTAAATTATGTTTCGCTTTTCCGTAATTTCCGTTTATCTAGAAGAAATCCTAAATAGCTTTTAGCTCACCTGCTGCTCACTCCTTTCCTAGAGTGTGCGTGAAAATTATCTGTTGTGCATACCATAGCTAAATAAATTCACAACATAATTATTAATTAAGCAGCTATTAATGCAATAATTAAAGCAAACGAGAGATACAAAAAAATTAATTGATATTAAAAAGGAAGGCAATAGGCACTTTTTAATAGCTGATTATATAAAGAAAGTAGCAAAAATTGGCATGTGATTAAATAACACATTTTGAGAGGTATTGGTTAAAAACCAGGCATAGGCGTTTTCAGAAAATTTTAGTGACAATGAAAAAAAAAGAAGAAATTAATTGGCATGATTTACTAGCAGATGCCAGCGATTCTGTCTGCGAAACCCTAAAAAGTGGACCATAAAAACGCTTTTTTTTTTTAAATATTTCGACCCCAGCGACACGCCACGGGTTTCTTTTTTGTAAACGAACAGAATCCGGCCATAAATACGGAGTTTGCAAATATAACGACTCCAGCGACATCTAGCGGGCAGAATATTACCTAGGTTGAGCGGACTATTTCGAGATTCACTGAGGGGGTTCGTTTTCGTTGGATAGTAAGCGATCTTTGATCGACTCTCGAATAATTCTGAAATTAGCTTGACATTGTACCGTAAAATTCTCGAAAAAAAACCAAAAGACAATCCCAAAAATGCACAGAAAACTATTCCGAAACGAGCCCTAATACCGACCCACAAAGGTGTTTGCTTGGGAAAATCAGAAATTTTGAAGGTAGCTTCTCGAATCACCCAGAAAAGAGTTGTGAAAATTTAAAATGCATATGGGAGAGGTGGTCAATTTTTCGAGTTTTCTGAAAATTGGTATTTTTTTAGTTAATCGCTGTTTAGATCTAGGTATGCGATATGATAAATTCTGCTTAGGACCATGTTGGACTTTTCCTTTTAAAATCATGGGCCTACCAAGGAAAGCATTCGCAAACCTTAGCCAGTTTTTTAATCCTTTTAAAGAAAGGCCGCCGTGGTGCAGCGGTTAAGTGTTCGGCCCTCTACACCAAGTCGTGGCGGTTCGATGCCCGGCAAAAGTAACATGAAAAATTATTTAGAAAAAGGATTTTTCTAAACGGGATCGCCCCTCGGCAGTAGTTTGGCAAACTCTCCGGGTGTATTTCTGCCATGAGAAGCTTCTCAGCAAAAAATTCATTTGCTTTGCAAGTGCCGTTCGGAGTTGGCAAAAAACTGTAGGTCCCGCCAACTTGTAGGAAAAACTCAAAAAGCAACACACCACAAGTTGGAAACAGAAGCTCGGCTAAAAATCTCGTTAGAGGTTATGATAACCTGTTGGTATATCGCCGCCATTAGTTTTTTTTTTTTTTTTAAAGAAAGGCCGTAGGTAGTAATGTATATCTAGGCCATACCCAGTTCCTCTAACGCAATGCCAGATTAAAAACCAAAAGCCCTTGTCTCTGAGGCTACATCCGGACAATTCCACATAGCAGTCGTCTACTCGATCCATTGACCTATTACAATAATTGTGGGAAAAACCAGTCAGGCCCTGAATTGCAATAACTATGAAGGCCCAAGCTGATATCTGATCTATCAAAAATAGTGGCTGGTTTGAAGTTATTTCAAACTTTACTATCAACAGTCATACAAACCATTTAAAATGTTCCATATTAAAGCATACACAGCGCCACTTTGGAGCCGTCATATACTATATGGCGATGCTCAAAATTCTGAAATCAACCTTTTTACATCATAATCGCTAGATCTACACTAAAGCAGTCAATCTATGGAACTTTACCGCATTACGGTCATGGAATAATCCATTGGGGACCTTTGATTTTTATTCGAGTTACGAAATTAATTTTTTTGAATCAGAATCGGTCTATGGATACTAAAATAGTAAACCTCTAAAATTTTAACCCATTACCTGTCGCGGTTGCGGCCGTTTTTACCCATATTTGTCCACTAAATTCTGGAATAAAAATATTTGCATGATAATAATTATTTCTACACTAAAGCAGGTAATCTTTGGAATTTTAACCCATTAAAGGTTATGAATTAACCAATTGGTGACCTAGTTTTGTTTAAAGACCTGTAACCAAATTAATGCACTAAATTAAGATAGAACAGAATCAAATTCAACCAGATATATATGTTTTCGTTTTTAACTAAAAATGGAATGAAATTTCTCAATTTTTTTTTTTTAAAGTTCGCACTTTGCTTTTGGTTCTGAACTCGGATTCTTTATAACAATGGACCATATTTTACTGCTGCATTTTTAGATTTGCTATATTTTTGCAGAAATTAAAAAAAAATCCATTTTGAAAAAAAAAAATATGTAAAAACGTACCTCTTTTTATACTAAAAATTAGTAAACACTAATCAACTACATTAGCTTCACTTAATGTAATGGAAAAACAGAATAACAAAATTTGATATCCTTCTTTTACACCAACTATTTCAAATACACGTTAAAATTTCTCACGTAAAAAAAATTTTTTTATTTTTGTACATGTATAACTCCCAACTCAAAAACGATAGAAAGCTGAAAATTGGGCCAGAGAATTTTATAGGAAACAATACTGTGTTGGAAAAAGTCATTATTTAAAAACTGAAACTGTGTAAATTTTATGAATATTTTATGTCTATATGTATTTTTTTTTTGCGGAATTTTGAACAAATAACCAATTGTGACACATAGACGGTATTCTTTTTCAACAGAAGTTGATCTGGGGGAAGATAAAGCCCATAAGCCTTACACACAGAGAAAATTGAGCTGGTAATGTATAAGAATTGACATTGATTTTGGGCATATCAACCAAAATATGGATTGTTTCAACCAAAATCATGGTCAATTCTTATCCGTTGGGAGTTCATTTTTCTCTGTGTATGCACTTCTCTATTGAATTTAACAACATGGTCATTGTGTTCAAATTTTTTTCCATTTAAATATTTTGAGGTTATGGCAAAGGAGAGATAACAGGCTTGCTTTGCTAAGAGATGACTAATAAATGAATGCATAGTTGTAATTATATGCTAGTTAGTGCTATTTTAGGTAGCTGACCACCATTAATTGGCACCCCTCTGAAACCGCACCTAACACGAAAAAGCTGTTAGGTTGCATATGATTTAATTATTTTATATGGTACGAGTATATGTAAATACAGATAATAGATTTATATTTATTCACAATAATGGTCACAATCGATATCAAATGTAAATATTTCGAATCAACAAATCTATTAGGATATGCCACAATCAGAGAGTCAAGTGTGCATGTATCAGGGACAGAAACAGCATAAAAATCGACGTGCCATACGAAAACTAACACTTTTTAAATTTTTTTATGAAAACTTACACCTTTAAAATTCTCTAAGAAAACTAACACTTTTAATTTGTGTCTGACGAAAACTAACACTTTCATTTTGCGTGTGACGAAAACTAACACTTTTAAATTCTGTAAGAAAACTAACACTTTAATTTTGCTTCTGACGAAAACTAACACTTTCATTTTGCGTCTGACGAAAACTAACACTTTTAAATTCTTTAAGAAAACTAACACTTACCTTTTGCTTCTGACGAAAACTAACACTTTTAAATTCTGTTAGAAAACTAACACTTTCATTTTGCTTCTGACGAAAACTAACACTTTCAATTTGTGTCTGACGAAAACTAACACTTTCATTTTGCGTCTGACGAAAACTAACACTTTTAAATTATTTAAGAAAACTAACACTTACATTTTGATTCTGACGAAAACTAACACTTTTAAATTCTGATAGAAAACTAACACTTTCATTTTGCTTCTGACGAAAACTAACACTTTCAATTTGTGTCTGACGAAAACTAACACTTTCATTTTGCTTCTGACGAAAACTAACACTTTCATTTTGCTTCTGACGAAAACTAACACCTTTAGGTAGTACATTTTTCGTCAGACACAAATTGAAAGTGTTAGTTTTTTTTTAGACATAACATTTTTTATTAACAAAATTTTGTAAAAATACCAGAATTCTTGTTGAACAAACTAAATTTTGTGTTTAATCAACAACTTCCTCTAGTTAATTCAACAGCGAAGGAACTGTCATTTTAATTTTATTGTATCATCCAATTAAATATATGTAGTACAACTGACAGAGTATTCGTTGATCAAACCAAAACTCCTGCAGATAACCCAAGAGCGAAGATACTGTCATTATTGGCATAGAACAATGCTGTAATAAGACGTCGGTAAGCTTAAGTACACGATGGCATCATGGTTGACACCTGCGTTCAGCAGTCAAATTTCAATAAAGCAACGTGAAAAAGTGTGTGTTATTAGACGCTTGCGAGCATAAGTAGACGTCGGCATCTGGGTACATATATTCTCGAAAAAAAAAAACATGCACCATTCTAAAACTTTAAAGATATCCTTAAATAACTACTTCAAAGGTAAAATTTAAAAAAATTTAAGCAAAAATTTGATGGCTAATTTTAATACTGAAAATTTTTGAAATTTTTTTTCCCAAAAGTGTCACAGCTTTTTTATACCCAGAGTC
The DNA here is from genome assembly GCA_964058755.1 of Campiglossa producta. Taxonomy (NCBI): domain Eukaryota; kingdom Metazoa; phylum Arthropoda; class Insecta; order Diptera; family Tephritidae; genus Campiglossa; species Campiglossa producta. The sequence goes on along the minus strand of CAXKVI010000004.1, from coordinate 111,121,325 downwards.
CACATAACGGCACTACGTAACGGCACAAAATAATAGAGATAGATATAGAGTTCCGTATATGAAAGTTCTAAGGTTGAAACGAGGGGTTGTTTAAAGCTTGTCCGTCCGTCTGTCCGTCCGCGTACAAGATAACTTGATTACAAATTGAGATATTTGCATGTAATGTGGTATACAAGTTAATTTCTGGCCAAGATAGGTTGGTATTGAAAATGGGCGAAATCGGATGATAACCACGCCCACTTTTTCAATATCTCAATTTATTCCAATCATTTGACGATTTAACATGGAATGGCCCATATATAGCTCCTATTTCCGATCTCGGCTGTACATATTTTTATTGCTACATATTATTATTTACCAGTAAATTCACTTTAATTCAGGGCCCGGCAACATTGGGAGAGTGGGTGTATTAGAGAAAGAGCAAGTAACGAAGCAACAGCGTTTGTTGTTGAGAGTACTTGCTTGCACGAAGTGAGTGACTGAGCGTAACCAAAGATGTCCATTTATTGGTTAGTTCGATCATAGCGCTATCGCAAGCGATGCAACAATTTCATTGCTTCTGTGAACTTCGTTCTCACATTTTCAGACAATTGTGCCACTAGGTGCCTAGGCCTGCTTTAATTAACTAAATCAGTAGTAATTCTTACGAAAATGTACAACTGCACCATATGTTTGAGTTAATTGACCATGTGTATGTGTGTTTATATGTGGGTGTCGAAAAATTTACCTTACAAAAGCTTTATGAAATTTTGCAAGCCACAAAATATTTATCAGTTAGCTTCATTTACATATCTGATAGATTTTTAGCTGAAATTTCACACAAAGAACCATGTAATCTGATTGAACTTGAATATTTGATTAGTTTTAACCTGAGTGAACAGCAACAATGTAAATTTGTACTACCTTTATATTAGGTTGGTACTTGGTTGTACTTGTTTGCATTGTTACAAACACGGTTAAAAAATACCAGTTTTCAAGAAAATTGGTTAAATGAAACTGGTTTCAATTTTAAACTCAATTTTAAACCACAAATGTTTTAACAATTTTCTAAAGAAAAAATAATATTTTGTCCGGCTGGGACTCGAACCAAGACTACTTTCCTCGCATCATGCCCGTCTGCTCTACCACTGAGCTACACCGCACACATAGGTAAATGTTGTTGGCAAAATCTTGAATAAGCATTCCAAAATAAATAAAAACAAAACTAAAATTACATACCGATATGGTTTTAATTTTAAACCGAAAAGTTTTAATTTTCAAACCAAAAAGTTTCAATTTTAAACCGAAAAGTTTTAAGAATAAAATAATATTAAAAGAAAACCGTTTGTAACCAGTACACGTGAAAGACTTCTTAAATTCAGAAATAACGAAATATGAATAAGGTTTATTCGAGAATTTTTTAGATTCACAATTTCTTACTTCCGGGAAGTGGACCAGGGAGCCGATCAATTTGAAAATATCTTATACATGGTGCGTTTTCCTTCAAATTCTGTACGTGGGTAGAATTATGCTTAAGATAACAGGGGCCAATACGAATGGGAGGAAGATGGGCGTGGTGGAAGTAAGGAGGGCAATGAAGAGAAAAAGGGAGGGAGATTGTGTGAAGGCGAAGAAAGATAGGAAGGAGAGTTGTAAAAGGGGTTGTAAATTGCGCTTAGGTGGCAACCTTAGGTGGCAACCCTGCGTAAAATTGGCACATTTGGAATACGGCCGAAAATACCTTTCATATGATACCCATATTGACATATCTAGCTCTATATTTAAAAAATTTGGGATAGGTGGCAACCCTGTAAACCCTAAGGGGCAACACCCATGTATATAATCTTAGAATGAATCAAATTGTCTATATGCCAAATTTAATCCAAAGCGGTCAAGCAGTTCCCGTGATATACATATGAAAAAATAAATAAATTGCGGTTAGGTGGCAACCCTGCTTGAAATTATCTTTTTTTGGAATACGGTCGAAAATACCTTTCATATTAGCCATTATATATAGCTCTATATTTAAAAAAAAATTGGTATAGTTGGCAACCCTGAGTGGCAACATCCATGAGTGGCAACATCCATGAATCCTGCTCGGCCTAACTATTACAATTTGTGCAATGTTAGCTAGATCCTAGAATTTCACCTCCTATTTGAATTACACAGCTAAACATTGTGGTGAAAATCGCCTACGCCTGAAAGTCGGCTACAATTTCTATTTCCGCTGCATAATTTCCGTTGCATCATCAGCCATTTTCTCAAATTTTACTCTCAATCAAAACTTCATATCGCCGCCTAAGAAGTTAACTTTAAAAAGATGTGGCACTTGGCAGGATTCGAACCAAAGCACTCAGGAGTCACTGCTTTACCGCTGAGCTATGCCGCACATAAAGCTTTTGTGGCAAAATTCAATTACATTCAAACAAACCAAAAAAAAAAATGTTCACTGCTTTTTCATTTAGATCTTAAACTGAAACCAGAAGAAATTGAAATTCTTTTTAAACTTTTGGAAAGTTTAAAATATTAAAAAAAAATTTTAAAAAATAGCTTAAACTTTAGACGAGTTAAAAAATTTAGGTTCGTTTTTTTAACCGTGTATGAAAGGATTGTAGGAAAAATAAAAAAAAGTATTTTTAATGCAAGGGAAAGGAAATTATTTTGGAAAATCGTTATCAAGATACGTTATAGCTATAGAAAAGGGGTTCACGACCCCTATCTAGCTTCTGTACAAAATTAAGGAATAATGCAATCTAGTATATTAAAGTAATTTTATGTCGTGCTGGAAATGCAGTTTTGAATACGACAATGGTGAAAAAAGAAAAAATCCAACAGGTGGTGCACTCATCAAAATAACTCGTTTAAGGTTTGAAGAGAACAGACCAAAATGAAAAGAAGCAAAATATCAGCCCTGCTTTTTGGTTCATTTATATAAAGGCAAGCTTATAAAACTTATTGATCACCTTTCTATTTATTTATTTACCTTTCATTTAATCATCACACACATAAACGAAGTATTAAAGGTGCACTTGTTTGAGTAAAAAAAAACTCGAAACATCATGTGTCAAGCTTTATTAAATCGATTTTTTGCCCATTTATAACAACAATATGGTGTTCAATGATAATGCGCGAGCAACAAATTTAATAAAGTGAACTACCATTAAAAGTTAGACAAATATGCAAATGAGTATATTAAAAAAAAAAAAAAAAACAATATATTCCACGCAAATTTGTGTGGTTCATGAAAAACCAAATAGCATAATAAACTTTTACCGCAAAAAGAAATAATCTAACCTTTCACTGAAACAAAACCAAATGTTTGTACGAAAAGATTAGATAGAGGTAATTAGTGTGTGATGTGAGCAAATAATACAAGTATTTAGTTGAAAGCGATTAATAATATTAACTACATACATAGGTAGCTTGTTTGAAAGGGGAGTTTTTTCTGTATATTGCAGATGTTCAACAAAAGAATGAGCTAAAAAAATCCAAATCAACAGTTTTAAGAATTTTTGTTTATCTGTCTGTTTGTTTGTCGTCGCATCACTTAAAAACCACTGGATGGAATTGACTGTTGCTTTATAAGATGTCTAAATTAAAATGTAAGCTATGCCTTATATCGATAACTCAGCCGTTTTGGGAGTTCTCGACCAATATATGGACCAGAGGTGCTCCAAAATATAGGTATCAAACGAAAGATGCTAATGACTGCGCTGTAAACGATATCATAAATTTCAAATGGTTTCAGAGATATCTTCTAAAATGACAGAGAGAAATTGAGATAGATGGTTAGATGTGCATGTCTACCTTTGGTCGGGCTTTACTATATACAAAAAATCTTCTTTTTGTCAAAAAGGCATTTTATTTTTCAGCAAAATTTGCTTTTAGCTCAAAAAAGGCATTAAACAATTTTTTTAAGTTTCTTTTCATTACTGACTTAGTGTCGAAGGAAAAAAAATTTGTTTCTTTTTGTATCTACGTTTTGACCCAATTTTGGAAGTGTAAACTTGTAGTAGTTAGTTTGTGAAAAACCTACCCGGTAAACCTATTGTTTTCAAGTAGAGGAAAGTCAAAAGTCAAGTCTTACTTAGTGTAAAAGACGTAGAGGGCAACATATATCAAAAAATAGTACCTGAGTGACCAAGCTTGCTCGGTGTTTTCGATTTTTTCCAATATTCTTACTTACCCACATAAATTTTACAAAATAGATTTCCGAAAAAATATCAAATAGGTGGCAACTTAATAAACCGCCTCAAGTGTCAAATCCAAGTAGAAAAAATTTCCTCCAAATCGGTCAATATACAAAGAAATAAAAGGAGAAAGAAACCTCAAAAGGATCCCAAAATGACCCCAAAATGATCCCAAAAATACATTTAAATGTTCCCAAAAAGACCCGAAAATAACCTCAAAATTATCCTAAAATGAATCCCTAAAATGACCCTAAAATAATCCCAAAATAATCCCAGAACGACCCCGACAAGACCCTTAAATTTTCCCCAAATGATTCGAAAACTATCCGAAAATTATCCAAAATAACCCTCAAATGACTCTAAAATAATCCCAAAATTATCCCAAAATGACCCCAAAAAGAGCGTTAAATATTCCCAAAATGATCCAAAATTGAACTCAAAATGATCTCAAAATAGCTCCAAAACTGTTCCAAAGCAAATCCTAAATGATACCAAAATGATCCTAAAATAATCCAAAAATGATCCCAAAATGACTCCAAAATATACAAATAAGATACTGTAAAATGGTAACCCTGGTCGACACCCTACTTGAAAATATTTTAGTTGGTATGTCGCCGAAAATACCTTTGATACCCATATTGACATATCTTGCTCAATACTTAAAAAATTGAGATAGATGGCTACCCTGTAAACTTCTCCAAGTGGCAACAACCAAGTGAAAAGTCTTAGAAACAACCATACTACTCCTTTGCCACATTTCATCGAAATCGCTCAAACGGTTCTCAATATGGTACCGGATATACAAATATAATGCGGTTAGGTAGCATCCCTTTCAAAAAATTCAAAAAATTTTCCTTGGCATGTTGCCGAAAATACCTTTCATTTGAAATTGAGATAGGTGGCAACCCTGTTAGCCGCCCAAGTGGCAAATTTAATCCAAAACGTTAGTGTTATAGTACATTAAAAGTGCACCAAATTTAGCGAATTTGAATGAGTCATTTCGAACCTGTTTACACTGGCAAATTTGCATTTGGCTAACCTCCGAAAGAAAATGCAACACCCTGATGTTTTAAACACCTGTAGAGTAATGATAAATGAAGAGTCAAGAAGGCTTCTGTCTTTTATTGGTAGAATAAGTTCATTTTCTTAAAAAAAACTAGTTGAAATGGTTATTTACAGCTGTTCACAATGCAAAAGTAATCACACGTTAATTACCCATTAAGGTTCTTCCTGGGCAATTCTAAATGTGGAACACAGCCAGGGTTGCTATTTTGAGGAACTGTGGATTGTATTGTTTGGCGAATGAGACCAAATGTGATGGAATTCCAAATTTGGAAAATGAGATTTGTATGGAAAAAAGCGCCAAATTGGCAATTTTTCGCCAAATTTGCCAAATTAGGCCCGGTGTAAATGTACTATTAGTTTTCGCCAGACACAAAGTGAAAATGTTTACAGGATTCGTAGTTTGATACTCCTTGCATTTAAATTTCTATCACCATTCAGTGATTCTTGGGGCACGTTTATGACATTTGAATTTATTCGGTTCACTTGATTGGGAAATAAGTCGGAAAAATATATCAAAAGCAGAAGAAAAGATTGAGGTTAGTTAAAACAAGGAAGTTTTATGTTTGAATTGTATAATTTAAATAAACATGAGTTTCAATGAAAGTAAAATAGATATGAAAAAAAAAAAAAACCAATCTCAATGCACTCCTTTCGGAGGCAAACAAATAACTAAGACAAAAAGTAAAGACTTTCTCTGCAAATAATGCGTGTGAAAAAGTTTTCTTTTCATTTTTGGCATTGATTTTAGTCCAGTTAAGCACGTGCACTTGCATAAAGTAAAAGTTCATCAAGTATGCATAAAACTTAAAGAAGCAGCGACGAGATCACAAACAAGCGGTTTTTTTTTTGGGGAAAAGTAGCTAACAATAGATGTGGCAACTCAAGCCGAATAAAGTAATAGAGTAAAAGACTGTGCTTGAAAAAAGGACTATATATAGAGAACTTACTTCTACCATTATCTAGTAAGAGCAGATATTAAGGCAGCCACAGGCAACGAGTAACATCACGTATGCTTTCAATGTCATCGTCAAATGCAGAAATTAGACTGACACGTACTCACTTATGTCAATACATATATGTAGGTACGTGCGACATACATATTTTCTTGCAAATTCATTCATTTGTGTGTGATTTAGTGCATGAGAATTACATAAATTTAATACAGATGGCAAAATGTCAAATGGTTGGAAACAACAACTTCCGATTTGAATGATCTTTTTTGTCTTTTGTCATAATTTTTTTTTTAAATTTATGCTCTTTTCCAGTATTATTATTTTTCCAAATATTTCGGAAACTAAATACTAGTGGAACAAAAAAACGCACATCTTTTGATGTTGCATGCAAATTTTTTTAAAAAACTTTGCCATTTTGACACTAGTGTGTTAATTTCTTGTGTTTTTTATGAAAAAAATTAGAGAGAGATTACACCTACTGTATTAAAAAGAATACAAAATTTAAGGATTTTGGAAAATTAAAATTTTTTATAGAAACGATATGTTATTTTAAAATTTTATATATAAATGCACAATGTTCAAAAGTTTTTTCCCTTTTTGCAATAACCAGAATTATAAGGTATACAAAGTTGTATATGTATCGATAGGTCTCCTCGAGGTGTGTGTGTCTCAACAAACCAAAAATTAAAAAAAAAATTAATTATAATATGAAAACTTAATTTGAAAGTCACACCACTACAAATGCTAAACACGTATTTAGTTTATAGAGCCGCTATTCTGTGTGTAGGTATTGGTGTTTTTGTAGGAGAGCCTGAGTGTGAGTAAAAGAGTTGCTTTGTTGGTTAAAGGAGCCAAAACAAACACAAGCAAGTACATAAACTTGATTGATTACACATGCAGTCTTTACAAAAATAATGACATGTGAGTATTCATATTCAAACAGGGAAAAATAGTGACAAGGTGGGGCGTTTTTGTAAAACAAGAAACTAGCAACATTTTTCTTAAATAATCTATTGTGAAATCTTGAAAGTAAAATTATATAAAGCAAAAAAAAAAAATCCGGCTAAAAATTAGTAAAGGAAAGGAAAGGAAAGGAAAGGAAAGGAAAGGAAAGGAAAGGGGTGTAAGAGTAGGTCGCCTCCCCGTTGGTGCACCCTGGGTAACGCCAAATGACCTACATGGCCTACATGGCTAGTTTCTTGTATTGCCGGTTCTACGGAACGGTGCCAGTTTTTGTGCTGCACCCATCGTGCCGAAACGACCCGGGCCGTTTTCTTATATCGACCCGGCCAAGAGAAATACACTCGGGGTGACCCTGTCTGACATTTAGGCAGGGCTACACCTCGCTACAACAACAACAACAACACCAACAACAACAACAACAACAACAAAGGAAAGGAGAGGAAAGGAAAGGAAAGGAAAGGAAAGGAAAGGAAAGGAAAGGAAAGGAAAGGAAAGGAAAGGAAAGGAAAGGAAAGGAAAGGAAAGGAAAGGAAAGGAAAGGAAAGGAAAGGAAAGGAAAGGAAAGGAAAGGAAAGGAAAGGAAAGGAAAGGAAAGGAAAGGAAAGGAAAGGAAAGGAAAGGAAAGGAAAGAAATAACAGAAAAGGAAAGGAAAGCAAAAGAAAGGAAGGAATAGGAAAAAAATAACTTTATGAATTGAGACTGCGTAGAGCGTAAAAAACAGAAGGAGGAAGAATGTGAGGAAAGGAAAAATGTAGAAAATGAAAGAAAAAAGTAGTTTAATCAGAGGAAAGGGACTTCAAAAAAACAAAGTAAATTAGAATAAGGTTTTGTGGTCGAATTTCAACCACTGGGCAAACTCTAGTTCTTTTAAACACCTTCGTCCTAATCTTGACTTGTGTCCTTTATTGACGCTTAACCGCTTAGGCGATTTTGGCCGTTTCGTATCAAAGCACGCCAGTCATTCCTTATTAGCGATAACTGCCGCCAATTGGAAACCGCAAGGGAGCTCAACTTGTTATTTCCATCTCAGTCGAGGCCTTCCCCTTCCTCTGCTGCCGACTTCGCGTGTTGATAGGAAAACCTTCTGTGCTTGAGCTTCTTTGCCCATTCGCATAATATGACCCAGCCAGCGGAGCCTTTGGGCTTTAATTCACTGAACTATGGTCAGGCCGGCGTAAAGCTCGTACAGCTCATCGTTAAATTTCCTTCGTACTCGCCGTTGGCATCACGGGAAGGACCATAACTCTTCCGGAGAACTTTTCTCTCAAATACTCCAAGGGACATCTCATCTTCTCTTCACACTGTCCATGATTCCGAGCCGTACATCAGGACTGGTATGATGAGAGACCTTCGTCCTTACTTATTGATATAAAAAAAAAACGCATTCAACATTTTTCTCATCTTCGATCTCGATGTATATCTACATACATACGTAGATTAAATTTCAACGACCTGTTATGTTTGTTTATTTAGTTTTCGTTTTCCAAACCCTTTTGAAAAGAAAAAACTTAAAGATAAATGTATGAAAAACCCATATGTGTGATGGTGTTTATTTGCTTTTCATCTAATTAATGTGGAAAATGTGCATGCGTGAAATACGTTTATGTCTTCCCTGTGTTTGGTTATTGGATATTTTGACACCCATTACCGTTAATTTTCATGCTCTTTGTTTACTTTTCTTATCCATTATATGTATGATAGATGATATATATTAGAGAAAATATCGAAGTCATTAATTAGCCAGAAGTTACGCCAAAAACTGTGGTCCCGAAAATAGTGCTAATATGCTTACGAAAAAGTCCAGAAATTATCACGAAAGTGTCCCCAAATGATCTCAAAGAGTCGCAAAAATTATTAGAAATGATTCCAAAAAGTTCAAAATTATCATAAAAAATTTCGGAAATGGTCACAAACGTTGTCCCGAAAAAGTTCCCAAATGATTTTGAATAAGTTTCGAAATGGTTCCAAAATTGGTTAATTCCAAGAATGTCTCGAAATGACCCCGAAAGATTCGCAAAACATGGTCAAAAATTTTGCTTAAAAGTGAGAAATTATCCCGAAAAAGTTCCGCCATGATTTTGAAAAAGTACCGAAATAATCAAGAAGTAGTTCCGAAATGTTTACAAAGTACGGAAATCATTTTAAAAATGTTTCGAAACGGTCCCAAAAATGTGACAAAAATGGTCCAAAAATGCCCCGAAATTATTACAAAAGAATCGCAAAAAATGGCTAGAAATTGTGCCAAAAAATTATCGAAATGTTTTCGAAAAAATCCCGAAAAAATCACGAAATAGTTCTGAAACTATCCCAATAAGTCCCGAAATTTTGACAACAATTGTTCCGAAAAAGTAAAAAAATTATGCTGAAAAAGTCCTGAAATAAACGCAAAAAAGTCCTGAAATAAAACCCGAATTGATTTAAAAAAACACACATATTAGAAAAGATCGAGAAAATAGTCTCGCAATAATGCCGATTGGATCCCGAAATAATTCACAATAAGTTTGGAAATCATACGGGAAAGCTTCCGAATTGATCTCAAAAAAGTCTCAAAAATGGTACCAAAAAGATCAGAAAGAGTCGGGAAAATAGCCAGAAATGATGACAAAAAAGTGCAAAATGATCCCGAAATATCCTGAGACTGAGATCTATGTCCATAAAAAAAATTATATTCAAAAGCTGTGTTTATTGAATTTTCGATAAGACAAAATTAAAAAAAAAATTTTTTAAAATATAATACCCTTTATGTATCTTTGCTTTTTTTCCGACCCACACTA
>CAXKVI010000004.1:111107222-111111200 GCA_964058755.1 Campiglossa producta | reverse complement strand
ACCATACCATTACCATACCATTACCATACCATTACCATACCATTACCATACCATTACCATACCATTACCATACCATTACCATACCATTACCATACCATTACCATACCATTACCATACCATTACCATACCATTACCATACCATTACCATACCATTACCATAAAATACAATTTCCCATGAATAAATTTCAAAATACATTTTTCACACCTTCATCTTTGCTTTAGAAAAAAGTCGATTGCTGAGTTTTGGTCCATTTATATAAAGGTGGTGTTATCACATTATTTTATAAGTTTTCTTTTCATGTTTACAAAATGTTAAGCATTAGATTGTTAACGGAACCACTTTAAGTGCACTACAACACGCACTTATCCTTAGCTTAATAATTTGACCTTCGCTATCTCAACGTTTAGTTAGCTTCCCTAGTCAAAAATCATGTTCGCTTAAGCGGAAACTGTTTGATAAATAAAGAAACGGCTATATAAACTAAAACTTCTTCGCATTAGCATTAAGTGGAGTTAAGCGTCTTAAATTAGGCGGTATAAACATTTCAAGCAAGTAAAAAAAAATACCAAGAAAATTGATAGAATCAACAAATTGTTCACAGTAAACAAAATTATCGCTTCAGCATTTTCCATGCACGCACACACATACATTTTTTGTATGTATACACTTTAAAAAGAAAATGTCTGCAAATTTTGAAAAAAGAAAAAAAAAAATTACTCTCACGCGTGTGTTCACTCACTGTGAGCAATTTTGCTCCCTCACGCAGTTATGACTGTGGCATAAATAAATGAAGGCTAATAAATCTACTTGCAAACTTGAAACGACATTTTTTTTTCATAATTTTACTTTCCTAAATATAAATACATATGTACCCACATACATAAGTAGTGAAGTATGTATGTATAAGAATTACCCTCATTTTTGCCCATAAATATAACGGCTACTAATTTAGCGCGGAAACCGTTCAGTAGGTTAAGTAGTCTATGTCTTGACAGCACTTTATTAGCTGATATTTATGTATGACCATGATGCTGCGCAGCGTGAAGTGGGGCGAAAGACGCGTGCGCGATACCTAAATAAAAATATGAAGAAATAAGTATGTATGTAGGATGTGCGTGATAATGTTTTCTCACGTACAAGGGCTCAGTCAATGTTATCTGACTTTTACTTGGGAAGGTAATATTTTGTTTGCTTTAAGTTTAAATACTTTGCTAAAATACGTCATTAAATTTTTGTTATAATAAGCAAGTTATACTTAAGAAGTTTTGCAATAAAATATTATTTTACTACATCAATTTTCACTTTTCACATATGAAGTCTGTTGTTTTTATGTGACTTCAGAATAATTTATTGATTTAAGAAAGTCTCAGATTTGCGTCAAATTTGAGGTAGGGAATAAAATGTGCCATAAATTAAAAAAGAAATAAAATTGAATATGTTAAATAAAACAAATTAAAATTAAAATACAAAAAAAGAATGAAATAAAAAAAAAAATAAAACACAACAAATAAAAAAATAAAATAAAGTAAAAAATAAAATAGAACAAAAATAAAATCAATAAAAATAAAGTAAAACATAATAAAGTAAAATAAAATAAAAAAAAATTAAAAAAAATAAAAAAAGATAAAAAATAAAATAAAATAAAATAAAATAAAATAAAATAAAATAAAATAAAATAAAATAAAATAAAATAAAATAAAATAAAATAAAATAAAATAAAATAAAATAAAATAAAATAAAATAAAATAAAATAAAATAAAATAAAATAAAATAAAATAAAATAAAATAAAATAAAATAAAATAAAATAAAATAAAATAAAATAAAATAAAATAAAATAAAATAAAATAAAATAAAATAAAATAAAATAAAATAAAGTAAATAAAAAAATAAAAATAAAATAAAATAAAATAAAATAAAATAAAATAAAATAAAATAAAATAAATTAAAATAAAATAAAATAAAATAAAATAAAATAAAATAAAATAAATTAAAATAAAAAAAAAAAAAAATAAAATAAAATAAAATAAAATAAAATAAAATAAAATAAAATAAAATAAAATTAAATTAAATTAAATAAAATAAAATAAAATAAAATAAAATAAAATAAAATAAAATAAAATAAAATAAAATAAAATAAAATAAAATAAAATAAAATAAAATAAAATAAAATAAAATAAAATAAAATAAAATAAAATAAAATAAAATAAAATAAAATAAAATAAAATAAAATAAAATAAAATAAAATAAAATAAAATAAAATAAAATAAAATAAAATAAAATAAAATAAAATAAAATAAAATAAAATAAAATAAAATAAAATAAAATAAAATAAAATAAAATAAAATAAAATAAACTCTTTGTTGCTTTTTTGACTTGTAGTCTATTGCTGTAAATACATTTTCATAAAATAAAATAAAATAAAATAAAATAAAATAAAATAAAATAAAATAAAATAAAATAAAATAAAATAAAATAAATAAAATTAAAAAAAATAAAATTAAATAAAAAAAAAAATAAAAAAAAAAAATAAAAATAAAATAAAATAAAATAAAATAAAATAAAATAAATAAAATGAAATAAAAAAATAAAAATAAAATAAAATAAAATGAAATGAAATAAAATAAAATAAAATAAAAAAAAAAATAAAATAATAAAATGAAATGAAATAAACTAACATAAAATAACAAAAAATAAAATGAAATAAAAAAATAAAAATAAACTAAAATAAAATAAAATAAAATAAAATAAAATGAAATGAAATAAAAGAAAATTAAATAACATAAAATAAAATAAAATAATATATATAAAAAAAATAAAATAAAATAAAATGAAATAAAAAAATAAAAAAAAAATAAAATAAAATAAAAAAAAAATAAAAAAAAAATAAAATAATAAAATGAAATGAAATAAACTAACATAAATAACAAAAAAAAAATAAAATAAAATAAAATAAAAGTAAACAAAATAAAAAATAAAATAAATTAAAAAAAATAAAAAAAATAAAATAATAAAATGAAATGAAATAAACTAACATAAAATAACAAAAAAATAAAATGAAATAAAAAAAAAAAATAAAATAAACAAAAAAAATAAAATAAAATAAAACAAAATAACACAAAATAAAGTAAACTAAAATAAAAAAATTAAATTAAGTTTAAAAAATATATATGTAAAATAATATAAAAAATGAAATAAAGTTAAATAAAATAAAATAAAATTAGCAAAAGAAGTAAAATAAAATAAAACAAAAAAAAAATAAAAAAAATAAATAAAAAAGGGAAAAATAATTAAAAAATAAAATGAAATAAAATGAAATAAAAATAAAAAATGGGCAAGAACTAAAAAAAAAAATAAAAATCAATAAAATGAGACAATAATAATTTCGATCGGCACTTGGGGCGGTTTACAGAGTTGCCACCTATATTTGTGGGTGTTTTATGATGAATTATATAAACAGGCTTAGGTAAGAATACTATTATGAAATGACGCCAGCTGGAGATTCCATGTAATTTAAAATTAAAATGGAAAATTTGAAACTAACAATAAATCTTAAATATTCTAACATGTATCTAACCAGTTTTTAGAAGCTTACAATTCCCCAACGCGGAAATTCACATTTTCAATTGTACTCAAAGCATTTATCTGAATAAAAAAGCACCCACATTAAGCCGCTTTGATTGGCATAGCGCCATAAAAGCGACTCCTTAAAAATCGATAGCCAACAACACAAATACTCATACACATTAAGCTCTTTGTGATAGGAAGCTTGCCATTGACAATCTGATTTCAGTAGCGGCTGAATGATTTTCGTTTTTTTTAGTTACATACATACATGCGAAAGTATATGGATGTATGTTATGTACGTTATGTTTTGGACTACATATCTTTTAGTCAAAAATTTAAATTTTTATGCAGTAAAAGTATATATGTAGCTAAAAATTCATTGTTTGAAATTTCAATTTTCTACCAGTTCTCA